>BTHU01000017.1:79281065-79958565 GCA_036184795.1 Tokudaia tokunoshimensis
GAAGCCTTATTTATAATAGCCAGAAGCTGGAAAGAACCCAGATGTCCCTCAACGGAGGAATGGATTCAGAAGATGTGGTATATTTACACAATGGAATACTACTCTGCAATTAAAAACAATGAATTCATGAAATTCCTAGGCAAATGGTCAGAACTTGAAAATATCATCCTTAGTGAGGTAACCCAATCACAAAAGAACACACTTGGTATGCAGTCACTGATAAGGGGATATTAACCCAGAATCTCGGAATACCCTAGATGCAATTCGCATATCAATAGATTTCTAAGAAGATGGAAGGAGATCCCTGGTCCTGGAAAGAGTGGATGTAGGGGAATGCCAAGACAGAGAAGCAAGAGGGGGTTGAATGGGGAAAAGAGGGAGGGAAGGGGGCTTATGGGACTTTCGGGGAGGGAGGAAACGGGAAAGGGGAAATGATTTTGAATGTAAATAAAAAAAAAACTTAGGATAAAAAAAGATTGCAAGCCAACTGTAAATAAAGCAAATATCTAATAATAATAGAAAGGAAAAAAATTAAAAAGAAAAAAAAAAGATTGCAAGCCAAATTGGTACCCAGGGAGGAAAAAGTCAAAGGTACCACTTTTCTTTCCCACTTACCGGAGAAAGATGCTTGCAGAAAAAGCCAACGAGGGCTGGAGAGAAGGCTCAGCAGTTAAGAGCACTGACTGCTCTTCCAAAGGTTCTGAGTTCAAATCCTAGCAACCACATGGTGGCTCACTACCATCCGTAATGAGATCTGATGCCCTCTTCTGGTGTGTGAAGACAGCTACAGTGTACTTACATATAATAATAAATAAATCTTTAAAAAAAAATAAAATTAAAATTAAAAGCCGACCAGTGCAGAGGTCGAAGGCTGCAGCAGGTGTCTCACCTTGCAGAAGCAGTTGCTGAGGAAAAGAGTTCCTGCTTTAAAATAGCTGGATGCACTGTTTAATGGGGATATGAGTATTTAACGGCCGAGACTGGCCATACCCGAAAGCCCAGCTACCCAGAAAACTGAAGCAGGAAGATTCCAAAATCACGATCAACCTGGGCTGCATAGCAATTTCCAGACTACTGTGGTTAACTGAGGAAGACCGTATCTCAAGAATGCAAGTAAAATAGGGTTGTGTCTATGACTCAGTGTTGGAGCACATAGCTAGCATACACAAGGCATTGACAAGGCATAGTCAATTGAAATTACTGGAAAAAAAACTAAATTAAAAAAAAATCACACACGATCAAAAAAAAATTGATTATTTAAGAAAGGTTTGGATCCCCTACAGTCCTCCATATAACAGTGAACAGCATCTGACTCAGTACACTTACGCTTGTACAAAAACCACTAAACTATCTAAAGAGCAGTTAAGCAGTTTTTCAAACTCTCTTCATATAGCAGCTGAAAAGTGTTGACATTCTAGACAAGAGAAGCCCCAAGCCGGGTTGCCTGGGAAACTGAAGGGTAACATCAGGGAGAAGGTAAGCCAGCCGTGGAGCTTAGCCAAGCATTCCAGCTCTGGTCTTCTGCACTGTAAACCCTTGAGCTGAGAACTGTGCTTGTTAGTCTGACCTCCTGGATGATGCTACGCAGGTGCTGATGCTGGGACTGGATCACGAACTGCAAGTGGCTGATCTGCTCCTGGAGGATGGAAATCTCCGTCTGAAGATCCTGGCAACTGGGAATGCACACAAAGGTGGAGGGAAGGAAGGATTTAATATTGCTACCCCAGCCCTCCCCTCCTGTTGTTGAGCCTGGTGTGGCTAAGATCCCAGGGATCCACGTACCACACACACACACACACACACACACACACACACACACGGAAAAGGTCTATGCTCTGCTTGCCTATGAACTTGAGAGACATACGTATTGAGGACAGAAGCTGCTTCTGGATGGGGAAAAGAGATCATTGGCTAAAAGTACTTGTCATGTAAGTATAAGGACCTGAGTTTGGAGTCCCTGGAGCAGCGTAAGGCTGAATGTGGCAGCTAGCCTCTGTTTCTGTAACACGGTTCTTTAAAGGGTCCAGTCCATAGCAGAAACGCAAACCGTGGTCTCTGTCTTAGAAAGAGGCAGTGGGAATTTCCAAGTAACATGTACGTCACTCTGTGACAGGAAGGGTGGACAAACACTGTTCTAGGCTCATAAAGCCAATGTGCCTGCAACCCCAGCACAGCCACAAACAGCAAAGTCATCAGAAGCTGCTCTTTCAGGAGGGAGATTTTCAAACCTTTTTGAATTTGTAGCGTTGGACTTGAGCTGAAGCAGCTTGCTTTCTAAACAGAATTTTCTCTCTAGGAGTGTTTTCTTTTCCTAGGAGGGGAAAAAAAAAGACACAGTTTTTGTTTGTGTGTGCGTGGGCTTGCAAACTGTTTACTGTATATGTGTTTGTGAGGTTTAAAATAAGGCCCATGCTTCAGAGCTCATCTTAGCAGTAACCATGTGCCACCAAGAAGCCTAGTCAGGCAATGTCCTTTGCGCTTCAAAATTAAATCAGTGTTGTGCTGTTAATGTGTTTAACACGGGCATGGCTCTGCATGTGGTTAATCCTAGCACTTTGGAGGTAGAGACAGGAGGATCAGGAAGCTCATACATTACATATGAGCAAGTTCAAGGTCAGTCTGAGTTGTATGAGAGCCTGTCTCAAAATAAACAAAAGTCTCTGGAATTTCTTCATTTAGTTGAAAGAAAGAGCTTGCTCCTTCTCCAGCCCGCTGCCAAAATGGAGCCCTGGTAGTGCAACTTTTTCCGCCCACCTTCCCCATGCCACCTGGAGTAGAGAGCCTGCCCCGCCTGTCCTGATGTGAATTCCCTGACCTCTGCACCTGCCTCTTTGCCACATTAGGAGAATTGTTGCTACCCAAGGACACCACTGCAGGCCTTTGATGCTTCCACCTGCTCTCGTAGCATCTGTCATCACATAGTAATGCAGTAAATGTACCCCTAATGAGGTCTGGAGGCCACAAATGTAAAAAGTACTTCCTAATGAGGATCTGGGAGAAGCTATAAGACTGAGAAAAGATACCGTGATTTATTTATTAAACCAAACTGTTCTCCCTAAGGGAGAAGTGACAAAGTCCATGAAAGACCTAGGGTGGGTAACCAGAGTTTGAGTTGCCAAGTTGGAGGAACCAGGAATGTCGTCAAGAGGCAAAAATTGGTATTGGCAGCATGGGCAGAACTGACTGGAAATGTTTCAGAACATGTGTAGTGCTGTTTAACATCGCTGCCCATCACAGCATGGAAATAGAGACCGCACACAGCAGTGCTCTCCAACGGACACCAGAAAGTCCCTGCCACACACTGGTCTGCTTTTGAAGCTTTGGCCAAGGTCTTAACCTCCCTCAACCTTATCACCATTAAGAAACTTTAGCCAAAACTTGAAAATTAATCTACATGCCTGCCTTGGGATCCAGGCACCCAGAAGCAGGGGTAGTCACTGAGTCCATCCAGGAACACAGCCCCACTGTAGTAAGGGCTGGAAGCACACCCGTTGTCATCTGTCTCGCAGAACCTTCTAGCATAACAGGCAGAGCAGATACAGAGTGCTCAGGGTCTTTATGGTGGGAGCCTCCATGTTGGCAGAGGTTCTCTCCACAGGAATCTAGTGACAGTTTCCCAGGGAGCCCTCTGTACCCAGGAGGACATTGGCACAGGAAGCTCCTTTCCCCTGGGATATTCAGTCACGTGGCAATTCCTTGGCAGAAAATGGAGAAGCCAGAGTCTTTTAGATCTTCACAATCTTTGTCCAGAGTATTGGCTTTGTCTAAGCAACAATTGGTATCTTGTGGAAAACCATTGTATGTAGAATTGTTTTGGCAAGAATTTAAGAGACACCTGGTATTGTTTTTATTGCAAAATGAATCCTGGCATCTCGAGTCACTGTAGCACTATGTACATCCTCTCCCTCTGATGCCCGTCAAGGCAGTCCAGTTAGGGGAGCAGGATCCACAGGCAGGCATCAGAGTCAGGGTAAGACCCTGCTCCAGTTGTTGGGGGACTCGCAATGAAGACCTTGCTGCATATCTGCTACATATGTGCTGGGGCCTAGGTCAGGCCTTTGTATGTTCTTGTTTCTTAGAAGTGGATGAATATGTTTCTTATCCCTGCATGAATGAGGCTGCGTGCCTCAATGAGATAGGTAGATACATGGGTGTCTGTCCTCAAGAGTATTCTGGTGTGAACTGTGAGCTAGAAATTGATGGATGTGGTAGATCTCAGCTGTGTCTATATGATGCCCCATGTCAGGATGCTCTTGAGGCTAACTTTTGTAAATGTGCCCATGGATTCCTTGGAGGCCACTGTGAACTCAGACTGCATGAATGTGCCAGTCAGCCTCGTCTCCAAGGAGCTCTATATGTGGATGAAGGAACAATTACTGCCTGACTGCACAGGTAGTAGATTCACAGGGACATACTCCTTTGATGCCTCATCTTTGGTCGAAGTCCTGGCCATAATGCTACAACATGTGAAGCAGTGAACAATGTTGATAGCTGTATTTGTCACTGCTGGACTGGATACAAAGATGTCCTGAGTGAGCTGGACATAAATGAATGCAGTAGAAACCCCTGTCAATTTGGAAGGTGGGAGTGGGGATGTACCAAGCTGTTCTCAGAGGATCCTGCCTTCCTCCTTCAACTATTGTGGAGTCTCAGGCTTTGTTTGTATCTGTCAGCCTGGATTCACAGACAGGAGCCTAGCATGACTGTCCTCTGAGAGGCTCCACCAAGTAGCTAACTGAAACAAATGCAGACACCCACAGCCAAACATTAGAAGGAGCTTGGGCAGTCTTGTGGAAGAGTTGGGGTAAGGATTGAGGAAACCAGAGGGGATACGGACTCCACAAGAAGACCATCAGAGTTAACTAACCTGTACACTTGGGGGTTCCCAGAGACTGAACCACCAACCAAAGAGCATACAAGGGCTGGACCTAGCCCCTGACCCCTTTGCACATTTGTAGTAGATATTCAGCTTGGTCTTCATGTGGGTCCCCCAACAACTAGAATGGGGTCTTACCCTGATTCTGTTGCCTGCATGTGGATCCTGTTCCCCTAACTTGCCTTGTCTGGCCTCAATGGGAGATGGTTTGCCTAGTGCTGCAGCTACTTGAGGTACCAGGTTGGATTGGTACCTTCTCCTTCTCAGAGGTGGGGGAGGGAAAAAAATAATCTACAGCATGAATCTTTAATGGCATGCTGGGCCATTGTTCAATAATGGGATGTCACAATTATCTTAGATATTATTTATTTATTGTGTGTATGCACATGTGGCACAGCACGCATGTGGCAATCAGGGAACAGTTCATGGGACTGAGCTCTCTTCTTCTACCACACTTGTCTTAGAAATCTAATTCAGGTTGACAATTTCCGTGTTTCACTTTAATGTTTATAAATTAGAACCCGAACTCTCTGAAGTCACATGTTAATTGTAGATTTTTCTTCTGTTTTATTTTTGAGACAAGCTTTCTTGCAGTACACACTAGCCCTCAACTCACTATGTAGTCAAAACTGCCCTTCAACTCATGATCCCCTTGCCTCCTTACCTGGAATGATGGGTCTGATCTTCCGCATCAAATTTAATTTATAGATTTGGGGGAGGGGGGTAGAAAAGATAATCCTAAAGGTTATAGTTTTATTGTTTGAAAGAATACTATTTAGATATACCTAGACTAGCAACCCAACATTGTATTCTGTCTATCCCTGTGCCCACAAGACAAAATGTGTAGAAATACCTGTGGGCTAGAGAAATGGCTCAGTGGTTAAGAGCACTGACCACTCTTCCAGAGGTCCTGAGTTCAATTCGCAGCAACCATATGGTGGCTCACAACCATCTGTAATGGAATCCAATGTCCCCTTCTGGTGTGTCTGAAGACAGTAACAGTGTACCCAAATAAATAAAATAAACAAATCTTTAAAAAAAAAAGAAATACCTTATTTAAATGAAATTTATTATACTGGTTCCAAAATTACTAACAAATTGAATAAAAATGTATTTGTTCTCTAATTATATGAGCCATGTTTTGAACTATATGAATATGCCTAAAATGGAGTTGGGACGGAATATGTGGAGACAGTATGTGTGGGAAGAGAAACCTTACTTCCCTGACAGATACTTGGATTTCAATATAGAGTAATTTAAAGATCCCATTTACTTCCTATCCTATGTGAGTTGCCACTTTTAATTAGGCTAACTTATTTAAATTATTTTCTTAGAGTAATCTTCCCTTATAGAAATGATTCCATATAAACTATTTCCATGTTAGCCTTAAGTATCTTCAAATAATTTCTGAGAGATGTCAGCTCTATCATGAGACTGATGGTGATGCCTGTATTCTCAAAGAAACACTGCCACAGACCATGTATTATAAATTTGTAGGCTTCAGAGAACATGTACATCACAAACATTCCTCCCAGTCTACTTTCTCCTGATTAATGAATATTCACAGCCAGGGCCAGAGGCTGGGTAACTAACAGGAATGTGTTCTGCCCTGGATGGGGCTCTTGCACACGCCATGGATTTTTCACGAACTTCTCCTGAAACAAAATCGCACTTGCCTAGCACACACTTCTTGGCAGTACCTTCCTCACACACATAACACCCCACCGTGAGTACCTGTGCTACCCTGACCTCACCGTGAGTACCTTTGATCTCTGAGAGCTCAAGATTCCCCTTCACTGTTGACCAACATGGATTCACACTGATTTAAGACATTGTAAATATTATCATATGAATGCCTTGACAATCCAGACTATGGTCTTTTATAAACAATTGCATTTATTTTACTTATTGTGTATGTACCCATGTGCCCTGGCATGCATGTGGAGGTCAGGAGACGGTGTGTGAGATTGAGTTATCTTTGACCACCATACATGCCTTAGGGATCTAACTCGGGGTGGCAGGCTTGATGGCAGACAGATTTACTGGCTGAGCCATCTCATTGGCCCCAGAACATATAATTTATCCTACCTCAGAAAACAGGCTATAAAAGGAAGTGTTATGAAGTGGAAATGGGAGATTGTAGAATGGTCTCTTGTTTGTTCTGTCCTCATTTATAGACCAATGTTAAGGAAGTAGGTGGTCTCTGAAGTGCTTTGAGCTCTTAGATCCTAGTGGAGCCAAATCAATGACACCAGCAAACAAATGTGAACCCACAGAATTGCACTGCTGGCAAAAGGAACATATGCCATGCAAAAATGCTCATACAGGGCGTTTCTGCTCGATTCTTGCTGTGTGTTCGGAATTCATTCTCGCCGCATTCCTGATTAAACCCGGACAGATGGTGGAGGTTTTAAGTAATGTGTTCATTACCAGACCTCACAGCACTAATGGCTATTTGCTGGAGTGAGGCCTTGCTCAAGTGAGTAGCAAATGAATCCTTCTCAGGGGGCAGCCGCTGCTAGGGCAGTATCTATCAGCCTCTGTGAGGATGTGTGCTTTTCACCTTCACTTCCGTTTCAAAGTTGCATCTGTCCCCATTAATACAGAGGCTCAGCATGCTCTCTATTATTCCAATACACATCCCCCACCCAAAAGACTTGCATAGAGCACATCTTCTCGCTATCTCCTGAGCCCGAAAGGTGTCTCCAAGCTTTGCTGCTTAGTTTTCTTATCTCCACACTTATTTGGAAAAGATGGAATAGCATATTGGCTAAATGTGTTTTAAAATAGTCTTGCACATCGCTCCTCTGTTCAATCTCCATTCACCTCCACTAACTAGAGAGACTCTAACAGGCCCCACGTTTGCTATCAAGAGAGAAACTGGAAGACTGCCCCATGGCCTTGCTGAGCATGGCATCCTGTCTACTTACCGTGTCGCAGAACTCTGCAAGAGAATCACTACTGTGCGTCGGTATCGATGTGCTTGGTTGGATACACTGCCCTACCTTAACTTGGCTTTCTGCTTCTCCAAATGACCATTAGCAAAATTAAAAACAGGAAATCTGGAAAGTTCCTTATGCTCAGCATAATCTAGTTATAATCACTGTTGTCCTCATAAACAGAGATTTTTTTCCAGTTTATTCACAAGTATCAATATATCTCCTGTGCCTGGCTCAGTGAGCACAGGTTTGTGTAACATGGTCAATGCTCAGATATCTTCAAGTAACAGTACTCTATACGACCAGTGTAGACAAGAGAGTGCATCTCGTACAGAACTCCTGGAGCTGTTAGAGAGGGAATTTCCTTCCACTATTCATTTGCCAAGTTTGATGCACTCCCAGGTGGCTACCAGGTAATGTCCATTAACCTGACTCTGGGTTTTAAAAGGTAGTGAAGTCAATTCTAATCTCCCATTTCAAGTTGTTTAATCAGTTGTTTGCTTAGCTAATTCTATTTGCTTTACAGAATTATCTTTCTTTTCTTAATATAAACATGCACTATGCTGTCTCAGTCCTTCAAATTATTTACTTCAAAATAAGATATTCTAATGCTATCGGGTACTCAACAAATACTGCAGTTTTTCCAAGAATTATAAACTTGCATGCTGGGGAAAGCAAACTGCCAAGGATGATTCGGTGATTCTGGGAATGACAACCATTGGCCGTGGTATTATAGAGGTGTGGGCGAATACAATTATCATTAGGTCCTGTTATATTTGTGTGCATTTCATATTTCTAGTTTCCTCACATGATCTTCATTAGGTCTATACTTTTCAGTCACAGTGTTTGAAGATTTTATATTATTGGTCTATATTTTAAAACTAATTAAACTTCCTTTGGTCAGAAACCTGTATAGTAGGGAAATGTAATGCCTAAGAAGTGAAAGCTCCCTAATGGCGAGAACCTAGGACAGCTCAAAGGAGCAAAAGCTGAGTATATTCAGGGTCCATCCAGGAGGACAGTGAGTGGGATGGTGAACCAGACATAACTCAGAAGAAGCCCAAGACCACACTCCTATTCACTCTCACTCTGGTTTCTGAGGTGCCCATTTGCTTTGCTAGCAGAAGACTATAATCCTTATTTTATCTAAATTCCAAATTTGAAGGCACACACTAAGTTTATGTGATTTATATTGGTATTTGTAGTGCTAATCACTGGCAGGTATTCCATAAAACTTCCAGTTTCTGTTCAACTGCTCTTCCATAAATAGGCCTTTCAGGAGTTCTAATAGCCACCAAGTTTTCTCACATAGTTTGGAGCCACGGTTTGTTATAAACTCTGAGAAGTCATGTGCTGCAGAAAAAGGAATGAATACCACACTGGCTCTAATCTATGTAAATGCCAGATTACAGGGATCCACTCTGCTTTTTCTCCTAACAGTGTCATTTTGTGATTTAACCCATTATTTCATCCACAGCCCACCAAATAGATCCAGGGACAACAAGGAGAAATCAGACAAGCCAATAAGTACAGATCATGTCACAGAAGATGTCTAAGGAGAAAAACAGAATTGTGAAGCACCCCGCCCCCAAACTCAAACTCCAAGGAAGGTTTCCAGATGGTTATTCTAGTCCCCTCTCTAGAACCCTGTCATAATAAAATGCCTTTACTTCTTGGACTTACGTTTTCCATCCTCTGTACACGGTTTTCCAATCCTACAATTTGCCCGTGTTTTTCTTCCAGTTTTTCTGAAAGTAAACTCAGATTTTCAGCACTTCGCTGTAATATCTGCTCTTTCTCAAGTTTGTTGGCCTGTGGTCAGAAAAACAGTTGCTAGACTTTTCTTTTTATTATTTATTTAAAACAAAATATAACGTCTTGTATATCCAATTAAAAGTGCTTTCTTTCTTATCAGAAAATGTCCTAAAAGTAGGGTAATTATCCCACACTGTGTCCCAAGGTTGCTTGCTAGCTCTGTAGCTGGCATAGAAAGGTCAGTCCTGGGAGGGATGTGTGCCCATTAGGGAGGGGACTTCAGCTGACCTCCACGAGAGAGTACATATGCTTATCTGTGGGCATATATAAAACAGAGCTCAAAATGACTCAGTAAAGCATGAGTATGTATCTGCCCTTGAAAACACCAGGTGAGCCTTCGTGCCAGGTCCCTCAGGTTAGGGCTGAGCCCCTAAAGTAAAGACATACACCTGTTCCTGCTGGTCACACCACTCACAGTGCATCCCCAGGACACATACTGTGTTCTCCCGCTCACAAACTGGGGCTGGGGTAGTACCTGAAGTGAATGTTTGCTGTCCTCGTGTTTTTTCTCCATGTCTTCTGATTGTGTTCGGTAGTTGTCAAATAATCTCTGAGCCACGTTTCTCAAAGCTGCTGCTCCTGCTTCTCTGGAAGCTTCCAGCTGGGAAAAATTAAAGTTTGACATTTCAAAATGTTGGAAAAAAAAGAGCTAAATGCAGAACAGTTTTATGGTCAGTTAAAAGTTAAAAGTAGTCCCTAATTACAATTTGCGTCCTTACAGATAATATATGGGAGAGAAATTGCTGGTGTTAAGTGAGAGCAAGGTGCCAGTAGTCTCTGGTACGGTACTGACCATGAACTTCTGACACGGTCAAGTCAAACCTGAGTGTTCCACTTTGCATAGGTAGCCAGCACCCTGTCAGCATATTTAGAGGCCAGCCCCTTAACACCAATGCTCATAGCATGCTAACAAATGCGTGCTGTCTGAGACAAAAATGAAATGAGACTGGAGAAGTAGGGGCAGTGAAGTTCAAGTGTCAGTCTTTCAAGGCTATACGATAAAGATAGAGGGTGACTGCTAAGATTTACATAGCAAGGTAATTACTGAGGGGCTGCATATAAAATGAATCCCAAAGGGAAACTATAAAGCACTCAACAATAGGTTAATTAGATAATCAATGAGGAATTTGACAATAGAGGTTGGGCTCAGTGTTTGGGTGTGGAGTATGTGGGCATCTTCCCATGTGCATGTATGTTCCCACGTGCACATGTGTGGGTGTGGATACACAGTTCCCACACGCAAGCTTGGAGGTTCTTCCTCAGGTTCTATCAGTCAACATTGTCTTTTTCCCCCCTCCAGATGGAGTTTCTCAGCATGTCCTGAAGCACACTGGTTCGGTTAGATGTCTGATCAGCAACTCCAGGAATCCTCCAGTCTCCACTTCCCAAACACTGAGATTGAAAGCACATGACTCCACGTTTAGCTTTCCCTGTTGCTGCAGGGGCTCTGACTCAGGCTCTCATGCTTATAGAGTGAGCACTTAGCTGACTAAGGCATCTCCCTAGCTCTAAGATGCAAAATCTCTTCAAAATGCATTGTGGGAAAAAGCAAATTAGCTTGAGATGTCTCCCCTCAATAAATGATTAATTACACGTTGTGTTATGGTTTGTATATGTTTGGCCTAGGAAGTGGCACTATTAGAAAGTATGGCCCTGTTGGAGTAGGTGTGGCCTTGTTGGAGTAATTGTGTCACTGTAGGTGTGGGCTTTAAGACCCTCATCTTAGCTGCCTAGAAGCTAGTATTCTGCTAGCATCTTTCAGAAGATGTAGAACTCTCAGCTCCTCCTGCACCATGCCTGCCTGGATGCTGCCATGCTCCCACCTTGATGATAATGGACTGAACCTCTGAACCTGTAAGCCAGCCCTAATTAAATGTTGTCCTTATAAGAGTTGCCTTAGTCATGGTGTCTGTTCACAGCAGTAAAACCCTAACTAAGACAAAGCTTAACTTTAATTTTTTTGAATCCTACTTTTAATAATGGTTCTTAAATGCTTTAACCTCCTTTTAACCCACTAGAGATAGTGGAAAAGAAAGGATATGGGGGAAGTGGACCTGTTTAAAAATGGTTCTTCAGAATCCCATCTGTGTTGTCTGGAAATTGGCAGTTCAGTTCACAGGTTAACAGTGGCAGCTTGATCCACTCACAAACACTTCACAGATACACCAGAAGTCCAGTTCAGTAGAGTTGGAATAGCAAACATGAATCAGCAGGTGGCACTACCTAGCAGAGATGGCCAGGCCTCAGCCTCATCACTTGGAGAAGTTCTCAGCCGAGCCTCTCTCAGAGAAGCAAAGATCAGCAAAATCACAAGACCAACAAGCATTGCACAGCTAGCTGTATAAGCAAGCCAAGCTCAGCCCCAGCCACTGTTCGTCAAGTCCTACTTATACCCTTCAAACATCACGTGTCCTCCATAGGTCTTGCCTCAGCAAATGCATCTGTCTCAGCTGACATCATCTGCCAATCATCCTGAGTCCGTGGCAAGAAACTGCAGCACACCACCAGAAGTTTTTTTGGTGCATTTCTCTCTATGGAGTCCTGACAAAAGCAGCTCAGCTATGCAGTGTAAGGCAGATCAATATATGTCTTTGTCCTTAACAAAGAATACTACATCATATGTCCTTTCACATGCTTGCTTTAGCAGAATATCCTTTCGCTTTATGTCTGCTTCAGGAAAACACTCCTTCACAAGTCTGCCTGCTTCAGGAAAACACTCCTTCACATGTCTGCCGCAGCAAAACATCATCCAACACAACTGATTTTCCAAAGAATGCTTAAGTTTCCACTTCAAAACAGTATAGCACCCTTCGTATATATGATATCACACAGGAAGCTTCCAGAACTTGCTACACTTTCAAAAACAAAATATTATACCCATGGACCTTCCAAAGATTTCTTCAATAGTATTAGTCTCCAAAATAAAACAGTAAGATTTAATTTAATTCCAACAACTTTGTCATCTGTTTGAATATTGTGGGTTTCTGTATGTGAGTAAGTGTGGCCCAGTCTGTATAGACCTATGAATGCTAACTACCTATGAGCTCCTAGTAGTCATACCTTGATTTGCAATACTTCATTCTCTTTGTTCATTTCTAGGAGCTGCTGATCTTTTCTTCTCATGTTTTCCAGGAGCAAATTCAGACAGGTGGGGTCTCTTGTGGAATCCGAGCCATTCTGAATGTTTCCAGACCACTGAAAGGAACACACAGAGAAATATTCAAGCCAACTCTCTCTTTCCTCTGTGAACATTGGCAATAGTGACTGTCATTCCCTACATAAGCCCTCAAAGAGGATTCAAGCCAGTGAAAAGAGCTCTTTGAATCTCTACTTTCAATGGTTAATTCTAGATAAACAAGGTAGCTGCTGAGTCTGCTCAAATTTACACAATCTTATAAGAACATACATCCTTTCTGCATTTTTATACTTCCTACAGCTTTTAAATACACGGTTAAGTGTGTGTGTATAATATAGGCAGACAGACAGACAGAAAGTACATACCAATCATAACCCTGAGACTGGATTAATTAAAGTCATACCTATAAGTATATTTTGACTAAACAGAATCGGATAACACACTCAACGTTAACAGTGTTTCCTTGCAAACATGTATTAAATTTCTAAACTTGAAATTTCAGAATAGAGCTGCACCCAGATGTAATCCTGGGCAGTCATGCTCCATGAAGGTACACCTGGAACATAATTCTCATCTATAATCCTGGGCAACATGGAGGTAAAGAGCGAACTAGAAAACTTCTCAGCCTACCAGTTTCACAGATGTGGAAACTGAGGGGCAGAGCCGATATTTGTGCACGTAGATGAAAGAGCTCATGACACAGTGCCTTGATCATCATCTACACCGTCTGCTTTCACCTTATTTCAGGGAAGATGGAAGCATTGTCTTGCAATGCTACATACATACCCTATAGTTTTGATAACAGCTTCTATTTGTTAAGCACCTATTATGCACCATGTCACCTCTTAAATGTTATATATACTTCTTTCTTTCACTGGGTGCTTAAAATAGAAGAAAGTGTTATGCTCCTTATAGAAGTAAGGAAACTTGAAATTACAGTTTCATAAATTCAACTGTTCTAGTTTGGTTTTTGTTGCTGTGAAAAAAAAAAGCCACCCATCAAAAGCAACTTGGGAGATAAAAGAATTTACCCCGTGTATATTTATCTCCAGGTTCATCATTGAGGGAAGTCAGTGAAAGAGTCTAGTAAGGGAAGTTGAAACTATGGAGTGAGGAACACTGCATGAAGCCTCATTCACACCCTCAAGCATAGCTAGTTTTGTTATATAGCTAGGGCCACCTGGTCATGAAATGGTTCCACTCACCATGAACTGGGTCTTACTACATTAACCAACAGCCAAGGCAATCCCACTCAGACCAATGTAGTCTGGAAAATCCTTCAGTTGACTTTCCTTTCTCAGATGAATCTAGGCTGTGTCAAGTCGACAGTTAAAGCTAACTAGGACTCCAAAGTGACACCTATATAAATAACCATGAGACCAGATTTAGAGTCTAAGATTCTTTAACAGCCAAACCTATAATTTTCCCACTATAATAAACTATCTATACTCCAGAAATAAAAAGCAAGCACATAGCATATATACAGTAACTCCTTTTCTTTTGTGGTCCAGACCTCACGCACACCTTCCCTGACCACATACAGATATGTCCTAAAGAATAATTGACTGACACTTGGAGAAAGGTAAATTACTTGCTGTCGCTGATGGTTGTAAAGGTTTAGAGCAGTGTTCTCATAGGAGTAAGAGACTGCAGCTTCTGAGTCAGGAGGTCTAGGTGGAGGCCTAGACTGTACAAATCTAACAAGCCTAGAGAGATGCTGCTAGCAGGCTACTTTACATGCATCACAGCAGTACCAAGGCCTCTCCATTCACACCGAGCTAATCCTAGCAAGGTCAACAGAATACCAGATCAATGTTTCCAGTGGCCGTTGGCCAGTTCTTGGTCTACATGGCCCAGCAACCACACCGGACTGTTACTCCTTTCACCCACTCTCAGGGATTCCCTCCTCCATCACTTTCTCTCCTAAGTTTCCACCATCCCTTTCAACCTCTGTAATGGTTTTTCCTCTTGCACAGATACATGCTTTGGGAAGCTCACCACAATGCACTTAGATGACCTATCATTTCTACATATACTCGCATGCTTTAAAATCCCCTCCCCCATCAAAACTACTGTCTTATTTATTCTGGAGATAAAGTAGCCTTGCACCCTTGTCCTCCTGCTTAAGTGCCAAACCCAGCTCTCGTTTTAGAAAGTTACCAACCATAATGCCCTGTATATTGTAGCCTAAACCTACTACAGATTTGTACCTTCAAATTTAAAACCATATGCCTACTGTGTTGGTTTAAATATGCTTGGTCCAGGGAGTGGCACTATTAAGAGGTGTGGCCTGTTGGAGTAGGTGTGGCCTTGGTTGGAGGAAGTGTGTCACTTTGGGGAAAAGGCGGGTGGGCTTTGAGACCTTTCTCCTAGCTGCATGGAAGACAGTCTCTCCTGGTTGTCTTCTGATCAAGATGTAGAACTCTTGGCTACTTCTTCAGCACCATGTCTGGCTAGATACTGCCATGCTTCTGGCCATGATGATAATGGACTGAACCCTTGAAACTGTAAGCCAGCCCCAGTTAAACGTTGTTCTTTAAAAATGTTTGCCTTGGGGGCTAGAGAGATATCTCAGAGGTTAAGAGCACTGACTGCTCTTCCAAAGGTCCTGAGTTCAATTCCCAGCAACCACATGGTGTCTCACAACCATCTATAATGGAATCTGATACCCTCTTCTGGTATGTCAGAAGACAGCTATAGTGTATAAATGTTTATTAAATAAATAGGTATTAAAAAAAATATTGTCTTGGTCATGGTGTCTCTTCACAGCAATAAAACTCTAAATAAGACATTAGCCTGAACCTTCTAATCCAAATTTGTACCCTCAAATTGAAAGCATATGCCTACCCACTGCTAGAGTTGTAGAAGATAACTCAACATGACCAAGAATGATTTTTTAGTTTTATCTTCTCTGCCATACCTCATCAAAATCCCTATTGGCCCAGCTTTGGAGTATTTCATGTAAGACAATCTTTAGCACTAGCCATGTTCGAATGGAACTGAGGATGACATAGGGTCTGCCTTTGTGTAGTATGTACTGCTTTCTCATGTGGTAGGTGACTATGGTTTTTCCGTCAGAAATGCCGATGTGATGCACTTGGTTCTGATGGTATTTAATTTGGAACAGTTTGAGCTAACAGAGAGTTATTTGAACTTAAGTACACAAAGATGCTATTGGAATAAAAGGGAGGTGCTGAAGCATATTGATCACTCAATTCATTGTCTGTCAGTTGCTGTGTCCCACAGCAGGCTTGCTAGCTTACACCTTCAACCACGAGAAGTGTTACTACCACATAGTCTCCTTGGTCTAACATCTTGCTATATAATTTATAATTATGTTTTAGTTGGCATTCTCCAGCAAGGCCTGGGCATTCTGATCTGATCCATCTAATGATGATATTCTTAATAAACACATCATACAAAAGGACATTAACATCTTTCATGCATGAAGTATTTCATCACTTAGCTTCAAAGAGTAATACTGGCAGATCTTACTGAATAGAACTTTTTATGACTTCCTGTTAATTTTCTGAAGCAATGAAAGTACTGAATCTTGATGCATTTATTACCTCTGCATCTAGTTTGTGCCTTGCAGTGACACAGCCTTCTTCTTCCTTAAACATGTGATTTCGAATCTTTTCCAGAGTAGTTCGAATCTGGAAGATTAAAAAAAAAATAGTTAATTTGTTTTTCAAGGTGTTTAATTCCAAATGTATTTCTCTTTCTCTATACTAGCTACAGGGCATCAAATTTACACATTTGTCCTGATGCCAGATTAAAATACTAGCCTCCAACCTAAATTATACTTAGATTTGTATTGTTTAGATTAATAAAAATAATTGTTTGAGTTTTATATATCTTTTTTCAGTTAAAATATGACAAACTAAATTAATAGTATACTATTAAATAATTTGGTGAATAGTACTTCAAAACTGTGCATTTTGATCAATTTTACCAACAATTTGGTACTAATTTAGTATTTAGTAATTACTATAAGACAATTACTACTTAGTAATTACTACAAAATAATTACAATATAGTAATTACTACAAAATGATTACTATATAGTAATTACCAACAAATAATTGCTATTAAGGAATTACTACAGAAAAATCACTAGTCATGATAATACAAATCCATGCAGGAAATTTGAGCTCAAGTCTTGCTGACCTGGGGAATTACTAGACAGTCCAAGATAATTTAATTAGCTGATCTGAACAAGTTACAAACTACCAATGTCAGAATTTTTCTATCTGCTGTAGCAGGCCGTCTATGTGAGCATCTTTCCTTAGTTCTTTTCTTTGTGGATTCTCATAAGTTACATTTTTAATGAAGTCATTTGCAGAGAAATCCCTGGCATCAGTTAGATGAAGTTGTGCAGAGTGACAAGGTAAGGAAAGTGCTAGAATCAGCAGGAGACATAAACATCTAGTGGGGAGCACAGCATCCCATTCAGGAAACCACCAGGGGAGGTTATAAAGCAGCAGGATATCCAGCCCAAAATGATGGGGTGTGAACTAAATGCTGAGAGGTGTTCTGAACCCTCCTGGCCATTATTCAGTTCTACTGAGTGGAGAAAATCATTTCACTTCACATGTATGCAAGCACCGGTTTGTATTCTAAAGGAATGAGAACTTTTTTAAATCTAAGCTGTTGACTATCCTTTCTTTTTTTTTATTTTATATATATATCTATATATCTATATAATATATACAATAAATCATATATAGATATATATTTACATTCCGAATGATTTCCCCTTTCCGTTTCCTCCCTTCCCGAAAGTCCCATAAGCCCTCTTCCCTCCCCCTGTTCCCCATTCAACCCCCTCTCACTTCTCAGTCCTGGTATTCCCCTACATCCAGTCTTTCCAGGACCAGAGGTCTCTCCTTCCATCTTCTTGGAAATCTATTGATATGTGAATGGTGTCTTGCGTATTCTGAGATTCTGGGTTAATATCCCCTTATCAGTGACTGCATACCATGTGTGTTCTTTTGTGATTGGGTTACCTCACCAAGGATGATATTGTCCATTTCTGACCATTTGCCTAAGAATTTCGTGAATTCATTGTTTTTAATTGCAGAATAGTATTCCATTGTGTAAATATACCACATCTTCTGAATCCATTCCTCCATTGAGGGACATCTGGGTTCTTTCCATCTTCTGGCTCTTATAAATAAGGCTGCTATGAACATAGTGGAGCATGTATCCTTATTGCATGCAGGTAAAGCCTCTGGGTATATGCCCAGGAGTGGTATAACAGGATCCTCTGGGAGTGTCATGCCCAGTTTTCTGAGGAACAACCAGACTGCTCTCCAGAGTGGTTGTAACAGCTTGCAATCCCACCAGCAATGGAGGAGTGTTCCTCTTTCTCCACATCCTCGCCAACAACTACTGTCTCCTGTGTTTTTGATTTTAGCCATCCTGACTGGTGTGAGGTGGAATCTCAGGGTTGTTTTGATTTGCATTTCCCTAATGACTAAGGATGTTGAACATTTCTTTAGGTGCTTCTCAGCCATTAGATATTCTTCAGGTGAGAACTCTTTGTTTAGCTCTGTACCCCATCTTTTAATAGGGTTATTTGGCTCTCTGGGGTCTAACTTCTTGAGTTCTTTGTATATATTGGATATTAGCCCTCTGTCGGATGTAGGGTTGGTAAAGATCTTTTCCCAGTTTGTTGGCTGCTGCTTTGTCCTTTTGACAGTGTCCTTTGCCTTACAGAATCTTTGTAATTTAATGAGGTCCCATTTGTCAATTCTTTACCTTAGAGCATAAGCTATTGGTGTTCTGTTCAGGAAATTTTCCCCTGTGCCCATATGCTCAAGGTTCTTCCCTAGTTTCCTTTCTATCAGTTTCAGTGTGAATGTTTTTATATGGAGGTCCTTGATCCACTTGGAATTGAGCTTAGTGCAAGGAGATAAGAATGGATCGATTTGCATTCTTCTGCATGTTGACCTCTAGTTGAACCAGCGCCATTTGTTGAAAAGGCTATCTTTTTTCAACTGGATGATTTTAGCTCCTTTGTCAAAGATCAAGTGACCATAGGAGTGTGGATTCATTTCTGGGTCTTCAATTCTTTTTTTTTTTTTTTTGGTTTGTTTGTTTTTTGTTTTTCGAGACAGGGTTTCTCTGTGTAGCCCTGGCTGGCCTGGAACTCACTCTGTAGACCAGGCCGGCCTCGAACTCAGAAATCTTCCTGCCTCTGCCTCCCAAGTGCTGGGATTAAAGGCGTGCGCCACCACCGCCCATGGGTCTTCAATTCTGTTCCATTGATCTACATACCTGTCACTGTAACAATACCATGCAATTTTTAATACTATTGCTCTGTAGTATAGCTTGAGGTCCAGGATACTGATTCCCCCAGAAGTTCTTTTACTCTTGAGAATAGTTTTAGCTATCCTGGGTTTTCTGTCATTCCAGATGAATTTTTGAATTGCTCTTTCTAACTCTATGAAGAATTGATTTGGGATTTTGATGGGGATTGCATTGAATCTGTATATTGCTTTTGGCAAGTTGGTCATTTTTACTATTTAATCCTGCCAATCCATGAGCATGGCAGATTTTTCCATCTTCTGAGGTCTTCTTCAATTTCTTTCTTCAGAGACTTGAAGTTCTTGTCATACAGATCTTTCACTTGTTTGTTTAGAGTCACACCAAGATACTTTATATTGTTTGTGGCTATCGTGAGGGATATCATTTCTCTTATTTCTTTCTCAGCCTGCTTATCCTTTGAGTATAGGAAGGCTACTGACTTGCTTGAGTTGATTTTATATCCGGCCACTTTGCTGAAGTTGTTTATCAGCTTTAGGAGTTCTCTGGTGGAGTTCTTTGGTTCGCTTAAGTATACTATCATATGGTTCTATGAAGCCACAATTACGCTGATACCAAAATCACACAAAGATATGACAAAGAAAGAGAATCTCAGGCCAATTTCTCTTATGAATACTGATGCAAAAATACTCAATAAAATTCTTGCCAAACGAATCCAAGAACACATCAAAACGATCATTCACCACAATCAAGTAGGCTTCATCCTAGGGATGCAGGGATGGTCCAATATAAGGAAGTCTATCAATGTAATACACTACATCAACAATCTCAAAGAAAAAAACCACATGGTCATTTCATTAGATGCTGAGAAAGCATTTGACAAAATTCAGCATCCTTTCATATTAAAGATCTTGGAAAGATCAGGAATTCGAGGCCCATATCTAAACATAGTAAAAGCAATTTACAGTAAACCGGTAGCCAACATCAATCTAAATGGAGAGAAACTTGAAGCAATCCCACTAAAATCAGGGACCAGACAAGGCTGCCCTCTCTCTCCATATCTTTTCAATATAGTACTTGAAGTTCTAGTTAGAGCAATTAGACAACAAAAGGGGGGTCAAAGGGATACAAATTGAAAAGGAAGAAGTCAAACTATCACTATTTGCAGATGATATGATAGCTGTTGACTATCCTAAGCCAAGAGAGGCTCATCCCTTTTCATATGTTATATTGATGAGGAATCAAAGCCCACAAGGCATACTGTTGCTTATCATAGGACAACCATGCCATGCGCACAGTGACTGACATCCTCATACCTTTCTCACGTACTCGGTTTCTTCAATAATGTGAGCTGGCAAAGATCCATAGAAGACAGTCCCGTCTTCTGTCTTAACTCTTGAGGGAACTTCTGTGGTCACCGTTACAGTTGTCATGGCGAATTCCAGCTTTAGGAAAACATAAATCAACTCAGCGAAACAGCATAAAGGAGGTTCATCAGAATCAAGGTGTTAGTATCAAATGTTTAGTATCATCTTAGACTGTAAACTCTCTCAAGAGCAGGCCCCTGATTTATTCATTTTTTGTTACAGCATACTAGAAGTGCTTAATAAATGTCTGTGAAACTAAAAATATTGTTACAGTCAAACTGTATAGTGTGTATTCTGAAGAAACTCAATAAAGGCTGTTTATTAAAGGATGTTGTAATAGAAAAATCATGGAAGGAACCCAAATGTAAGTTGATTGCTGCTGTGGAATAGTATTTACAGTGTGTGAGTCAGTTAAAAGCCAAGGTACAGAATGAAAACATAATATCGTATTTTATTTTTTTTAAATAAGGTACATAATATGATGAAGAGAAATATATGTCTCTCAGCATTGACAAAGTGAATTTCAGATCAGCCTGGGCTCTAGAGCGAGATCCTGCCTTCACAAACACACACACACACACACACACACACACACACACACACACGAGGGGAGGGAGAGTAGACACAGGCGGCGAGGCTATGCTGTCTGGATATCAAGTCCTCCTGCAGAGAATCTAGGGCTTCTTGGGTAATTCAGGTTGAAGACATGATGTCCATAAAACTAAGTATGGCAGGAGATCCAACACTAAAGAATAAAGTATAATAGAAATAGGACTGAAGAGGAAATAGACAAGACATAGCAAGCACATGCTGTGTCTTTAATACAAGGATTGTATTTTACAGTCACCAAATAGTTAATAATGGAAAGTTTTTATGTTATGTCAGTTAATAAACTCAAAGAGATTGACCAAGTTAGAAAACAGAGCATATGTAATTGCTTGTGAAGGAGTGAGTCTGTGTTAATCCTGCAGCTCTGCTAAGAACACTGGGTGAAAAGTTTAATGAGAAACCTAACAGCCTGAAGGGCTTCAGAACTCAGATATCGAATAACAAAATCACTACAGATTGTGTCTCAGAGCTGGGAAGCAGCTCAGTGTTAACACTGCTGTTCTTACAGAGGATCTAGATTCAGTTCCCACCATTCATACTAACAACTCAACCACCTGTAACTTTAGTCCAGGCTGCGAATCTGATGCCCTTGTCTGGCCTTCCCAGGCACCTGCATGCATGTGCTATACACACACACAGTATACACAGACACATACATACACATTTAAAGTATAAGGAGTCTTAAGAAACACATAACCAAATACAATAGATGAATCTTGTTTGGATCTTAGTTTAAACACATTAAGCATATTTTGCCAGCTTTTTAGCTGGCAAAAGCTGGTAGTGAAGAATTCTTATAACATACTGGGAGTAGCTCACTTGGTAAAGTGCTTACCCCAGAATTTCAGAGGTAAGAAATAAACAGATCCCCGGAATTCATGTGGCCATGTGGAGGTTGTCTTCTGACCTCCACATGTACACATACTCATGTACATACATATGCACCTAGATGAACATGAACAGGCACACACATGTGTATACAAGCATACACACACACAGAGAGAGAGAGAGAGAGAGAGAGAGAGAGAGACCCTTTATGTTTCTAAGTTTAAGGAAATTAAGACATCTTTTTAGACAGCTATGCCTGTTAGTGACACTTTCTGAGTGAGATCTTTGTGAGTAAAATAACAATTGTCCCTGCAGCGAAGGAAGACACAGTAAAGGTGGAGTTGGGATAAAGATGACTTTTTCACCTTATTCAAAAGTTTGGTAAACTATAAGTGGCTTGAATCTAAGATGTTCTCCATGGATTAGTGTTTGATTGCCTGATATGTAGATGGTGGTGCTGATTTGGAAGTTTACAGAGGCCTTAGGAGACTTTTGGCTGGAGGAGGTGGGTCCCTTGTAGTACTACAACCAAGCCATGCTCTCGAACCAGTGCTTAGCTACCTAGTCTGGCCTCCAATTGAGGAACTCTATGACAAGGGCCTACCACAGAGCCACCCTTCCAAAACTGTGGGCTAAGGTAGATCTACCCTCTAAGTTGGACCTCAGACATTTTGTCACAGCCATGAGAAAATTAAGCAATAGAAAGCAAGTTACAGTAGAAGTCTCTGTACAGAATTATTAAACCTTTTCTACAAATTTGGAAGTGAAGACTGCCATAGTGATGTCATGTCAACTAACCCAAGATAATAATAAAAGTAACAGGCAAAACAAAACAATGCAACGCAAACTCTGGTTTGTTTGTTGATTGGTTGGTTGGTTTTTTTACCCCAAGCTCAAAAGTGTTTCTGCCCCATCCAGACTGTCTTCCTTAGAAAGGAAAAATGCTTAAAATCCAGCAATGACTCATGCGGCTAAAAGATAGAGAATCTTTATATTGGCCTGCAGCACTTTGAAAGAAGATTGCCTCAGGGGAAGCCACAAAGCCTTTCCTTTATCCTTTAATCTTCAATGAAATTGACAGGGCATGCCAAGAATTTTCCATTTTATTGCAAATCCTCTCACAAGGCAGCCACTGGTCTTTTTGTTTCAGCAGAACTCAATTTGGCAGCAACACCTCCAAGCAAGTCTGCTGTGTGGAATGGCAGGGAAGTCCTTCCCTCTCTTGGGCCTCTGAAGTCTCTTCCAGGATTAGGGACTTGCTCCACAACAGCATTTGAATGCTCAAAGAAAAATAAGGGCCCCCTAGAGACAATAATCAATGTGTTCAGAAACTCCGAACAAACGTGCTCAGCCTTCTATCTGGTTCCCTCTGCTCACGCAGCCTACAAGCTAAGAGTATTCTTAGATATTTTTTAATTTTCAAGTCATCCAAAAGTGTATCATCTCATGAAATGTGGGACACACATGAAGCTGAATTTTTTTAAGCACTTAATTCAGAAAAGACGCATTAAGTTTGAATCTAAAATATACACAAGTTCATGTTTTGTGTGCCTCTTCCTCTCACTGGTGGTATTGTTTGGGGATGACTGAAAATTTTGGGCAGTGAGGAGCAACTGGCTGAAATGAATAGACCTTTGAAGGTTATCAATCAGCCCATTTCCCACTCCCTCTCTGCTATTACCATGTGCCTCCACCATGAGCTTCTACTGTTCTACTTCCCCGCCATGATGCATTGAAATCTCAAAAATGAGCCAAAAGAGACCCTTCCACCCTTAAGTTGTCTGAGGTCACGGAACGCTAAAGTAACTAGCACAGTGGTTCAACTCGAGGTTTTCTTGTAACACAGGGGTGGTCATTTATTCAGTGGTCATTTGTTGACATCCAGTTCCTGATACCTTGGCCCTACAATAGCACACGTGAGCATTTACCACAGAAGCAGTACACAGCAAGTAAACCTGAAATATTCACCATCTGTGCTTTCCCAGAAAAAAGTCTGCATCACAGCATGATAGAGAACAGGGACTGTGACAGTGGGCAGTCAGAGGCCAGTAGAGCCATCGCCTGGCTTGGGCTAAGTTCTTCTCTCTACTGCAATTTGCTTCTCCACAACCTCACTGGACAGAGGTACTAGCATTTTCCTTTTTCATATGTGTGCATTTCCTCACTGACTGAAAAACGAGTCTTTAGAAGAATACATCCTGCTTTCTTAGTCTTTTCTAATCTGGCAAACACATTGGGCCTATGTCATAGATCTTAAAATATATTTTCTTCTCTGTCTTTTATTCCTAATAACAAAGATACAGTTACTTTAGTCCTGATAAGTGATCCTCAATTACTTTCTTTCAAAACCACCACCTTTCCTTTCCTGCTTACCAGTTGTAAAAGTTACACATTTTAGCCTAGATGTATACATCTATAAAATAAGGGGAAATACCCCCCCCCAGAAATATAAAATGGGTTGTTTTAATGGCTGGTTGCAGGAGGTACTCTGTGAACCAATGAATGGCAAACATCAATGATCCCACATCCCTCATTTTATATTCCTCATAACCTCAGAAGACAAACTATCCACAACAGGGGACAAAGATCAGGCCCTTGAGTTTTGAAAGCTTTACATCCAACAGTATCTACATGAAGTTAAATTCCATTTCTCTTTGGTTCAGAAAACTTTTGTGCCTACAGTTCCTGAGATGAATAAAGAAATCCCAGATTGGGGAGAGGGGGGAAGAATGAGTGGGGGACAAACAGCAAAGTCCAACCAGCCATATGGCATTATCATCCCGGGGAAAATCCACGTTAGCCTTTTATTTCAGCCAGAAGTAGATTAGACAGATAAAAATTTCAAAATAAAACACAATCAGTTAATTAAAGTGAGGAAAGGCTTTATTTGTTTTATGCTAGGACGGATTGAAGACAGCTTACCCATGGCATCACGCCAAGAGGAGGTATTTCCTATAGCAGGCCTTGTAAACAAGGCAGCAGCGAGTGCTGGGATACTGTGCCCCTGGGCCCTCATCTTCAGCCAAAAGTAAATTCTTTGTCTTATCATACTTTCAGTGGATAAAAAGTTCGAGAGAGTTCTCTTAGCTTCATAACCCCGGGAGATACATCACCAGCCAGTAGATCCTCAGCATGAGTACCCTCCCCCTATCGTTCAGTGCCTCAGTTTCTTTTATGGTAATATTAATTATTAATAATAAAAAAATCAACAGGGGGTGCTTTGTGAGTTAATATTTGTCAAGCGTTTAGCACATATAATACATAATAAATGATTTGTACTTGTTTGTCAAATGAGTAAATAAAATATGAGTCAATTATCCATAATTAAAGCCGAAGAGCAGTCTGAGTGCTTTTGTTCTCTTTGGGGAAAAAAGTCAGGTAACATTTGACATAGTCTGCCCTCTGGGAATGGGCTATAATGGGAAGTTTGCTATAAAGGGGGCCTTTGGAAACCAGCGAGTTATGGTAGAGATTCCTTATTGCTAAACCATCAGTAGCGTGTCAACATATTCAAAGGATGCTAGCAATAGTTACAGTCTGCACAGCAATGTGTACATATTGTGGCACATTATTTTCTGTGGGATAAGCCAACACACCACTGGACCAGGATGATGTAATTAAACCCACTCCACTGTGTGAGGACCCAAGAAGAGCTGTCGAGCTGTCGGTACACTCACAAGGCTTTGATATGACTTCATCTGTGATCTCCTCCAAATTTAGAGACCCCAGTATTTCAGAACGTGACTTTCTTTGAACTAATCATATAGGTAGTAACTTAAGTAAAAGTGCCGTCACATAGAAGTAGCATGATCTTCTCTTCAATTGTAGGCATCTTTATGTGTAAGGGAAGTTTGGAGATAGACAGAAGAACAAGGCTGTGTGAAGATGAAGTCCCACACAGAGTGATATTTCTACCAACCAAAGAGTACCAAGGATTTGCCTCAAATGTCTAGGAGCCCGGAGCTGAAAAAAATGACATAAACCCCATTTGTCTCCATTTAAGGACCAGGTCTGGTTTTGAGAAAACCATAAGACATTAGCTCCAGGAACAGACCATACGTCCCCAGGATTAGACCATAAGGCACCAGCTCCAGGAACAAACCATGAAATCCAGAAACAAGGTCATAAACCCCTCTCCCAAAGAACAACCTGGGGATAACCACAAAAATGGGTTATCTTAAAATATCCATATTTTAAAAAAAATATCTTATCTCAGGAAGGGCCAGCTGTGCTGGGCAGCCCTATCTCATCCTATGATTAAACGTTCGTGACATAGGAATGCAGAGCACTGACCACCTGTGACTCCTCCCTCCCCCCCCCCCGCCAGCACCCACCAATGAAATTTTAGATTACCTAATCCTTCTAGAGAGTTCCCCCAGTTCCCTAAAAAAAGGCCTGTGTACCTTTATCTGGGTTGCCATTTTGGAAAACAGTTGACCTCTGCATGCTGGTTGTTTCTGCAAAATATATGTTCTTTGTCTTTGCATACTATATGAGTCTGGGGTCCTCCAGCGATTTCCAAACCTTTACAGAGCTGGGACAGCAGCACCTTTTTTATGCTCTCAAATGGATCTAACCTGCAGATGCCTGGATCTCAGACTTCCAAACCTCAGAATGACAAGATAGCAAATTTCTATTTAAGCCACTTATTCAGCTGGTGGTTATAGATTATGACCACTCTGGAATATAATAAAAGATTGCTTAACAGTCGAGAAACATTAAGAAGATTTCCTTTCTTTACCTAACAGTTGACTCATCCTTCTTGCAGTAGATACTTCCTGCACACTGGTGTAGTGGCAGCTCTGCTTACAGCATCAGCCTCTAAAGATTGCTACACAGGACTTTGAGTTCAGGAAAAGAAACAGAGAGGAGTGAATGATTGTGTGGGGAGCAGGGAGAAAGGAAGTAGTGCTTGTAATAAAGACGAGTAAAGCCAACCCAGAAACTTCACGCTGGAGAAAAGTGTGGAATGTTGGAAAACACTGTGGCTACCTGGAGAAGAGGCTTCCAGGCAGAGGAGGAAAAAGGAGAAAGCAGGGTTTGCTGGAGCTGGCTCTAAGAGCCCAGTGCAACTGATGCTATCTACCCAGACCACGACATCCCCCAGAACGATGGAATCTCCATTTGCATTTTGCTTGAGTCTTGAAAGAAAAATTCATTAAAAATATCCACCAAGAGAGGAGCAGGAAGTCCAGCAGTGGTGGCCTTTGGAAGCCCTGAGGGAACCTCACCTGCTTTTTTCCCAGTCCTAATCTTGCAGAATTAGCTGCACAGGGTCCCTTCCACTTTCCAAACCTAGTTTTTGAAGTTCCCCACCAATTCTGGGGGTCAACTCTACATCCTTAAAGTAGATGCTCATCTGCTAATCCATCCAGTCAATTACAGTGTCCTGTAAGCAGGAGCCCAGACTAGTTTTGTCACATTTTCTGATTTTTTTCAGGTTTCAGACCTTTTGGGTTCTGAGCTAACACTATTGTTTGCATTTGATCCCTAGGATATACATATGCTTAGATATCAGTCAAAATGACAAAATAAGAATAAAAATCCTGCAGGATGAGCAGGTTGTGGAGAGGGGTCAGCACATCTCCAAGCCTTGAAGAGTTTGTGTAAGCCTAGAATACTAAGCATAACACTTGTTCTGTGACATTACACAGCATAATGGTGACATCCAGTGTCTGCCTATCAGCCTCAGGTGACAGGGTTCACGTGAAAATGAAGTGCAGCCCACCAAGGCATGCATGTAACAGAATCCAAACTCTGCTTTCAAACACCTCTATTAATTCTGTTCCATCATGTGTTTGCTTGCTCTTGTGCATACATGCACAAGTCTGTAGTATGTGTAAGTCCTAAAGAAAATTCCCAATTATAAAATTTCTTTGGGCGAAAGATTAAATATAACTTCAAGTACAATAAACTATATAATATCTACGTATCAGAGGATCAGCTTGTCATTATACTTTCAGGCCTAAGCCCTCCAAGCCTCAGCCTCTCTGCCCCTCAGCATCCTACAGGGCAGGATCCTGCATGCAGCAATAAAATCTGCCAGGCAAGATGAACTCCTTGGTCTAATAGTGGCATGACTGTTTTGGGGGTAATTAACTACTTTCTGAGGCCTGCTCCACAGGATGGAATTTCAGGCCTTGTACCATAATCCTAGTCAAAAGACCACAGCTGGTGTAGTCCTGTGCTCTGGGGTAAAACTTGTTATCATTATTTTGCTAAATAACCTTGTTGTCCAATTGTCCTCTAAATATTACACTATAAACTCGAGGTACACTAAACATAAGGCTTCTTTCTGCAGTGGACAGCAGCCCATGGATGCACGCCTGGTCAACGTTATGGAAATGAGCTACTGAACCAGGTGATGGGAGGAGTGCTGTGAAGTGGAATCTTCTAGACCTGACATGACTATCACATGCATTAATTCACAGGAGCTGTTGTTACCTGCATCCAAAGCCAGGGAAACCCTGGTATGGATGGTCTAGATACTATCCAGGCCACATGCCTTACTGAGGTGCTATTGGCAGTTGGCAGCTTCTCGGGGAAAGAGAATCATTCTTTGTTGAGGTCATGGCCCTGATATGTTTCACATGTTCCAATGAATAGCACTGTATTTATATACACGTGAGCAGACTAGTTGGATTTAATGGTCATTGAGACAAATAGAAGAGATGAAGTTGTGACATGTTTTGGAGCGATACATGCAGATCATATTTCAATGAAACATTTAAAGAATTGCTTTCCACTTAAGGAGGAGGGACCGGGATATGTTGAACTCTATAATATAACATGAAACCATGCACCCTCTACTATTTCTCACATATTCAATGTTATAATTAATTGCAAATGAATAGAGGAGATTCAATAGCACTAACCAATAACAGCTAATTCGTAACAGTCCTGGATTCGATCCTATGAATCCTCTATCCCCTCCAGGGATCCTGATGCCTCTTTCCCATTGCTGTGCTGGCTTCCTCTCTCTCCAGCTTTCCCTCTGGCCTCCTACTACATTCTGAATACATTTCTAAGTCTCCTTTTGTCTTCTGTATAGTTTAGACATAAAGTCAATCATTCGATAGCATACAGTGAATTTCTGAGGGGTCTGAGCAGTTCTTTGGTCAAAGTAGATAGATCCATCCCATGAAGAGGAGTAATGCGACTTCAGGGCTTTAAAGAAAAGAGATTTGGATTCATTTGTACGTCTCCAAGGTTTTCTTCCACTTTTTTTTTTCTGTAGCAGTTGGATGGACTTAGACAATTATTTAAACTCCCAAATCCTTGGGTTTTTTTTTTCATATAAAAGATGCAGTCAAAAATGTATACTTGCACATAGTTTTGTGAGAGCTGAATAAACCAGTAAATAAAGAGACTTATAGAATATCTAACAATATGAAAAGTAAGTAAATATTAAATAATAATATTCATGTTTACAACATTCACATAGAAGACATCACTGGAATATGGCAATGTTTGCTTTCTGTCAATTCCCTTACCCATTCAACCTATTACTTCTGTTCTCAACTTACCACAGACCCCCAAAGCATCAGGAACAATAGATTATGAAGCTTCGAAAACTCAGAGTCAAACTAACCTTTTCTTCCTGTATGATGTTTGTCTCAAGCATTTGTTGTAGTGAAGGAAAGCTAGCAAAGATATCAAGCCTAAACTATGATTTCTTTTTTAGAGAAGAAAATATAACCTGAAGCAACATAAACTCTAAGCCACAGTCATTCGTAACATTACTATCCTCTTCTTTTAGAAACTTTTTTGTATTATTCTAGGATATATTTTAGGAGGAAATAGCTCAGGAATTTGCAAAACATTCCTAGCTTTTTACATGGGTTGTAAAGCACTTAGCTGTAACAGTAATTCCATTGTAAAAATGAGCCCCCAGGCATGAGGAGGGAGGGATACCTAGTCTCCTACTTTACTGCTGTTGTACATGAGAATGCAAAACACGTAGCCATTTTGGATAACAGTCCAGCCGTGTCCTGCACAGTTGAACACAAATGGTCCCATGCAGAAATCCCACTCCCAGTCATTTACCCGACTGAAATGATAATGCCTGTTCTACAAATCTGGGTACAGATGTTCACAACTCCCATACAGGGCAGATGCCCATTAGCAGTTGAGCATGACTCAGCAAATCAAAGGCATGGCTGGAGCTGGGATCTAGACTGTCCCCTAGAAGTCCCTATGGCAAAGACTTGGTCTTCCTGGGCTACCAGAGAATAATGGAGCCTTTAAAAGCTGGGGTCTCATGGGTGGTCTTGAGACATTGTAAGTGGCCCTTGAAGGGAAGTGTAGGACCCCCAGCACCTTCCTCTTCGTCTCTTTTGCTACCTGGTTGTGAGGTAAACAGCTTTGCTTCTATCCTGAGGTAGTGCCTTGTGACCATCTAACAGTGACAGGGCTGAGTGATTGGAGACAGAAACCTTCAAAACTAAGGACCAAAGTTTTATGGACTGCACACAGACCCATAGCTTCTTGTGGCTGGTAGTGCAGGAAGCTGACTACGGAAAGGATCTGGGAAACAGGGGTCAAGTGACAGGGCTTCTGTGACTGCAATCACTTGCCAAAGCTGACCATACTCTACACTGAAAAGATGACTTTATGATTGTCATTTTACTTTGACCAAGATAATCTCCAGAACCCTAGAGGGTAAAAGGACAATTAAGATTTTAAAATCCAAGGACCTATGAAGGTTCAATAGATGCCTCAGTGTAGGGGAATCGAGGGTGGGGAGGCAGGAGTGGGTGGGTAGGTGGGTGAAGAAACACCCTCATAGAAGCAGGGGGAGGGAGGATGGGATAGGGAGTTTCCCGGAGAGGGGGACACAGGGTAAGGGGATAACACTTGAAATGTAAATAAATTGAAATAAATAAATAGTGAAAAAACAAAGTAAAAAAAAAACAAACAAAACCCAAAATGAATAAATAAACAAATATCCAAGGACCTTTAGTGGGTTATATGGGCTGAAGCAGCAGTTGACTAGATTTGTTGTCCTTTGTTAGAATCATTGGCTACATTGACCTGGGAGGGAGTTTCTTGGAAAGGATGCTTGATGCTGTCTTGATGGGAGTTCAGTCTCCCAGAACCCATGAAAATCAGAAACTGGCACAGCCATATATATGTGTGGTGCCAGAACTGGGGAGGTAGAATCAGGAAGATAACTGGGGCTGGTCAGTCAGATTAGCCTATGGTTTGAGGCCAATGAGAAACACACTGTCTCAAAAAAGCAAGGTAGGTAGCACGAGAGGAGTGACATTTGGGGGTTGTCTTCTGGTTTCCACAGGCATATAGACATGCACAGGGTCCTACATATAAACTTACACCTATAACACACACACACACACACATACACATTACTGATGACAAGAAAGTATACATAGCAAAAACACTAAGTAAGAATGTCAGAGCCACAGAGCAGGCCTCTATGCTGCTGACAGGTAGATGAGAACACAGAATGAAAAGTTGATACATGGAAAGCCATGGGTGATGACTGAGACAAGGCTAGCCCTCTAACAACTTCAAGAGAGCTGACCATTGCTTTCCCCTGGATGCCACACTGAACAGAGAAGAACTTAGGTGATTTCCACTGTCCTTCCAGGCCTTCAAACCCAATCCCCAAGTCTCATCCCCACCTGGGAAGGCATCTCCTCCCTCTCCGTCCCCACTCCCAGGGTCTGCACAGGTCCTGGGGGCACATTTTGTTTTCCTCCCTCCTGTGGACCCCTCAGCTCCCTTCTAGCCCATCACCATTCCTAAGCGCCAACTCTCAATACCTAGAAACATGTTCTGTCCCAGATTCCCATTGTCCACACCTGGAAGGATCTCAGAAGCATTCCCTACCAGATGACCCACAACTACACTCTCCTAAGAACAAGCAGCAGGAACCAAAGACAAAATAGACAGCCAACAAGACCAGTATATAAAATCAAGATCAGATAACAGCAACTAGAATTGTAATCATCCCAAACCCAGATGCCTAGACCAGTCTAAAAACACATGTAACAGTCAGGATGATACATCTCCACTAGAGCCCAAATACCTGTTTCTCAGCAGTGAAGAGCTCAGAGAACTCCTTGGAAGAGGGTGTGGAAAGAGCAGAAGAGCCAGACGGGATGGAGGACACAGAGAAACAAGTCCTTCCAAACACCGCAGAATGGCACACATATGAACTCAGAGACCGTGGCTGCATGCACGGGACCTGCTCTCCTCTGCCTCAGATGAGGTCCTAGACCTAAGAAAAATGGACAGAGAACTCCATCCATAACCAAAAGTTTTCTCCATTTGGTAACCACAAACCACTCTCAAGTAAGCCCCATGCCCAGCAGTAGATGACCTGATATCTTTGAGGGTTCTTTGTCTCATAATGTTTTTTCAGGCCCTTGGGGTTTTTGTTTTCTTGTTTATTGATTTCTGTTTTTCTATTGTTTTGTTGTTGTTGTTGCTGTTGTTTTAACCTTACAGGTCCTTTGCATATATATTACAACTTCTGGCTTTGTGCTTTTATGGGATTCCTATGTGCACACAAATGGGTGTGTGTCTGTGTCTGTATGTGTGTTGTGCTTTCTCTTTGGCTTTCTTCCTATTTTGATTTGCTTGCATCTTCTTTTACTCTATTGTATTTTATTATTATTTTTTAGATGCCTATTTATTTTCTAAGGAGAAACAGAAAGGCATTGGGGTTCTCAGAATATGCTGTCTTTATAAGAGTTTCAGTTCAAATACAGAAAAATCTTAAGCATTAGTCATCAGGCATCATCCTCCTCCATTGTCACAACACAAGGCAAGATATATAAGGGCCAAGAAAGAAACCAGAGCCCTGATTCCTAACAGAGCTATCCCCAAAAGTCATTGCCTGTGCAACACTGGACATTCTTCTCTGGTTTCCTAGACTGTTTCACACAGAAAATCCCATTGTTTAGCAGGAACAGGATGATAAATTCTTAGTGTTGATATTGGACATTGGGCTGGGGACATAACTAAGTCAGTGCTGTCCTTTCCTGTCATGTACACAGTACTGTGCTTGATCTTCAGCTCCACAGAAAAGCAGACATCACGGTGTAAGCCCATACCAATAAATAAAGGAATAGGGAACCTGGGAGATGTCTCAGAGGATGGAATGCTCGCTGCAGACTGTGGGGACCAGACGTCAACCTCTAGCACCCATGGTGATGCTGCACAAGCAGGACAGACACACAGAAATTCAGTGCACAGGTGGTAGGGACAGGCTGTCCCTGCAGCTCGCAGTTTGCTGGACTAGCTGGTTTAGCAAATCCTGCATTCAAGTGCAAAACTCTGCCTTGATATATGGGAGATGGAGAGTGACAGAGAGGAATAATACCTGTGTCAGTCAGTTTCCAGCCTCCATACACATGTGCCCACACATGTAAACACATGCAGACACCACAAACACACACAAATACAATATGTTATATTTTATTATATACTATATAGTATTACACACTATATAATGCATATTATATATTTTTATACTATATATCTAGTGTAAAAATATATAAATGCATATATAATATGTATATAATAGTGTAAAAATATTTTATATATATAGTGTGTGCGTGTGTGTATGTGTGTCTGTGTGTGTGTGTGTGATAACATATTTAAAGCAATCCCATCAAATGGAATGGATGTTGGTTAACTATAAAACAGAACAAAGCACAGATACAACCTAAATGGACCCCAAAATATGTAATCTATGTAAAAGAAGCCAAATGTTAAGGAGCAACCATTGTTTGATTCCATTAGCTGGAAATGTTCAGAAAAGGTAAATCTGAAGAGACAGAAGGTGGATGAGTGTCACCTGGGCCTGAAGAGGGGGACACTGAGACTACAGACGTTTAGGGATGGTGACCTAATTGGACACTGTACTGTGGTGATGACTGTGTTGTTCAGCAGGTTTACAAACAAAATTTCTGAATTATACACTTAGATATATTTTAGAGTAATTTGATCTCACCTCTAATAAAACTGTTTTCAAGGAAATTGAATAAAAGCAAAAATAACTTGAACATACATAATTTGCTCCCTGTAGGGAACAGTACTCGTTGTTTTGTTTTTCTAATTTAAAGGATGAAAATAATTATTGGATAGGATTTTGTTAAATTTCAATTTCGGGTTCATATTTCCCTCTAGAATCACTGCTATCCAAAGCAACACATTTAATTGTCAGTTATTTTTCATGAAACTGATGTTTGACATTTTAGTCTTAATACTTCTATGTTAATAATATTAAACCTAGAATTCAAAATTCCTAAAATTTCCCCTAATCTACACAAAGTAGAACATCACTAGCCAAATTAATGTGGAGCTCCTCTCTAAGTTGCAGGTTGGGTCATAAGTGAGAGAAACTTCTGTTGGAAAGAAGTTTCTCTAATACATGCCTGATGTTTGTTGCTGTGCTTCCTGATATATGACAGTATGATGTTCTAGAGAAATATAATGATAATGAGACAGGAATGTCTCTTCCTGTGCCATCATCATGGAACACCGTGCCATGCAGGAGCACCATCAACACTGACCTCACAAACGTGTGCTCTGCTCCACAAGCTCGCAATCGCTTAGTTTCCTAAAAGAGCTCGAGCCCCAAACCAAAGTTTGTTTTCCAAACCCATGTAGAGGGTAGATTTTGTGCTTAGCAATATGTACATTTATGTGATCAGGTTAAATTAATTAAATTAATTAATCAAACACAGGCACTGTTCAGTGACTTACTAATAGATGAATCCACATGCTCTTTGTAAATACACACACACACACATATGTGTATATATATATACATATTTACATATATAATGAAGTTTCAGTCAATAAATGATCATCTAAATTGGATGTACCTGTCTCAGTTCAAAATTACTTGAACCTACAACTTTAAACAGTTTTCCGTTCTCTTCAAAACCTTTTCTCTTATCAGCAATTATCTGAAGCAAACTTTTTAAGACTAAACCTAACTTACACTTTTAAACACTTTGGCAAAAAGTGTGGATTGCAACCCAAGTCCACTGCTGAAACACATTTGAAACAGCCTAGCTAACAAACGGTATCACGCGGTTTCATCCGGGTTGTAGTCCTTCTCAGTAAGTCATGGAACTGTGCCTGTCTTTAGTCCAGTCACTTTTCAGTTAGAACAGATGAAAAGAACAGATTAAGAATCTCGACAAGTCTGCCTGGATCTTAGGACATCCAGTCTCTTTGCATTATTTCTGGAGTTGAAGAATCAAGCAGTGCTTTTCTCCTGCTAGAGACAAATTCTTTATCTCCTTCCCATCCCCTCCCCCTCCCTCTGGATGGAGGTGGAGAGACAGAGGGAGGAGGGCGGCCCAGCAACAACTGAACAACAGCATCAATTGTGCACAGGCACCCGACACTCAGGTCTAGCTCAAGTTTCTGGAAAACCAGTCTACATAGAGCTAAATATTTAATAGCATCGGGTAAAAGCGGGAGGCTAGATTTCCTTTTGGCCATTCCTAAACTTCCTGTTTGCCATTCCTAAACATCATCTAATTAAGTTAATCTTTATATAGCACAGAAGGAAGGAGGCAGGGGGTTCGATCCTTCGAATAAAATAACTGTGACGGGATGCTGTCCGGGGCTGGAGGCATGCTCTAGGCTCTAGAGTTTATATTCACTTTTTTCCTTCTGAAAGAGGCTGAAAATCCACAACTATCAGAATCCACTCCAGCACCGGAACTGCTCCTGCAAAGCTGCCTCGGGCCCTCCACGATCCAGACAGATGAGTAGGGAAACTGTTTGGCAGGGGGCTGTTCCCTTGCAGCGCCTGCAGCGAGGCAAGTCTCTGCAAACAACTGACGCCTTGCTGGTTTTTGCTGCTAAAACTCGCAGAGGAAGAGACGAACACCAGATAGACTGCAGCTTTATCAGGGTTACCTTTCTTTCCCAGGCCCCCTGAAACAGGCAGACAGATGTCTCGGGGATTTCTGACTAAGAGACTAACAACAGCCTAAATAAACAAGCAAGTGTGTGTGTACAGGGGGAAGAGAAAGGCAACTTTTTCTCTTCCTCGAAACTTTTGCACCAAGGGAATTCGAGCCCAGAACAGAGGTTCAACGAAACACTCTCTTCACCTCTAAGACGTTTCTATTCTTCCTCAGGAAACGTCCGGGGTACAAACCTTCCTTGGATGGCTCGCGCCAAGGTCACCCGATGTCCCCCCCCCACACACACACACACCTGGCAGCGGTCCACAGCAGTCCCAGGCTCGCCTACCTTGGAGGGGGCTCAGAGGAAGCCTCCGCCTGCTCCAACTCGGGCGATCTGGCAGAGAGCCCAGGGTTGGGCCCTTACCTGCTGTCTTTGTGACTGAGAGAAGTTAAGTGCTTAGTTAGGCGGGGCGCGCCCAGGGCAGAGTCCGGTGTCCCCGACGTCTGGGAGGAGCCTCTGGCTCTCCAAAGCCTGGGATGTTTGAGCCACTGCAGAAAGATCAGACACCGCCTAAGGCGCTTGTCCCAAGAGAAAGGCTCTAGCTGAGGGCAGGACCTCCTGATGATGTTCTAGTAGCGCCCACGTCCACAAATTCATTCCCCCACCTCCCACCTCTCTCTCTCTCTCTCTCTCTCTCTCTCTCTCTCTCTCTCTCTCTCTCTCTCTCTCTCTCTCTCTCATAAAATATTTTATCTGGGGATGATCTGAAACCAAACAGTTGCAAAAACCAAGAAAAAGAGTTCCCCAGAGCCCCTAAAGTGCATACTTTCTTAGAGGTGGCTTCGTTGAAACCCATGAAATTAACAATGTCCATTATTATTAACAAACCCCAAACTTTCAGCAAATGTCACGAGTTTTTGAGCTAATACTCTTTATTTCCCAGCTCCCCTCAAAATCCCAAAATACTACCTGGCATTAGTGTAGGCCACCTTGTCTCTGCTGATCTGTGGCAGGTTTTGTAGTTCTTCCTTGATGTAATCAGCTTTAGAAATTTGAGGTATACCAGTGAGGTTTTGTACTTATCCCATCTGTCTCTCCGGTGTCTCTCACGTGTAGTTATGCATATACCAGGAAGAAAACCACAGGGATGAACCCCTCCCCCACACCTCATCCTATCCTCGAATGGTCAATGGTCAGGAGGATATAGCATTTAGAATTCCTTAGCAATGCTGACCTTGATTCCCCGATTAGAATCAAATGGGCTAGGTTTCTCTGCTGTGTTACTATTTTTTCTCTCCTCAAAAGGTCTACATCACATTGAAATTACTCAGTTCATTTTACTCCAAGTGACAGGCATAAAGGTTGAAGTCTACTTCCTGAGGCATCCAGACATTATTATTTGGATTATTATTTAAGGGTAATTTTCTTCTCTCTCACTTATCTGTGCATTCAGTGTGGACTTCTGTATTTATTTATAGTTGGGTATGAGTCAATTCTATATTTCATTTTGTTCTACATGGAGAACCATGTCAGTGACTTTCTATGTCCGTTTGAAGGCTCATAAATATTTAGGTCTTTGAGGTAAAAACAAAAAACAAAGACCCAAAACAAAATAACATTTCTTTCACCCTCTCACATTTAATAGCATGTGAAGAACTGTTATCAAAGCCCTCAATATCAAAAGACTTTCCTGAATTTTCCTTTGAATCCAACAATTCCAACACATGGGACAGAAATTGTATTTTCTTAAAAAATTAATTTGTGTTGATTTTATGGCCCAATTGGAGAAGTGAAAGTTGTCAGATTTTTTTTTCAGAATTTAATATTTTTATAAAAGCTAAAGAAACAATTCTTGCCGGGCAGTGGTGGTGCACGCCTTTAATCCCAGCACTTGGGAGGCAGAGGCAGGCGGATTTCTGAGTTCGAGGCCAGCCTGGTCTACAAAGTGATTTCCAGGACAGCCAGGGCTATACAGAGAATCCCTGTCTCAAAAAACCAAAAAAAAAAAAAAAAAAAAGAAAGAAAAAAAAAAGAAAGAAAGAAAGAAAGAACAATTCTTTTCAATAATCAGGCACTTCCATAAAATTAATGGAGACCAGTGAGGTACCTCTGTGTGTATATTTCTTTCCACCTGAAATCAGTCCACAGATCCCATAAAATAAAGAACTGCCAAAAACTGTATTCTGAGCTGCACAGATATGCTCAGTATACATACACTTAGGCACACACACACACACACTTACACACACATATACACACACGCACACACACTAAATTAATTAATTCATTTTTAAAAAATAAAAATAAATTAGTGCAATTATATATTTGCCAAGAAAGAGCAAGAAGATAAAGAAATGAAAAGGATGTGCTAAGCTGATGGCTCTCAGAGAATTTTCCGTTCCCTAATCCGTATGGCTCTGTTAAACTCTTCTATGAATGCTTTAAAAAGAAAGTCACTACCCCAAGATAGCCGTGGATGTTTACTCCTGGCTTAAACACAGAAATTCAGATGCTTCCAACCATTTGTTTTTGGTTTGCTCGTGTTTGCTTTTGCCGGTCTGCTCAATAAACAGCACCCTTCCTCCCTTGAGCCTGAGTTTCACAGGGCCTGTGGAGCCACCTTGCTGATTAGGATCCCTCCACCCCTCTCATTCTGGCCTGACTCCTCAGAGCAGCAACTGCATTTCTCTACTGACCTAGGACACATCAGGGAAGCACAATGAACAGTCCACAGAGATGACAGGCTTCCTACTTTACAACTGATCTTTTGACTTACATTAAGTGTTATGAGTTTTGCTATTAGAGTAAATATTTATCTCCTCCATGCCCATTGAGTCTCAAAGGACCAAGGTCTTTTAAAAATGGGATCTCTCTTAATCGATTAGGTCTTGGGGGCCTTGAGAGTATGGTAGCTTTGTTAGGATAATCTGTCATTTGAGGACACAGCAAGGAGGAACAGGGTCTGACTTTTCACCTCTGTGTGTGCTTTGATCTTGAAAGTCCCCATCTTTAAATGGAGAGAAATGAACTCTGGTTATCTAGCCAGTTAAATATAAGCCTGTAGCATTTTCTTATCAGACTGATTAAGATGGTGTCCTTGAAGATATCAGCAAAGCCATATGAGTAAGATTCTGTAGACTTTCCCAAATCCATGCTTGTCTGGGTATACAGTCTAGGAGCTACCAAAAGACCAGTCCATCTGGAATAAAGGACACATCTGCTGAAGGTTAAACAGGAATGGGGATGATAGACAGTCCCAGAAATAGCTTATGGTTTTTTTTCATTTTTCTTTCTTTTTTTTTTTTTTTTGGTCCATCTATGGGAAGAAAAGATGAAAAGACATTAAAGGAACTGAAACTCTCATCTTTGTTGTAAGTTCACTTAACAAGTGTTTAGGAGCAAAGGCATGTCGATCTGTTATATATACAAGTGTGTCTGAACAGGTGAGTCTTTTATACACGACTCCTTTCACATCACAGGTGCAGACACCATGACATAACCAAGTGTGATACTCAAAATATGTACCTACTGGTAATGCAATCAAAACACTGCTAACCACAATACGCCATTGGTATGTCAACCAGCTAAACAGTAACTCTAGCTGTTGGTATTTACTGCACCCTTAGCTAGAGAGATGCGCAAGGCTAGGGATGCCTGTCAATAAGATACCTACTTCGTATGCACAAACCTACATTTGATTCTAAGCACCACAAAAACAAACACGCCATCACCACAACAATGTCACATGTACATAAACTTGATATTCTACTAGAAATGGCATGTCAAAACACTCTGGTAAATATAGTTATCTGATCATTGGAAGTTCTGACCTCTATGAGCTTTCTTGTGATGATAAGCTTGGGTTTTGCTTTCATCTTGGCCATAGCTAGAACACCAAATGTCACTTCCCTCTGCCCTGTGAGCTTTCTCTGTGTTAAAGCTTCTACAAGGCTGATTGGCAGATAAACACCTGTGTTTTTGGAGAGAAGGGCTGTCAAATCCCAGAATCAAATTATCTGGACCTATCTTTATGCCTCTTAGTAATAATCGTACCTGGCTTACCTCTGTGACCCAACATTTATCCTGTACTAGTAGGTAAACCTTTGTAAAATATGCCAACAATGCTGTAACCTTCACCAATCCACGGGTTTAGAATGTCCTCAGATAAGACCCGAGGCTTGTAGTAGAGATTTCCCTGATTTGCTGTAACCTGCCTATCTGATGTTCTTACAGGTGTGTTTTAAATATTTTGTTTTTTAGGGAAAACTGTCTCTGTGTATATATGTCTGTGTGTGGACACATTAAGTGTGGTGCCCTCAGAGGCCAGAGGAAACTTTAGATCCTTTGGAGCTGGAGTTACAAGTTGTGAGCCTTCTGGGGGAATATGCTGGAACCCAACTCTGGTCCTCTAAAAGAGCAGAATGTGCCCTTAATGGGTGAACCATCTCTCCAGCCCCATTAATGTATTTTAAAACTTGTTTGATTACTATAAAAATTTGATAAAACCTTTACAAACCAAAATGTAGACTTTAGAGTAACCTAGAGTTGTTTCTGAGCTATTATCTGTGGGCATAATGTTTTTGTGCATTGTGTAAAGTTTGCCCTTGTGTTATTCAACTGCAGATTTCTCTGCCCTCGTATCTTGTTTCAATCTGGAAGTGGCTTAGTCAAAAATCTCCTGTCTCAAGTTTTATACACACCATTCTTACCATTTATTCTCTGCCTTGTCAATAAATGATGATCACCCAAGTGGCTAAGCAAAGAAAGAACAGGATGGAACTTCTGCCAGCCAGGAGAAGAAGAGAGAGAGGAAGAGAAATTCAGATCTCCCATGAAGATTAAGGTAGTGGGAGCCAGGAGAAGGGGTCTAGAGAAAGATCATGGAAACACACCTGCAGTCCAAAGACCCAGACCAATAATAAAAAAGCAAGTATATTTAGAATCATGCCTGGGAGGTAGCCAGATTAGTACAGAGGATTAATAGATTAGACTGCTCAGATATTAAGGTGAAGATTTAAAATAAATATTAGTTTCTCTGTGTGGTTACTAAATAATAGCAAAGGTGAAGAAATACAGCCCCCAGATTAATTCACTGTTTATATTTATATTAAAAATAATTCATTTTACAATGGTCACTCACATTTGGCTGTAGAATGAAAGCATTTATTATTCACTTTCAGATAAGAGCTGTGTTTTTTAATTGACAGCTGAAGTGTCAACTTTAAATACTTTATTCAAAGACTGTCTGGTAGCACTTCAGATGCTCTGAAGTCTAAGAGATCCTGAAACTCAGCTTTTTTTTTTTTCTTTTTTGCTTTTGTTTTGACTTGTGTGTATCTATATTAGCATATGTGGGCACATACGTGTTTGTGAGTGCACATACATGCATGGGCATGCTCATTAAAAGACACAAAGTTGACATTGTGTGCCTTCCTCTAACTCTTTCTACTTGTTTATTGAGGCAGTCTTTCAGCTGAACCCAGAGAACATAGATCTGCTTCTTGGCTTGCCCTGGGATCCCGTCTGACTCTGAGTGCTGGGATAGCAGATGGCCACCACAGTAGCCTGGCTTTTCTGTGGGTTCTGGTACTGAGGACTCTGGTCCTCATGCTTTCGCACCGAGCCATCTCCCCATCTTCTCTGGCTTCAGCATCTGTAAAATCGTTCCAGACTTTCCTGGTTGCTCTCACTCTGTTTTGGCTGCTGGATTGTTTCTGTTCTCAGTTCTGATCCCAAGAGAGAGGTTCCAATGAAACCTGATTTTTGCTCCTTAGAGTTATCGATCTTTTTGCCCATGTTTCCATTTTAAAGGTACTATAGATCTCAATGCCCCCCCCATACCCACCACACACCACACACCACCATCACCACCACCAAGCCCAAAAAAGAACAGCCTTCATTTCAAAGAGGCTTAGTTAGTGTTTTATCACTGTGAAGAGACACCAAGACTACAGCAACTCTTCGGGCTTGTTTATAGTTGCAGAGGTTTAGTTCCTTATTATCATTTCAGGAAGCATGACAGCATGCAGGTAGACCCGGTGCTGGAGAAGGAGTAGAATGTTCTGCATCTGAATTGGCAGACAGAAGGTCTTAGGGTGATTGTGAGCCACCGAACCTGTGCTCAGAGCTTCTGAGACCTCAAAGTTTGTCCCCACATTGACATACTTCCTCCAACAATCCAACAAGGCCACACCTACTCCAACAACTATACCTCCTAACAGTGCCTCTCCCTATGAGCTAAGCATTCAAACATGTGAGTCTACGGAGCCATTCCTATTCAAACTATCACAGAGGTCATGAGTTTATTCTGAAACCAAGTATCTCCTGGAAAGGCAGAGTCAAGTTACCCCAATAGCACGTTCCAATGTAGTGCTATGTAAAAGACAGTCATCAATCAAGACACTTTAAAAAATACTTTGCTGGGAACATCAGGGTAACTGGGTAACAGTGAATCAGAGAAACTAGGCATTATCTGATGGCATTTTTATCTTTAAAGTTTGGGAAAGCTAGGGATCTATTTGTGCATTCCAAGGGAGTTTACATAGTAGTCACAAGGATATTAGGTCATATTCAGAAGTGGGGCTAAGATAATTCACGGTAGCTTGTATCTGGATCTGTAATGTTACAACTTATCACAACCACTGATGTTCTAGTCAGTCATCTGGGTAATATGTTTAAGTAGATGTAGCTTTTGTTTTTGAGAACTTCAGTTCATATCGTAAATTGACTGCCATTGAAATGGGCATCTCTGTCTCTCTCTGTCTCTCTCTGTCTCTCTCTGTCTCTCTGTCTCTGTCTCTTTCTCTCTCTCTCTGTCTCTCTCTCTCTCTCTGACTGAATAACTATGCAGCACTGATTTCTATTGGAGAAAACATCAACAGGGACTATAATGTGACAAGCCCTTAGAAGAGAAACTCCAATAGAAAGCACTATGACTCATGACTCCATGGCTCCAGTACAAAGCAAACTAGGAAAGAGCCCAAGGAGCTTGTCCTTGGGCTGGGCAGGAGTCTTGACACACCCCACACTCGCTTCCTCTCTCCGCTCTATCCAAGGAGGATTCTGTGATAGCTTCCAAAGAAGGGATAGCTATGACCTATACCAAAAAAGCACTTTGCCTGGTCCTGACTAAATTTTGTTGTAGATCATAAAAGATAATAATAACAACAATAATAAAAGTTATTTTTATATTTTATGATCCACAAACAAATAATAGTTAGCATCATCATTATTACTGCAAAAAAAAAAAAAAAGAAAAGAAAAAAGTGAAAACTGCCAAATAAGGGCTGTTATCCCAAATATGTATTTGTACTTGAAGGAGCAAAACCTAGTTCAAGTAGTTCAAATAACTGCTCTTCAACAAACATGTCAACCAACAGAAGGTAAAGGAGAGGGTCTTTATCTGATAGTAACTAGGGCCTGTAGGCCTTTGACACAGTTTGGAAGTAAAGGACTGTCCCAGGGCTGTCCTTGCTCCAACTCTATTCTCTGCAGAGACATTCCAGCCTGGTTTCCAGAAACTATACCATCTTATTTAAGGCGTCTCTGCATTTTAAAGGGCCTGTGTCTTATTCCCACTTATTCTCAGTGAAAATTGGGTCCCTTTGTCACCATTTCTTGGGAATGTGTAATTTCTGCTTGAAGCTAGTCCAAATTTAAATCATACCCCCATCAGTAGTTGGTGCCTTAGCAAATCATTTTTGTTGTGTCTACACAAATTCTAGACATCAAACAGAAGGTTGTAGACCAGGAGAAAGATACCTGTGTCTCTAGGAAACAAAAGTTGTAGTTTGGGACATGTTTTACACCCCGTGATGCTATCATGGTTAGTGTTCTGTTTGCTCTGAAGAGACACCACGACCCAGGGACTGTATAAAAGAAGACATTTAATTGGAGGTTTACTTACAGTTTCAGAATCTTAGTCCGTTATGTCTTGGTGGGGAAAGTGGGCTGCTGGCAGGCAGCGTGCTGAGAGCTCTTCATCCTGAACCACAGGCAGCAGGCAGAGAGACACAGGCTTTTGAAATCTCAAAGCCCTCTCCCAGTGACCCAGGTCCTCCAACAAGCCACACCTTCTAATTCTACTCAGTATTTAAATATTTGAGCCTAAGGGGACCATTCTTATTCTAACTACCACAACTGTCAGTGCAGACTTCTGCTCCAGGCTCTACTAAAAGAATGAATAACCATTTTGTTCTTGTCAATCACCTGGGCTGCGATTAGGACTTTGCAGAGCCCTGCCGGTTGCAGGTTGTGTCAGGCACAGGTAGCCCTCTACCACCTACATCTCTGAACAAACTCTTGGTCAGAGACAACAAAGAGCAACAAAGAGAGCTCTGTCTGAGTTAAGTGCCTGTGGCCTAGCAGTTCACAGTTGGCAAGAAACGGTGACTAAGAACAGCAGTTGATCAGCTGTGTCCTGTTGCTAGGAACCGGCCTGGCACTCCTGCTCAGGCTGTGGAGAGCACAACTAGAATACTGCAAGAAAGGCCAAGGACTTTCATATGCATACATGTAAATCTCTCCTATATAACATTGTGAAACTAGGTCCATGGAAAAAGAGAACTACTTCCCAATCAAGTTAGATTCACTCCAGGGCAGCAAGACTGACATAATTACTAAAAATCAGCAATATAATTGCTCAAAGATACTAAAGAAAATATTTGATCATTTCAAAATTGTGAGGAAAGTATTTGTTTAAATGATGGTTTACTCAAGACCTGCAGGGGCCTATCCTCCCTGTCTGTCTTTGTTCCCTGGGAACTCTACAGATCCTAGATCCTCACAGGACCTAGCCTTTCTCCCTCACAATATCCCATTGTGTCAGCCACCAATAACTGGAGGCACTCTCTACCTGGGGACCTGCTGGAAGGCTCAGATACTAAGGTCTAGTTCCCTAATTGGTTCTTGATTTGTCAATAAAGAAGGTCGGGAGCCAATTGCTGGGCAGAAGGTACAGGTGGGACTTCCAGGTCCCGAGAGGAAAAGGAGATGCAGGGAAGGAGAGAAGAGGTTTTTCTGCCATGCTTTGGAGGAAGGAAGATGCTGCAGTCATGTAAGGTCTCGGGAAAAGATAGGGCCTGCAGTCTCTGCTACTAGCAGTTGGCCAAAGATGTTTGGCAGGGGCTAATTGGAACAAGCCACTAAGTTTGGGGTGGAAGGAGAGACAGAGATAATAAACTGGTAAGGACTTGTTTGCATTTCCAGGCAGGAGATATTTGTGCCCAGCAATTGTGCCTAGTAGGCAAGGTGTACCTCCACCCCAGGAGTGGAGACAGGTAGAGAGAGGATGGTTGGGGCTAGCAGCCGCTGGTCCCGGCTCTAAGCTGGGTGGAAGAAAAGGGAGGGACTGGTAGTGCAGTAGCTCCCAGGCAAAGGCAGTAAAAGCTTTTCAAAAATACACGCAACAGATGTTGGGCGCTAAGTCTTTGATAAAAAGGCTACAACTTACATAAGTACATAAATTGAGTACAGAGTAAAGGACTACAGGGGAGGGGAGGGAAGTATCTCCTTAGGAAGGGGAAATAGAATGGGTAGTTATGGTTTGACACGGGTGTGGGTCCTATAACAGGAGGATTAAATGGAGACGGGTAAGGTACACATACTTATGTTACTGGCATAAGTTAAAATACAGTTAAAATAATAAAGTTAAAGCCCATAAGAAAAAAAGAATGATTTCACCATTAACTGTTAAGTTAGAGAGTAATGAGAATTTTTGCAGTGAAATAAAAAAGGAAAAATGGGTAAAGATAAGAAAGAGTAAATTCTGTTTCCATACTTAGAGATTACATGATCACATGCATGGAATGTTGACATTAATATACAGACAAACTGTAGAATTAAAAAGTGAATTTTCCTCTATTGTTGTGTACCTAGATGACACAAAAGATTAAATTTCAATACAATAGCAGTAAGTTATAAAGCATTTTTTTAATTTTTTTTCAGTAGCATTAGTAAGCATTAAATAACTTATGTATGTATCAAATAATGACGACAACAAAAAACCTATACATAGGCAACTATTAACATGGACTGTGGCAAACTGAAGAAGATATAGAGAAAAATGAAGACGTACTATGTTCATAGATGAAAGTGCTGATTTGTAACACAGAAGGTGTACCACCAAGTTACCAGTTGTCCTTCATATTGATGTCTCCACCTTCAAAGAGATCACAATTAGCATGGTATTTTAAAATACGAGATGTTGAGTTGTTTATAAAATATATGTAGAAAGGTGACCATTTCAACGTAGTCAAGACTAACCTAAATAAAAGTGAATGGAGTTGGAAGACATCACAGACACTGAAACATCATGAAAAGCTGTAGTAATTATCTTTATACGTGACTCAAAAAGATGGACAGTAGTATGTACTTCATATGTGGCTCAAAGCATGCCCAGCCATTTACTTCACAAGGCAGAGGAGAGTCGGTGGCGATTGGAAATGGTGTGTTCAACACCGGCACCAGTACCAGTGATTGAGGAGCACACACTTGAACCAAATCCTCCCAGTGTGTGTGGAAGTGATTCCAGGCAGACCTCAGATCTAAATGTAAAAGGCAAAGCAATAGAGCTGTTGAGAGTTATCCTAGGAGAGCTTTGTCATTTTGCTTTAGGAAACTTTTAAAGCAAGATACCAAAATCACACACTACTGTGGGTAAAATGAATAAATTCTATCCATTAAATTACATGAGGAAAGACATTAGGGTATAGTTACAGAGTGGTACTGTGTGCAATGAAATCCTGCACAGGAAGGAAGACAAATGCATTCTTCTGTGTACCTGTAGAGGGAGGCTACCTGATTAGGGACAATGGAGTTCTTGATCCAGTCTTGATCCTGTGGGGCTAAGGCCTGAGTACTGGCCGGGCAGGGAGTCCTTGTTCCCATCTGGAGGCTGGAGTCGCTTTGAGGCCTGTTCCATTGTTCCAATGCGGCAGGTTTAGATAAGAAGAGACAGCCCATGATTTTCAAGCTTTATTATAGAAGAGCAGAGTGAGAGCAGAGGTAGAGAAATGAAAGATGGCCATGACCACATGGAAAGAGAGGGGAGAGAATAGAGAAAGGGAAAGAGAAGAGAAAGGGAGAGCAAGAGAGAAAAAAAGAAAAGAGGATAAGAGAGAAGGACAAAAGAGGGGCGAGAGAGAAAGGAGGGGTCACGCAGCCCCTTTTATAGTGGGCCGGGCTACCTGACTGTTGCCAGGTAACTGTGGGGTGCGGAAAACCTGGCTGTAGCCAGGTGACTGTGGGAGTGGAGTCCAGCCAGAACACTAGGGGCCTGGGGGGTGGCCATACGTGACTGATGGCCACAGGGTTAAGTCCAACCCTTCTGCATAAGAGAGCATGGATGAATCTCACAAATGTGTACAAGAAGAGAACCCACTCTGACATGTACACCAGAACTGACATTGGTTATGTGAAGTTCAGACTAGAAAAATAAACTTGTAGAATCGTAAGTCAACGTTTTGGCTATTTGGAGGTACCTAATTGCTGGAATGGGGCATAAAGCTGTCTTCATGACATGTCTGTTTCTCAATGCGGATGTCATTGGCCTTGTGAAAACACTTCCCAGAGTACTTAGGGGTTTTGCAAATCCTGTCTATTTGTTATATTTCAACTCAAATGTTTAGTAAGAATAAAGAAATCCTGATCCTATTTCCTTCCTCACTTACCTCTCCATTTCTTGTGCCAGTGAGGAGCACAAACTCCTGAAAAGCGTTTGAACAATCTCACAGTTTCTCCTTCCTTCTTCTCACTTAAGCCAGTTCAATCAGGCTTTTGCTGGGACGTCCATCATCCTAACAAGATGCTGCCCTGGACCTCAGTGATGAGGCATTGCTGAGCCCAGTCGACCTCTCTCAGTGGTTACAGCCCCACCCTACTCTCATCCACTCTATGAATGTACAGGTATTCTCTGCTCTCCAAGGCACCTCACTTTCTCACAGTTTTACTTGTTGGCAATTTCTCTTTCTAGATGATTCCTCAACAAATCCCCAAGTTCTTAATTTTGGAATGTCCTCTCCACTCTTGGTCCTCTTTGCTCATATGTTTAAACTCACTTCTTTGATGAAATGTAATGTATGCTTTAATAACCCTGAAATATAAACTCCCCACCTGGGGCCTTTTATTTGAGCACACATGTTTCCAATTATCTGTTCAGTATCACCATTTGAATATCTAACAGAAATCTCTATATTACATATTACAAATTTAATTCATAATCTTTATGTAAACCTTCCTCTCTGGGTATCTTCACTACTTAGTAGATGTAACATCATGATTCCCTTTGTTTGGACTCCAAATATTAATAGCATTATATTTGAATTATTTCTGTTAAGTGTCCTTTTTTATACTTCCTTTAAAAAATTATTTAGCCAGGCATAGTGGCACATGCCCTTAATTCTAACACTGGGATGGGGTAAAGAGATAGAAGTAGACGTAGAAGTAGGTAGATCTCTGAGTTTGAGGCCAGCCTTGTCTACAAAGTGAGTTTCAGAATAGCCAGATCTACGGAGTTAAATTCTGTCTCAAAAACGTACTTATTCATTTTTCTGTTTATGAGTGTTTTGCCTGCATATGTATATGTGCACCACTTCTGTGCAGTGCTAGAAGAGGCCAGAAGAAGTCACTGAATATAGTGAGTTTGGCCTAATGCTTCTTGTATTATAATGTTAATTTTGGTCCCCCAAACTGCTTACAGGAGTGTCTGCACGCAAGTCACTAAGGGACCCTGACCCCAGTTGGTTCTGATTGGTAAATAAAGATGGCAGCAGCTAATTACTGGGCAGGCAGACAGAGGTGGGACTCTTAGGATTACTGAGCTGGAGAGGGGGCAAGGGGTGGGGTGGGGGTGGAGGACAGAAAGGAAGGAGGAGAGGCAATCTGCCATGCCTGGAGAAGAAGGAAAGGAGAAATGCCATGCCTGAGAAGAGTGTAGGACAGGGAGGCATAGATGGCATGTGAAGGAGCCAGGAGAGTGCAGCCCAGTAGAGTGGCCCTCTGGGTCTGTGGCAGCCAAGGCAAAATATAAAATTTAGTAAGTAATAACTCGGGATTATCAGTGGGAAGTGGATTAGCCACATAGAGGTTAGGAAGTGGCTCAGTTGTTGTACTGTTTAAGGCATATCAAAATATAAAGATCGTGTGCATGTCTTTCATTCGGTAACATAAACCATTGGGGCAGGTATCAGACACGTGCCTCAGGGATATAATATCGCTACAACTGAATCTCCTGAGATTGCCATTACAGAAGGTTATACGCCATCCTGGTGCTGGAAACAGAACCAGCCTCTTCTGCAAGAGCAGCAAGTGCTCTTAACTGCTTAGCCTGATCTCCAGTCCCCTAGTTATTAACTTTATGTACAGCCTATAAGAAATTACTGTAGGTTGTTCCACCCCAGCTCTATAGTACAACCCAGAAATAATACACCATTATTTTTTGCTCTAATTTTAAGAAAATGCCCTCCTAGACCAGCACCCCTAGCACTGTTCTGCTTCCTACCTTTGTATTCACTGATGTTTTCTTTTCTTTTTCTTTTCTTTTTCATCACCCTCCTCTTGTTTCTTCATGCCTCTTTTTAAAAAAGACTTTATTTATTTTATGTATATGAGTACACCATTGCTCTCTTCAGACACACCAAACGAGAGCATCAGATCCCATTACAGATAGTTATGAGCCACCATGTGGTTGCTGGGAATTGAACTCAGGACCTCTGGAAGAGCAATTGGTGCCCTTAACTGCTGAGCCATCTCTCCAGCCCCTCACTGATGTTTTCTAAGCCATGATTTGGCGTATGACATAATACCCAATAATTAATGAATTTATAAGACTAAAATAACAGAAAAATTGAATTATATAAGGGAAAATTGAATATTTTTTAAGAAATTTTTATGTCTAAACTGACAAATAAATATCCAGTTGGAGAATGATAGCTTTTAAGAGTTGAATATGAGTCTAGAATTCAAAATTGTATATTTATGAATTACTTGGTGTGTGGAATGTGAAATGTGTGAAATAAACCAGGGGTTGAGTATAGGCAGAAAAAAATGAGGAGTAAATGGCAAAGAGATAAAAAATAGCCTGAAACTAAGCTTTAGAAGCTTTGAAATTCATTTTTCTTTTCCAACTTCATGATGCAAGGAATACACAAAGATTCGATCAGAAGCTCCATACGCCAATCAATTAGTGTGAATTGTAGGTTCCTATTTAAGGCTCGTGCTTGAGAGTTCTTTTGGATGATACTTTCTGAAATAACTCATTAAAACTAAAAGAAAAAAAAGGAAACTACATAAGCTAACTCAAACAGGTGAATTGGTTTGTAATTAGGAAAGAAATTGAGCTTAATGCTGTTCTAGAAATCGGGTGATAAAGTTACACTTACCTTTACTAGCAAATTACTGTTCCCTTTGTGAGCAGATGACACAATATCAAGCTATCACAGAAGCCTAGTGTAGCATTTCATCTGGCGCTGGTAACAGAAGCAGACATGAGGGCTCTAGTGTCCACCGCTGACCCCGAAATGCTCTTTCCACACGCTCCTTCCTCCCCTCCTGAGCATCTCTGACTCTCTCTGGCTTTAGACTCACTCCTACTCATCCTGCCTTCTGCTCTACAACTGTAAAGACCCAAGATAAGAGGCACATTTACTTAGAAACCAAGTGACCATTAAATTACTACAAGGTAAAATATCTCGAAAGCTTAAATAAAGTACAGCTTTGTCAGAGGGTGAGTTAAACGGTTGTGTGTTGTAAGTGAAGGAAGATATGCCACCAGTTTCTGAAGTGACTTCCCTTCTCCAGGATGAATCTGGTCCTCGGTGGGGGCATCGTTTATTTTCTAGGGTCTATTAAGATGTACTGTTTAGCACAAAATTTAGCAGATTAAAAGGAGATGCTCATTGATTTTCTTCATTGATTTTGGTCCGGGAGTGCAAGCTGTCGTGAGACCCACTTCTCTCACTCCCAGCTCTGGAGAGTGGATTATCTTCACTTGCTGTGTGGAGATCAAACCTTGCATGGCTGCCATATTGCCCGCTCTTAATCTTTAGCACCTGGGCAAGTACAGCTTCTTTTTTTCTCCCAGTCAGAGGAAGATGTCTAGACTAATTTCCAACTCTGAGTGTTCTTTGGCTCCTCATGGTAAATTTTTGTCAAGCTGAAGAAGACCCTATATTCTCTGAGTTCTGTTGTTGTTATTTGTTTGTTTTTGCAGAGTAGAATTTACTATGTCAACTGCCAAAAGCATTACCTTTCCTTAGCCATTAAATTTGACCCTTATTCCTACAGGCTGACAGTGTGGAATGTACCCTGGATATACTGGTGATGGATTCCCTACCAAGAGCAGAGAACTGGGTATCTTTGCAGATTGTAGATACATTGTCAGCTTTAAGGATATTGTTTATTCTTGCATGCAATAACATAAATATGATTTTGAAAAATGGAAGCAAGAATAAGTGAATGTATTCACTTAACATTTGACATTCAAAAATGATGAGTTACAATACTATAAAATTTCAATTACCTTGATAGTTGGAAGCCAATGATATTTTCCAAGAACTGAGAGTTAAAAGTAAGTCAAACTGGGCACCAATGTGGCTCAAGCCTTTAGTTCCAGCACTCAAGAGTCAGAGGCAGACAGTTCTCTGAGTTCTTGGCCAGCCTGGTCTACTAAGAGAGTTTTAGGGAAGTCAGGGCTACATAGAGAAATCCTGTTTCAAAAAACTGAAAAAGCAAAAAAAAAAAAAATGTAGGTGAAATATCTGAGTAGAATTAATGATGAGCAGGAACTTCAACTATTTAAATATTGATTTTCACTGCAAAGAAATACTGTTCCTTGCCTTACAAAATTAATTAAGCTCTGTGTTAATTAATCACTATGCCTCTATAATGAGAGGCTGCCAATCACCTTGTCAGATTGTTTACACCTAAAATCTTAGCCTAAAATTTGTCTGGGTAATGATGTAAGTTAAATTTAACTCATGTCTCACACAGGACCTCACCCCCAATCAAAGCACTGTTCATGACTTTAGAATCCCACACAGGCCTTTGAGCTTCTCTATTGAAGAAACAAGCCCTGGATTGCCTTGCTTTTCTGAACCTATGCCTAACTGGACCCTGACAGGATAAAAATGGAAATCATTTTAAGATCTACCTGTTCTTCTCCTACCTTGTGGAGCAATATGTTTAATAAAGAAAGTTTTTATTGCCAAAGATAAGATAACCAAGTAGCTGGATACTTTTAGAGCTAAAAGCTTTCAAAATGGAGATAAATGGGCAAAGACACATGACAGAACACTTATGTGTTTCAAAAAACCTGTGCAGAGTGAGGTTTAAGGGATTGTCCCAGTTTGGCAAGCAGAGGGTCTCTGAATAGTTTGTGGTTTGGGGCAGTGAGATTTCTTTCTAATGTTTTCCTGTGGAGTAATGATTAGGGTGATGAGAACGGGGCCATGAGTTGGGAAAAGGGGAAATTCACACAATTTAACTAGCCTAAGGACCACCCAAGCCTGTGTCCAAGGGGCATCAGGAAGTGTCTACTGACAAGGCTATTGTCATGACCAGGCAGTGGGTCCCAGCATCCTTTCCAATAAGGCTGTTAATAGCTACCCATGACTACTAGTACACAGAATGTGCTTTATCCTAATCAAAATATGTAATTTCAAAGCACAAAAGAATATAATTTATCTCAGCTATATTTTATATAGTAATGTAAGTACAGGTAATACTGATGTCTTAGATCTATCGGCAAAAAATAAAATAATAAAAAATATTTCACACACAATTTTCTTGAATTGTTTCAATGGAACTTCTAATATTAGAAAAGTGTGGTTGCAGATCATGTTTTGTCTCTGAGATAACTGTGCTTGAAAACCAGCATCTTACACAAGATAAACAAACTTCAAAGCATCCCCAAGAGACCCCCTCAAACAGAGGCCCTGTGGACACCTGAAGTCAGCTATGTACAAAGAGAAACTTACTTTCTTACTGATCCTAACATGACCCTCATATCCACAGCAAAGCCCTTCACATTCAGTATTACTGGTGAAGACAGTCATGGTAATTATTTAGAAGTTATTGTCTGATCATTTAACCTGGGGTGGGGGGGAATCTAAGGACAGAGCAGTTGTTCTCAGATACAGTTCCCTGATCAACAGAGGCAAGTAGAAAACTTGTCAGATTGCAAATGTGTGACCCCGGCTCTAGATCTCCTTGTCAAAATCTCTGAAGGTCAGTGACTTGGCAGCTGTATTGATACATCCCTCCAACTGATTCTGATGTATGAATCAAATATCAAATAAGGAGACCCAGTTATCCTCAAGGTTCTAAGGGGCATTAGCCACTATCAAAATCTGTTAATATCACTGTTAATGTTAATAATGCTGTGTAAGTTTACATCATAAGCATGCCTGCTCTTCCTTTCCCTATAAAGAAGCAAAGATGGTGAGGTGGGACTATTTGACTCCCAGTTACCATCTGTTGGACTCAGCCTTCCTGCCCTGACTGCTTTGTGCAAGAGGATCATCAGTCCAACAGCCAGGCAGCTAGCTACCCTTATTCCAGCACCAAGCCACCTTTTGACAACAGCATGAACACTGGACCATTTGCCTCAACTTCTGAAGGTGTAGCCTCAGCCAGGGATGTGTGGAATAGTCTATATCAGACTGTTGTTGTTGTTTTCTATTGTAAGCTGAAAAGAACTCTAGGTGAACCTAGCTACCATTTTTCCCCAGGCCAGAGAAGTACTTCCTCTGGTGACCTAACAGAGAGATTGTTATGACTAGTGCTGAGGCAAAGATGTCATTAGTCCAAAGAAACAGTGGTGATTGGTCCAAATGCCCTCTGTGCCTCCTGTTGACTCATTTAGTGGGGCTTCTCACATCATGTGGGGAGTTGCTATGGGATACTCACCCATGCTGCTTTCCCTGGCTTTGAAGCAACAGCCTCCCAAAAGACTTCTGTGCGGTGGTCTTTTCTTGCTTACTTTCAGTAGAGCAAGATTAGATGGTCACACAGGGTAAGGGGCAGCAGAGACAGAAAGAATTGTGGTAACCAAGGAGCAGGAAGGCAGTGGCAGAAGAGCCCCAGCCTGGGCAGCAGGCACCAAGAGGTCTCTGCCAAGGCAGATGTCCCAAGCAGCTCCAACAGAGTAGGCTAGGCTACAGGCATCAAGCAGCAAGATGTCTGACAGTGGAACAAGTCACGAACAGTTAAGATGGGAAGAACATCAGAAATGATAGGCAGATGGGGAATTGAGAGCCAAGGCTAAAGAGTTATGGAAGATAGGAAAGAGCCAGGGAAAGGGAAGTGGTCCTTAGAAGACTTCCAGAGAACTCTTAATACGTATAGGGCTAGGGGGTCCTGATACCTGATCCTTGCATCAGGACCATTATGCCAGCTGCTATATCTTGCTGCTGCCAAACATTAGGGTAAGAACTTGCCTGCAGTGCACCATCTGAAAATCTGCTTCCTGACCAGGAAGCTGCAATTTCTATCTACCTGGACCAAAAGAGCCCTCAGCCAGATGATTGGTAACAACTACACTCTTTTGAGAGTTATCAGATGAAATTTTAGTGAAGTTGTAGCTCAGTTGGCTTGACTGGCATATAGGACACCCCTGTTTTGATCCCATCTCTGTATAGGCATGTTAGCAATGCCTATAACGCTAACACTTGGCAGGAATGCAAACTCATCCTGGGCTACATTGTGAGTACGAGGCTATCCTAAGATACATGTCACCCTTTCTCAAAGCAAACAAACAACAACAGCAAAAGCTGCCACCACCATCAAGAGGTGGAATCTTGGATGCTCATCTATATTTGAAAGTTATATCAACAGTAGGCTTCATAGAAAGGTAGTGTTTGAGGTCATCTTTTAAAATATATTTACATTTACAAATCTAACAACAACATGCTATAGTCAAGACAGAACTTGGTACCTAGAATTCTAAGTTTTAGCACAATATTAAACTAAAATGTATCATCTATTTTGAGATCCGAGGGAAGAGTCTGGGAAAGTAGGGCATAGAGGACAGCAAAGATACTGCTAAGAGAAGCTGAAATGTGACCACCCAGATCTATCCCCTGAGGATCTAAGACTGTCTACAAAATGTCTTCCGAGAGCTAGAAAAAAGAAAATACACAGTAAATTGACTGTTCTGATTAAAGAGATGGGAACAACATCTGTTTCCGTTACACAGTGCACTGTAACAATTACCTCATCACTCTGTAGCTTAAGATGAAAATGTCAACTGTTGTGATTTAATTCTAGGGATTTTTAATTCACTTCTGAGACTTTAGAGAGTCTACGGGTACCCGAGAAGCTCATATTTGAAAGGAGATGAAGAGATTTTGCTGCTTGATGGCAGCCATGTTCCAAAAGCATAAGACTCAATGCCCAAGTGTGTTTTTTTACTTGCTGTTCATGTTGTTCTGATGTGTTATTGATTTTTAAATTGACCAAACAATACACATTTATTATAAACAACACAGCTTGCGCTCTATTTACAAGTCTTGCTGTTGAGGAATTTTAATTCATCAACATAGTTGCTTAGGCAAGGGATCAAATCCAAACATATGATCTGGCTGGAATACTGACACACCTTAATACAGACCTTTACTCCCTGACAATGGTGGTAAAGTTAGTTTGTAGAAAGAAGCAGCCATGTTTGAAAGTGTCACTTAATTGAGGGGCAGACAAAGTAATGAATCAGAGAAAGATTTAACAGAATGAATCAGAGATAAAATAGTTCCAACTCTCATAAGAACAGGATGAGAAAAAGAGACAACTTAAGGGGAGCAGTACAGAAGGAGCCAGATAATGAGAAGGAGCCAGAATATTAGAACGAATTCTCAGAATTAATTAGAGGTCAGGCAGAGCAAGTCAGTGAGAAGATGAGAGAAGCCAGTTTGTGTCAGTCAGCTTATAGAGGAGTTTGAGTCAACATTGCTGAGTTGAACCAGCCAGCCAGAGTTCAGAAAAACAATAGAAAGGGGAAGCTTATTCAGCATAAGCCTCTGAGATGACAATTACTTCAGGTAAATTAAAGTTGTATTTACAGCTTATGGAGTGGTCACATGGAACAAATTACATTTATGTTATGTGCATCACTAACTTTTGTGATGAAGACACTTAAACTCTATCAGCAGTTTCCAAGAATACAATGCTTCTTTTGAATATATTCTTTCTTTTGTTATAAATTTATTTTATTTTTAAGTGTGTGTGTGTGGGGGGAGGAATAATGTAATAATGGGAGTGCAAGTACCTGCAGATTTTAGAAGATGGTAGCCTATCCCCTGTAGCTAGAGTTATAGGCAGTGGTGAACCACCCTGCATGGGTGCTGGGAACCAAACTTGGTTCCTCTGCACCAGTAATATGCTCTCTTAATCACTGAAGTATATCTTTAGGCTCTGAACACATAATATCTAACTATAATCTTTCCCAATTTTCTACTTCCCTCATATCCAATATCTTACAAGACAAAGCAAATTGATAGCCAATCCCAGAGTGAGGGACAAAAGGTGTACTCTAGCAGCTATGAACATTATTAGTCTATGGTCAGCCACAGATGGATGATATTAGGTAATTTATTAACTGAAGACCAAGATGTAGTAAGAAAACAGTTACATATAAAGTTTAAATATATTATCACTGAACTTACAAGACTTTAAACATTATATTGATGAAAATAGACTTAAATGTTAGAGTTACAGGGAGTTATTCATTAATGCATTAAAAAATCTGATATACTCAGAGCAGGGTGATTCTGCAAAATGGAGAATCATTTTGTGTTCATGGAGAACAGGCAGTAAAAATTGTGCCTTAAGCAGAATTAATTGAGTTAATGTATTTAAATGAGTTCTCAGAATTGCTGTATGCCCTGGTCTTGGGAAGATAGAAAAGAAGGTTCCACTGCATTAGGGCTCAATGAGCAGGAGTTACCAGGACTCTTTCCAAGACACTGACTTAGGAAATGTCAACTCTACCCACCCATCTTCATGTTCTCCACCTGTTACAGTTGCTTTTCTTATCACTGAGTCAGAGTCCTAAACAGAAACTACTCAAAGGAGGAAAGATTTACTTTGGCTCACAACAAGAGAGAATTCAGCCCACTGTGTGGAGAAACCATGACCAGTTTATGACAGATGAGTGTCCCTGAGAATCTTCAAATATTGGTAGGCCAGAAACAAGACAGCACATCCAGAAGTGGGACTAAACCTCATCCCTCAGCATCCCAGCAACCATGTCCCCAAATTAGGCCCTTCCTTCTAAAGTGCCACAACCTGCTAAAACAGGATCATCAGCTGGACACCTGTTCCAGCACAGGAACCTGTACAAGACACATCATCTTCAAATCATAACACCACCTAAAGTTCAAATTCTTAGACAGCATTGTATTGGCCTCTATGTATCAATTACTAATCATTTGGCCAGTGATGGGGAGGGCATCTTGATCAACAGATTTACAAAGAATGCATTTAGTGTGGGCAGTTCACTTAGCAAGGAGACTCTAAAGATAGACATAAGAGTAAGGAAGTGGGAGATGAATTCAAATGTCAGAAGCTATCTAGGAAAGACTGAATCATAAAAATGAGTTTTCTGGAAATGGCGCACCATTTTGCATGGCCTGTGATGGGTAAGTTCTGAGATGCAAGGTCACCAGAGACTTCCTTTCAGGATTATGCTGCTGATATGCATTTTCTTTCACTATTGCATAACTTAGTGGTTCCTGGGCATTAGCCTACCCTATTGAGCAAATGTTTTGAAGAATAACATAAAGTCGCACTCTCATGTAGTAATGTTGTATAGATGAATTGGTGATTTCACAATTTCTGATAATGATTTTATAGAACCCTTAAATTGATACAAGTAATCTCAAGCCCATGATAATATAAAGTTACAAACAGAGCTCTGTAAATCTTCAAATGTCAAAGGCTAATTGCACTAGGATAAGAAAGCATGTTTGAAACAAGTTTGTGATCAAGGAAAAATATTCATTCTAGGTCAGATCCAAAGATAAAACTGCAGGTGTGTGTTCTGATAAAGCAAGGCCATGTGAAACTGTTGCTTTGAACTTATAATGAGCTTATAGAATAGAAACTCTGTTTTGAACTTACAATCAACATCCTTCTGTAACTCCCCTTTTGTGTAACATTTCATCTGTGAGGTAATTTTATAAAGAACATTTGTCTAAGTAGGTATAAAGTGTGCTGAGAGAAGAAATAAAGGGTGACATTAGGGGCTCAGCCCCATCCACCAATGTATATGTGTATATGTCTGCTTGTCTATATGTATGTGCATACATATGTGTGTAGGTATATGTGTATGTACATAAGTATGCATGAACACTTGTGGAGTTGTTCAGACAGGTGGTCCAGCCCAGACAAAGTGTGTGTGTCTCTGTGTGTGTTTGAATTCTTCCTGTCTTCCTCTTCCTTTCTCCCTGGCTCACAAAGAGTTAGCAAACACCAAGACTCTCACCTGGCCAGTAAGGACCCCTGAGTCAGAGAGAAAATAAGCCTTTTTTCTAATTCCCCTGATGCTATCAGTCCGGAGTCAAATTACCAGTAGTCAGTGGCTTTTGGCCTTAGAATAGCAAAGAGTTAAAGGAAGAGAAAAAAATGTCAAAAGTAAGCAGCTTTAGTCACACAATAGCAAAGAGTTAAGGAAAGAAGAATCACCATAGATACAGCAACTTTTGTCCCTATCACTGACTCCATACCCCATTGCTGCCTGCCTTCCTCAGGAAACTGGGTGCCAGGATAAGCCCCTGGCATAAAGAAGAATAAGAAGGGAGGAGCATTAACTAACCATAAAAATGTCTAGAAAAGTCATAAGGAATCATACAACTAACTATCTGAAAATAACCTATAATACACATAATTCTGTATATAAATATACATAATTTTAATGAACTTATCTGGGTTGATAATACTACCCACAAAAGCCAAAGACCATCTAACAAGAAACCCCAATACCAGACATGAGAATCTTTCTTTTGAGTTGTTGGTCAGGGCTGCCAAAAGACTTCCAAGACTTACAGACTATTGGCATTGCCCACTAGAGGTCCCTATTACTGTGTACTTCAGAAGCAAGGCCCAGAAGTTTCTGGCTTGAAATTGTTATCAATGTCCCCTCCTTGAGGACTAGCTTCGATGGTACCAGAAGGTGCCATGCAAGGTTCCAAAGGAGGGAGGCAGCCAGCTATGGTGCCTAGGAACCCCATCAATGACCAAGGTGACATGATAACCGTATGGGTGCAGTGGTTGCCAGCATATCCTGGTAGTAACCAACAGCTCTGTAATTGGACTTAATACCCATTCAACAAGAGGAAAACCATGCCTGGTGCTGGAAATCTGGCTAATTACTCAGTCCTAGTGAAGTCATGGATATTAGAGAAGAACCTACAACCACTACTTTTCCAAACCAGCATAATCCCTAACGAGATCTGAATATTTGTTCCCATGCCAACAGATGATTGTAGCCTTTATTCATCATTAAGAAAATTTCCCTTTACAAGAGACTGAGACAACTACAGAAAACCACACCAATCACAATGTGCAGTCCTGAAGGATACACCTACAAAACACTCCTGCACCCAAGGGTCATGGAACATTGTGAAGGAGGAGGCAGAATGATCCTAAGAGCCAGAAGATCAGGGAGGTCATAGCGGCATTATATCTCACAATGATGTAAGAAGCTACAACTGTAAATTCTCACCAATGTATCTACCAAAACATGAGCTGAACAGGATGACATTAATATTCAGGCCCAAATATACGGGAAAAGCCACAAAACCTAAACCATATACAAATAAGTAACTACAGGCAACTGAGGAATACCGAAAGCTGGAGAAATAGTCTTTCCCAGGGACAAGCACATCAATTTGCTTTCCAATGTCAAATGGTCAGTCCTGAAAACATATACGCAGAAATAACATTATACACCTGAGCAGGTGATATTTAGGAATATATATATATAGTGTATGTGTGTGTATACACATATGCATCTAATAACATTCAGTGAAAAACATGAGACCATGAATTCAAAAGAGAGCAAGGAGACGGTGGGTGAGGTTTTGGAGGATAGAAAGAAAATAGTAAGATGTTGTAATTTTATTATAATATAAACAATAAAATACATTTCAAAAATCTAGCAATTAAAAAAATGAGAAGACATCACATATCTCTTAACCTCGACCTTGGACCAAATTGCACATGTGCAGCTGGGAGAAGTCAGCCTCGACACTCTCCCTGCTGTCCAGAGTCACCACGTTACTAAGACCACAGTCAATACTTCATCCCATCATCCGTCATTTGCCAATCACTATTCACCACTATAAGGCTCCCCAACCATGCTCTCTAACATCACATGCGGTATATTCTCAACTCCCTCAACAGAACAGGCCATTTCCTCTAACTCCACCGATTCAATGATGTGATTCATGTGGCATCCGACTGTCCTCGGGGACCCTTCCATGCATCCCTGTTCTCAGTCTTCTTTCTCCCGCCAGGCTTCTAGCTCAATTCCACCCATCCAAGATGCCCAGACCTACCAAGCACAACCTGAACAACCTAAACAGAACACCAAGAAAGACAGCAGGCTCTGGCCACCTAGGGTTCTTGTCTGAGCCTAGACCTAACAGGAAATCTAGATAGTCCTGAACAACAGAAAGGGACAGACATACAGGCTCTGGGCATTAAGATGTCAAAGGAAAGTCACAGCTAATGTCACCCCCACTGATTCTTGGGCATCTCCCTTATCCCAGGTCTCTGTCTAGTCCTGGAGATGCCCCCACCTTCTCACCACCATCAGTTGCTGATTTCCATTCATTTTCATGGCTAGCTAGCCATCTCTCCTATCCTTTTACACACTTGATCCCGAATTCCCCATTCCCCTCCAGGTTCTCCTTCCCTGTCAGTTCCCTCCCCCTATCTGCCTCTTATGACAATTTTATTCTCCCTTCTAAGTATGATTCATGGTTCCTCCCTTGGGCCTTGAACTGCTTCAAAGGTGTGTTCAAAGCTCCACTTTTCTCCATGCTGTGAACTTTGAGGATGCTTCCTTAGAATCAAGCTGTTTGAGAGGAAGGAGACTCATGGGTACTCAGTCACTGTCTCAGAGACTTGGATCCTGATACAGATTACTGGAGGCTATGTTTGCATTTGTGTTTGAAGTCAAAGTAAAATGTTTAACTACTATACTTTGCTTTTTGTGATTCTCTGAGGATGGCTATTTCTTTTTTTATATATCTTTGCAATTATTTTTCACCAAAATAAACCTAGGATAAGGGAGATGACCAAGAATCAGTGGGGGTGACATTAGCTGTAACTTTCCTTAGACATCTTAATGCCCAGAGCCTGTGTGTCTTCCCCTCCCTGTTGCTCAGGATTATCTAGATTTCCTGTTAGGTCTAGGCTCAGCTTTGAGATTTTTATTAATTTTAACCTACTGCATTATTTTCCTTGGCTATTCCTATTTTGAGGCCATGAGATTATACACACACACACACACACACACACACATACACACTCATATATATAATCTAATACACTGTATATATATTGACATGAATTATTATAACAATTTGATGTAATATATATATATATATATTGTACATCTATACCATGTGTCAAGTCTGTGATTAGCATTTTATAACCTTAAACTTTTATCATTTCTTTATTTTTTTAGAACCTATAAACTTCTAGTTCTCTATAAAATATCTCAGATACTAACTGGATAGTTTATCATGAACTTAGTGCTAACTACTTAGGCATTTGTTATCCAGCTTTAACTCTTCCTCCTCCAATCCTTTCAAGTATCTAACCATCGGCATCCTGTTCTCTCCTATGAGATCAATGTTTTCATCTTGGAGACATGAGGAAAACACATGGTATTTGGTGAAGTGCCAAGATATTTTTGCAGTTCATCTTTGAGTGCGTTCAAGGCACTCAACTTGACTTTTCACAAAAATCGATTAAAAATAATAAATTACTCTGCTTGGGCAGTACTTTATTAGTTTGTACAATATAACGTACATTACAAAATTAAAATGTAGAGTTGAACTGCTATCAGTGAATTGGAAGAGAAATCTTAATGGTTACAAGCACTCAATTCACTAGGTTGGGCAGAAAAACAGGGCATTCCAGGGAGTCCCCTTGCTAGTTGCCTGTGTCCAGGTACAGTGCCACATTCCTGCAGTGCTTTCTGTAGGATGGACACAAGAAGCTGTATCCAGAGAACCAACAATATGGCAACCACATGGGGTTTCGTTTGAGGACTCTGTGCTTGTTTGAAGAATGCCAGTGCGTTAGAGGCGTAATGTTTACTGATTATTTGAAAGGCCTTCATATGGTCACAGCCAATCATAGGGAGCTTTGACTGCTCAGTTTTGCTTTACAGCTATGACTCATTTATTAAGTGAACTTAATTTCCACTGAACTCTGCGCAGACTTTCATCTTTTATTTCAATTTTTCATTAGCCTACTATCCACCAGTATGGTCACAATGCCAACAGTTAGTTCGACTGTGAGCAATTGTGAGTCCAGAGACTGCATCCGGTCCCTATCAGGAAGCCCTGGAAGATTTGTCTAATGAACAAAGACATACTTTGTCCTAAGTCCTTAGTTTCCAGCTGTCCGCAACTATGAAGAGTCCTAAACTAACCCAACATGGGAACAGCAAACATGCTATTTTTATACAGAAACTCATAATTGGAGTATTTCCCCCAAATAATTACTGTAGCCAGCCTGTCGTTTTTGTTTGTGGTAACAAAATTCCCAAGTGTCAGATGAGGTGAATGCCAAGCTGCCCTGTCTTTCGTGATCCTTACAAATTCATGTTAGTGCAGACAGTAAATATGACCACATGTTGCCACCTAGTGGACGTTCCCGAAAATGGCAGGCTAACGAATTTACCAACTAAATATGTAGTTAGGATCACAAAACAGGGCTGATGGGACCTTAGATGCCATCTTATACATCTTTCTTAGTTCACAGCATCACGTTGTGTTCTAGACTCATAAAAACAGAAATCATTAAACAAAAAGATCAAAATGGGAAGGCAAAATTCCTAATATTTATTGAGCATTTTCTCTGTGCATGGCACTGGCTTTCCCCAGATAATCCTCTACGATCCATGTAAGGATCCACTAGACTGTTATTAGCACACACCCTTCTCAGAGACTAAGAAACCCAGATATAAGAGAATTAAGTAAGTTGCCACCAAGTTGTGTGTCGAGGTTTAAATGCAGGCTGCCTGCCTCCAGGGCCCAGAGACTCATCCTTCAGTTTGTCACATGTGAAACATAGGGAATGGGCCTTGATTTATGGAAGGTGTTGCGCTTTGGTGACTCCAGGTTCATTATTGCATATTTTGAGGCTTTAAGGAAAGCTAGCAAGAGAGAAAGAACCCTCTCCAGTGCATTCATTTTGTGGGAGCGGTGGAGGCAGGTACTTTAGTAGCTCTGAGAAGGCATCCGTCCCTCTGCTCCTGCCTGTCAAGTGTCTATCATCAGCAGAAAGTTCTATAGGTCACTGCTGCAAGGCTAAAGTCCTGCTTTCGAGGAAGTAAACTCATAAGTTAAACATTTGTCTAATTTTCCCATTCTCGAGGTATTTCCGAGAAGGGCCAGCCCCTTTTGACGAAGGTAGATAAAGAAAGGGTGCAGCCAGGCAGTGGTGGCATACGCCTTTAATCCCAGCACTCGGGATTCTCTCCATTTGTGAAAAAAAAGACATTTACAAAAAAAATGGATGAATCTAGAAAATATAATATTATACTGGGAGAAGTAACTGTAGTCCCATAAAGTCAAGTTCTGTGTGGTCTCTCTAGTAAGTGAATTGTAGCTTTTAAATTTTTATGGAAAGTCTGTAGAGACCTAGAGGCAAAAAACTGGGGAGGGGGCTGTCATGGTGGGACAGAGAGGAGGCCTTCAGCAGGGAGGAGATTGTAGAACACATGAATGCAGAAACAAATGGAGGGGGTAAAGGAGAAGATGAGAAGCAAAATTGACTAAGACATCAATGTATGAAGGAATCACATGGAAACTACAAATTACAGGTGAATTGAAACACAATTCTAAAAACTGAATGCAAGTATCATGTATTTCTAGGTAATGCTGATTCCCTTAGCCATGGTTGATGACCCCAGTGCCAGCTCTAGAGTACTGCTTTAGGAGTTGTTGATCAAGAAACTCCAGAGGCCTTTTAACTTATTCAGACTGTAGTCACTTCCTCTGGTTGTCCATCAGAACTGGATATTAAGATCCTGTGGCTGAAGACACCACACATCTTGGTTGTGGAATATAGAGAAGTCAAGCTGAAAATGAGTGTTCCCTCCTTGCTGGTTGCCCTTTGTAGTGGTTATAGTTGCTATAAAGGTAGCTTCAAGAGAAAAATCAGCTGTGGCATTTTCCAGCTTTGAATACTACAGTACCAACTTGTCAGGCAGGAGGTGCTTACTAATGCCACCATGGAATACTGTAATGGTAGTAACCAAATGATGTACATGGCTGGATATGAGGCTCAACCTATGGGAGGGAGTTCATGCCTGTGACTCTAGATATGGCCAAAGACCCGTAACCAGGGAGGTCACAGGCACTACAGAGGAGACTACTTTTGCTTTGCTAAATGGGCATGCTGTCAAGAGGCAACTTGAATATTTATGAGTACACTTATAGACCAGTGTTGCCCTAGGCTCTGGTCCAAGAAACATGTCATCATAATAGATAAGAGTTAGTACAGAGACTGGTGGGTGGCCAGTCAAGGTACTGAGAACGTGTGCCTATTAAGTCAAAGACTGACAAGTTCTCAGCCTTAAATGGAACGTCACATCACTCTTTCCATGGCACGGAAAAACACCACAGAAAAGGGGGCAGAAAGGATGTAAGAGCTTCCTGACATGGAAGGGGGCTGTGAAATATTGTCTTGGGGGCATGGCATGGCTACTGTTCTCATGAACTCATAGAAGTATATTTGCTTGTATAGGGCCTACAGAAGACTGACTATTAAGTATTAAGTCATGAATAGGGAAGGATTTCAACTGCCGCTCCACCCAGGGGAACTAATGGCAGTTGAAGAAGTCACTGGCTTCAGCGATGTAGCCATTGGCAAGTTGCTCAGGCTCCAGTAGACAGCTTCCCACTTCTGCCCATGCCGGTGGCCTTGGTAAAACCCAGAGGGCACATGGCACAAACAAAAGAAAGATGAAACAAAGAGACTCGAAAGCTAAGCAGGATGGTTGTACATAGGCTTAATTCTAGTACTCAAGAGGCAGAGGCAAGAGGATCTCTCTGAGTTTGAAGCCATCCTGGTTTACATATAGAAAGTAGTCAGCCAGGGATATGCAGAGAGACCCTGGCTCAAAACAACATCAACAACAACAACAACAACAAAAACATCCAGCCAATTAGCCAACCAATCAACGACCTAACCAAACATACAGACAGGCAAACAAAAAACCCAAAGAAAACAGGCTTAGTGTAGGTAGGAGGAGGGTGATTGGTGATGTTTCAGAGGAATGGGAGTGTGGGAGACAGGTGAGCACATTAGGCTTTGTCTTAGTTAAGGTTTTACTGCTGTGAACAGATACCATGACCAAGGCAACTCTTATAAGGATAACATTTAATTGAGCCTATACATATCATCACATCACAGGCTCCAAAGAATAGTTCTAAGCCCATGACTGCATAGACAACCTGATTAACCATGGGATGTCATAAAACCAAACCCAAAGACATGGATGTGTGAAAGGGAGGGATGGGGAGAGATAAAGAGTCAAAGTGCCTTCCTTATGGGTATGAAATTGTTGAAGAGCACATTTCATACAAAGTATGAAAGATGAACATTACTCACTCCAAATTCTGGGGCTTCATGGAATTTAACCATAGATGAATTTTAAGTAAGGACAATAGACCTGAAAAAATAAGAGCACAGAGGGATGTGTGGCCAGAGGGTATTATCTGCATGTATGAAATTGTCAATGAATAAATTAATTTAAAATGAAGGAAACTCACTATATTCATTTATTTACTTTTTAACCATATAAGCAAAGTAAAATCAATAAGCTGGTTCCAAGTGGGCAGCTAATAAAATTAATGTTGATTGAAAAAATATATACTGGCATATAATTTCTACATGCTATGAGAGTTCTTCCTCCCAATGCACCCAAACAATTTGCTCAACCTTCTATTTACAGTATTTATAGTTATATTATGATGACTATTTTATTCTATTAGCTACCTCCTTAACCTCTTCTACCTCCCAAGCAAGGCCTCCAGACAGGCTTCTATCAATGGCAAAAGGTATATATTTTTTAAACTGTTCTCTGGGATTTTCCAGGTACATAGCATTTATTCAATAAATGCTTTTTGAGTCACTAGAATACAGTTAGGATTATCTAAAACTAAAGCCTAACTGGATGGCAGGAAAATGTCTGTATATTTGATACCCCATGTAACAAAACAAATTAAAACCCACAATATACATCCCGATGGCATGTTTGCATAGATTTCATTTTTGTTCAGCACTTGAAGTTAAAAGCTTCTGTGATTTTCGAGGTAATTTATGTCACCAAACAAAATGCACATTTTGAAAATAAATAAGTGGGTCTGCTAATGAGGAATTGTGGTGCTATGTATGCAAAATTTCAAGTCAATGAAGTGGAGATATAGTTTCTATGACAATTGAAAGCAAATAGATGTTAATAACTATGCCTTTTACAGCGAAGCCTTGTTTGCATTGGAAAGGACTCTAATTTTGCCACTGAATCTGGCATGATTCTCCTATGACTAGATGTAGGTTATATTATACTTACTGTGTCTCTGCTTAAATGCGCGGCAAACATCTTAGTATCATTACCTCTAAATCAGACCTCCTGGCCTTTCCTTTGAACCCATTCCTTAGAGCCTTCCATTTCGAGAGAGAACAGCATGGCTCTGTTCTTTCAGTTCTTGCCTCCAAACAAGTGAACAAGTAACATACAACTTCAAATTTTTAAAAGGCTGTAACAGGGAGCTTTTCTTGGCCTCACAACTGCAGTGTTAGCAACATGAGCTGGGCTCAGGGGCTCTTGGCTGTGTTTACTCACAAACATGAGCTACATGTTCAGTCTGCCTTTGGTTGATGCTTAAGAGAAAGAGTTATGTAAGGGATGTGGTTTAATAAGAGTGGATCCCATAGGCTAATATATTTGGATACTTGGTTCCTATTTGGTGTCTTGGGAAAGATTAAGAGTCAGAATTAAGAAAGATTAAAGATTAAGAACTGTTTAGGAAAGATAAACTTTTTAAGAAAGATTAAGAGTTCCTAAAAGTTGGAACTTAGGGCATGCTTTGAGATTTCAAAAGACTCACCGCAGTCTCTGTCTCTGACTTGTGAGCCCTCCGTTGTTCCTGCTACCATGTCTTTGGTCTATAGCCATTGGACTCTTACCCTCTGAAACCATAAGCCCAATTCAATGTTGCTTTCTTTTATGAATTGCTTTGGTTATTGCATTTTGTTACAGAAATAGAAAAGTAATAAAAAGGATAAATGAGTGGGTGGAGAAATAGGTACTCACAAATGTTATTATATGTCTGACCCCAAGCTGGACATTAGGGAAAGTACCCAGAGAAAATGAAAACCAGGCTACAAGTTTCTAAGGACCTAAGCAGAGGATTCAAAATTCACAGAGTGGAAGGATTTTTACAAATAACAACAACAAAAAAAAGTGCTAGAAGTTTGGCAGCAGAATATCAATAAGATAAAATAAAACAGTCAAAAATACTTATGTTCTCAAAGACCATCCACCAAAATCCGATTCCTTCAGACCCTCAGACTTTTAACTGAATAGAGTCTTTCCCTTTGAAGCTTGTTCTCATCAGAGTATAAATTCATGAGGAGAGTTGGTAAGCCCCAAGTCATAATGACCCTATCAGAGTCCTATATTGAAGCACAGATGCATTGAGTTGGAAAACAAGATAGAGGTCCAGCGCCCAGCAGATTTCCAATACGGTGGGGGTTAGCCTGAATGAGCCAACAGTAAACAGGATAAGACAGAGTGGATTTAGAGCTAATTCCAATGGTGTAGACAAGGAACTCAAGGGAGGAAAAATACAATTAAGGAGACACAGTTATTGCCCTGAAAATTATCAAATGCCCCAACGGATCCAGAGAGACAGTGCTAGTATGTCATGTTTAAGACTAAACGAAAAAGAAAAACAACAACAACCACAACTCAGTGTCTCCACGAAGCCTTGGCATGTTCTTCCAACACCAGACTCCCATCCACCCGATTCTTAGAATACTCCCTTTCTGCACCACATAATTGAGCACCTAATTATATTTTTCTTAGTAATGCTTGCTGGTTTTTTTTTTCAGGATGGTTAGTCTCCTACTCCTACCAGATTGTAAACCCACTAAGGCCTGCGAACATATGTGACTGTGTAAATTTGAATGAGACCTTTGAGATCCTTTTATGTTGAGAGCTGCAGAAGATGAAGACTGACAATTTGTGGCTTGTCCTAGTTCTCACAGCCAATTTGTGTTTGGAAAATTTCCTTAATCTCCCTTTGATTGGTGGAGAAAGGAGGTATAATACAGATACACTCCCACCGCCCAGGGATGTGGTTACAATATAATGTTTGGTTTTTCTCACCTTAGAGACAATGTAAAACGCTGAAAATTTTTGGTCTAGATTTTTAAGGTGATGTGGACCAGCTATTATTATTATTATTATTATTATTATTATTATTATTATTATTATTATTTTGTGCTAGTTGTGGCTTGAATATAGAAATGCTGGGGACACTTTATGCTTGTGAAATCCTCTTCTAAACAGGATGGGAAATAAGATCTGATCATAAATGAGAAGCAGCAGTTGGGATCTGACCTGTCTTTGGCAGACCAGCAGGGAAAAATGGGAGCACTACAAGATGCTGAGTTGGGATTCAGAAATGAGAATACCATGCTGCAATACAATCAGGCTGTGTCCTGCTGTCAGGTGGTTTTACTAGGTAGAACTGTGACTTGCCCCGAGGAACTCCACTTTACAGTCAGTGCTTGACTCCCGTTTACTGCAATCACAGACAGGATGGCTCCGTACCTTGGTGAATACATAAACAACACAGACTGCCTAGCACCATCCAGAACACACATAGCAATACCTTGTTCCCAAAAGTAAAGAGGTGCCAACCTATAAATCTATCAAATTAATTTGTGATCATATGAGCTCATGAGTACCTTACAATAACTCCAGGCAAAACACGTCTGAGGACTTACCAAGCACATCAGACTAAGAACATAGTCTTAGTGTTAAACCCTTGCCTGCATCCCATGAAGAAGAAAGAGTACATACAACACTGGGAAGGTGGTGGTCTCTTACCCAGCTGTCATCTGAACACTTGGTGTTTATATCACAGAACCAACAAGTAGCAAACTCTCAACTCAGGAGACTTGAGCTGGAGTCAGTCCCCATACAAGTATGTTCAACTATGTTCCTGGCATAGTGTATTCACGGCAGAATGAATGAAAGATAACTTTAACCCAGCTGACTAAAGTTGACTATTGATGGGCACATGGATTATTTCCAGTGTTCACCCATGACAACTAAAACTGCATTGTACATATGTATACAAAACTTCATATGAATGTCCATTTTAATTCTTTTACTTAGATGCTAAAGACTGAGACTGTAACATAGTATTGCACTTTTTGTGTTTCATTTATAATGAGGGCTGCCAGTCTGCCTCCCTGCCAGGAGCAAGAATTGCACTTGCTCCCAACCCTCACCCACAGTTACTGAACAAGTAGCCTTTACACTGTAGGCATTTTCTTAGAATCACACTGTGGCTCTACCTTGTATTTCTTTAGCTAATGGCATCAAAACATCTCCTTATAAGCATATTGAATACCTGTGTATCTTTCTGATGGTTTCTTTCGCATATAAAATGGACTGTGATTATATTCACGCATACCCACCAGTGTGCTCCGTTATTTCCCTTCCTTTCCATCTTAACCCCTTCTTCCCAGCATGGCCACCAGCAGCTACATCACTGAAGCAAGTGACATTCCACCTGCAACAGCCATTAATAGCCAACTGCTTCTCAAGAAAATATGGGACCTCATGGGACCTTCTCTATTCATGTTGTAATGCTGAGTGGCCCAGTCTTGTGCATGTATCTATTGGTGCTGTGTATTTATGATTGCAAAAGCCATATCATATCTAGATGGCAATATTTTATGGCACTCCTCCTCAACTTCTGGTTCTTATGTTCTTGCCAGCTGCTCCCATCCCTATCTGGATGTCCCCTGGGGCCTTGGGGGTTGATATAAATGTCCCATTTAGACATGGGTGCTCAAAAGTCATTTATTATGATCACGTCATCCAGATTTGAGTGTCTCCATTAGCAGTCACTCTCTGAAAAATGGAGCTTCTCCCTCACATTGAGAACAGCATTAATATATGAATATACATGAATATGTAGGAGGAAGCTTTACAACATGTCCAGTTACCAAAACAATTATTCTATGATCCCTATCGGGTCCATAATCTCTGTAGCCATAGACTTTTGACTGAGTTTATATTACTAGATGTCTATTTGCTCCTGTGGAACAAGCCACAAATCCAATCACAAAGTGGTTGGTATTGCCACTATTTACCTACTAGATATATCTTCCCTGACACACTGTTATGGTAGAAGTAAGAGTCAACAGCTGATAAGATCATTGATGAGTTTTCTCTCTCATGTTTATTTCTCTGTTGCTGTGATAAAATACCATGACCAAAGCCAACTTTGGATGGAAGGGTTTACTAGCTTTTCAAGTCCATAATCACAATCTTGTCATAAGTCATAGTCAGCAGATATTAAGACAGGAACTCGAGAAGGGCAGGAACCTGGAGGCAGGAGCTGATACAGAGGCTATGGAGAAGTGTTATTTACTGCTCCATGTGACTTGTGCAGACTGTTTTCATATACACCCCAGAACCTCCTGCTTACCAACACTATGGGCTAGGCCTTCCATATCAATCACTAATCAACAAAATGCCCATACAGATTCACCAATCCTGTGGAAGCATTTTCTCAGTTGATGTTTCTCTTCCCAGATAACTCAAGCCTTGACTCATGTTAACACAAATGAATAAGAACACTTTCTTAGAATTACCCTCTGGTACTATGAATGTTAGTCAATATAGAGGGAGCTCAATTCCAACTTGATTTCTCTGTATTCCATAAGGCTGGTATGAGATGCCTTCTTTCTTAACATCTAATTTGGCAGTCAATCAAGAACACTAGCAATATCTAGTATTCTTTGGGGAGGGGGGCTCTGGCACTTCTACTGCCAACAACTCATAAAAAAGTACTCCACACTTGACACTAGGGATGGGGGTTGATTTTAAAAGTCTATGACTCTGGGGACAGCATTATCTATCTACTATATCTTTATTCCAACATCTTTTAAATACACACAAATACACACACATACACACACACACATATGTATGAGACTTCATGTTAGAAGCCTAGCGTCTGAGAGCAAATGGCCTTCCGTCCCTTCCAGAATTATCTGCTGGGTCACCAGGGTTTAAACCTATCTCAACCAGAACACAGGCTGCCTTTCATGGACCCACAAAATATGTGTGTGTGTGTGTGTGTGTGTGTGTGTGTGTGTGTGTGTGTGTGTGTGTGTGTAGTTAAAGGGCTTTATTTTTCAGGAGGGAAGGAACATAATTGAACAAGCCCAATGCGATGTTATCTTCGGACTCTTCTGACACCTTTTTCTTACCCTCCTTTTTCCTCTGCTGCAGCAGGGGTCAAATCAGCAGCAAGAACTACAGGGCCAGGGGCCGCAGAAACAATCACAGCCACAGCAGCAGGCACACCAGCTATGTGAGCATGCTAACAACCTATGTGAGGACAACATAAATGATTTTTTTCCCTTTATTTCGCTGATAACCCTATGGTTGGTCACCATCCACTTCGACTCCCACACTGTCTAAGATTTTCTTTATGTTTTGGCACTGGAAGAGGAGTTGCCCCCAAGGGCACCCATGAGGTCAGAGGTGACATAATACAAGTCAGCTACAGCGATAGGCTTCATACATGCAACCTCTGTGATATCAGGCAGCAAAAACCAATCTCTCATATTTTGTAGGACCATGAAAGGCAGCCTGTGTTCTGGTCAAGCTAGGTTTAAGCCCTGGTGACCCAGCAGATAATTCTGGAAGGGACGGAAGGCCATTTACCATGCTCTCAGACACTAGGCTCCTAATATGAGACCTCAGCTCTCCATAACCCTGTGGCTATCAGTCACATAGGGCAATGCCCCAAGCTCCTGGAATTCTGTCTGGACTCCACCCTCACAGTTACCTGGCAACAGCCATGTAGGCCTGACCCACTATAAAAGGAGCTGCTTGCCCCCTCCTCTTTCTCTTACCTCTCTTGCTTCTTTTGTCTTTCTTACTCTCTTATTCCTGTTTCCTGCTTGCTTCTCTCTTGCCCTCTTGGGCTCTTCTCCCTTCCCCCCTCTCTCCACGTGGTCATGGTCGGCCTCTGCTTCTTTACTCTCCCCTTCTCTCTGCCTTTCCCTGCCTCTACTAACCTCAGGTCTGCCCTGAGAAAGTGGGATATGGTTATACTCCTCACAACTCTCCGCCAACAATAAACACTTTAAAACCATGGACTGCTTCCTCTCATCTGGATTCGCTGTGCTGGAGCAATGGAGCAGGTCTTCCTCTAAAGAGCCACATCCAGTCTCCCACAGGAAACCTCTCTGCGCTTCCAGACAAGGTCTCCGCCAAGTCAAGCAGCCGACTGAGCAAGTCAAAGACTCTAGTTCCCATGGGACCCGGCCAGAGCTCTCCTCCCCACCCTTTTCCCTTCGGCCATGAGCTAGAGCCGGCCTGTGGGTCCCCCACTCCGTTCTCAGCTCTTTTACAGCATCCAGTGACTTCTGTGGTGTCCAAGACTGAGAACCTGTAGTCCCTGGCCTCCGCGCAGCCCGGAAACCCATGAGTCTGGCCCTGGCAGCTCCCCAGGGACTCCAGACTGCCCTTCCCCAAACTTGGAGCGGGGTCCTGCGGCTTCTCACAGCCCAACACCTGCCCAGCAGTGGCAACTCCCCACATCTGCCTCGAACAGTGGCCCAAGCCCTGGCCGGATGCAGGCCACCATTTTAACTCACAATATTTCCTTTTTTAAAGTATTTGTCCAAATACTTGACCCATGTAAATCTAGTAACATGCTTTGTTATAACTGAGTTTTGTAAGTTCTTAATGTATTATGGAGACAAGACCTTCATTAGGCACATAATATTGAATAACTTCTCAAAGTCCCAAACTTGACTCTATTCTCTCAGTTTTGCATTTTTGCTCTTTATTATCATTTTTATTTTATTTTTGTTTTTGCGGAACCATACTATGTAGCCCTAGCTAGCTTGGAACTTGCTATGTAGACTAGAAATCACAAGATCTGCCTACTTCTGCCTCCTAAGTGCCTGGATTAAAGGCTTTCTGGCTGCCAGCCTAGCTCCGGGTTCAGTGAGAGACCCTGTCTCAAATAACACAGTGACTAGAGCTGAACACCTGACCACCTCCCATAACTCCAGGGAACACTAGCACCCGTCCTTGCACACACCATATACTATACATGTAAGTACTACATAGACAGCATCTACTACACTCACATACAGAATGATGATGTCAAGTAGATATTATTGTTTCCTTCTTTATTGTAAGAGGAAAACATCTAGTTCTGCGGTGTTAAGTACACAGTTAACAGTAAGACTTTCTTGTAGGCTGCCAATATCTCTTAGAGAAACTTGTTCCTATCCAAGACACCGCTGATCATGGAGTGTGTTCAGTTGAATGATGGGAACAAGCACCATTCCTAACTTCGTGTGAGCTCAGGATCATACGTGAAAAATTGACAGCTCATTATCAGACTGAGAGAATTCTGTTCTATTCCTCCTTCGCCGAGGATTCTTATGGGAGTAAATTATATCTGATGTTTAATCAGCATCCCTGGATGTTATCACGGGGATTTTTTTCTTGAGATGATATGACATATGACAATGATTTTTATCTATGTGTTTTACGAAAAGAATGGGGATCAGTACAGAAATGATTCAGGATCCACTGAGACCCAGGAAGCAACAGTGAGCAATGCCTGACCTGGGCATTAGAGAAGAGTTGGCCGTTCAGACGCCGTGAAGCTGCCTCTTCATCTCTTTGTCCTTTTTTTTTATTTTATTTTATTTTATTTTTTAAATTTACATTCCAAATCATTTCCCCTTTCCCGTTTCCTCCCTCCCCAAAAGTCCCATAAGCCCCCTTCCCTCCCTCTTTTCTCCATTCAACCCCCTCTCGTTACTCTGTCCTGGCGTTCCCCTACATCCAGTCTTTCCAGGACCAGGGGTCTCTCCTTCCATCTTCTTAGAAATCTATTGATATGCGGATTGTGTCTAGGGTATTCCGAGATTCTGGGTCAATATCCCCTTATCAGTGACTGCATACCATGTGTGTTCTTTTGTGATTGGGTTACCTCACTAAGGATGATATTTTCAAAATCTGACCATTTGCCTAGGAATTTCGTGAATTCATTGTTTTTAATTGCAGAGTAGTATTCCATTGTGTAGATATACCACATCTTCTGAATCCATTCCTCCGTTGAGGGACATCTGGGTTCTTTCCAGTTCATAGCAGCCTTATTTATAATAGCCAGAAGCTGGAAAGAACCCAGATGTCCATCTCTTTGTCCTTTATTGGTGATGAATTCACATAAGTGCTTCTGGCAGCCAGCTGGTGGTCACTTTGTTCTCGACATCTCACCCACACCACAGCAAGCTCTACAAGCAGCTTTGGTACCTGTGTTATACTATCAAATTTCATTTTGAGTGATTTAAATCTGCAAGTTTCTATGTGGGAAAAAAAACGTGACTATGCTATATACACCTGTTGCTATAATACACTGACATTGGAAGCTCCTGTATCATCTGGCAAAATATTCCCTTTGGTTCTCTGTTTGGAACTTCTCGTATAGGACTTATCTAGAGAAACACATTTCCTTCAGAAGCTTTAGGGTGTTAACAGTGTTTTGGTGATGAGAACTGTTGGTGTCTATGACTCTTCTTTCTCTGTAGTCCCTCCTATACTCCTAATGTCTCCCACAGGCAAGCCCTACATGACAAGGGAAATGCTCCTGGTCTGCTATTGTAATTCAGAATGAATTTTTTTTCAGGACATGGATGACATGCAAAAGTTGCTTGAGACATCTTGCATAGATGCCGTTGGGATTTCGTTTTATTCTATTTTTAGATTTGCCTATTTCATTTTGTGAATGTTTGCCTGCACCACATGCATGACTGGTGCCTGGCAGAGGCCTGAAGATGGTATCTGATGTCCTGAAATTGAAGTTACAGATGGTAGTGAACTGCCACATATGGGCTGGGAACTGAACTTGGGTCCTCTGTAAGAGTATCAAGTGCTCTTAATGTCTGAGCCATCTCTTTAGCTCCATAATCTGTTACTACCATTGGTTTGAAGCAGTGTGTAGACTGCTTCTAGTGACTGATGATATGGCATTTTAGAACTAATGGAATCTATACATTGTAGACAGCCTTGACATTGTGCTCTTATATAATATTATTGTATCCACACCACACATCCTGTGTATATTTAACAATATGTATAAATAGTAGATGTTTTAGTGTGAAACAGAGTTACTGTTTGGGGGAAGCAACATGGAACTTGTAAAAAAAAAAAACAAAATTGCAAGCTGCTACTGAACTCTGTCAGACAGCTAAAGTGGAAGTAGATTCTGGAAAGGCCATTATGGGGGTAATTGCCCAAGAGAATGTTTTCTTACACAGGAAATTAAAGACAGAGAAAACATTATTAAAAGTAAAAAAAAAAAAAGTAGGTTCTTGCATCTGCCAGGACATGTAGCAATGCTTGCACTTCTTATGGGAATAATGACTACATTGAATCTCCGTTAGATCCAGAATTTAAGTTGAATTTCAAAAGAGCAGAACCTTGTATAAGAAAGGGAAAAAATATTCAGGATGTTTTATACAGTGAAATTCCCCCTTCCAAAAATTATATTTTTAAAATGTTATTCCCCCCAAAAAGGTAAAGTGTTGAGTTTATTGCTTATATTAAATGAAAGATCAAAACACTTGGATTGGTGCTTTTGAAAAATCTGGTTCTCCACCCAGATTCACCATATGTATGTGATCCTAGAAGCTAGATATGCTAAGATATAAAAAAAATGCCTGTCACTAACTTTATTCTTGAATTCTTAGCAAAATGGATAAGTATTTACATAGGAAAATGTGCTTGTGAATGCATACATGTAGTATGTTGTGTATGTAATATGTGAATGCGCATATTTGAAGAGGAAAAATGAGTCAAAATTTAAAATGTTAATTGGACAACATTCTTGAATGTCTTAATTACAGTGATTTCTCATTTGAATTAATTTGGCAAATAATCAACTTCTTTTCTCTTTGGCCTTCACTCTGCAGTCCTCTGGATTCAAATCTTGGGGTGCAGCTTTATTGACACCACAGCTTCCCCATCTCTGCCTTCATTTATAGGAATAGTGATTATACTCTGTCATGCAGCTAGACATTTTTTGGACAAGATGTCATCTACATTCATTAACAGCTCATTTATTTGCCATTATAAGTTTTGCATAAGTGAATTTTCCAGATAACCAAAATTAAATCCGTGACATTTTACTTTAACCATGTTGATGGAAAGAGCTCAGATTCCCTCATTTCTTTTCAGAAACTATTCTTATGAAGATGCCAAGGGAGTCCGGACAATTTTGAGGAGGAAAGTATCTCATGGATGGGAATTAGACTGTGATGTGAAATTTAAATGATGCACAATGAAATGATACTTTCGCAAGGCGTTTCAAGAAGAAAATGGTCACACTATAATGAGAAATAGCAAAACAAGAATGCAAAGCTAAATTCTGTACCATCCCAGTAACCGGATATAGGGTCTGCACAGAAAGTCTGGACCATGACGAAGTATTATGAATGTTTCCTTCTGAAGAGAGGATTAAAGATGATTTTAATGTATCTCTCCTCAAATTTTCATGTTATTTACCTAAGCTTTTTTTTTTTTAACATTAGGGTTTCCCTCCAAAGGCTGATGGTTTATAACTTGCATGATAGATTGCATATTTGCCCCTTATTATCCCATGCCTTTTACATTTTAAGTAATAAGTGACTATTAATAATGATTATCAGAACATCCATTCATTTGACATGAAATCATTCCCGAGGCTTTTACCATGAGGAAGCTGTGCTTGAAGTGTATCAAGGTGAAGCCCATCTTGTAGCTTTCTTCTGTCCCATATTTATTAATTTTGTACTCATTTATCATAAAGGCAAAGAGGTCTTCTACAGGATATAACACAGGCGCCTCAATTGATAGCTATCGTCTCCGACACAAAGTAAGAAACGTGCTATTTACAGTTGTTGTCTGAGTAAACCCTTTAGGTGAAAATGGATGGCCAAAAGCCCGCTGTCATGTGATTGACTGCCCACATCAATCATAAGAATGGAAATAAAGTTCAAGGAGCTATGATTTGAACTATGATATGTACTAACAGCTAGGTCTTTCCTTGAGTTCTTCGTGAATCAGCAAACAGCACCTTCACTAGAACACTTCATTGTAGTTTCTAAGGGAGCCATATTTAATCTTTGTAGTTATTGAGGTCTGAGTGACCACAGTGGTAAGTAGTGTTGTCATTCGTTTGGCTATAACAAAGACTGTTTGAAATAATAACTACCAGTGTATGGATGTGCATGTGAACAATATATTCTCAGAGAGGGCTGGAGTTTTCTACTCAGATTCCTCTTAATTAATTCTACAAACAAGATATTTATATTCTTCTGTGCCTTACTTTTCTTACTTGTAAGAGATGCTAGCTTTAGAATCTACCCTATGAGGTCTTTGAAGGCATTAAAGGTGGTAAATCAAATCAAATACTGTTTTTACCATAATTGCAAGGATATTTTATAGAGTCAATGAATATTAGTTTTTACTTATGCTTCATAATCAACATATCTCTGAATGTAAATATTCATAAAATCGTAATGAGCCAAATCATCATGGGATAATAGCAAGTGTGTCCTGGCGGATCCAGAACAGGAGTCAGAACAAGGAATCTGCAGGCCACTCTAGGCTTCCACCTCTTCAAGTATATAAAACGTTATTGGGATGTAGCTTCATCCACTTTGCAAATTCTCTGCACTGCTATCCTGCTATAATGGGAAGAACTGAGCAGCTGCAACTCAGTCATAGCAAGTAAAGCCTTAAATACTACCTGTACCTCTCTAGAGAAGCTGTCACCCACTTATCCAGACCCAAAAGAGCAGCCAGGGAAAATATATGACACTTGAAGGAAACCCAGTATGCGAAGAAATAATATAGGAAGAGACAGTATGAGGAATGACTCCAAGACACTGCTTGGCAGGAAAAGAAGCAATGGTAACGTTAAAAAGCAAGGGAGAACCTCTACCACGCAACATCAAGGCACGGACAGCAGCTGACTTATTTGAATACAATAAGGAATCCTACCAAAGAAAAAGGGGCAAGGAGAAAAGAAAACTGGAAGTTAAGATCTTACAATGAACCATGGAAAATCAGGAAGACCATCTTTACTCTGTATAGGTCTATGAGATAACGCAGTAATAAATTACTCAAATTAATCAATGGTGTGCTATCTAAATTGTTTTACAAACAACAACAACTAAACATATGTGTGTGTGCTCATCAAGGATGTTGATGCAAATGGGGCTGGAGAGATGGATGGTTCTGTCGCTAAGAGCACCTGCTACCCTTCCAGAGTTCGGTTCCAGGTACCCACACCGAGTGGCTCACAGCCACCTGAAACTCCAGTTCCAGGAGATCTAATACCTGTGTCTGATACACATGCGCACAGACACGCACATGCATGCACACACACACGCACAATGCACTCAGGCATGCACACACCCACATGCACACACCCACATGCACACACTATGTGATCTAGAAACATGCATATGAAATACAAAAGTAAATTAAATAGTTACAAAAAAATTGATGCTAGTGATAAAGTTACTCAGAAAATGAAAGCTGGAAATCAGAAAACCTTTGCTCCCTGACTAACAGAAAGTTGTTGCAAGTTCAGGGTCATCTATGATGACAGAAGAAGTCAAGGCTGTGGGAACTTTTCTGAACTGGGTCCCGTCACTGCAAAGATGGAGATCATTGCTTATTCTCATGACAAAATGTCATAGAAACTATCAGGCCAAGCGACTTTCCTGAGGATAAATGCTGACTCTGTGGCTGCAAAGCCACGCCTCCAATCATTTCTTTTGGCTTAGGGTTGGCCACCAAATGAAACTATCAAAATGAACATCCAAAGTTTTCCTGAATGGTCAAAGTGTAACTATGTAAGTCACATTACATTAATGAATGCGTAGCCCCTATTCTCAAGTGACGGTTAACCATGTATGCCCAGATAGAAAAGGGTAAGAACTGAGCTGCTTGGTGGCCCTGTGTTCTAACTAGAACTTCTAAAATCCCATGAGTCTTCATTCAACCAATCACAAATTAAAGTGATAAAGAGGAGAAGCATGTGTTTAGACTCAAAGCCGCTTCTCTGCAACCCCTATTTCCCACAGGATCATCAACATTCCTCTACATTTGGACTATGTATTCCGTTCCCTCATCAATCTTTGGTAAAAGACCAATGAATGCACAAAGGCACTTAGATGTTGAACTTCCCTACAGGAGTACAGAGAGAGCTTTTACTAGTTCCTATTTCTAGAGATGAAGATTCTTGCCATGTGCTGTATTCTAACTTGGGAACCAGTGGATACCTGCTTAGATGTTCATTAGATTTATTCAGTACTGACACTCTGAACTGGGAGATTTTTTCCCTTGATATTTCTTCTGTGGTTCCATCATTGTGAGGATGCACTTGGGAGAGGGGTATGTGGAAGCGCTGCATTGTTGCACATATAGTTGGACACATCAAGAGCAGCAAGGACTGGGAAGTTGAATTGAACTCTGTTTAGACTACAGTATCATTTTGGTTGGGCTCAGAGCAAGATGCTTAAGCAGAGGAATCCTGAAATGTCTTCTTACTCTTCTTCAGTCGGGGTGGGAGGATAATGATGCTGTATTTAATAAATACTGGCCTTGAATACTTAGTAGCTTCTAAGTGAGGGTTTTGCTGCTATGACCCTCTCTCACTACTTAAATCTATAAATAGTTATAATATAATAGAGGATTAAAAAGGCCAAAATGAGGCAAATTCATCAAAATGTGTTCTTTGAATGGCAAGCATATATAGATTCTTATTGCTATCATTTGCTTTGCAAAGTTTTTTTCTTCTAAAAAGTGTATGTGTTCTTACAGAGTGGAACAAATATGAAATAAATTACATTACACTGGTTTATTTAATTTCTTTGAGCATATTTGAAAAAAAAAGAAAAGAAAATGAAAATTAGCTTATTTCCTGATATGACAGATGGATGTCTGGCAAGTACATTTTAAAAATGATTTTAATAAATGAGAGTAGGCAAAATAATAACATTTTTCTGGCATTTAAACCTATTATAAATGAATAAAAAAAGGCACAGTCTTACCTTAATGAAATATTTCAGCCAAAAAGTCATTCATTTTTATTTGTTATGTGGATAAATAAATGTGATTCTCTCCCGACTCCCCTCATTAATTCTACTTCTGTTTTTCCCCTGTCATTTTACATTTCTCTCTATTCCTTCCCTTTTCTGACTTTATTGTTCACTTCAAACAACAATCATAATTGTTTGAGTACATAAAATAAAAACGTTTGCCCGTGAAAAACGTTTGTCGTGCTGTATATTAATTTCCCATCATGCTCCTTACTCATAAATTACATATATGTGAATTTTTCTATGGAGTCCATTAAAATTAGGTAGATATTATTCTAATTCAACAAATAGGCCCTAATGAGGACATATTTACAATTAATGAGATTTTTTTCGAAGTGCCTATGTTACCACCCACCATTTCAAAGCACATTTCTCTATGTACATACATTGAAATGTGTATTTTAGGCCATTATAAGTACTATAAGTACAAAGACTGTGTCTAAGAACAATCTGTGCTTTTGCGTCGGCAATTTTCTCGGTCTATTATAAACAAATGCACTTTTTATAGAGCACATTTAGATGCATTATTTCTAGGCTTAAAAATGTACTCTTCTTATAAAGAGCATTAGAAGAAATGCTAATGGAGCCATCTTGTGGATTTCACTGGGGTAAGGGGTGAAGCAGTCGAAGAGTGGAAATGCAAACAAAATATCCTCCCTGCATTCCCAAGATATAGCATCCAGCACTGCAGTGAATCAGTGAGGATGCTGAGTTCTCACATATTATATATAGGACCTAACAAAAGATGCTCAACTAGACACAGTTCCATCTATTCCCAAGTCAATGCAATGTGTGTACCATGGCCACCTATATCTTCCTTCTCATGGTCTTGGCACATTCCTTGCTTATAGCAGTTCTTTTAATTTGTTGAGAGCATGAAACAAACATTACCATTTTGTGACTGACACGTTGCATGTCACATGAGAGTTCTGGGGTAAATGTGAGGTTTGCTTCTGTTGCTCTTTTTTATGGCATGTCCTTGTCACTTAAACAGAGTCCAGTTCCTTGGTGTGGTTCTTAAGGCTTGTCTGAAATGCCCTATTGCTTCACTTTCCTGAAATGTCCATCTCATCATCATGAGTTGATACAGCCCACACTCAGTGCACAGGCCCAACAGGCAGACATCATGAGGAAGGAAGTAGATACACACACATACACACACACACACACACACACACACACACAATTCTGCCAGTGGCTGGGAATTTGTAAAATACTGTTAATTTGATATTTCTGGTGTAAATCTCCCAGAAATCATGGAATGTGGCCATCATTGGCAATCACCACACAGGCTTCCCCTTAACTCCTCTTTCCTGCCACAGATTTACCAACCTTGCAAATAGTGGGATGAACAGAAGAGTCCCAGCCACGAAGAAGACTCAGTATCAAGCAGTGCCCTCTGCTATCTGTTCTAGCCTGTGCTCAGCATGGGGCTGCAATCCTAGCTGGGAGCCATTGCTGATAGCGGCGGGAGGGGGGGTAGCTGTTTCCTGGGTCAAGTGATATACCCAATGCTTACTCTAAGATGTAACATGTAACATGTAACATGGTTCATTTCTGACAATGACCAGGACTGAGGGCCTGCTCTCAGACCCCTTCTTACTCATACCCTGACCAGGGACACCCCTGCCTTAATTCTTTAATTCCTGGGGTGGCTGACAGATCTCGGGCTTCTTACCAGTCATTCATTCTATGGCTTTCTATCCATGAGTATCAAATTATCGCAACTAACCTCCTTTCTCTCGTCACCTCAATCTGTCCTCTAGCATGCCAGTGGGCCCATTTCTGAATCTCAACATCACTTTTCAGCCTCTTCCTGGTACCTTCTGCCTTCTCTGACCTAGCCAATCCAGGAATGCAATTGCAGTTACAGTTTTTTAGCTCAAGCATGTCACAGTTGAGAAGCAAGAAGGCATCTTATGGCTTGCTTTCGTTTTAAAGGTTTCAAATTGTATGGATTTTTCCCCCTCCATTAATTTTGCTCTGAACCTGTAAATGCCATCTGGGATTCTTTAAGTTTTCTCAATCAGTGTCTGTTGCCTCATCATTAGCTGTTGAGAGAATTGATGCTCTGTTCTTTGTTCTGCTGTGCACCACCTGAGAGGCTCATCTCTACTTACAAATGCAGAGACTGCGGTTATTTTTAATGGATGAGAGAGGACTGGGAGAGTAGCCTTGACACAGAACCAAATTAAACAGGAACGGGATCACAGTGAGGCTGCTGGAGTTGGTGGGATCCTGGGAATTGTTTATACTCCTTAAATAGAAATGATGCCTACGACCCATGTACATGCATGCACACAAATTGTATACCTCCACCATGTATCTGCCAAGCTTGTAACACAGTCATCTCCACCTTCCCACAAAGAAAGGGAACTGGTGCCTCAGCGGGAGTAAATGAGCTTCCTGCAGGCTTAAAAAGCTGTTCCCTGATCCAAACTGGGGTGCTTGAGCCGTTCCAATAATGAAATGAAATGAATTTTCAACAGTTATAGAAACGCTGTTCAGCAAACCCAGACAGGCATCTCCATTGGTGCTCACCCAGAGAATGAGTTTATCACAGATGTTCCATCTCTAAAGACGTCTTTTTGCTGTGGCTTAAGTATTTGTCTTTCTGAGTAGGTCCTACGGAAGGTTATCCACCTCTGAGCATCAGAAATGATGCCCAGCCACCCCCCTCCCCTGTCCCTGAGGCAACTGTAGGGGGTGCTTCCTTCTGCTGGGCAGCCTTCCAGAAGAATCATGAGACAGCAGGAGGTCTAAGGGCAGTGCAGGGGTTGGGATGGGGGTGGGATGTGTAACAGAGGCCCACCTGCATACATGAGCACACACATATCCGTGTCTGAACTATGCCAACAATTTCCCGATTGGAAGGAAGTTCTAAGTTTGTAAGATTTGTACACATGAGAAAATTGCATTTCTAAGAGTGCACATGGCAATAAGAAAGGGAAATGCCAAACTGAGAAAAACACTGCAGCAGTGACAGATAAAGGTTCTTTTAAAATTATTATTGAAAATGGTTTTTTCCTCTAAGAAAAAGTAAATCTTCTCTCCCTTCATGACTTAGTCATTCACCAAAGATAATGTCTAATTGACTAATATGCATGTAAATATATCTAAATCTATAGTGATCATAGACAATGGCTTTGTAGATTAAGACAATATCAAATTTTTATTTGTTTCAAATTAAATGAAATATTTACTGCTTATGTAAATAATTGTTCTTTAATATGAGTTTCATTGTTCTAAACATTTATTTATTTATTTTATATATGTGAGCACTCTGTCACTGTCTTCAGACACACCAGAAGAGGGCATCAGATCCCATTATAGATGGTTATGAGCTACCATGTGGTTGCTGGGAATTGAACTCAGAACCTCTGGAAGAGCAGTCAGTGTTCTTAGCCACTGAGCAATCTCTCCAGTTTTATTGTTTTAGAAGTTCATTTATTTTACATCTAGGACAGCAGCAAAAGTAAAAACAACATAAGAAGATGTTCACTACATTAATCATTCTCAACTCTAAAAGCATAAATATAATTTGTTTTAAACATATAATACAATGAATAAATTTGTAAGAAAAAAACTGGAAGAACAAAGGTCCAAATGTTTCTTTTATAAACTAAAGACCTTGACCTTTTGGTTTTATGTTTTTATTATATTTATTATATTTGACTCATTAAGTACTATTTTCTTTAATCTAAATGTATGTAAAGTGCTGTGTGATTCATAAAGTATCTCCCTGCCCTTGTTGACTTGCTAAGAAGTCTTCTATATGGTTGAACAATTTTCAACCCCACTTATACTAAGAAGTAGAAAGGCTAGAACATCCTGGCTATGGCAAGCCAAGTCTTCTCCTGTGAGTTACGGAGTCGTGAGCAATAGGTGAACTGAAGCCTAATTACTTTGCCATTGACCCAATGTTAGAAACCCTGGTCTTTATTTTCTCAGAGTAGGTTTGTGTTTACAAAAATGGAGAAAAGTCTGAGGTAAAGGAGGTTCAGTGACAGGACCAAATTAGGATCTAGCTCAGGGGATGGCTCCAAGGCCTGACACTATTACGGATGTGTATTATGGTGTGCTTACAAATAGGGGCCTATCATGACTGCCTAACAAAACTGAAAGAATCAGATGCAGATATTTATACCCAACCAATGGACAGAAGCTGGTGACCCCTATGGGTGAATTAGGGAAAAGCTGGAAGAAACTGAGGAGGGGGAGGGCGACCCCGTAGGAAGACCAGCAGTCTCAACTGACCTGGTCCCTTGGATCTCTCAGACACTGAGCCACCAACTAAACAGCATACACCCGAAGATATGAGGCCCCCAACACATATACAGCAGAGGATTGCAGGACTGGACTCAGTCAGAGAAGAGGCACCTAACCCTTGAGAGACTTGGGGCCCCAGGGAGTATGGGGTCTGGTGGGGTGAGTGTGGGTGGACATCCTCTTGGAGACAGGAGTTGGGGGAGGTGTGGAATATGGAACAGTCGGAGTGTGGACTGGGAGGGGGATAAAGTCTAACCTGTAAAAAAAAAGTTTAAAGAATAAAAATAAAATAAAATAAATGAATAAAATCACCAGTATATTGTGTTATATAAGATGACATAATCTATAGTGTTACAACATATACCAAATTTTCTTTTATTTTTGTGTCATGTTCTTGAACACTGTAATGTCTTGGGCTCAGCGGAGTTCCACTGCAGAGTCTATGTACAGTTGGAGAGAGGATGGCACTTGTTCCCAATTTTATAGAACTCTGCAATTTTATGCAATTTATGCCTCCAAGATGGAGGAGTGCACCTGGCCTATATGAGGCGGTCAGGCATATAAACATGAACTCATGCAGAACGCTGCTATGTGTATAAAGATGGAGTCTATGGTGTTTTCAAGGAAGTCTGATATGATCTTTACTCACCTAGACCTTATGACGAACACATGTGACCTCTGCCGATCCTTACACCAGTAAATAGTAATGCTCTCAGTTTGGAGGATCTTCCTTCCTTCCTTCCTTTTCTCCTTCCTTCCTTCCTTTGCTCCCTTCCCTTCTTCCCTTCCCCTCTTTTCTTCCTTCTTTTCCTCCTCCCCAATCCTTTCTTCCCTTCCTTTCTTTATCCCTTCCCCTTCTCTCCCTTCTCTTCTTCCTTCCTTCCTTCCTTCTTTCCTTCCTTCCTTTCTGTGGGACCTTAATGAGACTTGTGGCCACACCCCAGGTTCTAGCCTGACTCCACCTCGGCAGTCACCTGCCTGCAGCCACACTCTCCCTGCCTCCTGGTTACCTGACCACCCAACTCACTATAAATAGCACCCCTCAGTGCATTCTCTCTCTCTCTCTCTCTCTCTCTCTCTCTCTCTCTCTCTCTCTCTCTCTCTCTCTCTCTCTCTCTCTCTCTCCCACTTGTTCTCCCCCGGTCCTCTTCTTTGTCTATCTCTCTGTCTCTCCATTTTCTCCCCTTTCCACGTGTTCATGGCTTTTCTTATCTATTTTCTCCTCTTTCTTTGTCTTTCTATCTCTTTTCTCTATTTTCTTAATAATAAAACATCAAAGCTATGGGCCACCTCTTATTAAACTTGCCATACGGAGCTAGCTGGTACGCGCCGTCGGAGATTCCGCCACACAGACATCTGTGAGCACAGGAAACAGGCAGAGAAATCCACATCAGAATGGCTCCGCCTTCTGCGTGAGATTTCTCTGCACCCCTGCACGTACCCACGCGCGACACCGGCCAGCGGTGTGACCGCCCGCTCCGCGTTAGACTGAGGCACGTGTGCATCTTGCCTGCGTCCTCTGCATATGCACGCTTCCTTGGCCCGAGAGCGAGGCCCACGCTCCGGCCTGGCCTGGCGCGTGCCCCTTGCCCCCCCACCCCACGTCCATACGCACACACTGGCCCCGCGCTTTCCTTTTATTTCCCCCACACCTTTCTTTCTTTCTTTCTTTCTTTCTTTCTTTCTTTCTTTCTTTCTTTCTTTCTTTCTTTCTTTCTTTCTTTCTTTCTTTCTTTCTTTCTTTCTTTCTTTCTTTCTTTCTCCAAGGCTAGCCTCAAACACTTCATGTAGCCTAGGCTGGCTGTGAACTCATCATCCTCCAGCCTCAGCTACTCCACAGTTGGATTTCTATCATAAGTCATCAGGCCCAGAGACTATAGCAGTTATTATTTGCTCTGCATACTGACAGCAATAAAGTCTTACCTTTTTTTGTAATACTAAAATAATAGTTCCATTTATATAAGTGATGATCAGACCTGGATTGGATATGAATGTGAGTTCTGATTTTCCATTTATCAATGGTTGTTCACGTATGTATGTTCAACATATGTATGTTCAACATATGTATGTTGGATAATTTAGGAACACTTTTGCTAATTCTTATAATAATCTCTGATTATAACAGTTCCATCAGATTAAATAGAAAAAAGAACCTAAGATTTACCAGAGGCTAAATAACTGCCTAGTATCACAAAGTTAAAGTGTAAGAGCTTCAGAAACATACTCGCATCTTCACTTAATCTCGTTTCTGGACTAGTTGGCATTTGAAAGATGACCTAACTTCTCTGTGCCTCTTTTGTTGCCCACATTGTCTCAGTCTCCAGAAAGCTACTTAAATCTCTTACATGGAAATAGCTTATAAAACACACAAAGGCAGGAGCTGACATCTATTTTTTATATTCTTGGGTATTTTATGTTCTTAACCATACACTAAGGGAGCTACAATTTCAGTCAACATCCTGCTAACCAAAGCACAATCCATAATATGATTGACATGTGTTCATTTCCCAGAGCAGAGAATGCCTGACTGAGAAGCCCAGATATCCAGGCTCCTTCCATCCCTTACCTTTACTTCCATGCTCTGCACTGAACCCTTGAAATCAAAGTGACGAGAACTCACTAAGGAACTGGAATGGCGCATATACGCTACAGAAAATATCACCATGCATACTTCAGTGAGTGGTTTGATTATACATTAGTTATAATAAGTGAAACTTAAAAACTCAGCTTTTGCCATTCAAAGCAGGAATTGCATTCTTGAGCTTCATTAAGAAAATAGTCTTGAAAGCAAGATTTTGTAAATTGTCTTCTTTTCTGTTTTTGTTTCTATTTCTTTTTTCTACTAGTTTTCATTGGTTTAACCAATTGAAAAAAATGGGAGTCTCAAAAGTTTTATATTTTACTGTGAGAAAAACATAAGGGGGGGTCACAATGGGAAACATGGGACACTGAATACATGAGAAACAATAGGTAGATTGATAGAAGTCTCCAGTGCGGGGAGTCTTGAGAAGATATCTTCAAGTTAAATTTCACATCAATTGTTGAAAAATTTAGTAAGCAAGAAAATTTAATAAGCAAGCCATGAGATTAAGAATTAAATGTACTGTGGGAGATTCAGAAGTTCCCTTGTACCTAGGGAGAGAATTTGAGAAAAGGTTTATAGTTTGCCAGCAGAAGCATGAATCAACACAAGAAGTGGAGCAATTTGGCAAGTGGAGTCAAAAGCCAAGGATCAGAATCTAGAACAATGAATGTTAGCATGATGTTTCAAAAGACTACAGGTTCTCTGGTAGACACCAGACTATCACCACAGAAACCTGTGCACATCGCACAGACACCATTACACACAGAAAGAGTCTTAATCTGAATTACCACCCACTTATTCTCCATGGGCCAATTCATCCAATAAAGTTATCCTAGTCTAACAATTCTAAGATATGGCTTATTGCATATATAACATCAAATTAAGCACTGCCCCAGCACCAGGCATAGTATACTGTAATCCTGTTACGCAGGAGGCTGGAGCAGGAGGTAATAAGCTTTAGCCATGCCTGGGTTTCATAGCAAGACTATACCTCACAGAAAGAAAAGAGAGAAGAAGGAAAGAAAGAGGGGAAGAGAAGATGGATGGAGTAAAGGGAGAGAAGAGAAAAGAGAAAATTTAGGAGCTGGAGAGATGACTCCATCATTGAATTGCTTACTATGCAAACATGGAGTCCTTACTTTGAATCCCTAGCACCCACTTAAAAAAACTGGGCATGGAATTGCTCATCTATAACTCCAGCAGTGAGGGTGTAGAGGCAGACAGACTCCTGGAGCTTGCTGGTCAACCAGCCTAGACACATTGCTGAGTTCCCAGACTCCTGCAGCCTTGCTAGCCTTGGTGACCAACAGTGCCATTTTTGTCAGATGATTTGAACTCTCACTGATTTGCTTTCATGATGGCAAGCTCTGAGTGACATCCACATGGAGTCCTTCCCTTTAGGTTGATCTGTGTATCACCCAGTGGGCATGGCGTTAGTTACCATGGCGCAGCGCAGACTCTTGCAAATGCTGGAGACAAAGCAATGGACTAAAGTGAGCACCTGTGGGTGATGGTCTACTTTCAGGAAGTTGAGGACTGCAAAGCTCTGAGACAGGCAGCTTCCTCTTTCTGCGTACATCCTGATGCAATCGACTAGTTCCCAATAGCAAGGAAATCTGAACCAGGCTCCCACTTTTGTGTGTAGGTCATGTTTCACTAACCAAACTCTAAGTGTCTGGAGATGAGAGACAGGTTTTCACACCTTTTATGCCTCAGGTAGCAACCATTTGGTAATTTTATAACATCTTTTGGATCACTAATTTCTTGGCCAATGAGAAAAGCTATTGCAGAAATTGCCAAGAAGAACTTTCCATCAGATCCTGTCTCACTTTCATTCACCACTTTGCCTTCAAGAAAGGGCAGAAATGGGAATTTTTTTTTTTCTATTATTTGCTCACTGCTGCCTTTCTGGTTCATGCAGCCTGCCCAGGTTGGATTTGTTTACATTGTTCTGGGCTGAAATTTAGTTTGCACGACCTTCCCTTCTGGTAGATTCCTGCAAATTTCCTTGTGCCGAATTCCATTCCTCTCAGCTATGTTTTAGCACAGGGCTTTCTTTGTTCAGAAGAATTCTGATACTGTCTCCCCACAGCTGGACACAGCCCATGCAGGAATGTGTCCAGCACTTGTTCAGAAAGGGGTGGGGGGACGGTGTGGTTTCCAAACCATCATAGCATAATTTGAGTAAAGAGAAATGCCTATGTTAGGGAGATTTTTATTTCCCTAATGTCAAAACAGCAGCAAATCTGAACGGGGAGTTGCAGGGGTGTGAAGGGGATGCACTTACTTTAAGCAGCCAAAGTGTGGCAGCTCTGTATACCTACTGCTCAGCATTGATGGACTATTAGCATATTATAATTTAGCCTCATATTGCAAAGATTCTTCATGTAAATGGTTTAGAAAAATCTGTAAGCAATTATTGTTAATAACAAGCAATTTGCAGCATCCGGGGATCACAAAACCTGTTACAAATGAGTAAACAATATCGTTCAGCACTCACCGTCACGGGAGGGACACAGTGTGAAGTTGAGCAGGCTAATGAAGGTTCCATTGCCAGACACAGGGGACAGTAAGGCTACAAGAGGCTAGAGGTCAAAAGAATTCACACTCGGAGTATCCAAAGTCCCCAAACCACAGCAAGCCCATGGAACTCGCTGCCCCCCACTCCTTGTGTTTCCATATCATCTCACACAAGTGTCTTCTTTGTGACCCATTACTCCTTGAAGAGCTGAGCAAATATAGTCAAAAGTAGCACAATGGATGGCTGGAAATGGAAATGTTTGAACACCTGTGAGGAAGTAATGAGAAAAAGAAAACTGAAGAAAACCAATTATTCCCCGAGTAACGGATTACTTTAATCAGTAAGTAAGTGACTAAGTGTTATTCACATGGGTTCCAAAGAGTCTTCTCTCTTCTCCTTTGCTATCTCTGTCAACAGATCTCTTCTCAAATTAGTCTCAAGTTAGGGAAACAAAGACAGTAGAGGTAAAAATGGGAGAGATAAAAAAAGTAGTACCTTCAAGTTCACAGAAACAAAGGAGAGATTCTTTTGTTGTCTTTTACATATTGTTCTCAAATCCTGCAAGGCAGATGCATCTGCGGAGAGCACATGGCAGCCACAGGGCATGAGGGACTCCTCAGGGAACCCAGTGGAGGGGGTTTAGATCCACATGATTGACAGTTTATGGCAGTGGCTACTTCGTCTAATACTCATTTGAGGGACCAAGCAAGAATCACTCTGGGGAAGGCCCTTTTCCGTTTGCACAAAGGGAAACTACTAATGGGTCCACAGGATTTTCTTGTCATTAGAAGCCATCCCAAGAGGCAGGAGATAAAGAACTTTTCTTTAAAGTGTGCTGCCTTGTCTATTGTCAGCTGAATGTCAAGGCCCCATAAGGTTTAGACTGAAGACTTTTCTTCCTAGACCTCTGGTCTTCCTGTATACTCCTGAGCCACTTTCTTCTGCTAGAATACTGGACTTGTGTAGTCTCATCTGGGCAAATCTTTTAAGCTCACTTGTCTTGCAGTTGAGATTGTCCTTAAACCCATCTTCCTACATAAGGCTCTCCTGATCTATTCATGCTGACCAATATTACCCAATCCATTTAATAAGGGAGAGAAGGAGAAATGGTCCCCATCACAGGAGCTTTCAGCATTCCTATATATACACTATTTAAATATGTCCCACATCTGTGACCCTGACAGCAAGACCGGCTTTGTTTCTATGCAACTATTTAAAGGACTTTTCTTAGGTATCTAACTATGATGCCAATTCTTCAAAGATCAAATACCTTGACCTTCGGGTATCTAAAACACATAAGCAATTTTCAAGACCAGTTGTAATTGCTCTTTTGTAAACATTTCTGGACAATCCATTCATAAAAATATCCCTATTAATCATATCCTTTCAGTCAGAATTAGACGTCTGGGCTTTTGCTCTAGTGCTTAGGAGGTTTGGTATTTTGTTTCTTTGTTTGGGGGTTTTAATGCCTTGCATATATTGTTTTTTTTTCTTTTACTTATTCTTTGGAAATATCACACACACACACACACACACACACACACACCAAACTACCAAACTTATCCTGATTATATTCACACACAACCCATTTCCATTTCCAATTCTTCCCGATCTCCCTTCCACCTTCAGTCCATCCTTTTATAATTATTTTAACCAACTTGATCCAATTAGTGCTGCCTATACGGCCACTGGGGCATGGGATACCTACCAGCGGTACTACCTAAGACAAACATGGATGCTCATAAACTAAAAAGTGGGTAGTAAAAAGGCAGTGTACATACACAGTGGAATATTTCTCAGCCTTAAAGAAAAATGAAAAATCTGGGCTAATAGATGGTACTGGAAAACAATTATACTGAACAAAGTCACCTATGCTCACAAAGACAAACACTGCATGTTCTCTGTCATATAGGGGTACTCATTTTGAATATTTTGTTTTGTGTGTGTAACATGGAGTACACATGGAGTCTAGGACACTAGAAACCATCCATTAGCATGAGAAATACATTCAGATAGAAGGGCCAGTAGGATTCAGGTGAGATAAATAGGGGGAACACTGAGGGCAGATGAGCCCAGACAGGCAGTGTGGTGATAGGATTGGCAAAATGGTGGGTCAGGTGAAGACTCAAACAAGATGAAATGTACACGAAGACACTGCTTGGGAGCCTATGATCTAGTAGTCCTAGTAGAAAAAAGGAAGATAGCAGAGCATGTGTAATAAGAGAGAATACTGAGAGCCAAAGTTCAAGCTGTAATGGGGGCAGTGTGACCAAAGGGAAAGTAGACATTCATAGCTGATAGAAGGTTTAATAGCCACATGCTGGAGATAAGCAGTGCTTACGCGATATTGTGTTTATTTGGAGTTAGAAGGGAACTCATAACATTTTCCCTAAAGAGTCTTTTGTTCTCACTGAAATTACCTAAAGTCTATAAAATAAATATTGTATGGCCACTGTAAGACAATAAACGAAAATGGTACATAGTTGGTCTTATGAACAAACATCATTTGAAGGAGAAAACTAATTCTTGCAAGTGTTATACTATCTTCACACACACAAACTAAAAAAAAAATGCAGAAAAGAAAAAAAAGTAAGAATCATTATCAAAATGCCAGCAACTTGATTGGCATCTCTTCAACAATGTCATGCATGACTTCAAGAATTCATCTTCATAAGGAAGAAGCACAAAGTGAGTCTTTACATTGCAGGACATCACAGAGCCTGTCTTCAAAATTTCTTTGAGGAACACAGTGTCTGCACTATTTCCCAAATACACATGGAAAATGACACTTTGAATTGCCTTGGGGTCAGGAGCATGAGATGCCAAAAACATGGAATGACAAGTTCGTGTCTTTCTATAATGTTAGAATTTATTGGGTAGCAATAAATTCACAAGTTTGGCAGTTTCATTTATTAACTTGCCAGGTAGTCCATTTCCCTAAATCTGTGACCACTGGAAAACACAAGTCCTTGTCTTTCAATCTCAATTACTAATATTAACTTAGACCACACATGACACAGCAATCAGCATATATTTGTATATGTACATATATGTATATATATGTACATAGGTATGTTTATGCATGTATAGGTTGAAGAATGTTAAAATAAGTGTTACAGAGGTTACAGAGTGGAAGCAGTGGTAGAGATCTGGTACAGATGAGGATAGTCATCACAATGGTCAGAGAAATATGAATGAACCCAGTTGCAGATGTGCCAAAGGTAAGCGGAGCTACTGATGGTAGCAGATCCAGTGAGTTGCAAGGTTGCGCTAAGCCACAGAGGATCAGGGTCATGGAGGTGCATGACTGTAGATTAGGCATAGACTGTAGATGTGAGAGCAGGACCAAATATGGGTGGACCATTAGATGGATGGATTGACTGACAGACAGCAATTCAAATGAACTATACCAGCAATGGAGACTGAGCGTGGCTAAGGCCAGAACATTGGACAATGGAAGTTCTTTGCCTATCAGTTCCTTGACATACATACCAGGTGGTCAGATGACAGGCCAATGGGTCTATCACCCTCCCAGTGTTAGGTGTCCTCTTTTTTATGGGTCCCAGAGAGTTTTGTATTCTTTGTTGGTCTGGTGTGTCTGATAAGTTCTTAGGGCTGTTTTGTTTTAAAGATAGCTTTACAACACTCATATGTTCATATGTTCCCAATTTACTGTGATTATTTCATCCTTAAATAATTTATCAGACTAGGTAGGCCTCATTGACAGTGCTACTCAGATGATGATGTCTTCAGGCACAAACAAAATGCAGATTCACTCTGCCTCTGCATCGCCGTCTAAACGGAGAAAAACTCTGCTTTGTAAAGTGGAGTCTCCCAGGGAAGGTACAGGCTGAAAGCCACCGCTTCACGCAATGTGGACGACAACTTGTGGCCAGGGCTCAGCCTGATTCCCACGTCGCAGGCGCCACGGAACACAGAATGCAGCTCTACGGCTTTGCCGATTTCAGCGCCTTTAGAAAATATGTGGCTGTAGACATTTGCAGTGACTATCAGTTCAAAACTGATTTTTAAAAAAAAATCTTTGATAAAAGGCTCATGATTGTGTGGTTTTGTAAAGGCTCTCTCTGCAAACCGCGCCTCTACTTTTGTGCTCTGTAATAGTGTGTGCACAGCATTCCTTTTATCACCTCTTTCCGGCTTTCGTAGCTGGCCTGTCCTGAAAGTTCTTTAAAATGATGATCAAGGATTGACTACATTATTTCCCCTGGAAAACACATTGAAATACTAAGGTCCAGGCCTTGCAGCTCACGGGAGACATAACAAGTTGCAGAATCCATAGCAACACAAACGGAGAGACAACCCTGATGGCCTTGTAGGAAGAGGTCCTTATTTTCAGGTTCAGGGTTGCCTCTAACCACCTCGATCGTCATCGGACCTAAGTCCCTGCTTTTGCTGGAGAATTAACATCAAAGTGAGCTGTCTGCCGGGGTTATTGCCTTTAACAACTTTCTCAATTAAACCTAAAGAGTTCTTTTTATCCGCCTCAAATTAAAAATTTACGTCCTCACCCAGAGCTACCATATGCACCCTAGTTTTAGGAATCCTCAGGCCACACACCCCATACTATTGTTCTAAGAACTACATACACTCGCACCTGAAATAACTACAAAGGCTCCCTCCTCCAGCCAGGCACCAATCAAAGTACTAATTGATCGCACGTGCTGTGTACGGGGGAGAAAGTGCGGAGCTGCACAGGGCGTCCTAATCACTTCCAGAAACAGCCTCGCCAGAATTCGTGACTCACAGCAAGCATGTGTCAAGGCTGTAATTGGGAGATTATGCCTCTTAATTGTTATTTATTTTAAATATAGACTCCTCGGAAAGGAATGCTTTCTGAGGTCTTTGCCACTCGAAGCACAGATGTCCATCCAGCAACATCGGTGTCCAATCGGAACTCAGCGAAAAATAAATATAAATAAATAAATAAATAGCAAAACTGTATCTGTCCCGACTTGGCAAATCCAAATCTCACCTTTAACAAGCAGTTGGAGTGACTCTTATATTCATTTAAGGTGGGGATGCCCTGGAACTGGGGATACCTGCAATAGGCTCAACTTTCCTTTCCTATAACGGAAGCCTACTTACACTCTTCTAACAATTACGGTTTTACACAAGTAAAAACCATATATAATTAACAAATGGTGTAAGTGATACAAGAAAATAGTGCAGTTCTTTTCCCCGAAATAAACATTGTATGTTGCAACAAACAGAAATTATAATGACTGAAAAGTTCCTTCAAAAAGTCTTTTGGGCCCTGAATTATGCTTACTTCTTTTGATGTGGCTAACAAACTATAGAAAACTATAGTGACCCCTTTGTCATCTAGGAGATCTCCTTGAAAGCCAGTCGCTTCTTCCCCAACCAAGAAAAGGGATGGGGAAAACACTTCTGTCTATACATCTACCTCCTGTGTCAGGTGATTTTCTCACTGCTGGGATAAAGCACCTAACAGAAACAACTTGAGGAAGGGTTTATTTTGGCTCACGATTTGGGAGCATCACCCAACATCCCTGCTACGGCACCAGGAGAGAGCAGCAGCTCCTCACACTGCATCTGTAGTCGAGACACAGATGTGTTCTGGTGCTCAGCCAATTTCTTCCTTTTCCCCTTTTCATTAAGTCTGGAATCACAGCCTGTGGGAAAACACCACCCACACTAAGGAACCATGGTCTTTCTTCAATCAAATCTTCCTGGAGATCTATGGGTCAGAGGCACATCTCTAAATGACTCTAAATTCAGTCAAGCTGATTCTTTCACAAATAGTTTTGATTTTTAATAAAAAATATTTAATTCATTACAAGTGTTAATTTTGTGTGTTATCAGGGATCATATCCAGGACCTTAGTGCACTCCAACCAATCTCTCGGCAATGGCACTGTTGCTCTCCCAAATCCCTAGAAATGGTTATTTTAGACTCTGGACTGATATGACAGAACCTGGACAATGTTTACTACCCTGAAGACTGACTACATTGCTCCCCATCACTGGCTGTGATGTTTTTTGCTTCACTGTTTACTTCTTGGGAATCTACAACAAACCCCAGCATAGAGCAAAGGGTCATGCGGCGATCTGATAAAGCAAAGGTTCGAAGGGAAAGAGGCACGGCACTAAAGAAAAGCTTTCAAGTTCTAATGAACTTCAGATACTGGTCATGTGTTTCTCTTTGATCCTCCCCCGATCTGTCACCATGGGAGGCCAGCACCTTTCTTCCTGCAGTATTGCCATTTCCAGAAACAGCTTTTTCAGACTGTTCTTTCAAAGCTGTCCTCAAAATGACCTGGTGAGCATCACAGGACTGTGGTGGTGTGTTCTGATTTATCCTCCCAAGCTAATTTACATTTTCAACATTGCTATCCCACGTGAGATCTACTCTTAAGTTCCAAACTCAGTTCCTACAAATCTTGAACCATCTACAGCTGGAAAACTGATTTGCAAATATGGTTTGCATCATTTGACTGTTTAAAGGTTGATACCCCAGCCAAGCTATGCCAGTGCAAGATTTGAAAAGGTAATGGCAGCAGTGTTCAGTCTGCCTTTGTAAAGATAGAAAATGCACAAGTGAAGATAAAATAGGTGCGTGTGTGTGTGTGTGTGTGTGTGTGTGTGTGTGTGTGTGACTTCTGGTAGCATTTTACAACAACAACAACAACAACCACCACAAGAAACAGTCAATTCAGTCAACAATCAGGCTTCATATTCATGGGATGGCGGCACTAACAAATTTGATAGCTAGTGAATTGGACAATGTTTTTAATTTAATTTATCAAAATCCTTTAACCTCCACTTCTCTGCCCATATTATCTGTAAATCAAGCTAGAAAATGAATCAGTAAGATACCCGGCGAGGCCCACTATATTATTTATATATAATATGAATATTGTTCACATATAGGTGGGAGGTGGGATTTCCAGATGCATTTTGTAACATGCCAAGGCTCTTTAAGGACATATTTTGTTTATTTTTCTTATAACCCCCGACTCATATTTAGAATGGCCATATCTGCTCTCCTCTAGCGGTATGGATATATAAGAATTTACAGTAACACACCTCAGTTGCCAGTGCATGTGGAACAATTCTAGAACATTTTGACTCCATCACTGGAATGAAAGCATGTTTTCACTGTTCAGAGGATGTTTCTGGGAGCCTGAGATAGGGTGGCATTGTCTCTTGCAGCAGTGTAGGTACCATGAGCTTAAGAGCTGAGTTGTTATGGTTACTGTATCCCTGTGAATGGGAAGTCAGGCATCATGATACAGTTCCAAAGGCTAAGGGGTTTGTATTATGTCAGTGGCAAAGTCCTGTTTTTGGAATCACAAAGTCAAGACGTATACAAAACAGATACCAGGAACTATCAAAGACTGCACACTAGCTAAGCCTCCGTAGCCCCAGCAGAAACAATTCTTGGGTATTTCTGGAAATCTGTATGTGACTTTTTTCTGATTGAAAATCTGTATGTGACTTTTTCCTTGATTGGAAGAAGAGAGGTGACCTTGGATCGTGAGTCTGAAGATGCATTACCCAGATTTAAATTTGGTACCTTCCATTTTTAAACTATATAATAGTAAAATTAGTACCCACTCTACCCACAAAATTTATTGAACTAATATGTAGGCCTCTGAGGACACAAAAATGAAGAAAATCCCTTTATTTGATATTTATTGTTGAAACAATAAGATTAGGCTCTGCCTCTGTAGCTGATTTACAAAGGTCAAGTTTAAAAATAAAGAAGAAAAAGACTTATTTATTTATTATTTTTATGCATGAATTTATATATAATACATGCATGCAGAAGGCCAGAAGAGGGTGTTGGATCCCCTGAAATTACAGTTACAGAGAGGCATCAGCTACAATGTGTGTGCTAAGAACTGATTAATAGGCCCTCTGAAAGGACAGCAAGTGCTCTTAACTTTTGATTCATTTCTCCAGCCTCAAACAAGGTTTAATTGCTTCAATTAACTCTCCTAAGACTCTTATGAACTGGGTCTTATAATTACAGTACAAGAGGCCAGAGCTCATGAGGTGAAATTCCTAAAGGTGACAAAATTTGTCAGGATCCAGCTGCCCTGTAATCTCAGAGCTACCATGTGAGCACACCGAGTTCATCCAGTAGAAAGCAGCAGGCTTTTGTGCCTAAAACATTCCTTATTACCAGGACCATCAAGACCACAGAGAAGATACAGATCTCTTGGGGAAAGTATTCAGGGGAAGGTATGTGTTTGCAGTTAGCCAGCTCTGCATCAGTGAAGTCGCTCCCAAGACTGAGATGTCAGCAGGGATTGGATTAGCTTACCAGTGGAGGTAAGAGTCCATACATCATTAACAGTGATCTTTCCTGGAAGAATTCATAAGAAATTGTTTTCGCATTTCTCAATTGATCTCAACTAACTCCTCTAGCTTTCTTTTTAATTGGCCTTTATCTCTTTAAGGAAAGAAGTTGGGTAATAATTTTGGTTTCTCATTTGCAGAAGAGGAAAAAAGACATTAAGCAGACTCATGTTTCAAGATGGTATAGAATATCAATAACACAAAAATAGCTGCTCCGGGTTTGGACCTGAGGTTCCTTTCAGTCCGTGGTTTGCTCACAAAATGAATGGTTTACTTAATTATGGGCCTGAGTATGGCCATCTGCTGTGCTCTGTGCAAATTCTGCCAACAAATCAATTCAAGACCCCATTCTTTTTTTTTTCCTTTTTCTTTTCTTCTTTTATTTTTCAAAAATCTAGAGTTTTTCTCAGAGAGACCACAGAGACATATTTATCTTCTGAGCATGGTGTAGGAATAATGCCCATATCTTGTCTACCAGTATAAGGGCATAATATTTTGCCTGTATCTATCTAGCCATTTAGTCACTAATCTAGGGTTGCAGAAAAATCTAGTTTCCCTCCACTTACTTGCCTTTGAAACCTCCCAAGGTGAGGGCAATGTGTGGACTGAGGCCCATATGTGGTTGTTTACAGTAGTGTATCAGTATTCTTCAGTATCTACAGTCCATGTCTTTCTCAGTATCAGTCATCCACCTGAATCATAAGGCCATTCCCTCTCCCTACAAGCAAAAGATTAGATTTATAAGGGTTTCTTATACCAGTTGAGTCCGGCCACTCACATATAGTCAATACGGCAGATGTCCTGTGTTCTACTTCCCAGGAGTATCCTTCAACCCTGGAGACTTACTCTTTTCCCTTGCTCTCTCTTTGTCTTGGCTATAATATGAACAGATCAGTTGAACCACCCCAGACACTTTATACTACAAAAATCACTACAAATACCATCATAGATGGATGGACACAGCGGAAGGAAGATCAGGACCAGATGCTGCCTCCTCTGCCTCAGAACGTGTGGATAAGACAAAGAAACATCATCCTTAGTCATTAGGGAAATGCAAATCAAAACAACCCTGAGATTCCATCTCACACCAGTCAGGATGGCTAAGATCAAAAACACAGGAGACAGCAGGTGTTGGCAAGGATGTGGAGAAAGAGGAACACTCCTCCACTGCTGGTGGAATTGCAAGCTGGTACAACCACTCTGGAAAGCAGTCTGGCGGTTCCTCAGAAAACTGGGCATGACACTCCCGGAGGATCTGGCTATACCACTCCTGGGCATATACCCAGAGGCTTTACCTGCATGCAATAAGGACACATGCTCCATTATGTTCATAGCAGCCTTATTTATAATAGCCAGAAGCTGGAAAGAACCCAGATGTCCCTCAACGGAGGAATGGATTCAGAAGATGTGGTATATCTACACAATGGAATACTACTCTGCAATTAAAAACAATGAATTCACGAAATTCCTAGGCAAATGGTCAGATCTTGAAAATATCATCCTTAGTGAGGTAACCCAATCACAAAAGAACACACATGGTATGCAGTCACTGATAAGGGGATATTGACCCAGAATCTCGGAATACCCTAGACACAATCCGCATATCAATAGATTTCTAAGAAGATGGAAGGAGAGACCCCTGGTCCTGGAAAGACTGGATGTAGGGGAACGCCAGGACAGAGTAACGAGAGGGGGTTGAATGGAGAAAAGAGGGAGGGAAGGGGGCTTATGGGACTTTCGGGGAGGGAGGAAACAGGAAAGGGGAAATGATTTGGAATGTAAATTAAAAATAAAATAAAATAAAATAAAATAAATAATAAAAAAAAGACAAAGAAACAAACTTCCATCTTGCTTAAATAACCATTATTCTTCTGTATTCTACTGTCACTGGCTTCACCTGACCTAGGAGGGCACATCTTCTTGACCATGGCAATTTGTGTGTGCTCCTCACTCCCAGGGTCTGGAATTTTTCTTTGTTTCTCTTCAGAGTTGCCAATAATTACTAAGTTGGGCATTGGATTTGACAATGTGTGAGGAACTATCTTTTGACATTTCTTTGCTTTGTCATCCTAAACTCCTATTCAATACATTAATTGCCTTTGATTTGCTGTGTACTTTCATGTTTTACATTTTAATTTTCCACTTAATTGGGAGTTCCTTCTGTTGCTGAGGCTCATTTATGAATTATAGATATCAAACCTCAGTGACAGCTCAGGGAGACAAGTGGGACTTTGAGTTCAAGTTTGAAACACTGTCTCCTAGTCTATACTTTGTATACAAAAGTTTGTCAAAACATACTAGCATGAGGTTTATGAGCCTGCCTTGAATCCCCAATATTGGGTGACTCAGTGTCTCCATTTGAAAATAAAACAATAATGATAGATGGTAATAATACAGGTGAGAAATACACACACACACACACACACACACACACACACACATAATAGTTAAACAACATAAGGTCATGAATTTGAAAGGAAGTGTCAGGAGTCTGGGAGGGTCTGAGGGAGGGAACAGATGGAAATGATCTGACTGTGGTGCCCATGTAACAAATTCTCAAAAATATTGAAAAAGTCACATTTTTATAAGTACAGCATGTATTAAAATCTAAAATTAGAGGAAGTCACAATCTACATTTTAAAATATCTTTAATATTCAAAAATGCAGTGTATTGAGTTTAAGAAAATACATACTTGAACTATTCATTCAAAGATACTAACGTAGTAGTAGTAGTAGTAGTAGTAGCATTTATCTTGCTCTCCTAGGAATGGAGCCCAGAACCTCATGCACGATATGCAATTCTACTAGTGAACTGTATACCCAGTCACGTGATTCTATAAGAGTCCTGGAGAAAAGAATTCTATTATCAATCCAAATTCTTGGAAGAAGGAAGTTAAGAATCCAAGTAGGAAAGTGGCCATCTCAGGGTGCCGTGAAGGACATGTGATGGCCCATCTGTTTTGAGCTTAGGCCTATGGCCTCCCACCATCACATGCTGCAGAATTTCCAAACTCTTAGCAGAGATCAGTGGCAGAATTCAAATGCTGACGACCTGACAGCTTCCAAGCTCTCCTGGGAAAGTCAAATAAGAATAACTATAGTTAAAACATCGCACAATTTTGTCAAGTAGAAATATACTCATCTTCAGCCTGAATATGTTTCAAGAACAAGGGAATATATCTGAGATTCGAATGTCTGTGTGAATTATTATCTGTGGGTAGGCAGAAGGTCTTCATCATTGGAAGTGAGAAATGAAAGACTGGATTCACATTGAAAAAATAAGTTCCCTTAACTTTCTTCACTAATCAGAGAAACAAACCAGAATGGATAAAAGACCTCTCTTCCCCAAGTGCTGACATGCACACAGGCTTCTATCATGTCTCCCTACAGTTTCCTTCCTGGGATTAAAGCTTCAGCGTAGGACCTATAGGTTTTCAGGGACCTGGTCCATGGAGATGCTGTCCTCCATGATGTGGACCCAGGTGCAGAATCTAATATTCTTCCTAATGTGGCCCCCCTTTTTAATAATAAGGTAAAACTTATAATCACTTTTTAAATAAGTTTTTTTCCCACTTGGATAAACAGAGTTCCTGAGTAGTGATCTCTCTGGTCCAAAGACAAGCGTTTAGCCTGTTAATGACTGACCCCCATAGTTTACTAATCACATTCTCATCTTGCTTTGGTGGATTAATATTGGTACTTGACTCACTTATAAGGACTATTTATTATCATTTTTTTCAAATTAACACTTGATTGACATTCAACATAACTTCTTCTGGGGACAGGATTTTCATATACCACTAATTAAACTAAGGAACTCATCTGTTCTAAAGTTGGAAGAATTAGGATTATGCAACTAATATTTTTTGCCTCAAAATTGCTCTACACTCATGTACAAAGTTTCTATATACTGTGATGAAATAATTATTGTAATTAGCATCTTAATTTGAATTTAGATGTAATTTTTTTTCTTTTTTAGAAATCTAAATTAATTCCCTGGGAAACTGATGAGAATTTTTCAAAGTAGATATAAATGTCTGTAATAAATCAAGAGATAAGGGAACAGGAAGAGATTATTCTGCAATTAAAGTTTACTAAATTAATTCCACTTAAACTCCTCAGAGTTTAAGTGAAAAAAAACAAAAAGTGTGTATCTTCTTAAATTAAAAAAAAAATACATTGAAAATTTGAAGGCAAAGAAGAAAAAAAGAGACACATAATATTTCCCTAAACACAAATCAGAAAATAGATGTTAATATTCCTCTCACAGTTTGATATTAAAAATATAAATAAAAGACACCAAACTCGAGTAAATTAAATGGAACTGTGGACAGGTGATTGGAAGTTGAGTGTATTTGTTTTACCCAAATGAATGTAAATTTCATTAGTTGATAATTAAAAGGAAATTATATAGACATTACAATTACTGCCAATGGCATAAATTATGAAGCTGGATAGCAAAACAATTTAGGAACTCACGTGGCTGTTACTATTGTCAAACTGGTTACCAAAGAAACCTATGATAAGTAATCTACGCTGTGACTATGGAAATGAGGCCTTGATGTGTTGCTAGGCTGTTAAAGCTAATGTTGTTCTATAAGACAATAATGTTAAACATTATTAGTTTTTTAATTATGTCAGTTAATTGGAATTGTTCCTGTTAATTGCCTATGATTCATCTCCAGATGAAAAACGCTCAAGAAAGAGTTTATGCTTTGTCTGTCCCAACGTGCCATCCAAAATAAGGGCTGGGTTTCAGACAACTGGATTTTATGAGTACAATTAGCCTGAACAACAACAGGAGACATGGTCACATTTATCTGCAACAAAAACCACCGCAGTGGAACCAGTGTTCAAGGGACCCTCAGCTGAGAACCAGCACTTAAAAGTAGGAACTCACAACAGTCATCCTGACCCCCAAACAGTGGATTTCAATCAGATTTTTACCAAAATTCCAGGACAAATATAGTGGGCATAGATCATTTGACCTTGGACTTCTCTGTGCCTTCTAAGACACCCTCTTTCTTTGGTATGAGGATTATACCTGGCCTTGGCATATGCTAGACAAACACTCTACCATTGACCTATGTCCTGATTCTTATTTGTACCTTTCTTTTTCAAACTAGAAAGACCTCACTAAAATGTTCAGGCTACCTTTACTCTGATTCAGTGACTAGGCTGGTTTTGAACTTGTTTTCCTTCTGCTTCTAAAATACTTAAGAATTTCAGTCTTGCACCCCCAGGCCTGGCTAGTTTCTTCCTTTACACACACACACACACACACACACACACACACACACACATTTCTGTACTCAATGACCAAATTAACAAAGAACAGATCATGTGTTGAACACTGTAAATATACAGCTACAGGAAGACACAGGCAGGTAGGCAGGGGACTTCCCCTGGAAAGCTTGGACCTTAAAACCAAGAAAGTATAGGCGAGCCATCTGAACACATTGAGACCATTAATACTTCAAAACCATCCCATGACTTCCATCAAAGACCGGTATCAATCTCCTCACCCCACCATGTTCACATGTACTGTGTAGAGTGTAGAACAAGATGAGAATGCTTTGTTGTAAGGTTTTATCTAAGATTTATTCTTGGTGCCCAGTTGACTGGATTTATTGACTATGGCTGAAAGAGAAGATAAAACATCCTAATATGGATTTTGTCCATTAGTGTTAAATATTAATGATTCAATGTTAAGAGGTAGATTATGATCATGGTTTAAAAATTGCAGGGGAGCAGGAGAGACAGCTTGGTTGTTAACAGTGTTTACTGTTCCTTCAATGGAACAAATTTTGGTTCTTAGTATCTATGTCAGGTCTTTCAAAATTGCCTGTAATTCCAGCTCAGGAGACCCAACAGCTTCTGGCTTCCACAGGTATCCATATGACGGTTGTGTATATCTACACATATAGATAAAGACACACCCACACAAATAGAGATAAAAAATTGGTTTTTAAAATAGGATAATCTTTCAGTGTAAAAAAATATAGAGAAATAAGACGATGAGACAGGAAATCTGCCATCTACATGTAAGCAGGTGGCCTAGATAATCACAGGCAGGAGCTCAATCTATCTGGTATTCCCTCCACATGTTCCTGTCCTAATTTCTTTCTTTCTTTCTTTCTTTCTTTCTTTCTTTCTTTCTTTCTTTCTTTCTTTCTTTCTTTCTTTTTTCTCTCTTTATTTCTTTCTCTCTTTTCTTTTCTTTTTTTGTTTTGTTTTGTTTGGTTTGGTTTTTCAAGACAGGGTTTCTCTGTATAGCTCTAGCTGTCCTGGAACTCACTCTGTAGACCAGGCTGGCCTCGACTTAAAAATTCACCTGTTTCTGCCTCCTGAGTGTTGGGATTAAAGTCATGTGCCACCACTGCCTGGCTCCTAATTATTTTTTGAAAATACACGTATTTTTCTTGGGGGGTGGCATGCCCAAATATCTGTGACAGTCAGAGAACAACTTTTGAGAGTCTGTTCTTTCCTTCCATCATGTGGGTCCTGAGGCTCCAACTCAGGTTATCAGGTTTAGCAACAAATGTCTTTGCCTGTTGAGCCTTATCAGCCAGGCCCTGATTTTTTTGTGGCTGCACTTTGCATAAACTACAGGACCAAGAAGTGCCAAGAGTAAACTAACTCTATGGATTCTCACATATACACTGGAGAGAAGCTTCCAATGGGATCAGTTCTGTCAGCAGGTGAGTGACTGTAGCCAGAGGCTCCCAGACATCCAATCAAAATCTGAGGAATTAAATATCATCCTTAGTGAGGTAACCCAATCACAAAAAACCACACATGGTATGCAGTCACTGATAAGGGGATATTAACCCAGAATCTCGGAATACCCTAGACACAATTCACATAGCAATAGATTTCCAAGAAGATGGAAGGAGAGACCCCTGGTCCTGGAAAGACTGGATGTAGGGGAATGCCAGGACAGAGAAGCGAGAGGGGGTTAAATGGGGAACAGAAGGAGGGAAGGGGACTTATGGGACTTTCGGGGAGGGAGGAAACAGGAACAGGGAAATCATTTGGAATGTAAATAAAAAAACTTAGAAAATAATAATAAAAAACAAACAAACAAAAAAAAAGACAATCACAAAAAAAAAATCTGAGGAATTGCACCAGCACATAATCCTCTACTTTCTGACCTGTTTCTTCCTGAGAAGAACGGAGGGTGCTTCTCTCTCCCTTCATTTGTGTTTACTGTATATTGTTAGCCCACCTGAAAATGATCTATATCTTATTTTTTCCTGAATGTTCTAGCACAAAGTTCATCTCATTATTCTGTTGACTTGATCCACTAACATTAAAACATAGCAACCTGACGGCATAGTACTTGCTATTAAGAATATATTCTGACACCTCAGGTATAGTTAGTGGAAGAACATGTGCCTAGAACATGAAAGCTATTAATCGAAAGAGAGAAAGTGGATAGAGAACAGGAAGGAGGGAAAGGAAAACAAGAAAAGGGAAAAGCAAAAATGTAATCTAAGATGCAGACTACTTGAAGCTAATAGATTCCTTTCTTTGTAGCAACTAGCCATTGTAGATTTGACACAGCCCAAACTCCATTTCTTGATAGACCTTTATATATTAATTGACTAACACAGAGCCTATCTCTGGATGTTATTATGATACTGACCTATGTTTTCTGAATGGAGGTTCATTTTCTCCTTTCATATGATGTTTCAAAAAATTTTGTTTCATAGCCAAGTACGATACTTTCCTATATGTAGCTCTGATTTCAACTTTGATTTTTTTTAGGCTCCTTGGTATCATTGAATAATCCAACAATATTAGGAAGAAGTAACAAACATAGCAGCCCAACAGCTGAGCTCATGAACTTGTTAGACTCACCTATCTCTATATAGGTCTACAGCTTTTCACTGGATACCACCTTAAAGGGGACCTGCTCAGTTCTCTGAATTCCCTTTCTTCACATTGCAAACAAAAACCTCAAGATACAATGATTAAATGGGTAAATATTTTCATATTAAATGAGTAAAAAGATAGGAAAGTCTCTTAGAAAAAGCCTGCTGCAAGCTGAGTGTTCAACCCATAGCAGCTGCTAGCACTAGTGTTTTAAATCTCTGGTCTGCCAAGCTAAGGCTTTTAATCCAATGCTAACAGTCTACCTGCTCACTGTTGACAATCTCCCATTTCTAATCATTGAGGATTTCAACCATCTACACGTATAGTTTCTTTGTGGCAGGAAATCCCGTCGCCTTTGTCTGCCTTCTGCATTGGCCTATAATCATTCACTGACTTAGTCATACATTTTATCATTTGCCACACATGTGCTGCTTAGGGAAGGCTCAGGTCTCAGGGGAAGAGCAACAGTAGGAGCAAAGAAGCTCAAATATGGCCCTTCGTGTGCAGTTTCTCATGGTGATGTCACCAGAGAGAGATCAGACAATTACAAGCACAAATGCTCCCTGTATTATGATGAGCGCACATAATGCCATTTGATTATTCAGCTAAACCCAGAGATCTCCTTGGAGAAGTAAAACAGGGGTAGGATGAAAAGCATGCACGGGAAGTTCCTCAGTCAAGCTGGGGAGGAAGACACTTCAAGCAGAGGAACCAGCGTGTGCAAAATTTTTAGAGCTAATATTTGACTCTCACCTCAAGATTAACTTCCCTGGAAGTGTGTCACCTCTCTGGTCACTGGCTCTCCAGATTGGATCAGAATCTTGTCCATTTAGGTCCTTCCTAGCATCCTGTACTTTGTCCTCATCACTCTTTCCAGTAGTCTGTAATCTCATTAGCTTGTTTTTCTGTCTCTCCCCCAGATCATAAAAGTACAAATCACAGTCATGGAATAATTTGATTCCAGTACTAACCTGATGCCCAAGCCAAATCTTTTGCTTCATTCACTGAGAAATTGTGTGCTTAGGCCCTTCTTCCAGGGTTAGTTAATGTCTTAGTCAGGGTTTCTATTCCTGCACAAAAATCATGGCCAAGATGGAAGTTGGGGAGGAAAGCATTTATTCAGTTTACACTTTCACATTGTTGTTCACCACCAAAGGAAGTCAGGACAGGGACTCAACAGGTCAGGAACCAGGAGCTGATGCAGAGGCCATGAAGGGATGTTACTTACTGGCTTGCTTGCTTCCTTTCCCTGGCTTTCTCAACTTGCTTTCTTATAGAACCCAGGACTACCAGCCCAGGAATGGCACCACCCACAATGGGCCCTCACACCCTTGATCACTAATTGAGAAAATGCTTTACAGTTGGATCTCATGGAGGCATCTCCTCAAGGAAGGCTCCTTTCTCTGTGATAACTCCTGCTCGTGTCAAGTTGACACACAAAAGCAGCCAATACAGTTAGTTATTTACTGATTGGTTTTCTTTAGCTTTGTTTTGGTTGCCTTGTGTGTCATATCAAGGTTACTTGATGATCTTGAATAGTGTAGAGCTCCATCTGTTCAAGGAGCTTCCAACTATTTCCTCACACAAGATTACCTAAATGCTCCAGTATTGCAGAAGATAGAAAAGTTATGAGCCCTATCACTGAACAAATCACAGTCTCATGCACTGGTTCTCAACCTCTCAACCTTCCCAATGCCACCACCCTTTAATATAGTTTCTCATGTTGTGGTAAACCAAACCATAAAATTATTTCTGTTGTACTTCATAACTGGAATTTTCTAGTGTTATAAATCATAATATAAATATCTGATAAGAAGCATGTTTGATACGAGCCTCCTGTGAAAGGGTGATTGAATCCTTAAAGGGATCACGGTCCACAGGTTGAAAACTGCTGATCTAATGGATAAAACAAGAAAAGTAGATTCATAAACACCACAAAATTGTAGTTTTACAGGGCTAAGCAACCCTTGAAGTTCATTTAGACTATGCCACTCATTTTATAGAGGAGAAATAGACCAGGACAAGACAGGACCGGCCTTTCTACTATACTAGTCCCCTGAAAGACACCTTTTAAAGAAGGGACTGAAGGTATTCAATACATATCTATGAGAGAAAGACCAATGAAAGAATTTATTTTAATAGTCCCTTCCTGGGAACTGAACAAAGCCATGGTCCAAACTACATTGTTTTGATTCTTAATGGGAATGGGTGCTGTTTCTAGTCCTAAACTGCTTTTAGGAATTGGTCACAGTGATTTCTGTTGGATAGCAGGAGGAACCAAGACAGACAGAATACCCTTTAACACATGGAAGTTCTGGGAACTTCCATGCAGCATTTTTTTTTTTTACCTAAAATCTGATCTGATAGGTTGGTATGGGTGTGTCTTAGAAGCTCACCATCTCTACATTACAAAAGAAGCATTAAGATTGATCATTCAAGAGGCTCAGAGACAGACAGGCATAATATCGCTTCGGTTTCAGGCAGCTTGTGTGTAACCTGCTCCCAGGTGCTGGGCTGATCTGCAGTAACCAGCGCGCCAGTTCCGCGGTGGGACCTTCTGCCTGGTGGAGGGACCCCGCGCAGGGAGGGAGCCTGCCAGCTTCCCTTCCGCGACCTCTGTTCCCGCGGACTGCGCTGGAGAGACCGGTACCCAGGCTCTCCCCCCAATATAACATCACTTGGGACACGGCCTGTTGGGGCTTCCTTCTGTGCCCGAGGGCGGGTTGGCGCTGTGGTCGTCTGGGTGCCAGATCGGCGGGCCATCGTGACCACAGGGTGAGCAGCGCCACGGAGAGTGCCCTCCGCCATCTTTGCTCCAGTGACCAGCAGCAAGTCCTGGATACCCCACCACACCCGAAAGACAAGATCTGGATTTAAAATCACTTCTCATGATGCTATTAGAGGATCACAAGAAGGACACAAATAAATCTCATAAAGAGTTACAGGAGACCATGAATCAACGGTTAGAAGCCCTTACAAAGGAAACACAAAAATCGCTTAGAGAAATGCGGGAGAACATGGATCAAAAGATGGAGGCGCACAAGGAGACAACACAAAAATCGCTTAACGAGATGAATCAACGGGTAGATGCACTCACAAAGGAATCACAAAATTTGCATAAAGAAATGCAGAAGAATATGGGTCAACAGACAGATGCCCATAAGGAGGCAACACAAAAATTGCTTAAAGAAATGAATCAACGGTTAGATGCCCTTACAAAGGAAACACGAGAACTGCTTAAAGAAATGCAGGAGACGATGGATCAACAGATGGAATCCCATGAGGAGGAAACACAAAAATCGCTCAGAGAAATGCAGGAGAACGTGGGTCATCAGGAAGAAATCCTGAAAGAGGTAATGCAAAAATACCTTAAAGAAATACAGGAAAATACAAACAAACAAGTGAAGGATCTCAGCAAATCCATCCAGGAACTAAAAAAGGAAGTAGAAACAACTAAGAAATCACAAAGGGAGACAACTTTGGAGATAGAAAACCTTGGGAAGAAATCAGGAGTCATAGATGCAAACATCAACAATAGAATACAAGAGATGGAAGAAAGAATCTCAGGTGCTGAAGATTCCATAGAAAGCATCGACTCAACAGTCAAAGAAAATGCAAAATGCAAAAAACGCGTAACCCAAAACATCCAGGAAATCCAGGACACAATGAGAAGACCAAACCTAAGGATTATAGGTATAGATGAGAGTGAAGATTTGCAACTTAAAGGGCCAGTAAACATCTTCAACAAAATTATGGAGGAAAACTTCCCTAACTTAAAGAGAGAGATGCCGATGAACATACAAGAAGCCTACAGAACTCCAAACAGACTGGACCAGAACAGAAATACCTCCCGTCACATAATAATCAAAACACCGAATGTTCTAAACAAAGAAAGAATACTAAATGCAGTAAGAGAAAAGGGCCAAGTAACATACAAAGGAAGACCTATCCGAATCACATCAGACTTCTCACCAGAGACTATGAAAGCCAGAAGATCCTGGGCAGATCTCATGCAGACACTAAGACAGCACAAATGCCAGCCTAGACTACTATACCCAGCAAAACTCTCAATCACCATAGATGGAGAGACCAAGATATTCCATGATAAAACCAAATTTTCACAATATCTTTCCACAAATCCAGCCCTGCAACGGATAATAGGTGGAAACCTCCAATACAGGGAGAGAAACAACACCCTGGAAAAAATGAGATAATAACCTTCTTGAATCAAACCCAAAAGTAGATAACCACTCAAACATAAAGATAGCGTCAAGAATGGCAGATGGCAATAATCACTATGCCTTAATCTCTCTTAATATCAATGGTCTCAATTCCCCAATTAAAAGACATAGACTAGCAGACTGGATACGTAAACAGGACCCAGCATTTTGCTGCATGCAGGAAACGCACCTCAGTGTCAAAGACAAACACTACCTCAGAGTAAAAGGCTGGAAAACAATTTTACAAGCAAATGGCCCCAAGAAACGAGGTGGAGTAGCCATCCTAATATCGGATAAAATTGATTTTCAACCCAAAGTCATCAAAAAAGACACAGAAGGACACTACATACTGATCAAGGGAAAAATCCACCATCAAGAACTCTCAATCCTGAATATCTATGCTCCAAATGCAAGGGCACCCTCATTCGTAAAAGAAACTTTACTAAAACTCAAAGCACACATCGCACCGCACACAATAATAGTGGGTGACTTCAACACCCCGCTCTCTGAAATGGATCGTTCAGGAAAGCAGAAACTAAACAGGGACACAGTGAATCTAATTGAAGCCTTGGACCAAATGGAACTAACTGATATATATAGAACATTTCATCCTAGAGCTAAAGAATACACCTTCTTCTCAGCTCCTCATGGTACCTTCTCCAAAATTGACCATATAATTGGTCACAAATCAGACCTCAACAGATACAAGAAGATAGAACTAATCCCATGCCTCCTATCAGATCACTATGGAATAAGGGTGGTCTTCAATGGCAACAAAAACAAAAGAAAACCCACGTACACATGGAGGCTGAACAATGCTCTACTCAATGATAACTTGGTTAAGGTGGAAATAAAGAAAGAAATCAAAGACTTTTTGAAAGTTAATGAAAATGAAGGCACAACATACCCTAACTTATGGGACACAATGAAAGCAGTGCTAAGAGGAAAATTCATAGCCCTGAGTGCCGCCAAAAAGAAACGGGAGACAGCATACACTAACAGCTTAATGGCACACCTGAAAGCCCTGGAACAAAAAGAAGCAAATACACCAAAGAGGAGTAGAAGGCAGGAAATCATCAAACTCAGGGCTGAAATCAATCAAGTAGAAACAAATAAAACCATACAAAGAATCAACAAAACGAGGAGTTGGTTCTTTGAGAAAATCAACAAGATAGATAAGCCCTTAGCCAGACTAACCAGAGGGCACAGAGATAGTATCCAAATTAATAAAATCAGAAACGAAAAGGGAGAGATAACAACAGAAACTGAGGAAATTCAAAAAATCATCAGATCCTACTACAAAAACCTGTATTCAACACAACTAGAAAATCTTGAGGAAATGGACAATTTCCTTGACAGATACCAAGTACCAAAATTAAATCAGGATCAAATAGACCATCTAAACCGTCCTATAACCCCTGAAGAAATAGAAGTTGTCATTGGAAGTCTTCCAACCAAAAAAAGCACAGGTCCAGATGGTTTTAGTGCAGAATTCTATCAGACCTTCAAAGAAGACCTAACACCAATACTCTTCAAACTGTTCCACAAAATAGAAACAGAAGGAACACTACCCAACTCGTTCTATGAAGCCACAATTACACTAATACCAAAAGCACACAAAGATCCGACAAAGAAAGAGAATCTCAGGCCAATCTCTCTTATGAATATCGATGCAAAAATACTCAATAAAATTCTTGCCAACCGAATCCAAGAACACATCAAAACGATCATTCACCACGATCAAGTAGGCTTCATCCCAGGGATGCAGGGATGGTTCAATATAAGGAAATCCATCAATGTAATCCACTACATAAACAATCTCAAAGAAAAAAACCACATGGTCATCTCATTAGATGCTGAGAAAGCATTTGACAAAATTCAGCATCCTTTCATGCTAAAGGTCTTGGAAAGATCAGGAATTCAAGGCCCATATCTAAACATAGTAAAAGCAATTTACAGCAAACCAGTAGCCAGCATCAATCTAAACGGAGAGAAACTTGAAGCAATCCCACTAAAATCAGGGACTAGACAAGGCTGCCCTCTCTCTCCATATCTTTTCAATATAGTACTTGAAGTTCTAGCTAGAGCAATTAGACAAGAAAAAGAGGTCAAAGGGATACAAATTGGAAAGGAAGAAGTCAAACTATCACTATTTGCAGACGATATGATAGTATACATAAGCGACCCAAAGAACTCCACCAGAGAACTCCTACAGCTGATAAACGACTTCAGCAAAGTGGCCGGATATAAAATCAACTCAAGCAAGTCAGAAGCCTTCCTATACTCAAAGGATAAGCAGGCTGAGAAAGAAGTAAGAGAAATAATACCCTTTACGATAGCCACAAACCATATTAAGTATCTTGGCGTGACGCTAACCAAACAAGTGAAAGATCTGTATGACAAGAACTTCAAGTCTCTGAAGAAAGAAATTGAAGAAGACCTCGGAAGATGGAAAAATCTGCCATGCTCATGGATTGGCAGGATTAATATAGTAAAAATGAGCATCTTACCAAAAGTAATACACAGATTCAATGCAATCCCCATCAAAATCCCAACTCAATTCTTCATAGAGTTAGAAAGAGCAATTCAAAAATTCATCTGGAATAACAGAAAACCCAGAATAGCTAAAACTATTCTCAAGAGTAAAAGAACCTCTGGGGGAATCAGTATCCCGGACCTCAAGCTGTACTACAGAGCAATAGTGTTAAAAACTGCATGGTATTGGTACAGTAACAGACATGTAGATCAATGGAACAGAATTGAAGACCCAGAAATGAATCCACACTCCTATGGTCACTTGATCTTTGACAAAGGAGCTAAAACCATCCAGTGGAAAAAAGATAGCCTTTTCAACAAATGGTGCTGGCTCAGCTGGAGGTCAACATGCAGAAGAATGCAAATTGACCCATCCTTATCTCCTTGCACTAAGCTCAATTCTAAGTGGATCAAAGATCTCCACATAAAACCAGACACACTGAAACTAATAGAAGGGAAACTAGGGAAGAACCTTGAACATATGGGCACAGGGGAGAATTTCCTGAACAGAACTCCAATAGCTTATACTCTAAGATCAAGAATAGACAAATGGGACCTCATTAAATTACAAAGTTTTTGCAAGGCAAAAGACACCGTCAAAAAGACAAAGCGGCAACCAACTAACTGGGAAATGATCTTTACCAACCTTACATCCGACAGAGGGCTAATATCCAAGATATACAAAGAACTCAAGAAGTTAAACTCCAGAGAGGCAAGTAACCCTATTAAAAATGGGGTACAGAGCTCCACAAAGAGTTCTCACCTGAAGAATATCTAATGGCTGAGAAGCACCTAAAGAGATGTTCATCATCCTTAGTCATTAGGGAAATGCAAATCAAAACAACCCTGAGATTCCATCTCACACCAGTCAGGATGGCTAAGATCAAAAACACAGGAGACAGCAGTTGTTGGCGAGGATGTGGAGAAAGAGGAACACTCCTCCACTGCTGGTGGAATTGCAGGCTGGTACAACCACTCTGGAAAGCAGTCTGGCGGCTCCTCAGAAAACTGGGCATGACACTTCCGGAGGATCCGGCTATACCACTCCTGGGCATATACCCAGAGACTTTACCTGCATGCAATAAGGACACATGCTCCACTATATTCATAGCAGCCTTATTTATAATAGCCAGAAGCTGGAAAGAACCCAGATGTCCCTCAACGGAGGAATGGATTCAGAAGATGTGGTATATTTACACAATGGAATACTACTCTGCAATTAAAAACAATGAATTCACGAAATTCCTAGGCAAATGGTCAGAACTTGAAAATATCATCCTTAGTGAGGTAACCCAATCACAAAAGATCACACATGGTATGAAGTCACTGATAAGGGGATATTGACCCAGAATCTCAGAATACCCTAGACACAATCAGCATATCAATAGATTTCTAAAAAGATGGAAGGAGAGACCCCTGGTCCTGGAAAGACTGGATATAGGGGAACGCCAGGACAGAGTAATGAGAGGGGGTTGAACGGAGAAAAGAGGGAGGGAAGGGGGCTTATGGGACTTTCGGGGAGGGAGGAAACGGGAAAGGGGAAGTGATTTGGAATGTAAATTAAAAAAATAAAATTAAATTAAATTAAAAAAAAAAAAAGAAAACAAAAAAAAAAAAAGATTGATCATTCAAGGGCAAAGAAAGGACAAGACACTAGTAGCAGGGGAATAATAAACGCTGCACACATTTCCCCCTCTAACCATCTCTCAGCTTGTTTCACATGCTCTTCAATAGTCAAGCCTGCCAAGCAGACTTTCTGTTCTCCCAAACATGGTCTCATTCCTTGATGTTTCGGTTTTTGTAATTTTCCTGATTGAAGAACTTGGCTGAGCAAAAGCATCATCAGAGATGATTTCTCTTGTTGCAAATTCAAAAGGCTTTGGTGCACAGCACAAATGATCCATTAGGGGCCATTGTCTAGAGTTCAGGAAAACACCTTCTGCAATTGTACACTAATGTGTGTGGCTTTTTCTTTCTCTTTCTTCTTCTATGGGGGAAGCACGCCTCCCAACATATAGAATGACTTGTTTTTCAGTATGTGGGCATTTTATGTATGATTAACTATAGTCGGGAGAAACTGTTAATCTTCAAAGTATTCTCACAAAATGGCAGGATTGAGTTCCAAAGAGCCTGAGAAATGCTGCCCTTCGTCCAAGTTTATCAGAAAACCTAGATCAAATAAAATAACTGGAGAGAAAAGAATAAGGATTTGCTGTGCATAGCAAAATATTTTCAGAAAGGCAAGACAGAATCAAACACTGACTTTCCAGTTTTCTACATTGCAGCTCTATTCTAAAAGCAGAGATCAGAAAGTAAGAGCACCCTGAAAAAGAACACTCCAAAAATAACACCCGGAAAAAGAATGGAATAGGGAAACTCACAGGATCTGGCCCGAAGTGTTATGATAGATTATAGTAATTAAGACAGATTAGCAACTGGTCTAAAGACAGATGAAAGGTTGAGTGATCAGTTTACAGAGTCAAAACATAGAAAGAAATATATATAATATATAGAAAACTGATTTTCAATAAAAGTTAAAGCTAACAATTCTGCACTATTTGTTTAACACATGGTGTCAAAAAAAATAGATCTCCAGAAGAAAAAAGGAAACTAAAAATTTTTCATTATGCCTAATGAAATATAAAAAGCAATTTCAGGGAGGCCATACCCACATATATAAGGTGCAGTGGTACAAAACATCTAAAACTACAAAAAGGAGTAGAAAGGATTCATGTGGCTTTAGATTAGACAATGACATACTCAATGTCAAAACATCATAAAACCAATAGACTCCAATGACACCTTCTGCCTTTGTCATCATTTCCAATGGTCTGGAAAGACAGGTGGAAGGGCACAGTTGTGAACAACATTATTCTCTAAGCTTAAGCTCTAAACCATCTAAGAACTCCCCAAAACTTAACACAAACAGGCGACCTACTTTTAAGTGGGGAAAAAACAGTTGCACTGACTTCCCCAGAGAAACAGGATGAAGTCTGTATGTAAGCAAAGGAAAGACACTTGGAATCATTTGTCATTAAGAAATAAAAGACAACATCAGAAATGCACGTACATGTAATTTAATTGTTTATATTTTTAAGACTGAACATCTTGATGGAAGTGAGGATATGGAGTGACTAAAACTCTGGTGGGGACATAAAATTGAAAAATAATTCTGGAAAACAGTCAAGTCATTTTTTGAAAAATTTAATATATACTATATCACTTGATATTTCCATATCTAGACATTAATGCACGGGAAATGACTGCTTAGGTCCATACAAAGACTTTTATATAATTCCTTAGGGTGGCATTTTTGTAATAAATTAAAACCTGCAAACAACCCAAAAATTTCCCTACTGCTGAATGAATAAGAAATTTTTGTGATATCTTCATAGTCAGTTCACAACCTTCCTAACAGAAAGTTCTCTTCTTGTGATGAACCCCAACTGATAAATTATTTTCATGGCTACTTCATAACTGCAATTTTACTACTGTTATGAACATAATGTCAATATCTGATATTCAGAATTGCTGATATGTGATGCCTGTGACAGGGCCATTCAATGCCCTAAGAACCACTGCTCTAATTAAATAAAGAGAAATAATAACAATAACGAGAAATAAGCCAAAACTATCTGAGTGAACAAGTGCCAAGTATAATGCCTAATGAGAGGAAACAGGAAAAAGGGAAACTCATTTTGGACTCCATCTTCTTGAATTTCTAGTAAGTCTAAAGTAATCTATAGTGATAAAAGAAAGCAAAGCAAGACTTGCCAGGAGAGAGAAAATGAGAAAAGGCAAAAGGAAAAGAGAAAACTTAAGAGTGTTATAGATATCATGTTCATTATCATGATTATGGCAATCATTTCTGGCATATATAAATAAGTCAAAACATCAGTTTGAGCACTCTTAAGTATATGCAACCTATTGTACATCAATCATACTTCATTAAGATTGTTAAAACAAAGAACACCATATAATAAAATTGGAGGTTGATATTTCAAGGCTGACTTGATAAATTCTAACACAACACACCAGCACAGCCAATAGAACAGCTTCCCAGAAGTTGTACATAAATCTCAACGTAGGTCATCTCATCAAGGAGTGTTCATGCACCCACTATATTCAAGGCTCAGTCCTAGGCATAATCATAAGGAATGTGTAGATTAAGAAAATAGACAAGAACATGATGATACTCTTTATCGTAGGAGCTAGTAGAGGTTTGCACAAAACACTCTGGGAAGAACAGAGAAACCAGGTTAAGCCTACCAAGATGTTCAAGGAAGGACTCTGCACAGAACATTCTCTGAGAATGAGCTAAGGCCAGAAGAAGAAAGAAGAGTCAGAGTTCTAAAGGTAAAGGACTCTCATTAGCAAAGACATGATAGTGTCACAGTGGCCGATAGTCAGAGAGTTCAGACCCATCAAAGAATGACAGTGTGCTGGAGAGTGGCTGGCGGTCAAGAATACCTCAGTTTGACATTTAACAAACATTCACTATGTGGTTTCTATAGAGCTGGCTGCATCAGATTAGATAAGAGGTGAGGTTTCTGAACTCAAAAACTTCCAGTGAAGAGAGGGAATCCTACAGAATTCTGGTAGTCCTATAGTGGCCAACAAAGACCATAATAGAATACCTGCCCCAAGGCTTAATTTGGGAGACAAAAGAAAACTATGAAGAAATTTAGACTTTCATGGGCAGGCTCCCCTAAGGACTTGAAGGGCGTGTTAAGAGAGGATGCCTAGAAAAGAGGAAATTAGTCAACTCATTATTACACAAATTAGGAGAAAAACCTGTCCAGGGGCAGAGCAACTCAGTGGAGTTCACTGAGACACACTGAGGCAGTATGACTAGACTTGGTACAGTGTGGCAATTGTGTATAGTCAGCTATACTAAACAGTGGACCTCCACACAGATGAAATGAAGTGAACTGTGTTCTGAGAATCGGATTAAAAGGTTTGAAAGCTAAAGAGACAAAATTGATTCTGTATTTGTTAGATAAGAAAATTGCCTAAATTTTGTCCAAGATATCCTTTGTCCTATTTTTACTGATTTCTCTTACATGGACATACTCAATCTAAGGTACTTCCCCAAACAAGTGCCAAAGTATCAGCATAAACTCAAAATACCAAGTCAAGGACTATTGAATTCATAAGAATTTTAAACTAGCTCTCATGAGTCCTTCCAAAATGTTAAGCATATACAATATAATGTAATAAAATAAAATGTAAAATTATAACATCCAAATTCATATTTGATTCAGGAGCTAAAATTATATATATAAAAAGCTCACTCTATATGTAATGGGGGTCTCTAAACAAGCCTACATTGTTTAGAGAAGCAAAAGCAGGGAACATTGAAAAATAGTAAACCATTATCTTTGTGTGGGTGTCTTCAATAGGAGGGAGGTTAGTAGCTCTCATTGCAAAATTATCACTTTCAATTTTACATTAGTGATGGTGCTACTTGTCTCAAAGTATTGCTTTGGTTTGGTTTTGGTTTTCAAGACAGGGCCTCTCTAGGTAACAGCCCTGCCTGCCCTGGAATTGTCTTTGTAGACCAGGTTAGCATTGAACTCACATAGATCTGCCTGCCTCTGCCTTCTGAGTACTGGAATTAAAGGCATGCACCACCACTAACCATCTCTAAGGATCTTAAAGTGCAAACAGACACAAGTTTTTACCTGAACCTCCTGTGAGCCTAAGACCTGAGATACTTGTAAAGACCACATGTTGCCTCAGCTGAACCCTGTGAGAGATGGAGGGCTGATGAGGAAACTGTAGTCCTCAATATATCAATGCATCATAAGCCAGGCCAAACATCCCAGCTGCTAAGGAGGACAGAGAAGCATCTGACCAAGCTTTCCCATGATTCCTTGTACTTCCTCCCTTATGGAAACAGATATTTTCCTGCTGCCCTGTGCTTAGAGAGGCCTTGAGTTCTCTCTGCTGAGTGGAGCATTGTTTGGAACTCAAACAATGAATGTTAACTGTCATGCATTTAATTTGGAGTGTTAGTATATGCCTAGGAATTCTTATATGTATTTGAAACATGTAGAAATAAAGGTCCAAGAAAAGATAATTACATGATCAAAACAACAACAAAAACGAGTTGTCAAACAGTGATGGTGGTGGCAGTGGGCCCTGGTGACCTTCTTCCTTATCCCTTCATCTTCCTCTACCACAGTGCACTTCCCTCAGAAAAGTGAGTTGTCAAACAGTGATGGTGGTGGCAGTGGGCCCTGGTGACCTTCTTCCTTATCCCTTCATCTTCCTCTACCACAGTGCACTTCCCTCAGAAAAGTGAGTTGTCAAACAGTGATGGTGGTGGCAGTGGGCCCGGTCAGCTTCTTCTTTGCCCCCTCCTTTTCCTCTACCACAGTGAGTTTACCTCGGAAAAAATGGTACGGTTACAAAACCTACCTGATTTCTGTACCTCTAAGTGAATACCACGAGGAACTCAATCATGATGCGGATGTTGTCACTGGATCTGATTGTGTTTTCAGTAGATGCTAAACTGAAACAAGCAGAGGCAAAACATAGAGGGGGAAAAAGTCCACGTGTCTGGTGTCTGCAGCAGGTCAAGAGTGCAATGATATGTTCGAGACAGGTCCCCTCCCAAACAGTGAAGTTCAGGGACTGCGTTTAGGGAACATACAAATACTCATTTAGAAAATCACCTGGGAGTGGGCTCACTCCTTAGTATCCTCGGTAAGTCATGGTTCCAACAGGAAACCTCCAAATCTGAAAGTCTGTTTGTAGAAGGTTAAGGCGTAGTGAAGCAAAAGACTTTGGGTGGGTGGTGGGGGGTGGGTGGTGTTCAATTCGTATCAGATGGTCATAGCTGAAAATTAGAAAAGAATTTGAGAAGTTGATTAATATAGGGATTTGTCCCTGTCAATACATGTCTTACTGCAGTACCAATTAGCTTCCTTCTCAAACAGCCAATTAAAATTTCCTGAACATTGTGTCTACTAAGTGAGACTTTTGTGCCTGTGTAAGAACTGTTTGAATACTCTATAGGCTGATCAATACAGCAGAGATGCTTGTGGGGGGGGTCCATGATGACCAGTAGCTGGAAGAGTCTGGGTCAGGAGTGTATTTTTTTCTAAAGAAAGCCCCTTCACTTATCCTGCAGCAGTGATACATACTGAGGTCTTTGCCGTTGATTTCACTCTCATGAGGGGCATCTGTATTCAGACATAATAATATTTTCTTACATGCTCCTGTTGAATATTTTGCAAACATAATGTGCTCACTCCCTACATTTGTCAAAAGTCTTTAATAAAAATATTCACAATTTATTTCTGAACTCAGAAATTCATAAGAGGGAACACTTTTATGTGCTAAAATACTGATTTGGAATTGTCTTTGAGGAGCTGGGGGACCCTTACAGCAATCAAATGCAGGAATTATTTGCTGCTATTCCATTCAGGGTCTATTGCCTCTCAATGAAGTCATCTTAGGAACGAGCGTGTAGCTTCACTTTATGCTCAAGTTCAATCATCATGTTCAAAAGAGGGTCTGAAGTTTTCACTAATCAGAGCATGAACATGTTTTGTAGCATTACAGAGGGTCTGAAGCACCGAGTCCACTAACTAGCATGATGCTTTTATTCAGAATGCCAAGAGGAAATGGTACCTCTCCGGAGAATTCCACAGGAGCCCAGGACCAGAGTCCTCACAAGCAAAGATATTATAAAAGTGTAGCATCTTCTACAGTCATACATTAAAGGAAGGGACCCTGTATTCTTCCTCACTGATGGTTTGTGGTTACATCCTTGGCAATTTAGGATGTAAATGAAAGACTAAATAGCTAAATGCCAAATGACAATTTCCATGCTTCGATCTCGATGCGCCACTGCAGGATGGGGCTCTTTAATATTCGACAACGCCTGCGACAACTACTCCAAGTGTTGGATATGCAATTTCAATCTCTTTTCTCTGAGTCTTTGTACCTTTTAGTCTAACAACAAAGAGGAACAAAGATCCTAATTATACCCATAATCATTATTATCTGAAGAAGTTCCCAGTAATTAAATTTTAAAGAAAATTTATTTAATGAGCTTTCTACAGTCACATCCAAGCAATACACATTCAAGTAGATAGTGATTAGTATGAAATAGCACTAATTTGAATGACTTGATAAAAGCTCCTACTTCACTACTGTGTTTTTAATAATTGTGTAATTACATAGAGAATTATTCCTGTAAATATCGCTTGTTTTATATAGAATTGAAGACATGAAGATGTGTTCTATCTGGAACAAATTTCCAATATTTTGAAGCTGTATCTTCTTGTATCAGCTAAAAAGTTAATATGTATGTCTTAATTACCCAAACACACACACACACACACACACACACACACACACACACTTGCATTGGGATATACACCTTTCATTTGCATGAGTTGAGACTAAGTGCTTAGCTCAGTAGAAGCAGAGGTGGAGAGAAAATAAATCTTTTCTGAAGGAGAGCATGGTCATTACCAGTGAATGAAAATGAAAAGCGTATTTCGGCGAGCATCTCCTAATTATCCCATAAGAGAGGCGCAATAATTGGCATAGACGATATGGATGTTGTCACGTCTATATCATTTCCAGTGATTCATGGCGCTTTAGAAATGGTATCATGTAATATTGTGCATTTGTTCTTTTAATTTCGGGGCAAAATAAAATGCTGATCTTAAATACAACTCTAGCGAAAAGAAATACAGCTCAAAGCAGACCTCATTTATGTGAATATTTTGTGTTTCAAATTGTGTGACTAAGATACCAACAGATATATTATGTATACACAAGCGAGACCAGGCACAATCAAATAAAGGATCCGCATGGTGGTCAGCGACTCCTATGTTCAACAACTAAGAAGATGGTACAACCTCAAGCAAATCCTCCATACCCCCTAGGCTTCAGTCACTTCGTTTATAAAACGAGAAGATTACAGATGAAGTTTATAAGAACTTTCTCAACTTTCAACTGCAATTTTTCTTAGTGACAGTAGATCTGTGAGATATTTGCCTTGATTTTATAAATGCAACAACTTGTTCAACATGCTCTGTTTTCCTAAAGTGAGAAGCAAAAGAGCGTATGTCTTTCTCTCAAAATGAAATAGATTCAAAGCATCGAATTCAATGACAGCTATAAGAACATTCGCTCAACACCATGTTCAATACAGCAACAATACAATTGGACAATGCAAAGAGACAAGACCAAACTGGGAATACTGGGAATATAGAAACTGCAGATTTAGTGTCAGGAAAATCTAAATTACATGGCTCTACTTTCTAACAACCATCAAACATTTCTGTTCTTCCTTGTGCAGTTTTGGAATTGGAGAAAGTGAAGGGGTTAGGAAGGTTAAAATGCACATTTAAGATCTCCATCTCTCTTCAATGACACTTCGTCAGGAAGAAGTAATTGGCCATGGTTGCGACCTTTAACGTTTGGAAACGGTGCCTTCAGCAATTGGAGGTAGGGAAACAGAGCTGGGTGACTAACAGGGATGCTTCGGTGAGCCAGCCGGAAAACTCGAGTGATCTCAATCTCTCTGAATGGCCAGAGGAAGGGTGACTCTCCTTGAACTAGCATGGCATGTTAGACATAGTTTGAATTGCTTTGGTCAACATAATTATTAGGCTCCTCGTTGTAGTCAACGTGATGAAACAGAGATATTTATTCTGCTGGGAAGTCCATGATGCTCCTAAATTTTGATGCATGCTTGGGAGAGACACAGTTTATTTATCATTTGCCTAGAGAAACAAATCTGAGGGCTGTCATCCTCACTGAGATTTGGGCTCTTTGGAGGATTCGTGGAGACTTTCAGGAATCCAGGGCCAAGCCAGCTGACAAAGTAATGCTTGTGGTGAAGCTACAGAAAGTGTGCCTTCAGGTCCAGTGCTACTATTTTGCCTGAGTGTAAAAAGAATTAAGGAATTCACTGTAGGCATGGCCAGCTTGTTAGCTCATTATGGCTTGGATCAAATTATAAGTTTTGAAGCCAATTAAGCAGCTACAATAGGATTCCGAATGAGTGCCCTATCTAGGCAGTATCTTTAAAGAAGCAAACAGCCAAGAGATACAGAGACCATTAAATTCTCCATCCTTAATTAGAGTACATCAAAGAAAGGGTGAGTAAATGTACTGTCCAATTTGGTGAGATCCTTTTGTGAAATTTTCATCAGGTGGCATGGCACCTGAATAAAATCCTCAAACCTTAACAGACATAAAGAAAAAATATAAACCTCAAAAATGATTAATATTGAGAGTTTCACAGAGTACCAGATATTTCAAGTTCATATTCATGAGCTACTTTGTCTTGCATTATATTTAATTTTTTTAAGTTCAGGTGCTACCACATTTTTACATGACTGTTTTGAGTTCACAAACTCACCTTCATTTTTGAAGGGATTTTTTTTTAATTTTAAGATGCAAAAATTAACATATCTCGAAAAGGGTAATTCATGTGAGGATGAAATTCGGATAAAGCTTTTCTTCAACAAATGCATTATTGGAATAAGTAGGAGTCTGTTTGAATCACCTTCAGCTTTTCCCAAGATAAAGCAAGCCAATTGGAAAGGAAGAAGGATCCCAGAGATAAGTTTGACAGCTACTCATTGTGAATCTAAGGAGGCACCCCTTTTCTCTCTGATTTTATTTTCTATGCCCATGATGTGGGAGAAAAATGCTTGTGCAGAAAAAAAATTAAAAGCCGAAGAAAATGGATTTTGATTAGTAAGGAAATGGTCCTGATTGTGTTTCCAGTGAGTCTCATTCTTCAGATTTCCTTTCAAATGCCTTCTCTTTCATACCTTGCACTCTCCGAGCAGCTAATGTAGCCTAATTTGTTGGTTCTGCTTTCACTCCAGTGAGCATTCACCATCCCTACCTGCACCCCTCCCTTATGTGAATATTACAGGAGCTTTTGATGCTGGTGGGTATTTACGTGTGCTTTTTTGTGAAGTTCCGGAGACTGAAAAGACACCTTCTTCCAGCTCATCAAAGCACTTACAACACATTCAGCTTCATTTCGTTCCATTGGGCACTCACCAAGCAACCTACTAAGTGCTGGGCAGCTAGCTAGGAAGCCCAGTGTCTCGACTGAAGGGCTGACTTGCTCTAGTGTCCCTTTTTGGAACACCATCTTTACTTCTCCTACCCTGTTCTCTTAATGCCATCATAGACGTTGCAGTGTGAATAAACGGCATCTTAGACCAGTTGGTTACAAACTGTATCATTGTTAATTGAATACTGGACTTTGACTGTGTCGTGTACCCAATGACCAGAACAGTACCATCCCCTTGCATGAATTCAGCAGCTCAGTTAGCTGGCATTTAATTAGTTAATAAACAGACCGTTTCGTTGAGCGCACGCATTAGCATCTAACACCAACACCGGCTGGCAGACGAGCCTTCTTGATTGATTAAAATATACATTTAAATATATTCCCTTAATTTATATCAGTTGCAAAGTGAGGCAGTTATCTTTATAACTGAGAGCATTAGCGTAAATTATTTAGTATCTTCATTCTAATTTGCACCATATTATAATATCTATCTTGATCGCAGAACTAAATAAATCATCGGTCCCAAATTATAAGCACGTCTTGAGTCCTGAGGTGTTTATAGAGCTTTTCCTGTCTTTGCCTCATAATTTTTCCAAAAGAGGTTGAAACACTAAGAAATATTAATAGGCCCTTTAACTGATCCACCTCCCTAAGAATGAGAAGCTTGGGCTTTAGTCCATAAACATTTTACTATTTTATCACAAGTTGAAAACAAATGAGTCCTAGATGTCTCAAGGTATAAGAAGGTCTTAGGTCACTGTCACTGGCTACTTTGGTTCATTTTTAGTCGCTACAGAAAATTTCCACCACACATCACTAACTAGAATAGATTATGTAACCAGCTTTGTATGTGGTCCTTGGATCCACTGGCACAAAGGAAGCAAGATTTACCAGTAGTCATGTTACAAGGATGAGAGGTATCTACAAGGACTAAGCTAAAAAAAAATAACTGAAATAGTTATTTGAACAAATAGATGTGAAGAAAATATTTTCAAACTAATTCTGCTGATAATAAGATGTATGTTCACTACTCAAAATACAGAAAAGTAGGAAGAAAAATTCAATTTCTTGTAGCATCACCATTCAAAAATGCAATGGTTTATCTTGACTTGTGGTCTCAACGGGTTGCAGGCCATCATAGCAGGGAAGTCACAACATAGTTCATGGTGAAGGGAGCATGTGGCTGTTCACTGTTTACATTTGATACTGACCAGGAAATAGAGAAGGTAGTTCAGAGCTAGAAGCAAGTGGTAACCTTCAAAGGTGTACCACTGGTGGTCTGCTTCCACCGGCCAGTCCCCATATCTCAAGGTTCAGGAAATTCTCCAAAGAGTACTAGTAGCTGAGCCCCTAGTGTTCAGATGTATGAACCTGAGTGGAATATTTTAAGTTCAGACCATAACATAGTTTTATTGGGATTCAGCTGTCTTCATACTCTCACACATGACTAGATTGGCACCAGAATGACAGGGATGAGCAGTGATAGCCGAAAATGCAGGGCTTAGAATTTAAGATATTATATGACCCTTTACAGAACAAAAGTGCTCATACTCATTCTTGATAGTGTAAAGTTCCTTGAATGTGTGTGTGTGTGTGTGTGTGTGTGTGTGTGTGTGTGTGTGTGTGTGCTTGTGTGTGTGCATAAGAGAGAGACATGGAGAAAGATGACAGAGAGAGAGAGAGAGAGAGAGAGAGAGAGAGAGAGAGAGAGAGAGAGAGAGAGATTTACTTTCATGTGATTAACCTAAAATATGCTAGTTCCCTGGAAAGAATTGAAAAGGTGAAGAAGGTGAAAACTGGAGGATACCTGTTATCTCTGCATCTAATTTATAAGGAGTTCATATAATAACTAAGGAATTGTGTAGTCAATAGTATCACAGCTAAAGGAAATCAGCTCACACATGATGCCTTATCGCATACACATAATATCCTCTGTTTTAGTTAGGGTTTTGATGCTGTGAACAGACACCATGACCAAGGCAAGTCTTCTAAGGACAACATTTAATTGAGGCTGGCTTACAGGTTCAGAGGTTCAGTCCATTATCATCGAAGTATGAACATGGCAGCATCTAGGCAGGCCTGGTGCAGGAGGAGCTGAGAGTTCTACATCTTCTTCTGAAGGCTGCTAGCAGAATACTGTAGGATGAGAATCTTATATCCCACACCCACAGTGACACACCTAGTCCATAGGAAAATAAATGATAGAAAAGAAAGTTGAAAGGCAATCAAATGGAATAAGCTTAGCAAGACATCAGAGGTGTGTGAGCAGAGTGCCCAAGTTCCAGAAAGAAACTGAATTGAGCCCAGATAGATGGAGGCTGAAGAGGACCAAGGCCTTGGCAAGAAGGCAACATCTTACTGCAACTTAGACTGGAAGTGTTCTAGGAAGAGTGGAACACCCTTTGTGGATACAGCACAGGCCCCAAAGCTGCAGGTGATAAAAACCTACTGGCTGAAGTGGCTACAGCTCCCCAAGACTGTAACTTACAATTAAGACAGCCTTAGCTTGAGAAGTTACCTTCTGATTAGAGAAAGAAAGAAAGAAAGAAAGAAAGAAAGAAAGAAAGAAAGAAAGAAAGAAAGAAAGGAAGGAAGGAAGGAAGGAAGGAAGGAAGGAAGGAAGGAAGGAAGGAAGGAAATCTAAGACTTGGCTCTAAAAATTGTTTCTTTGTTTCCCCAACCAGTTTTAAAATATGCTATTTTAGTTTGTCATCCTGGGTATTTAAAGATGATATAATTAAATCCTAGAATCTGAGCTTGATAGAAGCACGAGACTGAAAAAGAGAATCAATATCGTTTTTAAAAAGAGTTAACTTTCATCCTCTCTGTCATTTTAAAAAAGACAAACATAACTCTGGAATACAATCAACATAAAATAGTAGATGGGGAGGATTTCTGAGCCACATATCTGGTGAGCTCACTTTTCACTGATTCAAAGAGGAAAAGCTACTGATGCATGATTCAATAAATGACTCATTGAAAGTGATTGAGAATGTACCATTTGGTACATGTCTGAATCCATGAGGAAGTTCTTGAACCCAGAGCCTAGAAGTCATGTCCTGAGGAGAAGCCTTTTCTACCTCCTGCAGTGTTGGTTCTAACACATCAGCATGGCTCTAGAGAGGTTCAGTAGATGGCTAGAGAGGCCACTCAGCATGTAAGAGTGCTTGCTCTTCTTGCAAAGGATCAGAATTTGGACTCCAGCACCCATGACTAGTTGGTGCACAACTGCCTGTAACTCCAGCTCTGGGGACTTTGATGCTGTCTTCTGCCTCCAAAGGAACCAGAAATTAAGTATACACACACACACACACACACACACACACACACACACACACGTACACACGTACACAGACACATGGATACACATTTACCATTAAAAATAATAAAACATAAAATATTTTAATTAAATAAATATTTAAACATAAATAAAAAGCAGAATGTGGTGGCCTTTGGGAGACAGAGGCAGATTGATCTCTGTGAGTTCCAGGCCAGCCAGAGCTACATAGTGAGACCCTATCTCAAAATATAAAAGAATTTATTAACTAATTAGTAAACTGACTATGAATGTCTGTGGGGTTCAAGGTTAGTTTGGCACAGGGGTAGAGTAAGCAGTCATCTAAATGACATTGACTGAAAGCTGACCTTCTGCTTATCAGAAATACCTCATGATGTCTCAATGACATACACTATTGCTTGGCATTTTACCATGCCTCGTCTTTCTGTATGATTTTATAACTGTTAATGGATAGACTGTTTTAAAAATCTTTCATTGGGATAGTTACTATATACTCCTTTAAGATCTCATGTTGACCCATCATTTGCCACTGGGACCTTAGTTAAGATTCTACTTGACAGCAGTCTTTTGAGTGCTTATCTGAGCTGGTCACTGTCTAGGTAGTTAATGTTTCACCTTGATTGCTAACTTGACTGAATTGAGAAGCACAAGATTATATATAAACTACAGTTTTAGGTCTATCTAGAAGGGCATTTCAAGAGAGGATTAACTAAGAAGGGGTGACCTTCGCTGCATACGGAAGACTCTATCCAATGTGTTGAGGACCCAGATAGGATAAACATGGGCAAAGATTCCTTTTTTCCTCAAGTGCAGACATTCTCCTTCTGCTTCCTTCTGGCCTTTCATTGAACAACTTTGCTCCTACCTTGTGCCCATCCTCCACAGAGTTCAACTTCACCAAACTTGGAACTAGTTAAAAAGGGACTAAAGCCTCAAAATCCCTGAGTCCAAATTAAATTTTCCTGAGTGTTTTTTTCTCAGATAACAGCTCAATCTGAGACATACTATTCTAAACACTTTATACTTCATTCCCATGCTTTCTTAAAATTAAATCCTTTTATAAAATAGGTAATAGCTCCCAGTATTTAACAAAACAGGAAATGGTGATGCAGGAAGTTGACCAATGATGAGAAAATACAGCTACTGTGGATTGAAGCTGGATGTAGTACCGCGGTCTGTCTGATGTGCAACCCTACATTCCAAGCAGATTGTCCAGGTCTCCCACCCTATTCTCACTCATCCCAAAGTATCACATATGCTTTTGTTATCTGTCTTTTTGTCACTGGGAATTTGTGTTGAATTTTGAGATTTAGAGGAGACAGCACAGTCTGTATGAGACTACTAGGAAGGTTCTTCAAGCGGTCTTCCACAGTAAGTGCATTGTATATGGTGGGACTGATGGGAATCTTGGGAGGAAAGCACAAAGGGAACAGCGAAGTTGTTAGGGAAGATGGCTCTTGGTGCCATCTCACTTTCAGATACTGTTCTTTATCTCTCTGCATATCCTTTCTTTCTAGGATCTATTCATCCATGAATAGCATTGACATCTCTATCTCAAGATATACTAACCATGAATTCCTAATCTTTATTTGTAAACTCAACTTGGTAGAAATTCTACATGTAAGAAAAAGAGAAAGCTAATTTCTTTTTTATTTTTATTTTCTATATTCTTTATTTACTTTCCAAATGATTTCCCCTTTCCCAGTTCCCACCTCCCCGAAAGTCCCATAAGCCTTCTTCCCTCTCCCTGTTCCCATTTACCTAAGAATTTCATGAATTCATTGTTTTTAATTGCTGAGTAGTATTCCATTGTGTAAATATACATGGAAAACATCTCTGATAAAATTGAAGAAACATATAGAAAAATACGTTAAGATTGACTATTTCATGGAAAAATTATACAGATAAAATGGTAGGCATAAAAATATTCCTAAGTTGATTGAAAGTGGAATTATAAACATTTGATGATAAAATTGAAAATCTACAAGGAAAATATTTCTGATAAAACTCAAGAAATATATAGAAAAACACGTTAAAACTGACTATTTCATGAAAAATTATACAGATAAGATGGTAAGCATAAAAATATTCCTAAATTGATTGAAAGTAGAAGTAAAAACATTTTCTGATAAAATTGAAGATTTACATGGAAAATATTTCTGGTAAAATTGAAAACATATATGGAAAAACATTCTGTCTACCATTTTGACTGTATTATTTTCCATGATAATCTTTAATTTTAACATTTTTCTGTGTATTTCTTCGATTTTGTCAGAGGTGTTTTTCATGTAGATCCTCGGTTTTGTCGGGGGGGGGTGTTTGTAGTTCCACTTTCAATCAATTTAGGAATGTTTTTGTGCCTATCATTTTGTTGGTATAATTGTCCATGATAATCTTCAATTTTAATGTTTTTCTGTATTTTTCTTCAATTTTATCAGAAGTATTTTCCATGTGGATCTTCAGTTTTATTAGACAATGTCTATAATTTTACTTTCAATCAATGTAGGAACATTTTTATACCTTCCATTTTATCTGTATAATTTTCCATGTAATAGTAAGTTTTAACATGTTTTTCTATATATTTCTTGAATTTTTCAGGAATATTTTCCTTGTAGATCATTAATTTTATCAGAAAGTGTTTATAATTCCACTTTCAAAAAACTTAGGAATATTTTTAAGCCTACCATTTTATCTGTATAATTTTTCCATGAAATACTCAATCTTAATGCATTTTTATATATTTCTTCAATTTTATCAGAGATATTTTCCATGTAAATCTTCAATTTTATCAGAAAATGTTTATAATTTCACTTTCAATCAACTTAGAAATATTTTATGCCTACCATTTTATCTGTATAATTTTCCATGATAATCTTCAATTTTAATGTTTTTCCATATATTTTTTTCAATTTTACGAGAAAGCTAATTTCTAAAGCTCCTACTAAGTGTTAGATATAGTGGCCTAGTGCGTAGGTATAAGTCGCATGAACTCTAAAGCATCCTTCTTCTTTCTTGTGTTAGTGCCTCAAATAAGGATGCTGCTCACTCTCAACCAACTCTCTCTGGACCCTGGGGTCCAACAGCCTTCAGCCATAAGTGTTATTGTCTATGTATTATTCCTGGTGGGATAAGAGATCAGCTCCAACTGCTTAACACTCAAGAGAGACAACAAGATGTCTAAGGAGCATTTGGAAAGAGAATTTTGAAAGTCCAGGAAATGCTGTATTTTCATTGCTCTTGCAGGTTCAGAAAGTGATACAATAGGCAAAGTGTAGGCAATAAAAAGACTGAGTCAAGGGACAACAAGATGGCTCAGCAAGCAAAAATGCTTGTTATGCAAGCTTGGCCAACCTGAGTTAGAGCCCTAGAACCCATGTGAATTCGAGGAGAAAGTCGATTCTGCAAATCACTCTCTGACTCCACACACACATGTACATCAGCCCTCCCTCAATAATCATCAAAAATGTTTAAAGGATGTTGTCCGAAATAAGCTATTGAAATCTAGACATAAAGAACCTCAATACTTAACCCACCTACCTTCCATAAACTATTCCTTTTCTATAGGCCTAAGAGTCATGACTGATTTCAGGAGAATTGGTATCTTCAAGCTAAACTATCTCTTTCAATAATATATTAATATCCAAAAGAATGAGACTACAAATTTGTGTATTAACAGCTATTTTAAGTTAAATACAAAATAGCAATACTACTTACAAAGAGTGATATCTTAGAGCTGGAGACACGGAGGCCGTTTGTGCCACTGTACCCAAATACCAGGCATTTATTCTACACCATCTTTGGAGACAACAAACTTAAAGACCAAAGTGTTGCATTGTGGAATCTGGAACTGGCTACTTTCTGGCTGTGGGCAGCCAAATTCTTCCAGTGTCCCTACATGGCAGAAAGCAAAGAGGGAACATACTGTCCCTTCTCGTAAGGACATCACTCTCATTTTTCGAGTTCCATACTCATGATATACTCACCTCCCAAAGACCCTGCATTGGAAATGAGGATTTCAACATATGAATCATGATGGATTCATGCAGTATCCCAGAGCTACTGGAAAATATACCTGATTTAATGCAACCACCTGCAAAAGTAAATGGCACTGTACTTATCTTACAGACAGAGCAGAGTCTGCCCAGCTTGAAAGGTTAGTGGTAATTTTGAACATAGGTTGAGTTTGCCAATGGTTAGGTTTGTGGTTATTTAACTGACTAGGTTTTAGCGTTCATAGTCTATAAAACAGAGATGAACCTATATGCATAACAGAATCACATGTGGCCAGCCCCTGAAAACTTTCAACCCTGTAAGTTCTAAGGAGACCATTCTTGCCATCAAATAGCCTCTTCCCCACAGAAGTGCTTGAAATGTCAACCCTTTTTAGCACATCATTAGCTATGTACCCAGGTGAATAGCCAATCACACCTAGATGATCGGCTCTCTGAGGACAGGGATTTGTGGTTGAAATCAATTTGTATTTTTAAAGAATCCAGTACCCATCAATGGTGCTGAATGGATGTCTGTGTACTTGAACAGACTTTGGCAAGTTGTGAGGCATCTGAGATCACTGGTATTGTGCTCTGTGAACTGGCTGGTACTGAGGATAGGCCGAGAACTGCATCTGCTCACGATGATTTAGCTGAAGAAGCATTAGAATTTTTAATAATGGAAATCCACTAGGGCACATTCTCTCCTGTGATGATATTTATGACATTTGAGATAGTGAAAGAAGACAACTCCTGAGAGAGGAGACGTTGAATTGGGAGATAGAAAAAGAGTCGGAAAGGCTGATATTTGTACAGAATGCATGGCTGAGAAAGAAGCCCACGTGCTGTGTGATGCATGCCTTTTTGCTGTATATTAAGTCATCTGAGAACTTGTACAAGGAGATTTTGTCCTTAGGAAGCAATTTTCAGTCAAGTTCCAAAATAACATCAAATAATTATCTTTTTAAATACATGTTTATGTATTGTAATTAACTTTAGAATCGGCATTTCTAATCCCCAGTGCCTAAGAAATTCCCTAGTAGTAAGTTAGTTATTTAGGGAAGGGCATTCATTCTGGGCCTGTAAATTTTATTTAAAATTGAGCCGTCTTCCTGCTGTTTGTTTAACAGTCCCTGTGTTCTTTGCAGGAAAGCCATGAATCTCCCTAAATGTACCTAACTCCGAACAAGTTGGATACAGAGGCCTCAGAATGTAATACCAAGAAGAAATTTGTAGACACGAGCACATGCCCAGAGTGCAGGATTTCATTCATAGCCAAGATATATGTGATTTCTGCCTTCTGGAGCTTCTCAGCCCAGCTTAACACCCATTCCATGGAGAGTGAGACTCTGAGCTTGCTTGGAGGGATATCGAACAGAGAGAAGACATAACTGCTCCCACGGGGGCGGAGTTTGCTTAAACATAAGTTAATAAAGCTGGGCATGATGGCATTCTCCTGTAAACTAAGGTACTCAGGTGGCAAAGCCGGAGGGGGGCATATTCAAAGACAGCCTGAAATGTGGAATGAGTTGATATCACCCTGGGCCACACAGCAAGATTCTATCTCAAAATGGTCTCTATGTGCCTGTGTGCATGGACATATATGAATCGACTGACAGAGATAGAGAGTCAAAGCTATTGGGTAATTCTGATTTCTTGCACCGGTGGGGACATACACATGTATCGTAAGAAAGAAGCTGAATATGAAACATGATGTGGGGGATGTTCCCAAGACCTAGGCAGATTCCACACACAGCTCGCTCTCTGTTTCTTCTTCACTTATCTCGTCTTCTACATTCTCACAAATAATTATTCCTTTAGTTGAATTCCCCTTATGTGAGGGATGAGTGGCCACACTAGGGAGGATAGATACATTTGGAAAGACTTTCCAAACTGGGCTCAAAGGCATCTGGAAATAAAGAAGATACAATGGGGAAACTGTGGAAAGCAAAGAACATAAATTTCTGGAACAACTGTAGTGGCCCCAGAGGCTCTAGTTTCTGTAAAGTATTGGTCTGTGTTTCCAACAACTGAATATTGTGCCTTAATTTGACAATGCTGCAACCCAGTATAAAGTGATGTGAACTCCTATCACATTTTACAGAGAGGGTCAGCTGTGAAAGCAAATGACAGTCCCACATCCCAGCCTACCTTCCTGGATCCTGGAAACCTACAAAACCAATTACAACAGGCTGCACCACATTACAGAATTCACAAGCTATAACCAATTGTTCTAGAAAGAAAATTGAGTCACATGCTACAGCTCCCTCCCCCACCTTCCATTAACTCATAATAGTATCTTTGGCCTAATGTCCCCTGTGAGACGGGTTGCAGTGATTTGTGTAGAAATTCTCACTTGACAAGCAGCTGCGAAAGCAAGCTTGCCGGGTTGACAGGCAGAGCAGCGCGCCATCCACCCAATAACTCAGAAAGAAAAAGCAAATCAATAGACATAATATTGCAAAACACTGCAGTAGGATAAACACAACCCTCACATCTATTTGATTTTTCTCCCTCATCTGTCAACACAATTGAGAAGTCGCGCTTGCTAATTGTCTTCAATTGGCAGACTCTTCCGACTTTGACTGGAGCCGCGACACTTGGATGTCACAGTCTTCGCGGCTCGTGGTCGCCAGCCTGGCAGCCTTGGAAGCGGCCTCCATTTTGGGCAGGATGCGTTCATCTGCACGACTTCTCTCTAGATGATGCCCGTTCTCCATTATGCCGTTCTCCTCATCATTAGCACCGACTGAAGAATCTGTGCCATGTTCTCTGTATCCAAAATATTTGAGGGAGGCAAAGAATCCCAGGAAGTCTATGAAAATGCGCTTCTTTTGCCAGCTAGCATTTGCAACTGCCAGACTTCCTTGCATTCAAATTAGATTACCCAGCAGAGAAAGGACAGAGAGACTGGTTTCAAACTAAGCTTTCTTTTGTGACTATAAAGGGCTATGTTTTCTTTCTTTTTCTTTCTTCTTTTTAAGTATGCTTGATTTACATCATGAAATCTTAGGCACCATCCACTCCCTTCTTTATTTCCTACAAACTCATGTCACCATCAACGTTTCTGCCTGCCTCCTGCCCCCTCCTGCCCACCTGCTCCAGAGGACAGGGACAGTGAATCCCTTGTGTTCCACACACCTTGCACAGTCAGACCTGGAAAATACTGGCCATATTGACCAAATATGCTGTTTGTGCTCCAGGAGCTTGGCAGTGCCCAGCTCTAGGAGGAAGTAGGGCACACTGCATCCTGCCTACTCCAACACCCCGGAGACTGCAGGCACGGTGCTAATTTGTCCAGTTTCTTCGGCAGTGGTTGTTCAAGTTGCCAAGTTGCTTTTTTTTTTCCCATAATCTAAGAAGCAGATCTCTAAGCCTGACAGAATTCAGGTGTATAGAATTTAGAGGCAAACCGGAAGTGTACAGCTATGGAATCCATGGCTAACAGGGTAGCTAAGCAGCCTCCATCTCTCCCTTCAAGTACCTTCATGTTAACTGCCACAGGAATTGTATGTGTGACTGCCTCCTCCAGACTCCGTCACTCACAGGGCAGGGTTGCATCTCCTCCATTTGCAAGCTATGCCTTGAAACAAACTGTCCCTGCCAGTCCATTCCACTCTCCCCATACACACACACACACACACACACACACACACCCCACTTCTAGCACATTAACCACCATTATTTAAACCCAGTTTCAGTTGATAACAATTCAGGTTTAATTTCCTTCACTCCTGTTTCCTCTCTCACTGTAGCATCATTGTTAAGCAGTTTCCTGATATCCAGTCATTCCCAAATATTTCAGTATCAATCTCTAGGAAGAAACTGACATATAATTCCAAGAAATCTCTGATTTCAAAATTGTGTGGGACTCCCTGCTTCCTGCTCAATATACTGCGCTTAGCCCTGACTAGAACACAATTAGTGCTTCATTTTCAGGTTGTCTTTCTCCTTGAGTGGAAAAACAAAACTTAACAAAAAACAAAACAGCAAAAGGCTAGCTTTTACTGGTACCAACAGTAGCCATTTCAGCACAGATAGTATGAATTAGTCCGTCTGACGCATCTCTTGGAGACAAACTGTCAGGATACTGAGGGAAAAAAATTACAGTCTTGTAGTGTTTATAGACTCTTTGTTCCTTCAGAAGCAAGATATGAAACAACAACTACAACAACAATAACTACTACAACAACAACCCGATCCACAGTCTCAGTTTTCCAAGCCTGGCCTCAAAGGGGTGGGAATCCCAATCCCTACTCTTCCCAGCATCCTGTGGAGAATCTCATGTTTTCACTCTGCTCAGCGAGGCGCTCTTCTTTCTTGCCAGAAAACACAGCTTTAGGCTATAAAATTACAGCCACTGAAGCAAACCACGGTCCGTTTCCATCACATTTCTCAGCTGCTAAAGTCATTGTCTTTTTTAGACAACGTTTGTACATTTTCATCGGAAAGTAGCCACCCTCTGGTTTTATTTTTGATGGTTAAAAAAAAAAAGAAATGGATTTTTATGGGGGCTCACTGAAAGCTCAATTTACACTGAAAGCTCAATTCTAACTACACACTACACTTCTTCTCAGTTGTAAGTCTCCCTAAGTTCTAGTACAAGTCAAACGACTTTGTCATCAAAGTCACGGTGTGAGGAAGCAGTTCTTAGGTTCCAGGTCAGTATCACAGCTTCACAGAGTAACTGTGGTTTTTATCTTCAGGTGGTGTCAATCAATAGAGTGGGAACTAAATAAACCATTGTTGTCTTTAGACATGAGACTCATGAGAAGGAAAGACATATTTTTGCATTTTTAGAAATTACAGATGAAACCACAGATTCCCAATGGGACAATTATTTAAGGTGCCACATCATAAAACAAGACCAAGACAATTTGGGTTCAAGTGACCAAGGTGCTACAAAGTAGCCCTGTGAGCAGACACTCAGCTCTAAGTTCTCTGGGTCTAAGATAATCAGTGGGTAAAATACACATGCCTAGTTTGGTTCTATTTCACAGAGACACTGAAAATTGTTTCAGGGTAAGATTGTCCTAAATATTGCACAAGATATGTTTATCCTTAAATAACTCTCATTGTTTATGTGAAATTCAAATTCAACTGGAAGTTTCACATTTTCATTTGCTAAACCTTGTAAACCTACCAGGGGCTTATCCTACCTAGAGCCCTACACTCTCATTTAAACTATACTTTCCAGGGTCCCCATATCAACTTACAGTAAATTTTTTTTTGCTGTTATGAATTTAACATTCAAATTATTAAAGAAGTATTGTTTCTCTTTTCTGTTAATTTAACAAAAACATTTTAAGTTTATCATATTCTTCATGAATATGCAATAATTTACAGCTTTAAGAAGTCTCAGGATGTCGGCAACTATGTATTTTAGAAGAGCCATTTTGGTATTCTTTCATGTCTATCAAATTGGAAACAAAGAAGAAGATCAAACCCTGACTCTGTTCTCCTTTCCAATCAGGAGCAATTCATATCACATGCATAAGAACGGACAGACTACTGGCCCAATAATTATTAATAAGCACCATGCTCAAGAAAGAACATAAATTCATAGCCAAAATCTAGAAAGAAAAACAAAATCAGCTTTAAGTAATCTCTCTTTTCTATTTAAACCAGAAATCTCATTATTCCTGGTTCCTGAAGCACTTATATCTGAAAAGTTAGTCAATTTCGAGTATGGAAGTTTCTAAAACAAATCTGATTTTTCTTGGTCTTGTATTCTGTTCTTGGTGCCTTATATTGGTGATTGGTGATGTTTGTGATTCTGTATAAATTGTGCTTATGTATAATGTCCCGAGGAAAAAAATGGGAAGAAACTATTTTCTTAACCCTTGGCTTCCCTTTACTTTGTCTAGTCTTTGTGAGACTGCCAAAATTAACACATTTAGTTTGGGAGCTTTTAATCTATTACAAAATAGGGTTTTGGCTTGGTTTGGTTTTTGTTTGTTTGATTTGATTTTCTATGTCTTTTAAATCTCTAATTTTTCACAAAGTTAATGGAACCCATGCATGACTGCTCTAATTTTAAGAAAAGAAAAACACTGTTTAGCCCTATTGAGGTGAATGGTAGTGGTGAATCTCTGAGCTTACGTTTGAAAGACTTCAAATGGAATGAGCCCTCATCTTAGGGCAGGTGGCAACTGAAAGAATCTCCCCGAATTCTTAGTTTTAATGATAATTTAAATGTTGTCAGAACCCCAGGCAGGGAAGGATAAAGAAACGAACTCCACTGTACTAATAGTGAATGTGATAATGGGAGGTACCTGGCGAAATTAAACTTCAGCAGCCTGCTGGGCTAACCCAAACTTGCTAAGCTACTAGAACATTAATGAGCAAGAGATCTTAATTAAATTGTTTGTAATTAACTCTCCCAAGAGTAACAAGTCTAAAAGTAGCGCAAACTGAAATACCTGTGGCACTTACAGGCAAGAGAAAATGTAATTTTGACACAAATGACATGCTTGGATACAGGCAGAGTATAGGTATGCCTACATGTTCATCAGCGAATGATGGAGACATCTTGACGTTTCTCACGCTCCCAGAACAGAAATATTAATTTCTGGAATTTAACTTAAAAAGGTTCATTCTGTCTTATGAGTGACAAGCCTGGTCTCAAAAATAATCTAGGAATTTTTTAATTAAACATTTTTAATTAAACCATATAGCATTTTTGTCTCTAAAAATGTAATGAGATTTAGATAACCTATAGACTATACGCCAGCTTGGTCCAAATGGCCTGATTAAGAATGAAGCAGTGAATAAGGATGTTTATCCACATACCAAAATTATCTCTGGATTTTCTGGGGATCAGAACAGCAATTCTCGTGGCCAATGTACTGTTCAGCAATACAAGCCTGCAAATACTGGCCATGACTCTGAGGCAGGTGGACTATAACCTACCGAGCCAACCACATTTGTACCCTGATTCATTATAGGCTGACTCATGAGTTCAGGCATTTTGAGAGGAGTGGGACTGCAGACATGTGAGAGGCTCTGCATGTCACCGTTTAATCTAGGGGGCATTCCAAGATGGATAAGCAAAGCCATTTGACCAACTGAGTTCAGTTTCTAAAAGCTCATTTTTCACCTTTGTGTATTTTACACACTGCTATTGATGTGTTGAGTGCCTGTTACATAAAATGATATAAATTTTGACGAAAACATAGTGTTTGTGAATATATTCTGTCAGCTCCTGGAGCCTCATATCAATCTCACTTCTATGGAATATGGCCTGAGCCACCAGAGCATCCCTGATCTTTACAATGAGATACACCAGTGGCTTGCAGACTTGCATAGGTCTAGTACTATTTTAACATAGACCGTGGAGCTTGGAAGAGTAGGGCCATGTGGCTTCACTATACTCAATCACCTTTGCTAGCGTAAAAACTCAAATAGCCACTGTTCCCACCGTTGGTGGATCCCTCCTTCTGACTGAGGCACTAGACCTTACAGTTACTTAGTGGCAAGGTGTGGTCCTGGGGAGCCAACTCTTTCATTTATACAACTTTTTTTTTTTTTTTTTTTTTTTTAATTTAATTTAATTTTATTTTTTTAATTTACATTCCAAATCACTTCCCCTTTCCCGTTTCCTCCCTCCCCGAAAGTCCCATAAGCCCCCTTCCCTCCCTCTTTTCTCCGTTCAACCCCCTCTCATTACTCTGTCCTGGCGTTCCCCTACATCCAGTCTTTCCAGGACCAGGGGTCTCTCCTTCCATCTTTTTAGAAATCTATTGATATGCTGATTGTGTCTAGGGTATTCTGAGATTCTGGGTCAATATCCCCTTATCAGTGACTTCATACCATGTGTGATCTTTTGTGATTGGGTTACCTCACTAAGGATGATATTTTCAAGTTCTGACCATTTGCCTAGGAATTTCGTGAATTCATTGTTTTTAATTGCAGAGTAGTATTCCATTGTGTAAATATACCACATCTTCTGAATCCATTCCTCCGTTGAGGGACATCTGGGTTCTTTCCAGCTTCTGGCTATTATAAATAAGGCTGCTATGAATATAGTGGAGCATGTGTCCTTATTGCATGCAGGTAAAGTCTCTGGGTATATGCCCAGGAGTGGTATAGCCGGATCCTCCGGAAGTGTCATGCCCAGTTTTCTGAGGAGCCGCCAGACTGCTTTCCAGAGTGGTTGTACCAGCCTGCAATTCTCTAAGATCAAGAATAGACAAATGGGACCTCATTAAATTACAAAGTTTTTGCAAGGCAAAAGACACCGTCAAAAAGACAAAGCGGCAACCAACTAACTGGGAAATGATCTTTACCAACCTTACATCCGACAGAGGGCTAATATCCAAGATATACAAAGAACTCAAGAAGTTAAACTCCAGAGAGGCAAGTAACCCTATTAAAAAATGGGGTACAGAGCTACACAAAGAGTTCTCACCTGAAGAATATCTAATGGCTGAGAAGCACCTAAAGAGATGTTCATCATCCTTAGTCATTAGGGAAATGCAAATCAAAACAACCCTGAGATTCCATCTCACACCAGTCAGGATGGCTAAGATCAAAAACACAGGAGACAGCAGTTGTTGGCGAGGATGTGGAGAAAGAGGAACACTCCTCCACTGCTGGTGGAATTGCAGGCTGGTACAACCATTTATACAACTTTTGCTTTTGATCTTGAAGGTGCCTTTCACATGACAAGCTGTCTAAAGTGATGTTAATTCCAGTAAAAGCATTCTTCAGGGTTCAAGGCAACCCCCCCCCCCATTTCTCTGGAAAGTAGGGGACGCTCACACAGCAGATGTTGAGAAAGGAACCTCTTTCCTCCCCCATTGCCTCCACTCAGAGATGGGCAATTCCCTGGCACATCTGACTGGCTACCCGAAAACTGTCCAAGCTCCCCTTTTCTATTGTCCAAGGAAACACCCCAGTGGATTCCCCGTGGCAGAGCTACCATCCACTTTATTTACACACTCTCTCAAGCTTCCGGAAAACATGCTTCTCTGAAAAGCCAGCAAGACCCTCAGCCTTCTTTAGGCCCTTTCTGCTTTCTTTGTCCTTATTTTTCAAAACCTAGTCAGCAGCTGGCCCTCTTCCATGACCCTGTATCCTGGGATTATGTCAACATTGCACCTTTGGTTTCCAGGCTCAATTTATAAGCTTTGTATGTTTGGTTTTTTTGTTGTTTTCTGTCTTCCTTCTCTCCCTCTATTTTCCGTGTGTGGCATGTGGGTGTTTACTGTGCAGCTGTCTAGGGAAGCCATAGGTTGAAGCTGGTGTCTTTCTGGAATGGGCTCCACCTTACTGATTATTTGAAATTTTCTCTCACAGATGTTTGCTGCTTTGGAACCATTTACTGGCCAGTAATCCACCTTCTCTGTGTTCTCTGTGGGCTGGAGTCGGATGCTCATGCTGCCACACCAGGTTTTTTTTTTTTGTTTTGTTTTGTTTTTTTACCTGAAAATGTTTTTAATTCCACTTTTAATCAACTTAGAATTATTTTTATGCCTACCATTTTATCTGTATAATTTTCCATGATAATCTTCAATTTTAACATTTTTTTCTATATATTTCTTCAATTTTATCAGAAATATTTTCCATGTAAATCTTCAACTTTATTAGAAAATGTTTATAATTCCACTTTTTTTTATTATTTATTTTATTTTATTTTTTTAATTTACATTCCAAATCATTTCCCCATTCCCGTTTCCTCCCTCCCCGAAAGTCCCATAAGCCCCCTTCCCTCCCTCTTTTCTCCATTCAACCCCCTCTCATTACTCTGTCCTGGCGTTCCCCTACATCCAGTCTTTCCAGGACCAGGGGTCTCTCCTTCCATCTTCTTAGAAATCTATTGATATGCGGATTGTGTCTAGGGTATTCCGAGATTCTGGGTCAATATCCCCTTATCAGTGACTGCATACCATGTGTGTTCTTTTGTGATTGGGTTACCTCACTAAGGATGATATTTTCAAGATCTGACCATTTGCCTAGGAATTTCGTGAATTCATTGTTTTTAATTGCAGAGTAGTATTCCATTGTGTAGATATACCATATCTTCTGAATCCATTCCTCCGTTGAGGGACATTTTAAGTGGATGCTGGGTACCTGAATTCTCGCAGGGAGCATTTTATTCACTAAGCCATCTCCCTAGCTAGTGTTTAGAATTTTAGTATTTAGTCTTTCAAAGGAAGATTGTTTTGCCCTTTCAAATATCTAAACATTAGCCAAGACAGTTAATATGTACTCCCTTTTCAATTGCTTATCTCTGAGTTGATTGAAACAATATTTCTGACTCCACTGTGATGTCAAGGTGCTGCCCAGCCTTTCTGAGTACTCCACATGTCACAGCATCCACCACTGCCAATCACCGGTGACCCGATTCAGAGCTTTGGTTCATTCGTATTTAGACATAGTCATGACAATCTTATGTGTCTAGACAACTGGACCCGAGGGTGACTAGATGGATGTTTAAAGGATATTTTGGATTTAGCTGTGATGATGTATATGATTAGGCTTGGTCAGTGGACTAATTAAAGCAGGTTATCCTCTGAAAGTGGGTGGACTTCACAAGTTAAAGGTCTCTGACTTTTCCTTCCTTTGGATTCAACTTCAGACAGAATTTTACACCATTGGACTTCCTGGGTCTCAGGCCTTTGAAGTCAGACTTAGAATTCTTCCATCAATTCTCTTAGGTCTTGATTCTGCCTAATCACATGACTCAGTTCTTTATTCTTTCTCCCCCTGCTTGCTTTCTTTCTTTCTTTCTTTCTTTCTTTCTTTCTTTCTTTCTTTCTTTCTTTCTTTCTTTTCTTTTCTTTTCTTGTCTTTTCTTTCTTTCTTTCTTCCTCTTCCTTCCTTCCTTCCTTTCTTCCCTTTCTTTCTTTCTCTCTCTTCTTCCTTCTCTCTCTCTCTCTCTCTCTCTCTCTCTCTCCATTTCTGTCTCTCTGTTTCTGTCTCGCTGTCTCTAACTTTGGGTATGTCTCTCTATCTGTCTCTGTCTCTGCCTCTTTTCCTTCTCTCTCATTCTCTGTCTCTCTCTCCCTCCCTCCTTTTCCCCCAAGTGTGTGTGTGTGCATGCCTGTGTTTGTGTGTCTGAGGGGACAGGGGCTGTACGTATTTTGCAGCCAATACCTTAGGTTTCCTTGGGCTTTCTTGCAGGTCCTTTGTCATCATTCATTGCTGTGATTGTATTCCCCAGATGGTTGCCTGACTTTTGATCTGACCCTGATATTTTTGTGTTTTTACTTTCGTAGGCTAAATATTTTTATGTAGTTACCTACATTTCTCAAGATTTCCTCTTGGCATTTGTGGAACTAAACAAAGCAATTCTAATGTTTTCTAGAGAGTTGTCATTGCGTCATGCTGTGCCCAGCCTCTAAGACAAATTTCTCCAAGTAAAACACTAGAATCCTAGACAGCCTAACCTAGTCCTGGTCCTCGGAGATCACCATTCTTCTGAGTCCTAACAAAATAACGAGACCCATGCTGTGAAGTTATAATGCAACCATGTATAGTCTTTTGAGTCTGACCCCTTCTGTTAGCCATTTACAGTTACTCTTTAGAAGGTGTCTTCTTGTTCCTCTGAATGAGCATACCACATCTCTTTACTTAAATACACACTCTCAGTTGACTTTGTTTTTGTTTACTCTAAGAAATCCTGATAGGAACCTTGTTGTGGACGTCCCTTGTGACTGTGCATGCACACCCATTTGGGTGGGTAACAGTCTTGGAAAGGCTTTTCTGACTGAGTGATGCTTCTATTTGTTTTTTAACTTTCAACACTTTTTTTTTTATTCACAGGTTTCATCACCATGTTTTGGATTAACCTCTGAATAACTTTCATGAATAACTTGAAACTGTGTTTTTTGGATTCTCTGCTGTTATCAGTTGCTTCTCTCCTCACTATGATCAAATATCGGTCAAGGAAACTTAAGAGCATGTTTCTTTTGCCCTACTGATCAGAACACAGGCCGCCATGATTGACAAGGCATGATGGAATGGTTTGGCCCAGGAGGTTAAAAGGAGAGGCACCAGCATTCCACATTTTATTTCTGCTGCTGCGATAAAACACTCTGACCAAAAATAACTTGGGAAAGAAAGAGTTTGTTTGGTTTATGCTTCTAGGTCACAATCCATCACTGAGAGAAGTTGGGGAAGGAACTCAAAGCAGGAATCTAGAGACAATAACCATGGAAGAATTCTGCTTGCTGGCTTGCTCTCGAAGGTTCATGCTTAGCTAGCTTTTATACATAGCCTCAGACCACCTGTCCCCGTGTAGGATGGAAAACAGTGGGATGATCCCTCCTACATCAATCATAAATCAAGACAGTCACTGACAGATAAGACCACAGGGGATTTCTCCATTGAAATCCCTTCTTCTCATGAGACTCTATTTTGTATCAAATTGACAATATTTTATTGAATTATTAATTCTGTGAACCCTCTCGACTGCATGGTGATATCCACATTCAGGGTGGATGAATCTCCTTATCCCTTATCTCCTCGACTAAGCCTCTCTGGATATACCTATACAATCGAACTCCAAGGTATGTCTTACAAATACTCTGAATTGTTTCTTAATCTAATCAAGTTGACAGTAGATTTTAGTCATTTCACTGTTCTTTGGACATGAGAAAACATAGATTTAATCATATTTATTCAGGGTTCCAAGTCCTTGATGCCTCCTCCTCATCTATGGTTGACCACCACCCCTGCGATGTGCCCTAGACCAAGGAACCTTTATTTCCAGCCAGAAATTTGGTCAGACTCCCAACAAGAAAGTAACTGAATTGTGGACAGTGAGTTTCCCCATTTATATAAGGTCTGTGAAACTCAGAGTGAGGCTCTCACTTTCTTGACGGGTCTACTCGAGTTTTCTGGGTTTCAAGGATGAAGGGAGGGAAGATTTTTAAAAGAAGAAAGACTTGCTTCTATGGTTGAAAAGTCTGTGCACCTTCGCAGATGGGGACCCTTCAAAGGGGAAACAGGCCCTGTGTACAGAAAAAACAAAAAGCAAGCAAACAAACAACAAACTCTGGCTTCTGTAGCCAGAGTGTCATAATATGCTTGTAATATTTTGGCCATATCAGTCCCTCTCCCACCAGGGCTGAGGGAGGGGAGGAAAGCCTAGTTTCCTGTGGACCACTACACCCCAGCTCTCAGTGGGTTAGCGCTTCTCTGGAATACCTCAAGCTCTGTCCCCCTGAAACCAAACCCCAGCCTTTTCCTCAAACCAAATCCGCTTTCAGGTTTCTCAGTTTCTGTCAGCTGTAACAGTGTGGCTACACTGCTCGGAATCTAAGAAGTCATCTGAGACTCCCTTTGTTTGCAGAGGGAGTCAGCGAGTGCTTCACACTGGTCATCTTCACGGGGCTCCTCTGCTCTCCTCCCAGGTCTAGATTAGTGTTCTTGCATATCTTCCTGCCTCTCCTCGCTGCCTCTTCCAGCTTAGTACTAACAGGAACATGCAGCAAGTTCCTAATATTTCTCCTCTTACATCGAGCCTCGAGGGTGTCCAACCATGCAGCCAGGGTGACTGTGAAGTCTGAGACATTTGAGTGGATAAGGAACAACCAGAATTTATAATGTGAAGTGATGTTTTTGGCAAAGGATATAAAGAACAACAGTTAATGGCTAGAGTCTAGAATTGTGGGTAGGAAATCCTAGGCTGTTTTAGAAATCAAGTTTCTTAGTGCACTTTAGAACACAGTTTTGGTAGCACATGAAAAATGAGAGCCCATTGCATGTGAATGAAGTGAATAAAGACACAAGGATTTATAGATGTCTGGGATGCAGGTCCATTGTACAACACACAGGCAATGAGTTTTGAGTCATGGAGAAAAATAAGCATACATTCTCTTTCATCCAATCCCAAAATGCAGTCTAACACTGCCTCTTTTCAAACACCTCTCGTACCACAGTAACTGATACAGACCCCCATTCTTGAAATAGGTGATCCTGGACTGAAGTGAGCGCTCCAATTTGAATCCTTAGCACCTAAATAAAAACCTGGGTGTGGCCATCCTGGACACATGAATAGAAAATTTAAACAGTAAAAACAATCATGCACTTATCTTAATATTATTTGCCTTAATATTATTTGCCTTAATATTATTTGCCTTAATATTATTTGCCTTCTGTGTGGTAATCGGGGGCTCTGTCTCACTCTCTGTTTCTTTCACCCTTCCTTTTTCTTCCCTCTTTTTCCCTCTCTTCCGTGTGTGTGTGTGTGTGTGTGTGTGTGTGTGTGTGTGTGTGTACACGCACACACATTTCTGTGCCACTTGCCCAGGCAATAAAAGCAGGGATTCTTTATAGCCCCCACCTCTGAACCTTGAGAATCCAAGAGTCAGAGTTAATCAAGCAAATTTCTGTATTAATCAAGAACGGAAAAGTTTGTGTCGCTGTTTTTAAACACTTTTAAAAAAAACTTTCAAGTATTTCCTCCAGCTAAGAGGTAAAGACTTTGCAGTGTCTCCTTGAATCAAGGCAGACCTTTGGGGCTACTTTGGCTGAATTTTGGTGAGTTCCACTGTTGAGACCTCATTTATCCCTGGCTATCTTGGGACCCCCTTCCCCCATTATGCTGAAACTCAAGTGCTTGACTCCATACCTCCAAAGCTGACATCTTTCTCCATTATGCCATCAGGCAAGAAAGGAGATTTTCGGTCCCTCTACACCAGACCTTCTGCCCACTGAAGCCATTCACTGACTGTATTAATGCAAGGAGGGGAACAAAAAGAGCACCCATGTGAACATTCACTGACTTCTTGGTAAGTGCCAAGAGAAAAGAAAGGAAAGAAAAATAAAAAAGGAAGGAAGAGAAAAAGAAAGAAAAGAAAAGAAGCAGCCAAGCCTTGCCTCAACTCATGAAGTTGCAGAATACACAAGATATGATAAAGTAGGCATTATAGTATGTAAGAACATTTCGGGATGGTTAACACAGAGAACACACAGCCTAGAAAAGGGGCCAAAGGCCCTGTTTGGAGTAAGAAGCAGAGAAGAGGGACATTAATCCACAAGTTAATGTTGCTGAGTTGGTCTTAACTAAGTACAGGAGATAAAGATGGTTCTGTGGCATTTAAAATAGAGATAGCGTCAGCACCATCCTTTCCTAGTGATGCAACTAGCCTGGAATCACAGTAAAGATGGATTCAGGAATCCTGTTTTGGGTCCTGTTCTATGTTGTAGGCTCCAGCACCTACCTCACATGGCATTCTCCCGTATAGTGTCCACTATTTTCCCACTGAATCAGAACTCTTCTCAAGGATTTTATCATAGCTTATCAGATTGTAAACCTTATTTCCAAACACAGTCTCATTCTGAGGTTAGGGCATTGGGATTTCAACATGTCAAGAGACACGATTCAGCCTATAATATAAGCTGGACCACCTTCTTTACTAGCATGAAAAATATAACTTCACTATTCCTTCAAAGAAACTCTAGGAGAGTTACACACTGTGCATACAGTGGAGGGTCTGTACACTGAGCACCAAGGCCTAAATCTCTCTGCTTGCACAATGTGAGTGTGTTGTCCTTCTTTCCAGGTGCTGGAATGTGGGGGCTGCATAAGGGTGTGGGCTGAAAAGGAGTTTCGTGGCATTTTGATTTTTTTTTTTTTGGCTAGCATTTCTGTGCTGTGTGGGATGGAATGCAGTTTTTTGTTATTTTCACTTCCTACATTAGCAGTGGCAGGTGCACAATTATGGAGAACTTCATCCCTCCTCATGTGCCTCAGGGGTTTGTGTGTGGTCAAGATGCACCAAAGGAAAGCAACTCTCTGAACACAAGGAGGCACAACGTGGCCGAGAATGCTGTCCAGGCTTCCCCCTTGCAGCAAGCTAGGGGCTTCCAGGTCTTCCTTCACCTCAGACTGTCTAAACAAGGATTTCTCTCACACACCTAGCAATATCACCTGAAGCTATTTCTATCCATCCTCACTTCACACCCAACGGACATTCGATCCTTTGTTCCCAAAGTCCCCAAAGCAGCCACACACAGCAACAATGTACTCACTAGAGCCAGGAAAAGGTGCCCGGGGAAGCCTCTTGGAGGAGCCGGAGCTGACAGAGAGAGTCCTGTTTCCTAGGAAATGGAGACAGGCATTACTTATTCATCTATCAAGGCCAAGTGGATTCTGAATCACCGCCACTAATAGTCTAAACAGAGGTCAGACCTGTGTCAAAAATCTGGGCATATTTCCCTGAGAGCATTTGCATGTAATGTGTCTGAGAGCTAAGTATGAGTCTAGAGACAAAAATCAGCCTATTGAGAGCCCTTGAGAGTCCTGTGGATGAGAATATTATGGAACATCCCACTGGCTTCTCTGCTACAAGCTGAAGCTGTGATGTCTGGGACCGAAGCTCGGGGAGACTCGGGCATTTTGAGAACCATCATGTCACCTGATAGACACTACAGCTACTAAGACAAAGACAGGGACGGGAGAAAGCCTGCTCAACTGGGATAACAATCTCATCTGAAGTGCAGACCATGTAGGCGACCCACCTTCTGCCCATCACACAGACAGGCTCTCCCACAGGTATTCGCCCCGCCGTGCCACCCCCCCCCTTTTTCCTCCTCTTTACCCTATTTTCCTCTTTGATTATTCCTCAATTCTATTTATGAGGGCAAAAAAACACAGTTCCTGCCATGAAAACCTGGGTTCTCCAAGTGCTTTCTGAGATCAGCCGAGATCAAAATAACCCTTTAATGGGGGAAGAGACACCCAAAGGAAGAGTTCGAAGCTCTGACTTGAAAATCTGAAAACAGAATTCCTGGAGGTGGGTTGGGTTTGAAACCTTGGTCGTCAGGGTGTGGCTTAAGAACAAGAAACGAGCTACACACGGCAGGTCCTTAGAAATACAGCCTGATTTCACTCGTATTCCCACTGAATCTTCAACTGCATTATAGCAAGAGCCCCTGAGGACAGAGCACATTAACAGAAAAGATGAGTGTAATGGTCCCAAGTCTTTTAAATGGTTGGATCTTCCAGACCCAAATGTAATTTTACCACCCAACCTTTGGATCTGAACAGTGTGGCCGACTTAAGAGGTTCCTTGGGCATCTGCTCTTGATCTTTATCATAACTCATCAGTATAAACCCCAGACTACAAGAGAGTTCTCTAGACTCTGACTCATCGGCAGTGAAATATCCCCTACCCTGTCTGAAATGGACTTTAGTCTTAAGCGTAAATCACATTGAGAAGGGAAAAATAGAACCTTTGCCAGGAAATAAGAGTCCCTGCCTCAAGTGTCCCCTTATAGACAAGTTCCTCCTGTCTCAGGTGGCTTTCTTGGTGCCTCGGACTAACTTTTCATGAAATGAAGCACTTGTACATGTATAAAATATGTATGCACCAATAGGACTAGAAACTGTTTGATAGCTCCATAGACAGAGTGGGTAGTTTTGCAAATGGAGCTGGGTGAGAGATTTTCTAGGGCTTCCATTTGTCACCTTTCAAATATGAGCCCTCCACATGGAAAAAGTAACCTTAAAGTAAAAAATCTAATTTAAAAAAAATCATCCCATCTCTTCATCACCCCCTGCCAGCTCCCATTCCTGTCTTGTGGCTTGGAGTATTACTGTCAATAAACCATCCTTACTGCTAAGAAGTCACTCATTCCTAACATGCAAGGCCAAAAAGTAAAGTTTGTAGATCAGCTCACAGGTGCACTTTGGGAAGCAACAAGAGAGCGACTTTGAGGCTGACACAAGAAGGAAGACAGGAAATAAAAAATAAAAACCTCCTCAGCACAGAGACTTAACCTGGAAAACACTAGAAGCTTTGGGAAAACGGAACTTCTGTGGCATGCATTCTCCTTGACTCCAACCTGTGCTCACTTCCTCTGAAATATCACTGCGTGACATTAACAGAAGCCAAATGCTTCTAGAGTCATGATTCTCAATCTGTGGGCCATGACCCCTTTGAGGGTCAAAGGTCCTTTCTACAGGAGTCACATAAGATATCTTGCAAATCAAATATTAATGGTACAATTCAGAACAGTAGTAAAATTACAGTTATAAAGTAGCAATAAAAGTAATTTTATGGTTGGGGGTTCAGCACAACTTGAGGAACTGTTAAAGGGTCACAGCATTAGGAAGGTTGGGAACCACCACTGGAGTCACTGAAACCCATGCTCCTCCTTACATGGTTTCCCTAGAGTGGCCCAGATCATGGTTTGGCATTCTGGAATTGACTAAACATGAGACCTAGTTATCATTTTAGAGACATTGAATGATATAGAAGATGAGACAAGGAAAGGGTAAAAATAAAGTTCCTTTCTGGACCTTCTTGGAAGAGGTCCCAAGCCCATGACTCCGTTTGGAAATGGCAGGAGAAACAAAACACGCTGAAGCAGGGCTTCGATGGCAGCCCCAACTTTAACGATGTGTAGAGAACTGCTGAAGTCTTCAAAATGCTGCCAACTGGTGCTGCGTATGCAAATGAGCTATAAATTCAGGGTCCAGATTCTAGGTTACATGTGCCAGGACAAAGGGGACAAAGAGAGCATGTGTCTGTTTTTAGACTGTACATTTTTAGCAGCTTATTTCTACATTGTCAGCTTCCCTGAAGCCATTATCTCAGAATTTGAATTAAAAATACACATCTATAATTCCATTGCCTGGGACACATTCCAGAGAAACCACCCGTGTCTCTGGAGTTAGTATACAATATCAAGAACTACAAGATTGAACAACACCCTTCTCATTGACAATGCTTTTTTTAAGACCACCAAAGTCTAATCTGCTAACAATATGCTGATGCTGAGAGATATGCTGTCAGCACGATGCAGGGCTTACCACAGACATCTAGGCAAGATGTGCTATATAGTTATTCTCTCCAGGAAAATCTATCTCAGTGTTTCAAAAGGAAGATGTCATCCTGAAAATGTCTTTTTTCCTCTTGGCTTCACATGCAGGAACTAAGCCAGGGCTAACTCACAAGGCACTTCCTGGGCTTTTCAACCCATTTTGCTACTACTCAAGAATTTTGATGGAATCACACACTTGGACTGCTTTTGCCTAGCTGGGGACAAGACTGACTTCTCACTTCTTTTTGAATAGGTGTTCACCTCTGTGATCAAGGCCCTCCCTAACTGGTGTGTGTGTGTGTGTGTGTGTGTGTGTGTATGTGTGTGTGTTGCATGTCTGTGTGTGTGTGTGTCTATGTGTTCATCTGTAGTATGTCTGTGTGCCTGTGTGTCTGTGTGTGTGTGTATGTCTGCGTGTGCATCTGTGTGTCTCTGTGTCTGTGTGTCTTTGTGTGTGTCTATGTGAGTGTGTGTGTGTGTGTGTGTGAGTATCTAACTGTGTGTTCGACATAAATATGTTTTAGTGGATTTCCAATTTCTCTGGAGATATGAGATGACTTGCCACACTGGACACTCATTCCTTCCCAGCCCTGTGTTGCTGGAGTTCTGAACATGTCCTTTATGACTCTTCCCATTTCCGCTTCCTCATCCCTATCTTCAAATTATTTCCCATAAATATTTTAATTGTTGACATCAATCTAGAAACTGTTTGTGGTGATGAAGACTCTGGCTCATGGTTTACGCTGAGTGGATATTAGTAATGTTTTACAAAAAGGGCTGCGTATGTCCAACTGTGACATTGTGTTACTGCTTGACTAGAAAGCCTGACGACCCACACTTATTGCTTCTTTTAGCGGGCAGTAGATGCTTTTCTAACATTAATCACTAAGTAAATAGCTTTTTTATTACATTTCATAGGCCAGGTCTCTAGTGCCAGAACTGGACAGTAGTTGCTGACATAGAAGAAAGGGAGTTTGACTAGCATTTCAAAGTTGGCAACAACAAGATTCTTACATGTGGTATCAGGCATGGACACGGCAGCCTGTCATCACCAACTTGTACTGAATAGCGATGACCTGGATCCTCAGATTGAATGAAAAGAGCAGGAAACACAAAAACTCTATTTCTGAGACACTGCCCTTCATGGAACAGACAAACCACGGGGTCCAGATGAGGAAGTGGGTAACAGTGACGCTACCCCCAGGGAAGAACTGAAGCTGTCAGGTGTGATTGCTCCATGGAAGCCCCTGAGAGAGTGACAAGGCCCACATGCAGTGAACACTCTCTCAGCAATCCATGAGGACATGAGACCTAGCAACTGTTTTTCTTATAATGTATTTTGTTATTTGACAATTTCATATATGTGTATGATGTATTCTGATTACTCTGACCCTTGATGCACTAATCTCACTCCCATTCCCGTCAAACTCTCCATCTCACTCCTGTCCTACCAGTCCCTTACCCAGAATTATGACTTTGGAGTTGTTTTTATGACCTATTTAGTGTGTGTAATCAAGACTATTAAGACTATTTGTGTGACCATTGGATTGAATCCTTCTGAATCCTTCTGCTGGGGCCTGGCGGGCTTACCAGTAGGTCCACAACTTAAGGCATGATTGCTCCTCTACCTGAATCCATCAATAGCAATAGTCTGCCAGTGAGGGTGAGGTCCCCTGAGCCTCTTGATTCATGCCCACTCTTGACTGTTGACAGGCCCATTCTTCTGCAAACTCAGTACAGGCATCCATAGCTGCTGTGAATTTCTCATTGCATAGCTGTGCCTTGCCTAGATGACTTCTGGCAGTCCTTCTCCCTACCTTCCAGCTCTCACATCCCTTCTGCTCCTATTCCCCAATTGTTCCTGAGCCTTAGAGGGCATGGTATAAATGTCTTATTTAGGGCTGAGCATACTCACATCCTAATGACCATTTTTTTTGTTCTAAGTAATGATGTCCTCTGTGGTTCCACAGTACTGTTTCCTCTGATTGTATTCTCCCTAGATCCCAAGGGTAAGGCCCCATCTGCTGTGTGTTTATTGGCCAGAAAGGGATACAATTCAGGTTAAGAAAAGACAGGCTGCATTTCTGGGAAGAACTGTCTATCACTTTCTTTTCCACCTACTTTCAGTTGATGGTAGATGCCTGCTGGGAATAGATTTGGTAACTTTTAGTTTTCCTTCAACTCAAATTACTTCAGTCAAGTCAAGACTTCAGATAAGTCTTAGTGTTTTTTTAGAGGAACAGAACTGATCAATAGGTTCATTCTATCCATAATCTATCTCTGTAGACATAGATAGAAAAATAGATATCTATACTTACATGTAAATATTTATGTAGATGATATAAATATGTAGGGGATTTATTAAAACAGTTTATGAGTATGGTCCAGCTAGTTTCACAATGACTATCTACTAACAGAAGTTTCAAGAATCCAGTAGTTGTTCAGTCCCTAAGACTGGATGTTTAAGCTGGTTTTCAGTATATGCTAGAATTCTAAAGACTTGCCATCAAAAACAAGCAGGCAAAACGAGCAAGCTTCCTTCTTCCATGGCCTTTATATAGGCTGCTATCAGAACGTGTAGCCCAAATTAAAGGTATGTCTTCCCACCTCCAAAATTCTGGATTAATGGTGGGTCTTCCCACATCAAATGATTTAATTAAGAAAACAATCCCTCACAGGTGTACCCAGCCATTGGGTTTCAGTTAGTTCCAGATGTAATCAAGTTGACAACCAACAATAGCCAGCACAATAATGGTTTAAGCATGATGGCACACACTAATTATTAATGTTTTTTTTAATTAGATGCCTCTTTGGGGATTTTGTGTTTAGTTAGTGCTCTCTGTGGTATTCTAGGCTTTGGGACAGACACTAGTAGAAAAATACCAGTTTAGATAAGTCTTCCTAATAACTCCAAATTTAACTAAATCTCTTAGTATTGGGCTTGGTGAACATGGTGATAGGAATCATGCTGGTGTGAGAAGCAGGCCCTGAAGAACAGGAAATGATCAGTGAGATCCCAAGGGACCATTGGGTCAGAGGAGGTGGCTGTGAATTGTGACTCCCGAGTCAGGGAGATGATAAGAGGGGTCAGCCATACAAAGAATCCAAAATCCAATTACAAAAGCTGGACAGAAGCCCCAGTGCTTCATAAATAATTATAACTCCAGAGATATGGATGTATCATGTGGGTGGGCTCAGCACAGGCTGAACAGGGGACAATGGAGATGAGCTTCATATGTGTAGATATGCACAAGTATACCTGTGTTGCTTTTTTCAAATGTGGGCAACTTCCTGAACTTTAAGACAAATAGAAGTATGTCTATAAGCCAAAGGGCACCTGCCTCCTCTGACTGTACGAAAAGCTTCAGATCTTAAGCATGTAGTTTTAAAGATTTAATAAGTGGTCCATATCGAACAAGAAGATTGTGGGGACACAAGTGGCCCTTCCTTGACCACAACCATGCCAAGTCAAGTAGTCATCTAAAGAAGGGAGCTACTAAGAACTACAGTAGGAAGCAAATTAAAGAGGGAGGAGGGGTAAACCAGCAAAAGGCCCTGATAGAAAGTTCTGGAATGTCAAGCCCATAATGAGGAAGGAAGATTTCCAGGGAAGAAAGTCTTCTAGAAACAGCTTGGCTGGTTTGCTTATTTATTTCTTTCACATGCTCACTTTTATTTTTAGAATAACTGATACGCTTGTAATCCTAATGCATCTTCCCTTAGGGGATTAAAGTCAGCAGCTTCCTCTTCAAGTCTTTGATTACATTTAAAAGTAGCTGGTTGTCGTGTCTTGTCTGGGTGGCGTGTGACCTGATGTCTTTGCCCTTGGGTCTTTTCCCCCTTCCCTCCTGTCCTTCTGGGCTCCTCTAGCATGCAGCTAGAGGGGACATTTGACTAAATAAAATAGTTCAGGGCAGTTAGCCACGTCTATGGAGAAGGTGGGAAATAAGTGTCATCCCAGGTCTCCAACCCCATGGTAGAGGATCTGCTCCCAAGATCTGCTTCCTAATCTGTGAGGCCTCTCTCTAACTGTGGCTCTATCCACTGTTCATTTCCTATTGAAGAGTACAGACTGCTATCACAGAGTACTATCAAATCAACCGCTTCAACAACAAAATCTTATTCCTAACACAGAGCTCTGAATGCTGAAATCTGGGGTCTGGTGTTGGCAGAGCTGAATTCCCCTGGAAGCTCTGAGAGAATCTGTCCCGTGTGCGGCCTCTAGCTTCCAGAGTTTGCTAGGCTTTAATAACTGCCCCCATAAGCTACGCCTTATCTCCCTGTGACTTTCATTTTCTTTGAGTGTAATGTCCAAATCTCCCTTTGTCCAAGGACATCAGTCAGACTGCATTTGGAACCCTCACTAATGATCCTGCCTTGACTAATCACATCTACAGTGGTTCCATGCCCACATAAAGTCACCTTCTGAGGACAAGCACTTCAGAATATGAATCTGAGGGACATGTTCAACCCATAACAGAGAGAAAAAGGCTTTTCAGCTGCTGTAGAGAAAGGTTGAAATGCCAAGAAGAAGGGGAAAGATGGGGTCCACTTCTGTTCCTTATTTTTCTGGAACAGCATTGGGATCTGAGAGTTGAGACAATTGTAAGCTCCCCAGAACCCACGGTTGGGCACCATTCAATGGCAGAGTCATCTTTTGACAGACCCTGGTCTCCTTCACTCCATATCTATATCTTTCTAGGGACTACCCAGACAGTTCCTGATTCAACAAAAAATTCATCAAGTGGAGGAGTATTCCACAGACAGGTGATAATAACACCAATCTGCTTCAATGGGGGAATCAGCTGGAAGGAGAATATCCCAAAATCTGTTTCTCCACTCCTGCCCAAAAACACATTCATATTTCTAACCTCTAGCTGTTTGTCTTAGGAAAATGGATAGATTCATCCATGCTAGGCTGTATGTGTTTCTTGTGAGTAATTTTGAAGGCATCTCTTTATCTGGTATCCCCCTAACCAGTCAGAACCTGTCGAAGCACACCTGCATCCGGTGAGTCCTTTCAGGAGAGTTACTTTTGGTTGTTTCTAGGCAGAGACAATGGAGGTGCCTGGACAGTAAGACAAATGACTCTGGATGGACTCCAAGGCCCCTGGCAGTACTTCCCAGCCCAACCCTGCTTCCGAGCTGTCCCAATACATTCCCCAGATGATCAGCACAAACCCAGCTCATAGCTCACTCTTCTGAGCACAGCATCCATGCCTGCTTCACCAAGTTCATGGTATCTCATGGAACCCACAAAGACCTAAAGGGGTCCTTTTCTGCATTTCCCTTGGGCAATGGGACCATGCTATGTATCCAATATTGCCCTTGGTTCATGAACTTCTACATTTTTATACGTCTGTTCAGGTTCTAGAAATTGGACATTTCCAAAGCAGACTCTTAATTTTGAAGTTAAGAATATTCAATAGGGAAAGGAGGCCAGACTTTACATTGCGTTAGCAGTACAAATTGGTAAGGTTTTCACAACATCCTAAGGATGTTGGAACAAAGACCACAAATAGGATAGCTTAACACAATTCCCTCTCAGCTGTGGAGGACGAGTCAATACTCACAGTGATGACAATGACATGCCTCCCCAAAACTGCGGAGGAGGCACCTTCCAGGTCTCTGTCTACCTTCTACAGGTGGTGAGGAATCCCGGGTGTCCTTGTCTGCACTGTACTGCCCCATTCATTCTTTAATTTTAATTTTTTTAAACATTTTTCCATCTATTTGTGTCTGCACTTTGTGTCTCCCTCTCTATGGGAGGACATCGTTTATACTACATGAGGCTAACGATATCACCACAACCTGTCTCAACTTCAAAGACCCTGTTCTAAGGTCACCGCATTGGTTACTTTTCTGTTACTCTCATACTACCAAAGCACCTTGTGAAGTAAGAGATTTACATCATCTCAGAGTTCAGGGGAGTCGGGGAAAGTCAGAGTAGGAGCTCAGAGTGGGAAAGTGGAGGCAGCAATTGGAACAGCACACGGGGAAGCACTGCCTACAGGCTTGCTTGCCCTGGCTTTTTGGTTACCTTTCTTATATATCCCAGGCCAGCCTGTCTGGAGATGATGGTGCCCACAGTGGCCTCGGTCCTTTTACATCACTCAGTGATAAAGAAAATGTCCCACAGATATATCTATAGACCAACTTGATGAAAGTAATTTTGAAAGTAAGATGTGTCAAGTTGACAACCATGATTGGCTGTTACAGTCACATTCACAAGCACTAAGTGCTAAGACATAACTTTGGGAGAGACACTGCCCAACTTATAGCCCTCCTTAGCAATGGAAAAACATTCAAGTGCTTCTAGATTATGTATTTAAACGCTGATGAAATCACATTACAGAGACCTTGGTCCCAAGAGCCTCAGTGGTGGCGTTATTCAAGTCTATTGAAACATCAGGATCTATGGAATAGAACACCCCCCTCCTAAGCTCATCCCCTCACCTCTGTAAGATCTGATCTAGCTTATGAGCTCCTTTGAGACTCTGCTGCCTCTGAGACACATTTCTTAGTATGCCTTTCCTACACACTGATATCTCTCATTTTTATTTAAATATGCTTCTGTGAATCTTATCTGATTGCTCCCTTGTTAGCTCATAAATATTTATTTAGTATATACTATGTGCCAAGCAAATGAAAGTAAGCAAAAAGCACACACCCTGCCTTCCAGGTGCTCCTAGTTAGTGACATGCAGAGAAAACAATTCTGTTCTAAGAAGCTAGAGTATGGGGAGCAGAGCTGATTCCCTGTGTATGTGAGGTCTTTCTGCCGTTCTAGAGATGCGGATGGGCACATCATATTCAGTATCTGACCTCATGTTTATATAAACATGGTAGATGGCCCCATTAACCCCATTTTGCAGATGGAAAAACAAAAGTCCCAAATTAAAGATCAGAGAAGGTTAGTATTTTTGGTCAAGGTCACACAGCCAGAATTAGGATTTGATCTTACATATATCTCACTTTAAAATCTTGGCTGTTGACTTTAAAAACTGTGAATCCCACTTATGACGGCATGAGATTCCTGTAGACCCAAATTTCTAATAGTGTACATGCCTGGAATTTTCCAAACCAAAACTATCTTTAAATGGAGAATAGTAACTATTGACTGCTCCCTGCATATATGGACCAAACAAAGAGGGCTTAATGTGAAGCCAAAAACTGTGCTGAACTGCTGAGTTCTTATCATTCTTGTTGGGTGAACTGAGACCATGCTTCATACCCCTATGTGTGTCCATTTCCTTCCAAAATTAACATTCAATGCATTGGAGTGCACAGGTTCACTCAGGCAAATGCACAAAGAAGGGATGATGTATTTATTGTGAAAACTTCTATTTTCCATGGTGGTTCACCTATGTGATCTGGGGATAAATATTCATTAAACAAATAAAAGTTTTAAATGTCTAAGAACTGCTTGGAGTGAATCTCCATGTATGTCCTTGAAAGCATCAAACCTTCTTGTTTTTAAGGATTGTATGACTTCAAACATTACTACTTTATTATCTTAGTGACCTTATTACTATCTTATTTAGAAAACACTCATCACCACAAATAAATATCAAAAGTAAAATAAAGTTACAATGAAATGTTCCTTAATTCCATTTGAATGAGTAAAATTAATAAATGCAGATGGCATGAAGTAATGTTAAGGAAGCAAAGCTTCTGGATGCTACCTTTGGGAGTGGAAACAGAGAAATGGAGCAACATTCAAGAGAACAACCAGCTCCTCAAAGACCTTATATAGAGAAAGATATGGTAGATGGTAGGTAGGTAGGAAGACAGGCAGATAAGTAGATAGGTAGATAGATAGATTGATGGATAGATGTTGTATAGATGATAGATGGATAAAAATATGATAGGTAGATAGATAGATAGATAGATAGATAGATAGATAGATAGATAGATAGATAGATAGATAGATAGATAGATGTTATATAGATGATAGATGGATTATGATAGATAGATAGATAGATAGATAGACAAATAGATAGATAGACAAATAGATAGATAGATTATAGATGATTGGTAGACAGATGCAGATAGATGATAAATGGATAGAAAAATGATAGATAGATAGATAGATAGATAGATAGATAGATAGATAGATAGATGATAGATTGATGGTTAGATGTTGTATAGATGATAGATGGATAAAAACATGATAGGTAGATAGATAGATAGATAGATAGATAGATAGATAGATAGATAGATAGATAGATAGATGTTGTATAGATGATAGATGGATAAAAATATGATAGATAGATAGATAGATAGATAGATAGATAGATAGATAGATAGATAGATAGATAGATGATAGATTGATGGTTAGATGTTGTATAGATGATAGATGGATAAAAACATGATAGGTAGGTAGATAGATAGATAGATAGATAGATAGATAGATAGATAGATAGATGTTGTATAGATGATAGATGGATAAAAATATGATAGATAGATAGATAGATAGATAGATAGATAGATAGATAGATAGACAGACAGATTATAGATGATTGGTAGACAGATGCAGATAGATGATAAATGGATAGAAAAATGATAGATAGATAGATAGATAGATAGATAGATAGATAGATAGATAGATGATAGATTGATGGTTAGATGTTGTATATATGATAGATGGATAAAAATATGATAGATAGATAGATAGATAAATAGATAGATAGATGATTGGTAGACAGATGTAGATACATGATAGATGGATAGAAAAATGATAGATAGATAGATAGATAGATAGATAGATAGATAGACAGACAGACAGATAGATGATAGACATATAATAGATGAGAGAGAGAGAGAGAGAGAGAGAGAGAGAACTGACATCCAATAATCTCACTCCTGAGTATTGCCATAAGGAATTATTTCATATAAAAACCCTTAACCAAATGTTTCTAAGTGTTTTTAATTTTCACCCTGTAGTTACTTTTCTCATTGCTGTGGCAAAATAGCTGGCAATTTACGGGCTTCTGGCCTAGCCCAGGAGAGCTACGGCCTCAAGAACGAGAGGTGGCAGGATGCTATCACACTTGCAGTAAGGAAAAGAGAGATAAGCGCTGGTACTCAGCTTTCCAAAGTTTTCCTTTATATTCATCCCAGGGCCCTGAGATGCTGCTATCTACATTTAGGGTGGATCTTTCTTACACAGTTAAACATCTTTGAAAATGCTCTCAAAGACTTTCCCAGTGGTGTGCCTCCTACGTAATTATAAATTCAGCCAAATTGACAATGATGATTAATAATCGCAAGCTTATGCTTGTAACTTTAATTTTTTAATATCTTATTTTTAACCTCCCTTTTAGCCCACCACCCACCCGAGGTAATAGAAAAGAAAGGATACCGGGGAAGTGGACCTGTTTAGAAATAGTTCTTTAAAACAACTCCCATCTATGTTGTCTGAAAAAAATGGCAGTTCACAGGTTAACAGCTGGATCCGCTCACATACACTTCACGTGTATCAATGGTCCAGTTCAGTAGAGTCAGGGTATTAAGCACGAATAAACAATAGTGACATGACCTAGTAGGAACAGCTAGGCCCCAGCCAAATCAGCACAAGTCAATAGGAGGGACCAGGTCCTGTGCCTCTCTCAGCAAAGCAAAGATCAGCGAAGACGAGAGACTAGCAAGAGTTGCACAGCAAGTCAGGCTCAGCCTCCGCCACTGTCTGCTGAGCCCTATTTATATCCCTCCAGACGTCACCGGTCCCCCGTGGGCCCTGTCTCACCATGTGTCTTGTCGCAGCGCATGAGTCTGTCTCAGCTGATATCACTCTGCTAATCAACCAGAGTCTGAGGAAGCAACAAAAAGCCACAACACACCACCAAAAGTTTTTGGGTAAATTTCTCCCTTTGGAGTCCCAACAACTGCAGCTCATGTAATGCATGATCAATACATGTGTGCTGTTAGTGATGAATCCTTCATCACATGTCCTTTCGTGTGCTTGCTTTAACAGAACATCCTTTCACCTGTGTCTACTTCAGCCAAATGTTCCAAGAGTCTGCTTTAGCCTTTCACCTGTGTCCACTTCAGAAAAACACTCCTTCATGTGTTTGCCCCAGCAAAACTCCACCCAACACAGCTGACTTTCCAAAGAACCCTTAGGTTTCACTTTATATGCTTGCCAGCCTGACCCTGAAACACACCCCTTTAATCTATTCCATTCCACCCATGATGCCCTAGAAGGTTCATAGCCATCTCATAATGCAAAGATGCATTATATAATTCTTCAAGAGTTTCCTAAGGTCTAGCAACTCTAACAATGATCCAAATGCCAATGGCCAATATCTCTTCTGAGATTTAAGGCAATCTCTTCTCTCTTAACTGTGAGCCTCCACAAAATCAAGAAGCAAATCACACCCTTTGATTATTCAGTAGCATGGAGTAGAACTTCCCATTCCAAAGGGGCCAAATAGGATCATAACAAGAACATTTTGCACCAAAGCAAGGCCAAAATTCTGCAGGACAAACACCAACTTCTGCAGCTCTGTGTGTGACTTCTGAACGTATTGTTGGAATTATCTGGGATCCAATATCCTTGCACATCCCTGACCCTTTACCTCCACCACCTGCAGCACACATAGACTTGTTCTTAGGCTGCCTTGGTTCTGTCTTTCCTTAAAGGATGTCTGTAGTTCTTAACATCTCCAAAATCCTGCAGAGAACCTGATGTTGCTTCACATTGCTTACCTCAGTGGCTTTCTGCACCCTTGGTGCAAGACCTCACAACCTTGCAACTCTTTCATATTTCATTCCCAATATCAAGTGAACCAGGATGCCATGTTCTACAACCAGCTAATAGTGCACTCCAGTCCCCTTTTTTACTACATCTGAGTGGGATCTGCGTGACTTAGTTGGAAGACTTCCTTGAGTGACAGTTTTGATGGAGGAACTCCTTTGATGACATTCTGTATACAGAGAATCTCTTCTCAAATAAACTTTCATTTTCACAAGCTAAAATATTTGATACATGGAATCTTGTCTGAATCCTCTTCCTATTGTCCCAGTTAAAAATGTGTTTTTTCTTTAGTGACACTAATCTCTTTAGTATTTGTAGCTAATTTCTCTGTGCTGGCATGATCTGTGTGATTTAACTTATTTGTACTTCTTTCTCCACTAAACGGGACATTTTTTTTTATATCATCTGAGTACTTTCACTCAGAACTAAGAGCTGCAGTCTGTAACCATACCATAGCCTGGATGTTATTCAGTATTGAAATATCCTTTACTAAACATTTCAGTCTACTCTCTGCAACACTATCAGCATGCTAGTCTTCTATACTCCCACCAGAAGAAACCAGAATCTCTGCTTACAGCACTGCAGCAGAGTACAGTGCTGTACTTAGCCCACATCCAAACTTTTCTTAATTCTTCCCCTGAGACTAGTTCCAATGACCTAAAGACCACAGAGTAAGAAGCCACACAAGGGCCCCACCACCAGACCAGTCTTCTGAATTAGCTACTCTTCTCATTGGATGTGACAAAACACTTAGCAAAATCAGGCTAATAAAGACAGGATTTATTTGTTTCTCTATTTGAGAGTACACTTCCCATCAGAGGCAGCAATGCCTGACAGCTAGAGGAGGCAGGAGGCAGGATGCAGGAGGCAGGAGGCAGGAGGCAGGAGGCAGGAGAGATGAGCACTGTTGCTTGGCTCCCCATCTCTTTTTATTCAGTCCAAAGGCTCAGTCCATGGGATGATGGTCTTCACATTCAGGGTTGCTTCTCCCTTCCTGCAACTGCAAACCCCCGCAGAGATAGTCTCAGAACTCCGTGTCTATTGTAATTCTAAATAAAGTTTGACATGAAAGTTAAACTCTTGTGCATCCAAACCTAGAAATGCGGTGGAGAGAATTCAATCTCTTCAATAGAAAAATGGATACATAAACTCGTGTACATCCCTGAAATGGAATACTCCACAAAATGATCTCTTAATCTGTGCAGTATTACAGATCACAAAGGGATTGTTGTTTGAGTCGATCTGACAAGCTGAATACCATGTGATCAGCTGTGAGACTGGATACTCAAAGAAATACAAAACTATAGTGGAAAAGAACAAACTCATAGAGTCCCCTGAAACGTTTCAGCTAAGAATGCTCATAGAACCAGGCAGCTCCACAGCCTTCTGTGCTGAGCCCACCATCAGAGAGTGATCTCCCAGCAGCGACTTCACTTCTGAGTGCGGAGGTGAGATCTCCACCTTCTCTCTGGAGGGGTACAGCTAGGAACACACTGGGCATATGATCAGTGGAGCAGCAGGGAACTAGACAGCTCCACAGCCTTCTGTGCACAGACCCTGCCAGAAGAGAGTTGGTCTCCTAGGAGTAAAAACACAGGTTTACAGGCCCATAGGAGAGGCAAGCTCCAGCCAGAGACAACAAGACCACCTAACACCAGAGATAACCAGATAGTGAAAGGCAAGCGCAAGAACCCTACCAACAGAAACCAAGGCTACTTGGCAACATCAGAGCCCAGTTCTCCCACCACAGCAAGTCCGGGATACCCCAACACACCGGAAAAGCAAGAGTTGGATTTAAAGTCTCTTCTCATGATGCTGTGAGAGGACATCAAGAAGGACATAAATAACTCCCTTAAAGAAATACAGGAGAACATGGGTCAAATAGTAAAGGCCCTTAAAGAGGAAACACAAAAATTCCTGAAAGAATTACAGTAGAATACAAACAAACAAGTGAAGGAACTGAACAAAATCATCTAGGATCTAAACATGGAAGTAGAAACAATAAAGAAATCACAAAGTGAGACATCTCGGGAGATAGAAAATCTTGGAAAGAATTCAGGAGTCATAGATGCAAGCATCAACAACAGAATACAAGAAATAGAAGGAAGACTCTCTGATGTTGAAGATTCCATAGAAAACATTGATTCAACAGTTAAAGAAAATAAAAAATGCCAAAAGCTCCTGAGCCAAAACATCCAGGAAATCCAGGACACAATGAGAAGACAAAACCTAAGGATTATAGGTATAGAAGAGAGTGAAGATTTCCAACTTAAAGGGCCAGTAAATATCTTCAACAAAATTATAGAAGAAAACTTCCCTAACCTAAAGAAAGAGATGTCCATGAACATACAAGAAGCCTATAGAACTCAAAACAGACTGGACCAGACCAGAAAGTCCTCCCAGCACATAATAATCAAAACACCAAATGCACTAAACAAAGAAAGAATATTAAAAGCAGTAAGAAAAAAAGGTCAAGTAACCTATAAAGGCAGGCCTATCAGAATTACACCAGACTTCTCACCTGAGACGATGAAATCCAGAAGATCCTGGGCAGATCTCATACAGACCCTAAGAGAACACAAATGCCAGCCCAAACTACTATACCCAGCAAAACTCTCAATTACCATAGATGGAGAAACCAAGATATTCCATGATAAAACCAAATTTACACAGTATCTTTCCACAAATCCAGCCCTACAAAGGATAATAGATGGAAAACGCCAACATGAGGAGGGAAACTACACCCTAGAAAAAGTAAGAAAGTAATCTTTTTCCAACAAATCCAAAAGAAAGTAACCACACAAACATAAAAAGAACATCAAAAATAACAGGAAGCAACAATCACTATTCCTCAATATCTTATAATGTCAATAGACTCAATTCCCCAACAAAAAACTTAGTCTAACAGAGATGTTTTTCATGTAGATCTTCGATTTTATCGGAAAATGTTTGTGACTCCTCTTTCAATTTAGTAATGCCTTTTGTGTCTACCATTTTGACTGTATTATTTTCCATGATAATCTTTAATTTTAACATTTTTTTCTGTGTATTTCTTCAACTTTGTCAGAGGTGATTTTCATGTAGATCTTTGATTTCATTGGGGGTGGGGGGTGTTTGTACTTCCACTTTCAATCAATTTAGGAATGTTTTTGTACCTATCATTTTGTCGGTATAATTGTCCATGATAATCTTCAATTATATCATTTTTCTGTATTTTTCTTCAATTTTATCAGAAGTATTTTCCATGTGGATCTTCAGTTGTATCAGACAAAGTCTATAATATTACTTTCAATCTACTTAGGAACATTTTTATACCTTCCATTTTATCTGTATAATTTTCCATGTAATAGTCAGTTTTAACATGTTTTTCTATATATTTCTTGAATTTTTTCAGGAATATTTTCCTTGTAGATCATCAATTTTATCAGAAAGTGCTTATAATTCCACTTTCAAAAAACTTAGGAATATTTTTATGCCAACCATTTTATCTGTATAATTTTTCCATGAAATATTCAATCTTAATGCTTTTTTATATATTTCTTCAATTTTGTCAGAAATATTTTCCTTGTAAATCTTCAATTTTATCAGAAAATGTTTATAATTTCACTTTCAATCAACTTAGAAATATTTTTATGCCTACCATTTTATCTGTATAATTTTCCATGATAATTTTCAATTTTAATGTTTTTCCATATATTTTTTCAAATTTATCAGAAATATTTTCCATATAAATTTTCAATTTTATCAGAAAATGTTTACAATTCTACTTTCAATCAATTTAGGAATATTTTAATTCCTACCAATTTATCTGTATAAATTTCAATTTTATCATAGATATTTTCCATGTAAATCTTCAATTTTATCAGAAAATGTTTTTACTTCTACTTTCAATCAATTTAGGAATATTTTTATGCCTACCATCTTATCTGTATAATTTTTCATGAAATGGTCAGTTTTAACATGTTTTTTTCTATATATTTCTTGAGTTTTACCAGAAATATTTTCCTTGTAGATTTTCAATTTTATCAGAAAATGTTTATAATTCCACTTTCAATCAACTTAGGAATATTTTTATGCCTACCATTTTATTGACCATTGAAATGGTCAATCTTAACATGTTTTTCTATATATTTCTTCAATTTTATCAGAGATATTTTCCATATATATTTACACAATGGAATACTTCTCAGCAATTAAAAACAATGAATTCATGAAATTCTTAGGCAAAAGGGGAGCAGGAGGAGGGAAGAGGGCTTATGGGACTTTTGGGGAGGGAGGGAACCGGAAAAGGGGAAATCATTTGGAATGTAAATAAAGAATATAGAAAATAATAATAATAATAATAACAAACTCCTACCTGTCAGAGCTCCTAGGGAGTGGAGGGTGAATATGAAGGGATGGTGCAAGTGCAGTAATAGAAGTAGTCAGAGTCCTGATTGTTGGCGGTTGTGCAACCCTGAGTACATAGTAAAATGTACAGAATTATACATCCAAAACATCTACTTAATATATGTTATTTTAAATGAAAATTTCAGGAAAGACACTGAACAACTGCACATATCCTTTAGTAGTGGCTATTAATTGCTGAAAGGTTTAAGGGGAAGAAGGAAATGATAGCATTCTGGAGTTGGATGGAGTAATGAACAACTGAACATATCTCTACAATATGTAGTCAGTTCTGTGCCCTATCATGACAAGCAAAATCATGCTACTGATGAACATGTTAATTCAATAACAATAGAAATTACACATTGTTCTCAGCATGGGACTTTCATTTTTTCAAGTACAATCTTATGTATGTATTGGAGGAGGCTACTGATTTGATCTTTGAAACTCTAAAGCTAGAATTCTCAGAGGAAATTCATAACAAAGATCCTTTGATTAGTAAGTACGTCATGGCACCGAGTTAGTGTGACCAGTGTCACAGATCCAAGAGAGAAGAGGCCATGGGACAACAAGAGCTCTAGGTCAGAGGCAGGTGACCTGAGCGGCCCAAAGCATGAAGACATATCACCAGGACACAGAAGTGAAGACTACAAGAGCCTGCAAAGAAAGAGGGTGTCCCTGGGGGATCACACAGAGATCAGCATACAAAGCCAAGACCGGGATCAGCTCCCGAGAACCCCTTTCCTACGTTTCCCAACCACTTCCTTTAATCTCACCAGCCTGAAAATGAGATTTCTAAAGTAGCAATTTGCTGCCAGACTGGCTTGCAAGTGCACAGTGAGATTTTTTTATTAGCCAAATGATTAATATTAATATGATAATTCATAGTAGAATCCAATTCATTTCTCGACAATACCACTGACAAAGGATTGCTCAGTTACTCAGCAACCCAGACAAATGTGATGTTCTTATCTCTGTCCTGTGATTTCTGTAATAGCAGAATAATGAGGTATTATTTAGCTTAACATAGCTGCTGAAGTTTCTCTCTGGTCTTGGAAGGAAGAGACATGCGAGCCAGAATCCGTTTAAATGTATAATCAGTTTTTCATTCATGACATTATATAAATAAAAAGTGAATTAATTTAAAGGACAAGTTATCCAGTATATATCTTCATTATGTGCTAAGATTAGTGGTCCTATGGAAACCCATCAGCCAAGAATATTTTGTTATTATAGAGACGGTAAGAATCTAGCATAGATCTATACACAATAACTACGTAAATAAGATTAGAGCTAAAATGCATTATGAAATTTTATGTTTCATAAGACAGCAAAACTCAGTTAAGTGGGAGAAGAAAATAAAAATAAGTAATATTTAATGGAACACAAATACTAAGAGGAGACTTTTCATTGACTCAAATGAGGTCTCTGTTTCAAATCCACCATCTGGCATTTTGCATTTGTCTGTCTGCAACATAATTTCTAAAGGAGATGACTGATTTTTAACTAAATTCAATACCCACTCTAACAAAGAGTAATAAGATACAACTTAAGTCCCTTCTGCAGCTCTGTGCTTTTCATGCAACAGCTGAAGAGCCCTGTAAAACAATCTTATAAAGAAACCGTACCCATGTGTTTGGGAAATAAGCTCTCGATATTAACAAAGGCGTGTGTGTGGAAATGTACAGGACCGTGGCTTTTTATGCAAGCCGCTTTATGTTTGGACTTGTGTACTGTGCTCACATGCGAGGCAAATATACTTTCCAAGTAGATCTTCCCATGTGACTGGGGGTAAATCTATTGAGCTAAAAGACATGAAAACTTGATAATTTACCAGAGGAACGGAGAAATAGAGATTTGAGCTGTGAAAATTGAGTCCTGAAGATTTAGAGATTGTCTTACAATTGCTCTGCTGCTTGTGGGGAAAACTGGTTTTTTTAAAGCTGAAAAGATGAACTGTATGTATTGAAAATTCAAGACTCTGAAATATTAATAAATGAGAGTATGGTTGATTAATCTACACACAAACTACAATGAACCTATTGGAAGAAAGAAAAAAAAACAACAACAAGCCTTTGGACTCCTTAATCAAGCTATCAAATCATTATGTTCTGGGAGACAACTGGATTTTGTATTCTCTCTGAAAAATATAAATGGTTTCATCTACAGACTGGGGTAGGGTGTATGAGATATAGACATGCATAATATATATCTTCAAAATTGATATTACTTCAGGGAATGTAAACTATAAGTTGTAGAGTTTGTGATAGCAAGTCAAAGAAAATATTAAAATGAGGGGAGAAAGGTATCCGTTGTTGGACTAGGTATTCTTGATAATCAAGGGTTTCAGCTAAATATTCTGAGCTAGTTAGAAAGAGCGAAAATGAAGCATTTGGTCTTTTAAACTGAATCCTAGAGTTAAAGTTGTTTATGACGTCAACGCAGCACAACACTCAATGAACAGCTGGGTTTGTTGAGCAGGTTGGAAGCCAAGTGCAAGTAGGCAGAAAGTTGGTCAGTGGTGACCTTGCGCTGGAATGGGACCCACCATTAAGGAAGAAGTGGGAACAAGAAGAGGAATGAGACCCGTTTACACCAAATGTCCATCAGTGGCTTCAGAATGCTTCAAATGTTTACATATGCAAAGTAATTAACCGGAGAGAGAAAAGTGGAAACGGAAGACTGGTGGGTTTTCTTTTTTGTTTTTTTGTTTTGTTTTTGTTTTGGTTTTGGTTTCGGTTTTTTTTTTTTAGAGATAGCAGTAAATCCGTACATACATTTATTTCTAAAATGGACTGTGGCGGAGAAGCAAAGTCGGTATGTCTATCAGCTTAGCCAGGCCTTAGCCATTGCATCCCAGTTTTGCATTCTCAGGAGGCCTCTGCTCTCCTGTCTCATTCCAGTTTGAACCTTCCTGGGTTACATTAAATATTATAGCATCCTACTTATTAACGGCTTTCAGGCTTAGGTGTCCAAGACAGCACTGTGAGGTAAGGATGATTATACTTACATGACCAAAAAAGGGACATTAAGGTCTGGATTGTCAAGAACCCAAAGCCGGCACCTCCCCATACCTCGCAGCCCATCTCCAGAGCCCAAGATCTCTACCTGAAACTTCTCCCTACTTAGTGGTCTTTTCTAAATATCATGCCTGCAGTATTTTTCTATTTAAATCACAGTAAAAATTTTAATTTATTTTTTTCTTTGCTCTCTTTCATGTTGGACAAACTACAGACATTCCAAAGGCACCCCTGCATGGACAAGCACTCCCCTTGCCCCCGGGCAAACAAGAAATGTATCCTCTTATGAGAATATAGGGGAACTTCCTGCTCATAAGTACACTGCTGGAGGAGGAAGTGGGCTGGGGAATACATAGTGTTCTCCTAAGCACTGCTGGACTGTTTTCTGAGGAGCAAATCCCTTCCAGGGATATTGAAAATCCTGCAGGGCTGAAGGGCCAGAATTGCAGAGGAGAAGGGCAGAGCTTAAAAGAGCCTTTGGAACAAACCTCTCCTCTTCCATAAAATCAACAGGACAGAAATTGGGTCTTTGGATCAAACTTCAAAATGGAGCATTCAGCAATGTCTCTGATCTTTGTAACGTGTTTTAGCTTTCAGCTGTCACTCTGCATTCAGCTGCTGAGGTCTCCAAAAGCGATTGGTTCTTTGCCAGGAGATAATCGTGAAGGTCCATTCTTAGATCCTTTCTAAGTGAGCTTTGTATTCAGAGGGGTGTGTTGCTTCTAAATAAAGCCGTTATCTTATTACATTATTTAGCCTGTGATCTTTTTTTTTTTGAGTTTCAAAAGTTCTTTTCCTAGAAAAAGCCCCCCCCCCCAGCACCTGTTCTGGCTGAATGTGGTTCTGCCCCGAGGGGTTTTCAGGTTTAGACAAGGATGGGAAGATGGAAGCCCCCCCCCACCAGCCTGTGGTCTGTAACAACATTCCCCACAGCCCTTGATGTCCTGTGGAAGCAGTTCTAATCACCTCGATGAGGATGAACTTGAGGTATCCCCAGAGTTAAGGAACATGTTATTTTACCCCACTTAAACATGACTCCCATAAAGGCCAATACAGCATCATGTTCTTCAAAGGGCTTGCTGACCTCGGTAACCTTGAGGTTGTCTATTTGCTCCAGGAGGTAATTACCTTCTGGGTAGAGTGTTCCAGGGACATGATTAAAGGGATGATGGGAATGTCTTTATTTTACAAGCCAGACCCAAACTGCGGCAGCAAAAGCTTAGCTTCCTTTTCTAGGACAAGTTTATAAGGTGTAACCCTTCCCAAGAAGAATAAAGTCATTTTAGTCACTGATAACTTAATCTGAGTTAATTGAGGCCAATGAATGAAAAAGTGGGCATGGGAAAAAAAAGAGAATAGCACATTCATATTCATGGATGAGGAGTAGGTTTGGATCTCTTGGGTTTAAGCGGTGTGCGGGGCAGGAAGTGGTGAACATATCAATCAATGGAGAATAGAAACTTACCTCTAGCCGGGCGGTGGTAGCACACGCCTTTAATCCCAGAACTTGGGAGGCAGAGGCAGGAGGATTTCTGAGTTCGAGGCCAGCCTGGTCTACAAAGTGAGTTCCAGGACAGCCAGGGCTACACAGAGAAACCCTGTCTCAAAAAACCAAAAAAAAAAAGAAAGAAAGAAAGAAAGAAAGAAAGAAAGAAAGAAAGAAAGAAAGAAAGAAAGAAACTTACCTCTAATGAGGAAGGAAGCTGGAAGGAAGCTGGAGAGATGGGTTAGTAGTTAGGAGCACTGGTGGATCTTCCAAAGGACCCAGGTTCAAATCCCAGCACCCACATGGCAGTTCATAACTGTCTGTAATTCTAGTTCCAAAGGGATCTGACACCCTTACACAGATGTACACGGAGGCAGAACACCAATGTAAATAAGAGAAGGAGAGAGAGGGAGACAGAGGGAGTAGGCAACTCTTCAGGTTTACATCACTCCTGAACAATACCATTAGCCTCGATTTCTTAACCACTGAGAAGCCTATGTAAGGCTACAGTGGCAATCATTGTAACTTCAGCCTTTTGAAGGGACTAAAGAACACAGGCTATAATTTGTATACTATTTTTAAAATTCTTGAACATCTAGCACCACCACAAATTATAAATGTAAGTCACCAGGGCCATCAAAAATCATTCCTCGCCTTTTGCCTATTCAGCACTAGGCTGGAGTTTCTCCCTAAGCAAGGAGACTGATTCGGAACAGAATACACCAGTGTTAACCCAAACTGGATAGACTGTTATCAATCATCCTGTCTGCTCCATGGGGGAAAGTTACAGAATTCATAGAGAACATACAGAGGAATTACTAGCGATGTCTTTTCTTTCTCAGAAATCCACCATTAATTTCCAGTTCTACCTTCTTTGATATGGAGTTCCTTGGTCAAGGGTAATTGAGTGAGTTGAAGAAGGATTTCCAGGTGCATCCAGGGGACAAGGATTCTGAAGAATCCTGTGTTGGTCATGCATTTTCTAGTTCATTCTTTCCCACATCTCTTCCTCCTAGTCCCCTCTGTCACTTTAGAAAAGTTATCAAAAGCAGAGTTTGCAGGATTCAAGCTCGGCCAAAGCAAACAGGCCAAAAATTTGGGAAATGACTTATCTTAATCCAAGGGTAGTAATCCAATTTATTTGACTGGAATGCTTCACATTTCATCAGCTCACCCAGCAGTGTTTGGGTTTGGCAAAGGATGGCTAGGGAAAGCAAAACCCTGCAGGGTCAGCCACTTGTGAACGGAATGATTCTAGTCTTAAAAATACACATGTTGTTCTACCTTTTCATGTTCCTGCTGGGGAACACAGTTGGTGCTAAAAGGTTTGGCCACATGGGTAGGTTTTCTTTTTCCCTCTGTGATATTCTGCAGACTGAGTCTGACCAGCCTCTTATATTTGCAGTCACCAGTGGTAAGGGTATGAGGGGTGGTGATTAATTAGTGTACATCTATCTTGACAAGTGCAAAACTCTCAGGACAGTGTATTATCCACATTTCATGAAGAAGAATATTGAACTGAATTGAAGCAAAGTCTTGATCTTTCCTATTCTCTTTAAACAGTACAGAAAGAATGGAGATTATATCCCATAGCTTAAGGGATCATTAACATTTGCTCTTATTTGAGACTACTTTGATGGCTTTGAAAAGCGGCATCATAAATAAAGTAGTAACCTTGGGAGCTGGGGATGCAGCTCAGTTCACAGAATGTTCCTATCGCATGCAGAAAGGTGTAAGTTCAATGCCAGCACCCTATAAAATTAAAAGTGGTAGCATATACCTGTAACCTCAGCACTCCAAAGGCAGAAGTAAGAGTATCAGAAATTGAAGGTCTGGGGATGGTGAGATGACTCAGAAGTTAAGAACATGTACCACTCTTCCAGAAGATCCCAGTTTGGTTTCTAGCACCCACATCAGGTGGCTTGCAACTGTCTGTATCTCCAATTGCAGCAGACCCAAAATCTAGCTTCTGCACTAACATGCACATGGCCACACACTGATATACATGCATATACATGATTTAAAATAATGAAAATAAATCAGTTTTAAAAGAGAAAGTTGAGGTCTCTATCTAACCAGGAACTTGTCACAATCTCCTTTCATAGAGGACTTCGTAAGAGATTTTTTTTCTACTTCTATCATGTTTGATGTTCCAAATAGACTTTAGAAGCTGGTTTAAAAAACCTACATGTAATAATTTCTTAAGATTTAAAAAATAATAATGTAGTGTTTCATTTAGTAACTGTTCAATATTTCTTTGCTTACAAGTATTGGATTTCCTTTAAAAAATAAAGAAAACTTTTATGTCTGTAAAAAAAAAAAAAGAAGAAGGTGAAGGTCACCTTTGGCTACATACTTAATTCTAGGCTAACCTTGGCTACATAGACTGTGTGTGTGTGTGTGTGTGTGTGTGTGTGTGTGTATGTTATAACTAATATGCTATAATTATATGCAATTATATATTATAATATGTATGTATATAATAGCATCACCTGGGGCAAAAAAGTTCTGATTAGGGAATCTACTAATATGGATTCCATTCCTAATTATACATGATTTCCATGATTAAAGCTCTTGCATCCTCAAGCTTGAGCTAGTAAATAAAGATTCCCAATGTCTGTATAATAACAGGGTTAAAGTAACTTCAGTGTCATATTCCTGAATTCCTGTTACTACCATGCTCAGTTAGTCATTATCAATTCTGTTCAAAATATCTCTGATACCTATGGAGGTCACAAGCAGATTCAGATATGACCTGGCCTATGATGGTGCCAGGACAGTAGTGAATTGATTTGACTTGGTTATTTGTTCTCTATTCACTTACAGTTCATTTCCTGTGTTAGTCAATAAAGTTTTATTGGAACACAGCCATGCACATACTTTGTGGATTCTCTGTGGCCACATTCCCACAACAGCAGAGTTGTGTGGTTTCGACAGGGACTGTATGGGCCCGCAAAGCCAAAAATATTTACCATCTGGTCCTTTGCAGAAAAACTTTGCTGGCCCTGTTCTGTACTTTAAGTTTATGTTCACAGTCTTCCCACTGCAGTGCTGGCTGCCATCTCTTATTTTTCCTTAGACTTCATCAAACCCGACTCAGACTTTGCTGCATCTCTAACTCTTCTTATCGAGTTCTCCTTTTCTTCCTTATTCTCCAGTCAGGCCTTATATGGTCATAAAACCCTCTTATTTTTCACCTAACTAAGTTGCTAGCAATACCAGCAAAATGTCGCTTCTACAAAACTTTTAAAGCCTTTTGGGAAATTGGTTCTGATAAATTATTTTATAACAATAACTAGTCTTCAATGCACCCTCAGCCTATGCTGCACTGTTCTGATTTCTAGGGCCTGGGAGTGGGGTGGAGGGAACATTTGGAGTGGTAGATTGAAGCTTGTTCAGGATGACAGAACAAGTCTTATTTGTTACATTATGCATACTGGACAGCCTAAAGCCACCAGTATTTACAATACTGTGTAAATTAGCTTCAGTTCATGCCATGGACAATTCTTCACAAATTAGCTTACTGCCATCCAAATTCAGCTTGTATAAAAACATTTCTTTTATTGTTTTCTCTCAAACAAGGTCTCACTGTGTTATTCTCTCTCTTCTCAAGCAGTCTTAACAAATGATTGTATTTCAGGTCTCAAAAATTTGCTTGTGGTTTTTGTTTTTGTTTTGTTTTGTATTTTTTTTTTGCTTTCTTTCTGCAACGTAAAAAGTAATGACTGTACTGAAGTATATTAAGAATTTATTTTGAGTTGATGAAGTAAAATTATCGTCTGTTTTGTTGGTGGTGGTTTTATTTGGTTGGTTGGTTTTGTTGTTGCTGCTGTTGTTAGGTTTTTCAAGGCAGGCTTTCTCTGTGTAGCCCTAGCTGTCTTGGAACTAGCTTCGTAAACCAGGCTGGCCTTGAACCTGAGATCTGAGTGCCTCTATCCTAAGTGCTGAGATAAAAGGCATATGCCACCACCATATAGTCTTTATGAAGTAATTTCATAATTTCTCCTTTTACATGCAATTTCATAATAAAGCATGACTCATCGCAGGTTAAATCTTGAGGAAAGAAGAGAAAGTTTGCTTAGATCAGTAGTTCTCAATCTTCCTAATGCTGGAACCCTGTAATACATTTCCTCATGGGGTGACCCCAACCATAAATTTATTCCATTGCTACTTCATAACTGTAATTTTGCTAGTGTTATGAATCATAATGTAAATATCTGATACGCAGAATATCTGATATGTGACCCCCCATAGGGGTTGCAACCCATGAGTTGAGCTTAAACCATTGTGGAACAGGGAAACCATTGTGGAATAGAGCAGGGAAAGCCACCTGTGCTCACCGTGCTCAGCCTTCCACAAGAGACTGTACAGAGGAAACAAGTCACCTTTTCCCCATCATTGTTTGGTTTTGTTCCCTTCCGTAATTAGCTTAGATCTAGAGAGACACTTGAAACCTCACAGGTAACAGTGACAATACATAGACACACACGCGTCTTAGTGTGTCGGAACTGGGACATTTCGTTCAAAGCACCATGTCAAAGAATGTCCTTCTGCCTTCCACTGCAAGTGACCATTCTCTTTGGGAGCTGTTCTAGATAGGGATTGAACTGTGGTCATGACTGAAGGAGCTACGTGGATGCAGTTGATAATCAGAACCCTACCTTCAATGACCAAGAATAAGACTTTCACTGCTATATCTGCCTTCCTCTTACTAGAGTTCTGAGAAGTTTAGGATGGTGGCAGTCACCGTGTATGCCAGTTGAGTTGGGGAGTAAGTGGAGAGAGAGAAAGGAAGGGGGCATTTGCTACAGCAGTAACACCCAGGCTTCCCTATTCATGAGATGGTTTTGCTATACAGTACCCATCAGAGACATCCCTATGCAGGCTTGTGTCAGTGGCAATTTGGAAGGACCAATACTACTGTAGGTCTCTCTTCTCTGGTTGGCAAATAATTACTCAGTGCCCAGATACACTTTAGCAAGTTTATTAGATTTGAAGCTTTTATTTATTTTTTTTCCTTGATCCAAGTTCTATCATTTCATGAGACTCACACAAAAAAAACCCTTCTCCATGTTTAGCTAACCCCTTTTCATTGCTGGTAAACCCTTGGCTTTGTGATTGGGATTCACATACAAGTCATTCATTTCTTTCCTGTGCCAGGCACCGTGGGAAGTTCTGAAGCTCTGAAGAAGAGTACAGTACTATGTTGACTTTTGAGACTTCACAGCTAGTCTTCCAGAAGGAGAATGGATGAGCACAGTCAACAGGAAAGTGTGCAGGGTGCTATGGGCACAGAGTAGAATCGATTTCCATGGTAATGTCACAGGTAACTGCGTATGGAGAGGCAACTGAGAGTTTAGTGGGTAGAAAACACAGAAGTGTTTCTGCGCACAGGGATGATCTGGGCAAGGGCTTCTGAATATGAGACAGCAGCTGAGGTACACTCAGCAAGGGTGACCTTGTGGCTTAAGCTAAGGAAATGAGAAGATTGAAAGCTACAGCTAGCTTTCAGATAGATTTGAATCAGAAGAAAAATGAAAATACTTGTTCTTTTCCAAAGAAGTTTTTGTAAGTTATACCACCAGACAATAGAGGTCCTTAAACAAGGATATGAACCAGTTTAAACTTTAACAATATTTTTCAGATAAGTATGGATTATAACAGGGCGGTAGGGAATCTGGAAACTAAATTGTGACTATATATTACACACTGTGTATGCAGTACTAAGTGTATAGAGCCTGTGTGTGTGTGTGTGTGTGTGTGTGTACATGCACACACACGCATGGCTGCCCCTCACTGATTGAGTTATAACTTTAGCTTGAAATTTTTTAATAATTTCAAACAAAGAATCCAAATTTCTGCTTTGCATGGAGGCCCGCAGATAGGTACCCAGTCCTGGACTTTTGTTCTTCCACTTGACATAATATAAAAAAATTCACTGGCATGTAACATAAGTGGTTTGCTATTACTTGGTTGTGAACAGGTCCAAAAGTGAATTCATTGGCTTTTTGTGTTATCATAAAAGTGCACAACCTCAATTTCCTAATTAACTTTAATAACAACATAATAATGACTGTGTCTTAACCAATTTTTATGTACAAAAAATTTTTCTAAACCAGGCATAATGGCACATGCCTTTAATCCCAGTACTTGGGAAGCAGAGACAGTGGATCTTTGTGAGTTTAAGAACAGCTGATCTACAAAGTAAGTTCAAGGTAAACCAGGATTACATAGTAAACCATGTCTCAAGGGAGACCGAGAGAGGAAAAAGATTTTAAGGTAAATTTTTAAATTGTTCTCTATTCTTTATACTTGTAAATTCTTTTATTGTTTCCAACCATCGCATGAGAGGCATTGATACGATGCAGACATTAAGGATGTAGTGATTGTTATTGTTATGCTTGCGGAACTTCTGGATGAACCAATGAGAGCAGATCACAGTCGAACACTTGACACAAGAGCACCCACTTGGTAAGGCACAAAGACAGGTTTAAACTCAGACATCCAGTCGCAGAATATGCCCATTTAACCAAACTCACCTACTTTCTTCATGCCCTGGGCTCATGCTCTCAGTTTGTTCTTCCTTGATGTCTCTCTCTCTGTAATGCAATGGAAGGGCTGCACCATTTGCCATGCCTGACACCAAGGCATCCTGCATGTGGGTTAGGACCCATGAGCTCACCCATATCCCTTCCACTTGGGGACTATGAAGACCACCTGATTAAGTCGTAGAAGGGGAATTGTCCTCATCCTATGGTCTGTCATGCCTCTCCCCTGCCCTCTTTCATACTCATACATCTGAATGTCCTCTGAACTTTGAATTCTCTTCCATAAGGGCTGATGCTTGGATTTAGCCTGTTCCCTGCATGTCTGATGGAACTTCCAGTTCATCAAGAGTTCTACAAATATCCATCTCTGTCTCTGCCTTTCCCTCGGTGGGCTCAAGTAAGGGAAAGCCTGAATGAAGTTTGTGGGAGAGCTGCTAACAGAGTCTGATGAGACTTTTTGACAGAGGGGGAAAAAAAATGAATCTCAATCTCTTCCCATTGTTGACTGCTCTGAGGAAAACAATCTTTGGCAAAACCCAAATAGTTAAGTGATGATATTTTAGCAATGCAAATTCATTACTACAAAGCTATGATACCTGCTCATTATGATGTCAGTCAAAGAGACAAGGAGGTCCCTAGGACCATCCATCATTCGTTTTAAGCACTGAAAGTCACGGATGTCAAGTCACACTGCATTGCCTCCTCATCTGTTGGATTCCAATGGGTTTCAAAGTTGGAAGCAACACCTCAACAGACTCCTGCTGTCGTAAAAGAACTCACTGTGGGGAAAAGAAAGAGAGAGAGACAATGGTTTCAAGCTTGCGTCTGCCTTTGTGGGAAAGGTAAGGAACCAAGATGTATTGGACTTGACAAAGTGTTAGGTAAACAAAGCCGGGAGTATTAAAGTTTAGGCTCCAGTGATTAGTGGGGAAGTACAGGCTAATAAGCACAGAGGGGTGTCCCTCAAGGTACTTTAGACTCCGACTGTGTTTATTATCCAATATCAGTATGGAGATATATGCCTGACTACTTTTATGGTGCCATTTAGAACTTTAAAATAAGCTCTTATGCTCAGAAAGGGGTTACTAAATTACTCACCCTATAAGGTTTTCCTCGATTAGCATAATTCTGCCCATTACACGCCTTATCAAGAGCGTGTTTTCATTGTTGGGCCCCGCGTTCTGAAGAGACATTCAGGGATACATTGTCGCAGCGTTGTGTCAATCCTGAAATAGCACCTTTCGATGACTTTGAAATTAAATACCCTTGTATCACTTGCAAAGAAAACTCCAGGTTCCTACTCCCCGGATGATGAGCCCAGTGAATGATGTAACTGCTTCCCCTGGCTTGCCACCAGATTGTTTTTTCTTTTCTTTTCCTTTCTTTTCTTTTGTTTTCCTTTCCTTTCCTTTCTTTTCTTTTCTTTCTTTTTTTTCTTTTTTCTTTCTTTCTTTCTTTCTTTTTTTTTTACTTTGAATTCAACTTTTCACTTTTCCAAGAGGGTGTGGAAGGACTCATGGTAGGGGGTGCTCTTTTGTGCACGGCAAAAAGACTGCGTCTAAACCAACCGTGAGCTTAACTTTAAGTGAAACTACTAAAACAGAGAAGAGAGACCACAGTGGTCCCTCCAAGTAACCCTAAAGAAGTCTCCTCCGGACTTCCGGTGTCTGGATTCACTCTGCATACCTCACCCGAGACAGGGAGTTCAGGAGCGTACACTAGATGGCAGCATGGTATACTGGCCACTTAGCGGAGCCAGGCCCAGCAGTCAGAGCCCACATGGCCAGCCACCAGGTGCCAGCCCTTAAGGGTCCCTGCATAAGTGTCATGGGCAGCTTGATTTTATGCAGCACTGTGGATCACAATGGAAATTTTCCTGAGGATGGCAATCATCCTCTGTGCGTCTTGCTGGTTTTTTGATTCTGTTTTTGTTTTGTTGGGGGGGGGGTGTCTTTCCCCCAACACACACACACACACACGCAGGAAGGAGATTTCTATGCGTTACTCTGACCCCTTCACCCCTTCATCCTCCGGTTTTGTAAGATGAGAGCTGAGTGTTTACTCTATGAGCATGGAAAAAAAAAACTGTCCATTTAGTTGGGTTCACACAATCTGCACACTGTGTCCTCGAATGCCAGTTGCTCTTCTTGCAGAACTGAATCGTTCACGGAAAAAACCCTTCCCAGTCGTATCCCGGTTCCACATCTCCGAAAGGAAAGCCAATTAAGTAGCACATACTCCCAAAGAGGGAGCATACAGACCAAGTCCAAGGGCCCAGCAAGGGAAATCTGCAGCTTTTTAGGTCTGAACAGTAGCTCAGAGATCACCCAAATCAGTCAATGTCATTTGGCAGATGAGGAAACTGAGACCCAGGCACCTAGCCTAGCCTAAGGCCACACAGCTTGTTTAAAAAAAAAAAAAAGCAAGTCAAGACAGAGACAGGGGTTGCACTACAGGGCTGGTTTCCATTGTTCCGTGTGTGATTTATAGAAAGTCATAAATCCGCAGCACAAAAACCCTCTGAGGTCTGCGACTAAGCTGGATCCCCGGCCCCGACCCCTGCCCTGCGCAGTGCCACAATGCAGCCCAGGCTGGACACCGCCACATAACTGTGCGGCTCCACCGAGGAGTCCTTCTTCTCCATGAGTCACTACGAGGAAGGACAGTAAATAACTGGGATACTGCACCAAGGAGACAGACTGAAACACGGCATCCCTTCCCTCTGAATCAGAAAATAAGAATTCCAGAACTCTCCGAAGTGAACCTGTTTGAGCATTTTGTTTGGTTTTTCTCAGTATTCATGTGGTCCACTTTAAAAAAAACAAAAAACAGAAAAACCTTCAGACCTTTGAGTTCTAAAACAAACCCACCGATCCGCCAGCCCCTTCCCCGCGGTTTCACCTATCGCTCTGTATTGTAGATTTGCAAAACACAGATTCTTTCCCTAGTCCAGAACAGCTTTCACCCGTTTCTTCAGAGCCCGAGCCTTTTCCCAATTAAGCCGTGGAGCACTTCTCTCTGGTTAGGATTACAAACACCACCCGTCTTCGGTCCAGCTCCAACAGCCCCTCCCTTCCTCTGACACATGGTTCTTTTGATCTCAACCCCAGACCATCACACAGGCTCCTAATTATTCACGAGCCATAAATCATGGCAGTAATGTGGGCCTTGCTCGGGGAAAGGAGTGCTGTTGGGCCATAGAAGCCTGGAAAACTGGGTGTGTTTAGTGTTTGTGAAGGAGGGCAGTGGGGGAAGGCAGGCAGGAAGAGGGAGATGTTTTAAATGTTTGTAGAAATAGTTGCTTTGATGTTGAGCCCTCCCCCAGAGGAAGTCGACAGTCTGAAAAGTCCGTCTGTACTTTTTCATATTTACAGAGGTAATGAAATCCACAAGTCCCTTCAAGAGGCAGGTGTAAGCAGGGTCTGCTCCAGTGAACACCCAGTCCATTTCCAAGCATATGGGGCAAGACCTGTTCACATGTCTGGCGCTATCCACCTCCTCATTTTGGTAATTTAATTTTAGCGACTCATTTCCACGGGCAACCTGAACTCTTCTGTGACCTTACTGAAAGGCAGTTCGTTTGGTTAGGTTTGGCATTTTCACTAGGAAACACCGGCAACCCTAAATTATTTGTTTCATTTGGCCTGAGCCAAAATGTACTATACAGTCTGTGAAAATCCAAGTCATTTCACCAAAACTGACCAAAGTTAATCTAATCTACAGACACAGGAGCATCCTCTAAATGCGTTTGTGTGCCTATCTGGATGGGGAATTATTCTTTTGTATCCTGAGTGAGAAATATTGAATGAAGGCCACGAATTACCACAGGCATCCTTCTGTTAGAAAAGTCTTTCTCAATTACAAACTATTGACAACTTTTTTCTTTTTTTTTTCTTTTTCCTTTTTTTATGATAGTCACTCTTATTGGCTATAATTCACAGGGAAGACTAAAGTGGAGAAAAATTGTAACCTTCCCCTTTACTTAACAAATATTCACAAAGATCTATTCTGGGCTAACTCTTGCAGCTATAACAGCTGTGAATTCAGGGGAAATGTTTAATGCAATTATTGCTTCAATGATAGCTCCACAGTGAACAGTCTAAGCAGTGCAGGTTACAGGTCTTTCTCATGATTTCCTAACCCTAACCCTGTCTCCATAACAGGAGATAGTTATAAAAATACATACATAAAAATTAAGCATAGTCATGATTCGATGAAACTTTATTTAAAAAAAAATAAAAGGAAGTAAGACATATTTGGACCTTGGACCACTCCTTGCTAATCCTCTGTCTAGGGAGGTAGGCTAAAGTTCAAACTAGCAACAGAAGGAAGATGGTGGAGAGCGTACAAAGACAACTGAATCATCTGAGAGCGCATGTGAAGCCTTAGCAGCAAGTGACACCTGAGCTAAGACTTGTTGGGTTGACAGAAGTCAATCAGATAGAGGACTGGAAAAGAAGATCTTAAAGAAGGGCAAAGCTGTGTGTCAGAATTGGAGAACTGAAAGCACCTCATGCCATGCGGGGGGGCGGCAATAGATGTGGTAGAAAACGTAGGATGGAATTTATGAGAAAATCCTGTCCCAACACCAGACCCAGACATCTAGGAGATAACTTTGTCACTGTACAGCAGAGAATTCTGGGAACTCTGTGCCACTTAAATGGCCCACACTTCCCAGACCCGAGAGTGTCAGAGTCTAGGGACCAAACCTTTAACACCCCAGCTTTAGTGGGGCATTCCAGATCCAAATCATATCCTAAGGTCAGTTTTTCCACCAGAGCATGACAATCTAGTTCTGAGTTTCTTCATTATTGGTGACAGAAATAGATTTTTCTTTAACTGAGTGATCAAGACGAATATGACCAATGACCAATATAAAACACATGAGAGCAAGATCTCCTAGATGAGGCATCTTTCCTGTGATAGCCTTAAATAGTATGTTACCAAGAACATGCTATAGAAACCCAAACTGAGGAACTGACTAAAAAAATAAACCAAAAGCCCTTGAAAGTGTAAAAGGTCTCAAAGAACTAACTCAGGAATGTCATTAATTGGGGGAGGTGAAAAAGAAGTAATAAATTCAATGTGGAATCTTGTACTGACTCTTTGAACAAACAAAAGGCTGGGGGAAGAAGTAATGTTATTGGGGAAAACTAGAAGAATCCAAATCAAGTCTATAATTTAGTTACTAGAGTTACCTGTGTTGTCTTGGCTTTAATAGTTATAAAAGATGGTAACACCATGGGAGATATACATAGGAACTCTACTATATCTTTTCTGTAAAAAAAAATTATATTAGAACAATCCTAATATATGATCCAAGTCCAGAAAGTAAATATTAATAAATGTTTCTTTGTTGTCTTGTTAATTTGCCTTACTAATAGCTCATGATGATTGCCAAGTAGCTTTTAGATTGTTCTGTGTCTTAGAGTATTAATAGTCATCACATAAACAAGATAGAATCATACTTCCTAATCACCCATTCATTTGGAGTCTGCTCTCATAATTGGTGCTGACAACAGCTGGTAAGAAGCTCCTGTGTTCATTGTCTGTGCTCTGGACCTTACTCACCTGAAAGTAAGAATATGACTTTTGCTATCTTATAGCATATGTGGGACAAGGTATTGAAGAGCGCTTTGCATGCTCAGAGGATATCCTAGTGAAGTAGAGAACTCTACACAGGTCATCATATTTCAATTCTAGCATTCATGGGTACTGGGTCTTTTGTAAATCACAGAACATGAATCATTTTCTATAAAACTCAAATGCTTTGGTTCAACACTCAAACCAGTGAGTCTTATCCTTAAATGGGAAATAGAATATCTTTGAACATGGATACTTAGTCTCACCCAGAAATCCTAGTTTTAGTTCTTCAGATATACAACTATTTTTAATGTTTCTAGGAGTCATGTTGATAGTCATGGACTCACTGGTCCAGGTGAATTTTATATTCTACCATTCTATGAAGTCTGCCCTAATAATTTTAAGACAGGAAGTCAACAAAACCATGTCTTAGAAAGTATTCTCTTATGTTGAAAGGCATTCTGGATGCAGTATGAAATGCTTTCTTTATTTGTTCAAGACTCTGCTGTCTGTGTGTGTCTGATTTATTCTCATCGTGACTAATGACTTACATAATGAACCACAGAATTTAGGCTGTGAAATGCACTGTAAGAATTCCCTCTAATGGTGACTCTACCTTACAAGAGAGGTAAGATCTCACCCCCTGCCCATTCAGATTCTGCCCTTTTTCTGGTCCAGTCCTTCTTCATTCAGTTCTTTCACTGTGATCTAGACCACAATGAGATCATATTCACAGCAAAGTACCAATAACTAACCTTGGTGGTATCCATCTATTTGGATAGTCCAAAGGAAGAATAAGAAAATCATTGTATTGTCTCAAAGGTACCAAAAATTTGAACGACAGCAAATCCACGAGGCTGTGAGAAGACCAATGAGAAGGGCAAATGACAGATACGTGTGGGATTTGGGGACCTCACAAGCCAATCACTGCCCACTGCTTTTCTCTGTTCTAGCCATTCGTACCAGAGACTATGTTGATTTAGCAGAGCCAATTTTTTTTTATCTTCAAGAAAATCAAGAAATCTAACACTGCCTTGTAAATGCAGGAAGCAGGTTTTTAAAATAAATATAATACACTGTGAAAGCCAAAGGATGGAGGTCAGATCCTGGCAGTTTGGGATCTCTTCTTTAAAGATTAAAAACCATGAATGTAAAATTTATGGATGAAAGTCGGTTGGAGTTGGGGTGATAAAAATGGGAGTCTGGTGGTTGTATACATTAAGACAGATCTTCTCAATAAAGAGTTATAGAGAGAAGATCAATTATTAATGCTTGGCGGGGAGGGGTGCCAGCATGCGTTCAGAGCTCCCCTGGTGGTTGTAACTGGGAAGTGCATGCAATGGTATCCAAGCTCCATGGTGGCTCACTAATGCAGCCCATTGACAATTGAGAGTGAGGGAGACAAAAGAAAAATCTAGAGAGCAAGAGGCAGACAACTAGGAGTTGGATGACTCAGAGACAATGGCATGTAAAGAAATTCTAGCAACTCAGAAAAGCGGAGCAGGAAGACAAGAAGAAAAAGGTATCTTGGCCTCAGCTATGTAGGCGAGGTTTCAAGGAAAGGCAGCAGTCCTAGAAGGAAGACTAGATAGGGTGTCCTATGGCTGGAGCGATATAGCAGTCCTAACACTGAACAATGCCCAACAGAACATCATAGGGTTTGTTGCTCTTGTTGTTTAATTTTTGGTTTTGTTTGTTTACACTAAAGGCATCGAGGAGGTGCTGGCCACAGGAAATCAAATCTGCTTAGGGTCAGTTCTTCATTATAAACCCACCCAGCAGGGGAGGCTCAAACTGCATGTTACCTTTTTTGTTCCATTTGGTTGAGACCCAGGCCAGATGGAAGTGGCATTTGTAAGCACAGCTGTGTGTAACTCGGGTGATGAATCCTAGAACCTAAGAAGCCATCTCAGATGGTGAATGTCTCCTTGGCTTTTGTTTGAAATACCGAGAAAAATTCACTGGAACATTTTTCTAGTGCACCTCACCAACTGTTCCTTAGGGTACTCTGGATCTCAACTGAGGGTGAGCTCAGCTGTAAAACACACTAAATCAATGAGTGGATTATTATCTAATTAATTGCATAGATGCCTCAGTGGGTCTCAACCTTCCTAATGTTGCAAACCTAATTCAGTTCCTCATGTTATGGTGACCCCCAACCACAAAACTATGTCTTTGATACTTTGTAACTGTGATTTTACTAGTGTTGTGAATTATAATGTAAGTATCTGATGTGAGGGGATCTGACAGGTGACCCTACAAAAGGCTGACATCCCATGGGTTGAAAACCTATGCTCTGGATGGATTATTCCAGAAGTACAATATGAAAGTGTATAGTTATCGTTGTGGGATACCTGTTATGCTTTCTAAGTGTGAGAGGAAACATACAAGGGCATTTTGCTCTCCAAAAGGACCCAACTTAGTAGCATTTGAAGAACTTACCCTGCGATCTGAGTTGCAGTCACCTACTGTTCTCATTCTTCAAACACCAGCTCCACTTGTACTCCTGCTGTGGATGACTGCGCAATATGCCACTGTGGTCAGACTACGACAGGAAGAACACTGACTGCAAAGAGATGCTGGTTTCACTGCTGACTTCCTGGACCACGGGTTCGGGAGAGGGGGGCCACTCTTGATGAGCCTCAGTTTTCTTTGTGATCAAATGCATTTACCAGCATCTGCTCAGCTTTCCAACTGCACAGGGCTGGGGGGAGACTCTCAGACTCTCCGACTGGGCTAAAGAGCAATTTTGCCGCCAGCAATTATCAATGCATAGGCGCTAACTCTCCTGGAAGGAAGGAGTGGATACAAATTTAGGGGCAGTTGGCAAAAAAAAAAAAAAAGATTGAAGGTACATTTTTATTTGGAAATGTTCGTCACACCTTCCAATGTTGACTCTCTCCTGGCACCCCTAGTGTGTAGGAGCTGTAAAAAATAAATTACTTAGATTTTTTCCCAAAATGCATATATATATATTCTTAAATTTGTTTTGGTCCCCGTTTTACTTTCATATGTGCCTGTTCTAACAAAGATGGAGTCCATAAGCAGGAAGCAAAGACGCATACTCTTGCTTTAACTCTGGGATTTTCATTTGTTCGGCTGTGCAGGTTAGTGGTGGTTTAAAGTGCCATCCACACTTAAACTTTTGAACTGGATGCTGTCCTTCAGTGTGCCAGTCTTTCCAAAGACTTCAAAAGAAGTGCACTCTCCGAGCAGGTAGGCTAAACAAGAGCGATCAAACAAGAAGTTGTTTTGTTTCTGAGAGGGAGAATTTTACAAATTCCATCCTTGGTGGTAGAAACAGTTTCCTTGGCTTGACTACAGCTGTGATAAACAGAGCACCCCTTTCTATTTTACATGGAGATGTTTATGCATGGGCAGGGAAGTGCCGAAGCATTCATCATTAACTTGAACCCCTCCAGCTTACAGAAAATCTGAGGGAAAAACAAGCAAAAGGTTCAAGTTCTGAGTCACAATCTCAAACCATCACAGCAGTGAAAATACTATTTCTCCAAGAACCGAGTGTTTTTACTAGGTAAAAAAAAAAGAAAAAAGAAAAAAAGGAATCTGCCTTTCTTTAAGTATTAATTTGTTTCTGCAATTAAGGAAGGACAGAGTATGTATGGTAGGAAGCACACTTTTTAAATGCTAAACTTGAAGTGCTGCTATTGTTTGTAGTGCGTATGCCTGGGCACAGGGTGTCTTTTGCTGGAGATAACCTGCGTGTAGCTTAAAGTAAGTGTGCTAGTACGAGGTACTGCAGCAGGATACAAAGAACCCATCTATTTCCCTCTGATGTTTTTCTTTTCTTGTCTCCCAACTCATCTCTCGAGCACCTCCATCATTTTGATTCTCAGTTCTATTTCTCAGGTTTCAGAATAAGAATCGTGTAAAGTAGAAGCAGTCTGTTGCAAACTGGCTTTAAAAGCTAAACAGACACTGGCAGCAACACATAAGAATAATTTTTCAAGGACATCCATGGGTCTCAAAATCCCACACATTGACTGATTCCTTGATCATTAGCCAACATTTAACAATTAGAAATCACTTTGATCTGAATTATTTTTAAATCTGTGAGTTAGACAGTTATATAAATATTTCTTTTTCTTTTTCTTTTTGTGACTGATTAACTGATTCACCCATTCTGGGGATTGAACCTAGCTCTCGTGTATACTAAGCAAGTGTTCTACCAAGCGAATTAGGTCCCCAGCCCATCAATATTTAATTTGTTATTAACAACAAAGTATCCTTGACATTACCAGGGTCTCGTTGTACTATATATGTACGGTATATGCCAATGACACTTGTCACAGGTCATTAATAATAGATGCTTTTGCTGCTTGCTAATAAACTGTTTTAGAATATACAGCATAGGTCATCAACCCGTACAAGTACTTCTGGGCATAGATAGCAGGGGAAAACAATGGCACCTTGGGAGATTTCTTATACATGCCTCGCATATGGAGTAGTCCTCTTGTACATTCTTGCTCCAGCTGACTGGACCAGAGAGTGGGCGCGTCACGAAAGTCAAGCACAAGTAAGGATCTCATGAGAAATCCTGAAGTCAAAACATCCCAATAAAGATGATAATTACAAAGACTATTAGAGGGCTGGAAACATGGCTCAGTAGTTAAGAACACTAACTGCTCTTCCAGAGATTCTGAGTTCAATTCCCAGCAACCCCATGGTGGCCACAGAGGCTATTAGATGTATAGGTGAAGAGGAATGGACTAGTCACTATTAGATATTAACATACACCTTAGACTCAGGTTTAGGTAACTTCAAGTTTGTCCTAATTCCAAGATAGTTCTACGGTAAAAGAGAAAAGAACAAAGTCATTAAGTAATTATGTTGATAAGACTGGTACAAGTAGTAAGAACATGAAGCCATGACTTTGCAATATATATTGCCTTTAGATTTTGACTTACATAACTCAATATAGTAAGAGAGAGAACAGCATCAGAAGTATTAGAAAATGTGAACCGTATGAACCAGGGGCTTTCAAAATAGCTTAGTAGGTAAACGTATCAGCCACCAAGTGTGATGACCTAATTTTCAAGTGTGAGTTTGATTCCTAGAACCCACATGGATGGTCTACAATTGATCTCTTCCACACATGCACACTAAATAAAATGTAATAAAAATGTTTAATGAAATTGTATGGACCAGAAGATCTTCAAAGTTAATCTTCAAATTTCTAGTTTACAAGTGTTATATGTTCCATGTCATGACTTTCATCAAAGATACCTTTTCTGGAGCTGGAGGGTAGCTCAGAGGTCAAGAGCACTTGCTGCTGCTCTTCCAGAGAACCTGAGTTCAGTTCCCAGCATCTATATTGTATGGCCCCAAACTGCTTGTAACTCCATCTCTGTCTCCAGGGAACTGGATGCTCTCTTCTATTTTTCACTGGTACCCGTGTATCTTTTCTTTCTAGGAGAAGACTGCATCAAAATGACCTCCAAAAGTCTTTGGTATGGACAGTGGCATTATCAGAGTAATTAGAGGACCTGTGATAATATTTTATAATAATGTTCTGGATAGCTTATTTCTGATACATGGGGAAGTTAAAATTCCATAGATAACATGGTTAACAACAGCAAATAGTTCAGGATCCAAGGTCAGCTGTGGGTCAACAGCTGACCACAGAAAACCTTTGTCTTCCCTGGGATATGCAAGTTGGAAATTTTCATGATTGCAGCTCAAGTTTCCTTTGTAAGTGGATGGAGAATACCACTTACAATTTGGCAGATGTTTTAAAAGTCATGATTCGTTTAAACTACCATGCCAAGCAATGCCATTTGTAAATCAATTTGTAATTAAAACTAGAAGCACATGGAAAGATGTTCATCCCAAGATTCCAGATTGTCTCCACATTGTAACGCCTTGAACCTTGATGTTTTTGCATGGTCTGTTGACCATTTTGGCTAAAGAAGCACCTTCCCCAAACCTAGTTGTTCTTGTCCAGAAAGGGGATGCTTACAGAAATAAATCTTAATGGACTGTAGAGAAAAAATTTAATATATGTGGTGGAGAATGTTAATGTTCTAGCATTGTATCCCTTAACTGCTTGCCCTCCAATCACTCCATGTGGTATTATGTAGAGATGATCTCAGTGCAAAACTTGTGGAGATGACAATAAAACCACCTGATACTACTTGCTTCAACACCTGGTGGCCTGTAATCGGCGACATCATTTCTTTGCTCATCTTTGCAAAGCTCTAGTCCAAGTCCCATCTCCTTCTCCTGTATCCTCTAACAGCTCCCAGCTGGGCTCCAGTCCACATCCACCCGAGAAGCATAGTTTAACAGATGTCATTTGTATCCCGTCCCTCTGTTCATTCACTTCATCAGTCCTAATCAGAACCCTTTAGTCATTTTTTGTATGTCATATTAAGAATAAAACCGAAATTTTGCATTCTGGCTTCCAGGGCCATATCTGATGTGAACTCTTACACTGTCTTCTTCCTCTCATGTCCAGGCCATACCCCTCCAGACCCACTGAGCTGCTCCTGTTCTGTCTGTGAAACACACCAGAACTTTCCTTCTTTGATGACATGCACTTGTGTTCTGTTTTCCATGCATATTACCTCTCTCCCTTACCTTTAACCGTTGTTTTGTTTTGTTTTTTATAAAATTCTCATCCTTTTTACACTACATCTCACCTCTTTAGATAGGCCTTGTCCAGTCAGCTAAGGAATTCTTTCCCTCATCTAATTCCTTCGATTTGTTACCTTCACAGCATTCACCATGATTTGAAACAGTTCTATTAGCTTTCTGTACATGTCCATGAGGGCTGACAAATGGCCAGCTTATTGACCCTTGTCTTCCTAGATTTTAGCAGAGTCCCTAATCTACAATCACACAAATCAATGAACGAATATGTGATAAACAAGTGATATCTTCCCACCTCAAATCTCTGTCATCAACTTAGCCTGGAAGATAGGTGTACACTGACGTCATTTTCTAAAGATAGCCTCTGCATTCTTAAGTTTCTTACACTCTAGGAAACAGCCAAGCCACACTTCTGCAGTTGTATAACAAAACCTGTTCCCTATGGGAACGTGTGGGACACCACCTGTATCAGCTACTTTTCCTATAGTTGTGACTAAACGCTCACAGAAAAACAGCTTCAGCAAGGAAAACTTATTTTGGCTTACAGTGGAAGGGATACCGTCCAGCATGGTGGGGAATGCAGGGCAATGGGGTGTGAGGCTGACCCTTGATCTTATGTCTACACTCAAGAGGACAGTGACCAGTGGTTGTACTCAGCTCCCTTTCTATTTTTTATTCATTCCAGAATTCCAAGCCCATGGAATGGTGCTGTCCCCTTCAGGGTAAGTTTACTTTTTAATCAGTTAAACATTTCTGAAAACACTCTCCTGGACATATATATTTGGAAGTTCTTTTCAATGCCGATTATTGCGATCCAGCTGATATTGAAGATGACCCATGACATGATCAGGGTGACAGTGAAAATTAGTCATCACAGCCATCGAGGTAAGCTTGCTTACCTGTGTGTGTATCTTATAGTGGCATGACAGCTTCAACCACCTGCTGTTCTGTCATTATAAATCCAAGCAGTGAGGTTAAAGGGAGGTGGGTAAGACCTGAACCTCACATAGGGTGTTTGAAGCCTCAGACTGTTTGAGCTGATCAGAAGAATGTGGCCTACTTTCCTGTGTTGCCCTGAAAGAACACTTTGAGATGGTAGGCATTTTCCTTATTCTGAGGGAATGTTTGCAAACGGCTCCACATATTTAGTGACATTTGATCCTTATGGATATAAGCTACTTTGATAAAGACCAAGATTTTTCTGTGAATAATCCATTTTTTAAAGGGATATGTCATTCCTCTTTCTATTTTTTAGATTTGCCCCATGCGATGCTATCAGTGGTCCCTTAGATTCTAAAAGAGAATAAAATCGGGGCTTCTTTTGTGATTCCCACGAGCAGCAAAACATCACAGAATGGATGGGGAAGGAAACTTCAGGCAGCCTCGGGATGTTAGGGGTTTCAACTCCTTCCCTTTGACACACTGAAGAGTTTTCCTTGTGTGGATACCATCAGAGGAGTAGGACAAGTTCATCACGTATACTCCCCTGGGAAGGTGACTCAGTAAGACTGGAGAACCAGAGGGTCAGAACAGAGCCTAAAGCCAAAAGTCTGGCGCTCTGATTTATAATGCAGGTGCCCAGGAATTTAAGATAAACCTACACAAAATTCCTCAATGCTTGCATAGTTTTTTGGCTCCCGTTTTCAGCAATCACTGCGTCAGCTTCACAACTACCCTGTCTTTGTTTGTTCAATTCTTCATTTATTACTTGAAATTAAAAATAAACTCGGGGGGAGGGGAGTAGGGAGAGACAGCACAATAGATATTCAGATGCTAAGTGATCACACAGCACTTGCCACAAAGAATGAAACAATGAAAATCCATTGCCCAGTAACGCTGTGTACTGTGGTCCTAGACTTCCTGTTGCTTTGACCCCTCTCCTTCCGGCATCCTGTCCTGGGACAGAAATGACACCACAAAGGTTTCCTGTGCCTCTTCCCTCCTGACCCCTCGCTACATCCTCTCTCCTCTATTTGGGGAGTAATGATTGTGTTCCTGTGGAATTCCTCCCAGAGTGTATACTCGATGATACTTCTTATTGCTAATTTGGGAGTCCAGGATTGCTGGCCAAAGCCCATGCTGTGCTCATGTCTCCCACTAGCCACCCACTCAACTGGCTGAGTGCAAGGGGGGAAATGCTAATTCTCCACTATCACTGGTGGGGGTCCCTTCCTATCTGTACTGATTGTCTGGGACAAATTAACTCCCTAAAATCATTCAGACACTTTTGCAAAGTTCATTCATTTAAAAATATTCAGTTCTGGTGTCTGAAATCACTGGGGCAACTGGGTGTTGGGTCCTCTGGATAGAACCTGAGGTCTAGGATAACAAACCAGGGTCAGAAGCTCTCTCATTTTTTCTGTTTATCATGAGCCTTCTCTGGTCTTTTAGGGATCTATGCCTAGAATTAAGAATGGAGCAGCTAGAGAAAGGACCTAAGGAGTTGAAGAGGTTTGCAGCCCCACAGGAGGAACAATAATATGTACCAACCAGTACCCCCAGAGCTCCCAGGGACTAAACCACCAACCAAAGAGTACACATGGAGGGACCCATGGCTCCAGCTACATATATAGCAGAGGATGGCCATTTCAGACATCAATGAGAGGAGAGGACACTGGTCCTATGAAGGCTCAATGCCCCAGTGTAGGGGAATGCCAGGTCAGGAAAGTAGTTGGGGGTTGATAAACAGGGGGAGAGGGGATGGGATAGGGGGTTTTTGGGATGATAACGAGGAAAGGGGATATCATTTTAAAAGTAAATAAAATAAATATCTAATAAAAAAATGAGCCCATTGTTCAACACTCATTGTGCTGACTAGTTTAAACTTCAGCTTGACACAGCTGAAGTCATCTGAGGGGAAGAAACCTCAAGAGAAAAGACGTCCATGAGATCAGGCTGTAGGCAAGTAGGTGAAGTATTTTCTTGGTTATTGATTGATAGGGGAGGGCCCAGTCCATTGTGGGTGGGGCCATCGTTGGGCTGAAGGTCCTGAGTTCTAAAAAAAAAAAAAAAGTAGGCTGAGCAAATCAGTTTGAGCAAACCAGTAAGTAGCACCCCTCCATGGCCTCCACATCAGCTCCTGCTCCCAGGATCCTTCGTGCCTCACTTGAGTTCCTGTTTTGACTTCCTTTGATGAACTGTGATGTGGAAGTGTTAGCCATCAAAGACCTTTCCTCCCCAACTTGCTTTTTGGTCGTGGTATCACAGCAATAGAAACCCTGAGACACCCATAACTATACTTCACTCCAGACAGTACAACATTCAGCACGTTGGTGCCAGTCACAGTATATTAAGTACACATTGTGGTCATGCTCCCACAGACAAATAATTAGAAGAAAATGGCTCTGTAGCCTTCCTGGTACTCTTTGTCTTAGCTAGGCATCATGGAAGATGGGGAGAGGGCAGGCCAGGTAGAGACTGAGCAAGGCCATCAAGGTGTCACTTACTGCTGAGTGTCTCCTCTGCATCAATCAGTGCTCTGAATAGCTGCTCATGGACACCCACAGCTGCTCCACACTGCTCCGGGTGTACAACTGAAATTTGCTTTTAAACTGTGCACATTGGCACATAATTTCATCTTCTTCCTATCTCTATGTCTTTATCTTTTTCCTTCTGGGAGAAGTATACCATTATTTTACCTCTCAGAAATCAGGAATGTATTCCTGGCTTTGTTCAAGTTCACATATCCAAACCTTTAAAATTCTAGAAAAGCATAGCAGAGAGGCAGCACAGAGAAGGCATTGAAAATATGCTTCCCCGATGGGGGGCGGGGGGAGCATATAGATCTAGGATATGTTATGTTGTTATAACAAAACATCTGAGTCTGGTTCCTTTATGAAGAAAAAAAAGCCTACTTAGCTCACAGTTTGGGGAGGTGAAAGCCCAAGATTTGGGGATCCCCATCTGTTTTGCCTCTGTGGGATCCCTCCCAGGCTGGGTCACACTATGACAGAGAAGCAGAAAAGGAAACTGCAGAATACAGAAGAGACTGAATTGATTAGTCTCGCTTTATGAAGAGATACTCTCATGAGAGCTGGTCTACTCCAAAATATCAGCATCAATCTCTACAGAGAATGATGCCCCAGGGACCTAATCTCCTTCTACCAGGTCCTGTATCACAATGTTTGACCTTCTTTCAACCCTCCTGCAAATGAACCTTTCAGAGACAGATAAATTCAAGCTGTAGCAGAAAGGAAGAAGGAAGAAGAAAGGGAAGGGTGGAGAAAGAAAGGGTAGATCATTCTAAAGCTAGAGAGTGCTCTGGTCCTGCCAAGCTGTCCAAATGGCCTAAGTGTAAGAGACCCAACCACCATTGTGTTGTGTGGTAATCAAAGATGGAGAAAGGCAGGGAAGAAGCAAGCAAGTACAACAGCAGCACTGACAGTTACTGGAAGCATTCGATGGTGCATCCACAATGGTGGACTCCTTGACTATCCAGGAACCACTTAATAGTGCGATCCCTATGTCATTGATGAACAAATAAAACTTAAAGAGGCTAGAGCATTAAGAGATTGCTTTCTTGGAGTCTCTAAAGGAAACCTCTCAGTTTCTAGATCCTCTCTGGCTCTGAGCCAGTACAATACAAGGAAGAGGAGCTCCTCATTGCCCTTGACGCTTTGATATGTTAATCCTCCTTGCAGGTCTATCTAGGTGCCATCCTCCCCAGCCCCAGGTGCCAGGATACTGGTCTCTCCCAACCCTGCTGGCTCCTGAAATTACCACCATGCTTCTTGTACTGATTGCCTCCTCATCCAGTGGGGGGAGGGTTCTGTCTCTTTCAGCTGGATGCCTGCAGAGCTTCCCTGAGTCGCTGCTATGGAGACAAAGCACAGGTAGTGTTTCCATTTTCCACACTTACTATTAAAAGCCAGGCACGGAATGTGAGCCCAAGATGTTCAGCAAAGCAACCTGGAACTTACCCCTTTTTAAAAATTCTAATAGAGGGTAATTCATGCAGGCTTGTTGGCAAGCCATCTGCCTAAGGGACTGAGCACGGGTTAGATAATTAAACTCAACCTGTTCTTGCATGGCTGTCTGACTTACCATTTACCTTGTCTCAGACTCCTTGCCTCCAAAATCCCGCTCTCAGTGCCCGTTAACTCATTGTTCCCCCAAACACCTGTCCTACCTTCTTATTTTGACTCATGCCTTCCTATCCACTCGGAAGGTCCTTGCCTTCCTCTCCAAATCCTCCTCATTTGCTTCAATATATGCTCCCCAACCTAGAGGATCAGACTCTTTCCTGAATTCCAACAGTGGTAAGGCAAGTGGAGGCTACAGCCCTCAACCAGTAATTAATCATGGGCTGCCTTACCATATTTCTTCGTTGTTACCTTCAACTGTTACTTAGATCTTGAAGTTTAATGTGACTGTTTCCATGTGGTTTTCTTATTTCCTTAATTAGAATGTAAGATTTTCAAGGGCAAGAGATATATTTTATAATTGTAACGTGTATACTGATTTGTTTCTCTCTCTCTCTCTCTCTCTCTTCTCCTCTGTGAAACTTCATCCAATTACTTTGATAATAAAGTATTATATCTACTAAATGCTGAGTGATAAGCATGTGTGTGCGGCGGGGAGGAATTAAGACTTTTAATCCAGAGAATTGAAGGAAAGAGAGGCCACAAATATGGTTCTGCAAAGGTCAGAAAGTTTCTATAGAGAATCTAATGATCCTTCCTGTACCAGGAAGCTCTACCCTGCTCCCCTCGCAGAGATGCCCAGGAGCTCTTTGCTGTCACCCCATCCCAGCCTGCCATGGTAGAGCACACATGCTTATTTCTGCTCTTTTGGAGAGCTCACCCAAGACTTGACTAAAGCCTTCACTCTGGCTGTGGTCACTTCTGCTACTTAAAGTAAGCACTGTGAATCTCATTACACAAAGAGGTGTCAAAACACAACGGAGAACTTAGTGTTGACAGTAAGACAGCCTCTAGGATGACCCTATGTTTACAATCTCGTTGATTTCCCTGTCTTGAGTGTGGGATGGAGCTGGTGACACATTCTTAGCAGATAGAATATAGCAAAATTGATTGCTATGTCACGTGCAAAGTTGTTATACAAGAACTACTTCTGTCTTGTTCACCACCTTCTTGCCAGTCTTTAGACTTTCCTTTTGCAGGGAGCTAGCTACTCACTTTTGAACAGTCCTTCAGAGTGTTTCTGATGACAAAAAAAAAAGATACTTCAAGGGGTTTAACCTATTAGTAACCTTGAAGTAGGGGCTTCCCAAGTGAGACTCATAGCCCAATGACATTGTCATGGCTGATTCTGAGCCAGAGAGCAAGCTTAACCACCCAGATTTTGAGAGGGATGAAATAGGCTGGTCCCAAAGTAGTGCCAACTGAGTTGTCTCAGTTGCTTGTTCACAGTTAGTTACAGATTGAACTCCTGTTCTATGCTTCCCCCTTCTCACTACTGCACTAGACTAGAGGCAGAGAAAGAAAAAGTCCACCTACCCCCCCGGGTTTCCTCAGCAAGTTTCCAGCCCCCACGCCCTGGTAATAGTTCCAGAATGACTAGAGATATAGTAAGACAAAGCTCACCTAACAAGGAACTTCCCTAACGTGCTTTGAATTGGGCCTGTGAGTTTACTTCAAAGTCTTTCTTTCTTGGTAATGGGAGACCCCCAGCATGCTGGACTTCTGCAGAATAAAACGCTCTTTGTGTTTACATGTATCATTGTTCGGCGAATCATGGACCATTATAACTTCTAACCACATTGAACATGGACAGCTTTAAGCTATAAGGATTGTAGATCCATTTGTTATGCAGCAATAGGTAGCTAATACAATATTTAATTATGGTAAGCCATTTGGAAAATGGGGGAACATCTGAGTGCCTCTGATTATGTTTATGATACTTTCCTTCTGGGAGCTTGAAAACTAGATTATTCATTTCACATAAAAGAGTTGATCTGACACAGAATGACTGTGTCAGAATGTTCCTTATTTGTTGTTCATCTTTTATCACAGAGAAACTGGATAGTGGTTACCAATAGACCATGAGATAGGCAGACTGGACAGCTAGATAGCTGGTAAAAAGCATCATCATGGAGTGAGTCACTTAGCTTGCTCCACTTCTCAAGATGATTACCGGATGGCTGTTTGCAGCGGTGACTTCATCTTCAAACTTCAGCCAATTCCAGTAATTACTCAGGAAGCTGCTAAGCTATTTCACTGCTTGAGATTATACCTTCCCTTCTCAGAACAAATCTCATTTGCTTAATGGAGGATCAAGGGCTAGCCAACCACAGACAACAGGCCAATTCTATACCATGGCCCATTTCTATCCCATCTTACTTGAACATGGCCAAATGTGTTTGCTCAGATACTATTACAGCTGCTTTTGGCCTGAAGGACAGATTTGAATGGTTAAGAGAGAGTTGTTGAAATCCACAAATACTAAATTTCCCCATCTGGTTCTTTACAGAAAAAAGGTTTTTGATGTTACCCCTACTTCAAGGCAACAATTTCCAAACTGTGTTTGAAGAAACATTGCTCTCTAGGGTGTTAGTAGTACATAGAAAAACAGTTGGTTTTGATGTCAACGATTTGAGAAGAACTAAACTCTGTAGTATTAAACTATCTCATGAATTTCCAGGGTAAATTTTAGAGTTTTCACCTTGAAGCTCTTTTGGGTATAGGTTATCTCAATGAAACAGTCTCCAGGTCACTAAGAGACACAATTGAGCTATGAGAACATTAACTTTCCATGTGTTGACTTTACAAAACAATGAGTAGACACAAACCACTTTTTGAATTTTCAAAGGATCCCTAACAGTTTTTAAATGCACAAAGAGATGGCTATACCATTTGACCAAGAGTCAAATAGAAAGTTGACAATGAAGAAATAGATATAAATAGACATAAGCGTACTTGCTAAATATAAACTCAGTTTCTGAAGAAGTAACCATGTGAAAACAATCCAAAACCTTAAGGTGGAAGAATAATGTATTGGGATTAAGTCTTAAGTTTCAGAGCACTGAACCCCCATATTTTGCTGGGAGATGAATAGATACCCCAAGGCCTACAGATAGGCGCAAACAAAGATCTAAACAATCAATTTGAAAAGAAAAAAAACAGATTCTGATACAACACACAGAGAGAGAGAGAGAGAGAGAGAGAGAGAGAGAGAGAGAGAGAGAGAGCAAGCCTATTTTATATAGATATAAAGGTGAGCACCAGTTAGAAATGTTCTTCCATTCCTTAAGTAACATGTGAAACTTACCAAGTTAAGATTCTACTTCTTAAAATAGTCTAAATTAGGGCATTCTTTATGTCTTAAAATGGTAATTTTTTTCTAATTGCAATAACAGCTTAACCAAAACATAGCACAAATATGTGGGAAGTCATTATGAAGAACTTGTTTACTTTTTAAACGGTGTATATTTTTCTAATGTTAAAGATAGTTTTTGAAAATTTCATACATGAGTAAATACATCAATTTCATACCACTCTCTTTATCTCTGAACTCTTCTAGTGTGGTTCATCCTCCATCTCTATCAAATCCATAACCTCTTCTTTTATTGTTATTACATATATGTGTGTATAAATATTGTTATTACATATATGTGTGTATAAATACAGCCCACTAAGTCCATTTGGTATTACTCACATGTATATGTGTTTAGAGATGACTGCTTGGGACTAGATAGCCTATCAGGGGGCTTATGCCTAGAAAAAACACAAATTTTCCTTCTTTTAAAGAATAATTAATTGCCTGCAGCAATTTATTTGGTGGGGGGAGCCTCATGAGATTTCTTTCACTCACATTGGGATGGCAACTGAGATTGGGTTGCCATATTGATCTTGAATCTAGTCTATAAACCTTTATTCTAAAACAAAGAGGTAAATCTCTAGAATAGTATATAACTCACTGCAGGAAGTCAGCCATAGGCTCATGACTCAGAACTATATTATGGCTATCTCTCCAACCACACCATCCTCTCCTGCTTGCTGCCTAAATGACACATATTCTGGGTGACTGGCCAGGGTTAGAAACTGAGTCTAAAGCCTGAGAGCACAGGCTTTCAGTCTGACTCAGCATAAAGCAGGGAGAAGAACACAAGCATGAATCTGATGGGTTGAAATGAACAGAATGAATTTCAAAGATGACACCAATATAATAGTGTTTATGGTGAGGTATTTCCTGTTGTCCCAGAAGCATGGCTAAAGTTCAGCAGCAACTTCACAGTGCTCGTCCATGGCCTCATCTCTCAACAGTCACCATCAATGTCCATACAGAGTTGCTGGGGTGGGCAGGTGGTAACTAGCAGTGGCTGGAGTCCCTGCTAGTGAGAACAGTCTTTTCTCCATTTCTGTCCCTAAAACTAGGAAAAATGGTCTCCAAGCGAACTCTGAAAGTGAGTCTGAGGAAAATGGATTTTGGAAACATTCAACTGCGTGCTTCAAGATCATGCCTGACCCAGCCTTGGGAGTGGGGACTTGAGAGATCACACCAGGAAGTAAGCAGTTTGTCATGTGTCCCTTCGATTTCCTGGTGCCTGCAAAGGTGAGAAGAGATAGGGAATACCTTGGTTACGTGCCACCAGTCTTTTGGGAGGTTCATATTTGGGTTTAAAGAATAATGTTCCTATAGAGTCAAGGGGCAACTGAAGACAATTGTTCTGCTTAGGAACTAATCAGGCCTTAATTAGCCATCAGGGCACATCATTCAGTATACCTAGAGCGTTGAGATGGGCAGCCCATCTCAGGACTCAGTAGCTCTGGAAAATACTTAAGACCTCTAGTCTATTGCTTCCTGTGATGCAAAGTTGAAGTTGGTAGAAAGATAGAGGTGATGGAACCATTCAGGATTTCCACTGGACCAAGGAGGGAAAGGCAAAGTCAGAGAAGCTAAAGATGTTTATCATGCTCAAGGCTCAAGATACATCTGATCTCTGCACAAAAGTGGGAGCGTCTAGTGAAAGAGGGGTCCAGTGAAGCTGAAGGCTCTCTTACAACACAAACGCATGCACACACATGCACACATGTATACAAACAAACATCATCTGCATTGAGGCTGACACATGACATGAGAACGCTCATATCAGGTAGGGCCAGGACGAAGAAAATTTCAACCAAGACAACGCCCAACATTCTAATCCTGCTCCTCTGCTGACCAAGATAAAGACAGGCTGGAGCAGTGGCCAGGGAACTTATGGAGTTAAAGAAAGGTGTTCACAGAGCAAGGTAGACATAAAACAGGTTGCCACCGTTCGAGTTACCACAGGCAAAGAGTGGAAGTGCCAGTTCCAGATGAGGAGATAGAGTGTCTTCATGGGATTAGAAACCAAAGCGTCAAGAGAAAGAGAACAGAGCTTTGTTTTAAAATGTATGTTTTATTTTTGTGCTTATGTGTATGACCGTGAGAGTTTATGTACAATATGTAAATGCAGGCAGGACCCTGTAGAGGCCAGAGAGGGTGTCAGGTGCCCTGAAACTGGAAATACAGATTGTTGTGAGCAACCATGTGGGTGCTGGAAACTAAACCTGGATTCTCTGCCAAAGCAGTAAGTGTGGTTCCTTAACTACTAAGCCATATCTGGCCCCAGAAATGAGTTTGAAATGACAGAATGAACCGTTGTAACCACTGAATGTGACAGGAAAGGTAGAGAAGCTGGACAAGTCGCTGTTGAGGGTGCAAAATCCCATCAGGAAGCCGAGTCCACAGCAGCCTGATAGAAGATACTGCTATTGGATGTATTTTAAAAATGGCTTCCAGAGTTGTTGTTGCTGTTGTTTTAATACCCATGGGATGTTGAGACTTCCTAGTAAGGTAAACATTTTGAACAGAACTGTAGTATTTGTATTTCTGAGGTCTTTGTTCCAAGGGATGCGAAATTGACACGCAAACACTGTTTTTCTCCATTCTGCAAATGAACACAGGGAGCTGGGTGCTGGTTATCAAGGGGCTAGCCTGCCATTGTAGCCTGCTGTCTCCTGTTTACATCACAAGGCATCACACTCCCCCTCAGAACCACATGTGATCTCTTTTTAATTGGGAACAGAACTTTTCAATCCTTGAGTCTAAAACAAATTAAAAAGGAGGAGGAGGAGGCAGGGAAGGAAAAGAGAAAACTTTGTGGTTTTTTTTTTCTTGTCCTCTAATTTGAGAATCTGATTCCTCACTAGTTTTATCATCGGTATGAAGATTTTTGTTGTTGTTGTTGTTTTGTAGGTTTTTTTTATGATCCCTTTCTTGTTACTTGATTTTTTTCCCCTCACAGTTCACTACTCAAGCCTAAATTTATCTGTTTTAAAAAATCCATCTGGCTTTTGTGTTATGGAAGCCCACACAAGCCTGTGCCAACCGTTCCAGAAGCAACTGAGCTATCAAATGAAGGGACAGCAAGCTAATTAGGGCCTGAGTTTCTCAATAAGGAACAAATCAGGGTGGAGGGTTGAAGGATGCCAATGCTCAGAAAAGTTTCAGACACCAAAACAGTTTGTGGAGGGGAGAAAAATGGAATAAATGACTTGGCTGGTGTTTCAAACCCTACCCCCCAAAATAAACGTATCTTTTCCCATATATATCAACAGACAAATGTAAGTACCACTCAAATAATCTCCATCTAAGATTAACATGAAAGTGAAATATAAATAATTTTCAATATAAAGACCAAGTGTAAAATGTGCCGATATACAAATGGAGCAAAAGTAGAAATCAAATCATATTGCACTGCTCTCACTGTGAGTGACTATCCTCTAGGAAACTTATATTTCTCTGCCTCAGGCACACTTAGATTTGTGTACTGGTCTGAACAAAGCTTCACCTTCCTCTTATCAATAGTCAAATCATGTTTAATAAAGTGGACCTTTTTGGGCGGGGGGGGAGAAAATGTGTTCCAAGGGTTATACTGGTGTGAATGAAATGCATTCTCATTTGACTGTGTAGTAGCTTATAGAAATGCTGGTGAAGAAAGAAAACAGAAACTATCAGGTGGGAGAAATGAGTCTGTTTCTAATCACCTGGAAAAAGTGTGCATTTATAGTGTCGATAACATATTTCCGCCATATTGGCTTGACTTACATAGACATCTACCAACCAAGCAGTGGCAGGTTCAGGTCTGAAAGTTCTCCATTTGGCCTCAGATGTGTGTAGGGGGACGTTTCTGCCTCTGAACCTCCATTGGCTCCTGAGGACAAGAAAGCCACTAACCACAGTCAGCCCAGCAGCTTGTAGGAACGAATTAAAATCCATTTGGGAACTGTTCCTTTGAATCTTGTATGGAAATGAGATGATCTCATTGTGTGTCGCAGCAGATGAGCTCAGGGTGTGGTTGTGTAGGAACAGTTCTTTGGTTAAACTAAAGGGCAAGAAGCAGCCCCTTCCTTTAAGATTTGTTGCTTTCAACAAGCAGATTCTCTTGGGTAGAAAAGAAAAGTGTTGAGAATCACCAAAATGGAAAGAAAGTAGAGAGGCGGGTGGGAAACTTTCAGGGGAACACAAACCAGATGAGCTTACAAAGCACAGCCATTGTCCTGTTAAAATGTAACCCACAAAACGTGGCCACATGATCATCTTCACAGCCATCTGCTCTGCCGTCATTCTTGATGCTCACAAACAGATTTTAGAATTGAATCTGGTCCTCAGTGGGTTGAAGAACAGGCAAGATCTTCTAGGTGTGATCAGAAAGTTTACCAATTAACCCAACCACTCATTCTGTCACCAGAGCAATCTGCTTCCTCTTCTGCAAAGGATAGTGAAGTGGGATTATAGACTGTAATATCTCACATTGTTCAGAGGACCCGGTTGAGAGTTTAAAGATAGCCTGATCTCAATCCCTCCCCTTTTGTTTCTATGTCTTTGACCTTCTGACTACCATGCTACCTTCCCTCTAACTATTGTAATCTTTCACAACTGGATTCCTCCACTCCAGGTTCTTCCATTCTGTGCTCCATGGCAGAATGATCTTGGTTAAATGAAAATCAGCCTGTGTTCCAGTGATTGTACATTGTGCTATGAAAAACTATCCCAGCTCTCTAATACTAACACTCTATATGCTGAACTAGTTCCTGCAGTTTAACAAAGTGCCCTAAAACTCAGGAGCACAGAACTCTAGTCATCCATTTCTCCTGTGGCTGTGGTATTCTGTTCATACTGGGTAGATGTGGCTTGCCTAATGCATACATTTAGGTTCCGTTTTATGTATCTTGGTGTCTTGTGGGAAGACCAGACTCTGACAAGCCAGCCTGAGGCTTCTGTTCTTTGTTTCCTTGCTCCCCTGTTTAATTTTTCAGGCAAGTAGGAGCAGGCAATATTAGCAGGCTTAGTAGGCACAATGTTTAGGTTCCACAGTGGATTCAAGACCTAGATTATTATGTTCATTTTAAAATCAGAAGAAAAGCTTCAACACATGAATAATGTGCCTATAATAAATGAGTCTATAATAAATCTACTAGTATATTTGTTTATTATACCAATGATTATAAAATATCATTTAAGTATCTTTTGATGAAGGAGATAGCCTTGTACATAAAAATACATATGGCCACAAAGGTCTTAGTGCATCCTTGTAGAGTGCTAATTCATCACACTAAGAGCCCAGAGAACTGATTCTGGTTCTCAGTCTTAAGTAAGTCATGGAACATTGTGAAACTCACTGTTGCACCTAGGGGAGCAGAGGGTTAAATCTCTGAAAAGGTCCCCAAGGCCTGGGAGATGTTTTTGTTTAAACTCTATTCTCATTAGTTCGCTTTGCTTCATCTTTTTGTCTGAGGACTGTCCCTTCATCCATAAGGCATGCAATCTTAAAGAATGTGCCATCCTTGGCTGATTATTGCCACAATGGGTTATTACACAAAGTAACAACATTGCCACTTAGGCATTCTTCTTCTGTAAGGAACAGAGGATGACTCTCCTATGAAGGCTGCTTTCCAGGGTGAACTGATGCATTTGTTATCCATACAGAAGAAGTCTTCTTTACAGTTTCTTTACACATAAGTCCAATTTACACAATCAACTCCATAACCTCAAGGGATTCAAAGGTAACACAGAATAGAAGTCACTCAAGAAGATGCAGAACTATCTTCCACCTATGACAAGAATTAATTTCTAACAGAAATAATTGCTCCTTTACCTGGCTTGCTGCTGCTGCTGCTGCTGCTGTCCCCATAAAAAAGTGATCTTCCTGCTTATCATGCACACATATTTCCTTGGTTTTCAAAGAGACCGTGGTGTTATGCTACATCACTGCACACTTCCTGGGTTTTGCAAAACTCAGAATTAACTTTGTGATTTTTAAATTATTTTGGCATCATTCTCTGAGTTTTACCAGGTAGCTCATTTCCTGTTTCTGTGTAACTCTTAATGACTCTGAAAACTCAGGTGACCTTTTCTCTTTGGTACCCAAACCACAAATGACAAAACCTCCAGGTCTGTGGTGACTGTGATGGCCTCCTAAATGTCACAGATAGTGTGATTCCTTCTTTTGCTGAACTGGGACAAAAACCTCCATGGCATTTTCTTTCATCCATCTGGAATGTGGGCTCAATCTGCTTACACATGGGTCTTGATACCCACAGCCCTGCCTTCCTGGGCTTCATAACAACACAGTTTCTGATGTACTCAACCTTTGGAGAGATTTATGTGTTGTATAGTGTATCCCATGCATGAGAGGAAACATCCCCCTTTCCCCTATGCTCTCCCAGTTTTCTTTTTTTCTTTTTTTTCCTTTTTTTTATTTTCTAAGTTTTTTTTATTTACATTTCAAATCATTTCCCCTTTCCCGTTTCCTCCCTCCCCGAAAGTCCCATAAGCCCCCTTCCCTCCCTCTTTTCCCCATTCAACCCCCTCTCGTTTCTCTGTCCTGGCGTTCCCCTACATCCAGTCTTTCCAGGACCAGGGGTCTCTCCTTCCATCTTCTTAGAAATCTATTGATATGCGAATTGTGTCTAGGGTATTCCGAGATTCTGGGTTAATATCCCCTTATCAGTGACTGCATACCATGTGTGTTCTTTTGTAAAAGATTTATTTATTATTATATTTAAGTACACTGTAGCTGTCTTTAGACACACCAGAAGAGGGCATCAGATCTCATTATGGATGGTTGTCAGCCACCATGTGGCTGCTGGGATTTGAACTCAGGACCTTTGGGAGAGCAGTTAGTGCTCTTAACCACTGAGCCATCTCTCCAGCCAACTCTCCCAGTTTTCATGCCTAAATTTCATATGCTTCAGTGAGTTGCTTGTTGATCCTTATGAGACATCGAATGTGACACTGAGACATGTCTTCCGATAATCCAGATGGATGCTGTAAGTTGTTTAGTGGGATCTCTGTGGCAGCAGTTCCTGAGCGGGAAACATGGTTCTGGCCCGCCCACCGCGGTGTCACCTGGCAGAGGCCTGGTCTCAGAGGAGAAAGAGAAGTCACTTCCACGTGAGCAAGACTAGGGAATGTGGGCTGCTGCTGACTCGAGTCTTGGTGCTGGAAATGGCAAAGGAGCCCTTGACCTGACACCGAGTAACTCCTCCATCTTCTGTACAGAAATGGCACCCTTTGGGGCTATTGGCCATACAACTAGTATAAAATGCTGATTTATATGGGGCCCTGAACTTTAGCCCCCAGGAGAAATGACTATTATTAAACAGTCCTGCAATCTTATTCCATCATGTAAGAAGCCAAGCCACCAACATGGAATTTAGACTCCATATCCCCAATGGATAATGAGAAATGTGGTGTGTGTGTGTGTGTGTGTGTGTGTGTGTGTGTGTGTGTGTGTAAAAGAAAAAGAGGAGGGGAGAGAGAGGAGTGTGGGGAGAAGGAGAGAGAAAGTTGAGTGCATCTAGAAATTGGGGAAACTGCTTTCCACTTACTCTCAGGTCCTGCGGATGGTTCTTAGAGGCGGGAGGACTCCAGGCGGATTGAGGGCCAGCTACTGAACCACAGTTTGTTCTCTGAGTTGTCACATCAACCTAATGCAATAGGGAAAGGAACTAACTTTATACAAAGGAACCAAAGGCTAAAGCAATGTGGTACCTCTCCTGCAGTGACAGAGGATGTGCTAGCTGTGAGACACTCTTGTGGGTCCCCCTCCAAACAAGGTCTGTCCTCAGGAAAACAGGGTTGAAGGCAAAACACTTGGAGCATGGACTCCATTGATCTCCACACCTCTGCTGTAGAACCAACCTCTAGCCATGTTTGGGACTAGTTTTAATCAGACAACTATTCTTCAAAAGTAAGTAGGAAAAATGGCATTGTAGTAGTGACTCAGTTCACATTGGGAAATGATGAAATCTCCTTTCTGTAAGCACCCAAAACAAATGATAACATGAAACTCTGCGTATACATATTTTATTAAACATATATTGTCATATATATATATATATATATATATCCTAGACAATGTTTCATGTTGTGATGACCTCCAACCATAAAATTATTTCCATGTCTACTTTATAACTGTAATTTTGCAGCTGTTATGAATTGTAAAGCAAATTTTTTTTTAGAGATAGAGGTTTGCCAAAGGAGTTGCAACACACAGGTTGAGAACTATTGACCTAGAAAGATGTTCAATGGTTAACATCGCATTCTGCCCTTACACAGAACCCAAGTTTGGTTCTCAGGACCCACAACCATCACTAACTCCAGCTCTGGGGAACTCCATGACTTCGTCTGACTCCTCCAAGAGCACATACACACATGAAAGAAAACCTTCAAAACTTTCTAAACCATGGAAGACAAAACACTAACAACACATATTACCAGATTTCATTGGTGAAATCTTAAATGTGGAGTTGTAGAGGAAGCTGGAATCTAGAAAGCATCTTGCAAAGACGGTAACATGCAGATACTTGGTCAACACCTGATACAAGAATGCTGACTTTGGTGACAAATAGCACCAAGGCCTTGGTGCAAACACATCATGACGCTATGGCCAATGTGATGCTGAGCTCATCAGCTTCATCAGCAGGGCACCACATGATTCAAGCACCTCCCAGGAATTCCACGAACTACTGGGCAGGAACTCTGCCCTCAGCCACACCCAAAGCAGTCTAGAATACAAAAAACAAATATCCAAGAAGCACACCAACATTTAAAGAGTGAGTTAGAAGACAGGGGTACAACATGACACAGGGACAGTCAAGTATTGTTCAGTTGTCCTATCACCCCCATGTTGTCATCATTGTGAGACATAATTTTTTGCATATCACTTGGCTCTTATTATGAAACCCATTAGAGACACACTTGGAAAAGCAGAGATCATACTAAGAAGAAACAGCACATAGATATAGCCTGGTGGCATGAGAGTTCTTCCAATTCCCAGGAAAGACTTGGGTTAAAATAAAATGAGTTTGGAAAAAACTCCTGTGTAAATTGTGGAGTGAGCATAAATTACTCTCTAAGCCCACTTGCCTATAATATATTCACTCCATACACATTCTATAGCAATGATAAATCCAGACTGACTCTAATTACTATGGTATCTATCTGTGCTTTCAAAAACATGCATGCATAAATCCTAAAAACCCAACAAATTATAAAACAAAAGCAGCTGAAGGCACACGTGATGTGGGGGAATACCCTGAACTTGCTGATGGTCCTATCATTCGCTTGTTACAAGCTACCAGCTCATCCTGTAATTCTCCCTTTCCTGGGCTTTAAGCTTCCTCTTCTTCCCAATGATGCTACGAAACAAGTCCATATATCACATACAGTACGTTTCTCCATGTTTTCCAGATGGCATTTGATAAAATGGAAACAAAAGAAAGACATAAGAAAGAAAAATGGATGCTTTGCTACTTTCACTGTTGAAATAGCTTTTCCTTTGGTAAAGAAAACTTCCAGAAATGTGTTTCACTTTGAAAGATGCCTTTTGGAGTCACAGGCTCAGGCCACTCTGTCCTCCGTCAAGCTGTGCAAACTGAAGATGAAGGGTTCCTTATCTGGGGTGTAAATTATTCTGAGCTCATACTACATGGAAACCAGCAATGGTTTAGAGAGTGGTTTAGACATAATTTGACATAATATCTCAGTAAATGTCCTACCCTGACCATCAAATTCAAAGAAAAAAAGTCTACAGTGACTATTCAATTTATCTAAAGTCAGCAGTTATAGACTCCAAGACCACTAAGGTATAAATTTTCCTAGTTCATATATCCGAAAAATATATGTATAGGTCAGTTGACAAATGAAAATACTGTGTTAGACTATGACCTTCACTAATCAAACTGCAAGCAGATGTCCTGAGATGCTATTTTTCTTTCAAAAAAAAAACAACCCAGCAACATAAATATATTTTATTAATCATTTGTGAAGGAAATAGACACACAAAGTATGATAGTGTTCAATCAAGCAAGCAGGATTGTGTTTTCATTCATGGGGGAGAGCAAGTTAGTGGTTGGTACCATAGTCCTTTAGGTCAGTATACAATGAACCCAAGAACCATCTACAGCACGCTACCTCTTAAAGATTACAATACCTCTCCAAACCTTGAGGGACACTCAAACCACACCCACATCAGAAAAATCATTGGCCAAGGAGCTCTCATGAAGGAAATAATGACTGAGAGTCTTCCCCCAGTAATTTTATTGAAGCCTTTTTCAGGAGCTGCACCTATATCTCATGTGGCCCATTCACCGTAGACTCAGCTTTTCCTTCATGACACTGACAGCTCATTGAACTGAGGCAGAAATGAGCTATATGTTTTGCATAAACTGCTCTAAGACATGAAGTTATAGTTTCACCATCTGAAAAGAAAAAAAAATAGGTTAACTTCTGCCTGATAGGGCTGGAGACTAAATGGGTAACGGTCATGAAAAGGGCAGGAAGTGGCAGGCATGTAACTGATGTGTAAGAATGAAGAGCAGACCAAAGATCCTTTCTTCTTTATGTTTTTCCCAGGCTCTGCTAAGAAGCGTTCACAATCTCGGGTCCTCTTACTGTCAGACAGCATGAAGATGTAAGATCCCCCAACATCATGTTACTGCTTCTCTGGTCCACATATTTGCTTCCATCCAAGACCCTCATACAGGGACTGGAGAAGCTATTAGCCTGAACGCTGAGCCAACAGTTTTTCCCCTCCTTTATAGGAATAACCTCCAACATTTGTAAGTTCAGGGAGCATTGCCTATGGACAGAAGCTTTATCTACAGTTCTATAAAGGAGCAAGTATTTATTGATTATCCAAGTCCCGGGTGATAAATCCTTGTCATTGCAATGCCATGTTTTGCAAAATGTCAAACGCCTTTGTTTTAGTTTGTGCTCTGAGAGTACAGTGGTCTCATGGATCATGACTGTCATGATGGCAGTGGCACAGTGTCAGTCACCAGAGGTAAATAGGCAAGCATAGAAACAACCCTGAGAGTAAGGTCCTAAAGCAATACAAGTGGGTGCTGCCTATTATAAGCACTGGGGAAGCATCCCATAGAATATACTGCTTTCTAGACCTGGAAAGAACATTCAGAAAGAATTTGGATATCTTATCAGAAACCATTTAGTGAGAAAGGAATTCTGAACTTTGCTATCCCCCCTGCCCCTGTATAGAATACAAAGGCACAGGGCATAAATATAAGCATATAAGAATGGAGAGAGAATGCTGGCAGAATTAAATCCAGAAAGGTTTGGAACAAGGACATATGTTACAGCCTGGGTGACCCTTGATGGAGTCAAATCAATTCCCTTATTACTATGTCGTTGGAAGAGAAAGATAGAACGTATTTGAAAGCACTTTGGAAAAGCTCTATAACATGTACCAATTCATCGTTTATTGAAGACAGCCCTGTACTGGGGTCAGGAGACCTAAATGCTTGTATCAGTTTCACCTTCTCTTGGATGCATGACCTTGGGGGGTGCACTTATATTCCACAGTCCTCAAATTTCATGCAGAGGAGACTTAACAAATTTGAACCAATTTGTTCCAAAAGCCATTAAGACTTTGGCCCAGTTACTCATGCCATTCACTGACACTCCTCTGCTTTCCAAGATGCAATCAGCCATTAGATCCTTGTGCTCCTGGACTTAGGAGTGATGGAGAGCACAGCTAAGGTTTGTCCCCTCAGCACTGTTCCCAGGAAGTTCTAAAATTGCACATTGTACAGAATCATGAGGAACACACACACACACACACACACACACACACACACACACACACACACGAGAAAGACAGATGGCAACAAACTTGCTAACCTTTAAAAAAGATCCCAGTCTGGCTACCCCAGCAGTCTAGTTGCAGGGATCTGTGCCCAGAGGAGCAGAGACAGGTGAAAATGTCCGTGCTGCCAGCTCAGATGTTGAAGATTCAGCAAGCTTTGCACCCCCTGCCTGGGAAAGAGCAACAATGTTCTTACTTAGCAACTGCCCCAGGTCCCTGGGGTTTTTGTGGGACAAGAGCCTGGGAAAATCCCTGTTTTCTCTTGTTTCAGCTCCACTGGGGGCAAAGTAGCTTTGCTTACCATCTTAGAAGGAAAGGAATCTCAAATAAGAATTTGAAATAAACATATTTTCTTATGTTTAGCAGAGCCCCATATGTTGGTCAAGGCCTTTCTGAATCTCAATTAACTCCACTCATGTCCATAGGTGCTTCTTGTTAGGACGGCAACAGACTTTTCTCCATAACACAAACTGGTCCTTCCAGTTATACAGGCATTTAAAACAAATCAAATCTTTCCTTGACACAGGTACACAGAGAAACGCCAGCTGAAGGCACAGGCACATAGTCATGAAGGTCAAGGTACAGGAATGGGGAAAACAGGTGTAGAAGAAGACACAGGCAAAGGCGAGTGATTCTGATAGAAACTAAGGGGTCTCCAGGAGAGTCAGAGTCAAGGAAGGCTAGTTTCCTAAAGGGTTCAGAAGGGCAGACCTGCAAAGACTGAAAACTCTTTGGTCTCAGACTTCCAGCCTCCAGAACTGCAAAGCAACGGCTGGTCATTTTTCAGCCATCCAGTTTTTTGGCTACTTCATTATGCCAGGACTAAGAAGTTATCATAATTTCTTTTTTATTTACCAGCTAATCGACGTGTGACTCCCAATCTTCTGGGTATCGATAGCTTCATTGGTAAGATGGAAATAATGATAGATTCTGCCTTAGAGGATTATCATGGAAAATAAGATGTTGCATTCACTTATTTAATAAATGCCTTTTAAAATAGTGATAGAACTGTAACAGCTTATATAGGTATTTGTGGTGATGGTGTTGGTAACCGGTGTATAATGTATCCTTTCAAAAGTCCTGACAATGAGAGCGACTCACAAGTTTCCAGCCTTAACTAGGAGCTCCTATCAGCTGAGGGCTCTGGAAGAGGGAATAGTGAGGGAGTTTACTTGGTGGTATTTTGCTTTGTTTTTGTTTGTTTGTTGGCCTTGGCCCTGGGTATGTTAATAAAATTTCAGTACAAATTGAATGCAGTGGATTATTGGGGGGAAAGAAGAAAGAAAAGAAACAGAAAAAAGATACAAAATTGAGAAGGACTAGACCTGGGAGGGAATGGGGGGGTGGGTAGGTGAAAGGTAAATAGAATCAAAATACAATGTATGAGGTTCTCAAAGAATTAATTAAAGTATCATTGTAATAAAATGAAAAATTAAAGAAATGGTAATGATAAGTTTTTCCTTTTTTAACCAAGAAGGCAACAGAATCTGGTGGTTATTGTTTTAAAAACAAAAACAGGGTCTGATTTTAAAATAGTCATAGTGGGTGTACAAGTATGAAGGTATTTAAAAAGCTCAAGGTGCCATTAAAAATAGATGTAAACGGTCTACACCCAAACTTATGATTTCAGAAGAGGCAGGTACACCAGAAAATGTGTTCCTATAGTGATGACCCACGTGTGACCATTCCTCCATCCACAAAAGGCCAAGCCTGCATCTTTCTGATTGGTACTTACAGAGCACAGAAACTGAGTGGAGGATGCTTCTCTTCATCCCACACAGTAACTGCTCACCCTGTGTAGCTGCTCTCCCTGGCATAGTTGTGAAATGCACAAGCCCAGCAGGTTTGGATATGGGTGTTAGCAAGGACCAGAAATGGTGTCCTGTAAGCATTATTGCACCTTTCATGGGCATTTAAAACATTGCTTTTAAATCTGCCAAGTTCTTTCCCAACAGTGTTAATAAATGGAAACCCTAGCTATCTTTATTTTCATGGCCGAGTTTGTATGGATGCCTTGCAAAGAAGAAAAGAGTTTAACAGCAACAAAAAACAAACAAACAAACAAAACAGTACTGGGATGTGGTAAGAAATATGTCCCGTCAGGGTTGGGCATTGGGGAGAGTGGCTAGCTAGCTAACCAGCCTCATTTTAGTGGGCGAGGGCCACAGAGTAAAACACAGTGTCATCCCACTCAGAGTTCATGGCTGGCACTCAATACAAGGTCAAATGCTAATGGCTCTTTACAGTATTTATCCATATACTTTTTGTAATATTGTAAACAGTAACTGTTAAGCTACATCTCCATTCCTACTTTGTGTGTGTGTGTGTGTGTGTGTGTGTGTGTGTGTGTGTGTGTGTGTGTTCAGGTTTCTCCAAATAGCCTGGAGTGATCTGTGGCTGTCAATCCTTCTGTCTTGAATGTTATTCTAAGTCTATGCCAATACAATGGGCTACAGTAGACTTTGAGTAGTCACCAGGCTTTAGATGTACTCCAATGGACTTTGACTAAAGACACCAAATAAGAAACTTTAAGAGCTTTCAAACTCAACAAAGAAATTGTGACCAAACAATAATTCTCTATTTATTATTTATTCTATACCTGGACACAAACAGTAAGTGATATCATTTATAGCCTTTATGTTTAAACGAGAAAAATAAGTATATCCTAAGCACATATGTTATATCATTGTGATAAACTTTTCCAGATATACCATCTTGTGTAATTCTCTCAAAATGTCATGAAGTATTATTATGCCCACTTTATTCATTAAAATATAAGGAAATAAGGTGCAGGAAAAACCATCAACTTGGATAAGCTACCCTTATATTATATACTAAGTTGTGTGATATAATCAACTTATAATAGAAACAGTTTTGTATCTCACAGTTATGGAGTCTCCTGTCCAAAATTGGGTGGACATGCATTCACTGCTTTGGGCATCTGGTGTATGATGAAATTTGGTCTGTTGTTATGTATTGGAATGTTAAATATTGACCTTCAAGATCTGGTTGCCCCTATGGTTGTGGAAATCCTCATGTATATCAAGTGATGCTATGTAACTTTCCTCCTTAATTTAAAGCTATTGGTTGAATCAAGATGCCTATAGCATATGGCTGGGCAGAAGATAGGTAAGTGGGCTTTGATTCCCAGTCTTGGGGTCTGAGGCAGAGACCATGAGAGAAGAGAAATAAGGCATAAATATAAAGGTTTTGTGTCCTTTATCTGGGAACTAACTAATCCAAGGTGGGGTAGAAACCCCCAATTAATGTTTAATATTTGCCACAGCAGGTGTGGATGCAGACAGGAATAGCAAGAAAGTGATCCCAGTTATCTCCTTACTAGCCAGGAAATGGAAAGAGATAGAGACTTGATAATCCCTATCAGAGACACACTGCTGATGACCTAAGAGCTATCTACTAGGCTCCATCTATTGAAGGTTCCTAATAGCAACACCCCAGCAATCAAGTATGGACAAACTACAACACAGTCTGAGATACACTGGCTAGCCAAATCAGACTGCACTTCTTAGTCTTCAAGCTGGAAAGCTCTTGATCTTCCAGAACTGCTCAGCCTGTTCGGGAACCAATGCTATGTTTTTAAGAGAAAGATTATAAACCAAGACTCAAATGTCAAGATGCATTTGAAAGAAGAGAACAGACTGGGTTTGGGGGAAGGAGAAGACAGAAGATCTGTCAATTGTCTTCCACATCAGCAAGCAGCAGGAAGAAAACTGAAGTATTCCTTTGAAATATTTGTGATCTTAACATCAATCATGGAATGATCCAGAGGGGTGTCTATATGACAGCATCTTTGTCTCCATACATGATTCCTGTCTAATCCAAAAGAGTATGCCTCAAAGGTTTTCCATAAAAGACAATACCCGTGTCAAAAGTTATGACAAAGACTGGGCACAATTTATGCAGGGAGTCATATGTGATGTGCTTATTAAGACAGCCTTGAGGGTCGTGGTTGAGGTATTTTTATTCATGAAAGCATTTACTTAATCATTCATTCCTTCAACCAGTCAAAGGCTGTTGGCTTAAATATTTTAGATATTTCTAATGTAATCATTTGCCATATTTCTTTAGGACCAACTCAAAATCTTCTGTTTTATTCAAAGTCCTGTTATCATATTCATCAGCATATGTTGTCAGTGATCCTTGACATGACTCTGATCTGTCAAACGGGGGTGGGGAGGAGAACCAGGCTCACAAAGGTGACTCCTTGAAAAGGGTAATGTTAGAAGAAGACTAACTTTCCTCTCTTATTCTGATCAATTCTCTTTAAGATTCACCAAAGTGTCCTAGCTGTGCCTGGGGAGATGACTCTATAACAGCACTGGCTCCGCAATCATGAGGACCTGAGTTTGCATCCCTGGGGTTCACATAAAAATCCAAGCATGACTGTCCATGTCTTTAATCCCACCATTGTTGAACTAAGGCAGACAGAGGTCCACAGCTTGTGGGCCAGCCAGGCAAGCCTAATCCAAATAGCAGATTTCCAGTTCATGAGAGACTCTGTTTCAAGGCAATAATGACAATAAAGTACATAAGACATTCTACTCTGGCTTCTGCATGCACATACTTGTGCATTCAAGTACAAGGAACACACACACACACACACACACACACACACATACCAAACAAACAAACAAACACATCCCCTAAAACAATGTCATTCATGTTATGAAAACTCCCTAGTTGGTCAAGGTAATAAAGCAGTTTTCTATGCTTAAGAAAGGCATTAGAAGGCATCAAGACAGATTTCTTAAGGCTTGTTACTTCTTATTTATTGCTGGTTTAATCACAAAGGTTGCAGGAAATTGTCAGTTCTCAGTAATTGACCTAGCAGCTAAGTGATGTGTGACAGTACTGGAGAGCATAGCACTAAAGAGAAGAGGGGCAGCTACCACACAAAGGATCTGCTTATCCCCAGTCTTACACAATCATTAATAGGTTCCTATACAGCACAAGGCAGGAACTGCTCCTATTTTTAGAAGAGCTTATTAAAGTAGTGTTTGTGTAATCTTCCTTTCAATACAGAAATGAAGGCAACCCCACACTTCTTAGATCTGGCAAGACAAAGGTATGTTAGAATCGCCTCCATCCTAGAATGATGTTATCTATAATTTCATTTATTTTCTCAACAACTTTTTCATGATTCCCTCAAATATAGTCGGGACTCTTTATACATGACTGGAATGGGGGATAGATACCACTCTCTTGAAATGTAAAGTCTACCAATAGTCAAAGGATAGCCACAAAGAGACAAAGTCCACAAAATATATAATGCATATAACCTAAAGCCAGTGATAGTAATACAGAGAAGAATAGAGAGATGGAGGAAAGAGGACATGAAGGGAAGAAGGGAAGGAGGGAGTGAAGGAGAGTTAGTGGATATGGTAATTTGAATGAAATACCTCCTATTAGTCTCAGGCATTTGAAAACTTGGTCCCCAGTTGATTGTTGTTTAGAAAGAATTAAAATTAGGAGTCAGGGCCTTGTTGGAGGAGGGTAGGCTCAAGGTTTAAAGAGCCTCCAACCATAGCCACTGCACTCTCTCAGCCTTTTAAGAATCGAGAGGCGAGCTCTCAGCTGATCCTGCGGCTCCACCTTTGTTCTAACATCATGGATTCTAAACCTTCTGAAACAATAAAGTCCAATTAAATGTTTTCTTTTATATGTTTCCTTGGTTATGGTGGTTTGTGACAGAGAATAAAATGTAACTAAAACAGTAGTTTCCAGGGTTGAAGGAGATAGGGCATTCATGGAAAGCTTTTTAGAAAATATACTTATTCTAATATCCAATGGCATTGGGATTTTAGACAGAAAGATACTGTGCAGGGTGGAGGAATTGGGGAAATACCAAGCAAAAGTCTTTGGAAAGGAGCATGCATAACATGGTTCAAGGCCAGAAAGGTGACAGTGGCTAGAAAGGAGGGAAGAAGTCACATCATGGGATTGTCTAGGCCCCTGAGCAGGCGAAGGTGATTGAAACCATAGGCCATCAATATCAGAATTTCATATAACTAGTTAGTAAATAGAATAATGGCCCCCAAAGACATCTCCATTGTAACCCCATGTAATCTATAAAATACCTCATATGACAAAAGAAACATTTTGGGTGTAGTGACCTGCAGATCTGTGTGTCTTATCTGACAACCAGAGCATAGCCTACCTTCAGCCCTTGGGATGTGTGTAGACAAGGCTAGCTACATATGCCCCCCAACACAACGTCATAAACAAATTTAAAACATTATGACAATTTTAAAAACTGAATTGCAGTTGTAGGCATGAACTTTATAGATGACAATGTTCTGTCGCACCGTCAAAGGTTGGATATGTCTGGACGCTATTATCCTTGATCTTTCATCTGTACTCGGTGTCAGGATACAAATCCTGAGAAGAGGGAAGAGAGGCAGAAGAGTTGGAGAAGGAGACACATTAGCCCAAGCAGAGGTCAGCATAACTTAGTCACAGTCCTTGAACACAGAAGAAACTGTCTCAAGCCAAGAAGTTCAAGATGACCTAGAAGCCAGAAAGTAGTAACAGATCCTCTCCAAGAGCTTCTAGACAAAACACAATTTTGCCAGAATTTTTATTTTAACCCCATAAAATCCATGGGGAATTTCTGATATTCAGGAGTATAAGATATGTGGTGTGTGTATGTGTGTGTGTGTGTGTGTGTGAGAGAGAGAGAGAGAGAGAGAGAGAGAGTCTGTGTGAGTGTGAGGGTGTATGTATGTGTTATATGTGTGTGCTATGTGTATAGCATGCATGCATGTATGTTTATGCACATTCTCATGTACACAGATACATGTGTTTGTACAGAATCACAAGCAGCCTAGTGAGAAAATGATGCCTGATTTTTCCTTGACCATTCTCTTCCTTATTCACTGAGGCAGGGTCTAACACTTGAACTCAGAGCTTGCCAATCTGGAAAATGTAGCTAGCCAACTTGCACAAGGGCTCCTGTCTCTGCCTTCTGAGCACTGCAATTACAGGAGAGACTCAATGCCCACTCATCACTCACAGTCAGAGTTGGGGAGCCACAGCTCTGACCTTTATGCTTGTGCAGCAAATGCTTGTCCACTAAGATAGCTCTCTAGTCCCTGTGTCAATTTTTTACAACAAATTTGCATAAATTCTCTCACAGGAGCAAAATTAAGCAATAAAAACAGTGATTTTTTTTTCTGATGCAAACATTGAAAAATTATGTGTTTGACTCCATGAACAGGGTGCTGGGAATTTAAAGATGTGGTTCCTCTTTGTGGGAGGCACAGCAAAGATTACAGTTGTTTCTTATCACAGGAGAGGTGGAAAGTCCTCTAAAACCTCATTCAATGCTAGGGGTCCAGAGGGGGAAAGCAAAGCTTGAGGAATGTGCGTGTACATAGACTTCTTCTTCAGCCTCTTTTTTTTTCTTTTTTGTCTTATAGGCTGATGTCTTAGTAGTGTCTTTTCCTGTAGCTATGATAAAATATTCTGACAAAAGCAATTTAAGGGAGAAATAGTTTGTTCTAACTCACGGTTAGTGGGTACAATTCATCAGGGTAGGGAGTCTGGGCAGCAGATGCTAATAGCAACTGGTCACATGGCACCCATCAGAAAGTGGCAAAAAAAAAAAAGAATGCTCTGACCTTAGCTCACTTTGTTTTATATAGTCTGGGATCCAAGACTAAAATATGGTGCCACCCACAACGTCCAGGCCTTCCCACCTCAATGAATCTAAGCAAGATAATTTACTATGCGCATGCCCTGAAGGTTGTCTCTCAGGGGATTCTAGCCCTCATCGTGTTATTGAGATTGTCCATCATAGCTTAACAGAAAGCATCCATTGACACCAAAAAATGCAGGTGAATACAGAGGGAGAGCACAGGCTAGAATGGACTCGCCAGCTCTGCTATCTGATGTCTGCACACGCACAGGTTTGGTCTAGATCAGTGTTTCTCTCCTGAAATTCTGACTTGGTATGTCCACACAGAGGCTGGGCTTCTTATCCTTAGGCAACTTGCAGACATTCTGGAACAGACAAGTTCTAAACTAGTAACTGCAAGACTATTTAAAAATAAAGCAAATCAAAGATGCGCTAAGATGCGTCTCTACAACAGAAGAATGGATACAGAAAATGTGGTTCATTTACACAATGGAATGCTACTCAGCTATTAAAAACAAGGACATCATTGAGCGCCAGGTCCCCGATGGAGGAGCTGGAGAAGTGACTGAAGGAGCTGAGGGGGTTTTTAACCCCATGGGGGAGCAATAGTGTCAACCGGCCAGAACCCCTAGAACTCCTGGGGACTGGACCACTAACCAAAGAGTACCCATGAAGGGACCCATGGCTCTGGCCACATATGTGGCAGAGGATGGCCTTGTTGGACATCAGTGGGAGGAGTGGCCATTGGGCCAGAGGGGGTTCGCTGTCTCAATGTAGGGAAATACCAGGGTGAGAAGGTGGGAGTGGGAGCACCCTCATAAAAGTGGGGGGAAGGGGTATGGGATAGGGTGTTTCCAGATGGGAGACCTGGAAAGGGGATAAAATTTGAAATGTAAATAAAGAAAATATCCCATAAAAGGGGAAAAAATTCTTCAGGCAAGTGGATGAAACTAGAAAATATCATCCTGAGTGAGATAGCCCAGTCCCAAAAGTAAGTACTCACTGATGAGTGGATATTAGCCATAAAGTATAGGATACCCACACTATAATCCATAGACCTAAAGAAGCTAAATAACAAAGAGGCCCAAAGGAGGATACTTGAATCTCACTCAGAAAAAGAAATAAAATGGTCATCTGAGGTAGATGGACCAGGGAACTGGTTGGGAGAAGGAATGGAGAGGGGAAGATGGGGAAACAGGTATAGGAAGAGCCGGTGAGGTGAGAGAAGGCCCAGAGAGTGAATGGTAATCAGAGGCAGGGGGCATCCCTAGGACTTACCAGAGTCCTGGGATGGGGGAGGCTCCAGGGAGTCTATGAGTGTGACTCTAGCTGATACTCCTAGCAGTAGGGGATATGGAACCCCCAACAACTGGAACTGGAGCTGTCCCTGACTCTATTGCCTGCCCATAGATACTGTTCCCCTAACTGGGCTACCTTGTCTGGTCCAGGTGAGGGAGGCTGGGCCTCCACTGGAAGCAACTTGATGTACCAGGCTGGGTTGGTTCAGGGCAGGGCATGGGGGCAGGGTTCTCCATTCTCAGAGGAGAAGGGGAGGGAGGAATGGGGAGAAGAGGCTGTGAGGGGGGCAAAGGGATTATATCAGAATGTAAATAAATTAAGGGGGGAAAAAGAGAAGAAAAAAAAAAGACAATCATCTGTGAATTCAGAGGCCTTAGCTTCTGAAGATGAAAGCCATTGCTGGGCCCTGTGTCAGTGCTGGACATTCTTTTCCTGTACAACTCACCAGCCCCCTGCGGTGTCCTGAGTAAAACCATTCATTCACATTTACATGTGTGGAGGATTTCTAAACGACATGAGAACTTCCAGCTGCCTTGAGGCCACAGCCTATTAAAATAATTTTACAACACTGAAATCAGAGGTATGTAAATAAGCATATGAAAAGAACAAGCTTAAAGTTACAGGTTAAAGATGCCTAATGCAAAGTCTGAAGTACTCAGAAATCTGAAATTCTCTGGGCATCAGCGATGGCACTAGTGAAACACCCCACAACTGACTTCATGAGATGTGTCATAGTCAAAATGCAGGTGTGCACCCAAGGTCACCTTTAGGCTATGTGCAGAGTTGATATAGGATCTATAAGTAACTTTCCTTAGATATGAATCCCAGTTCTAAGATACCTCAATGTGTATATGTAGCTTGGATTTCTTTCAAAACCTACTTTTAATGATGGTTCTTAAATGCTTTAACCTCCCTTCCAGCCCTCCACCCACCAGAGGTAGTGAAAAAGAAAGGTAATTATGATATAGGGGAAGTGGACCTGTTTAGAAATCTGCATTGTCAGGAAATCAGCAGTTCAGTTCACAGGTCAGCAGTAGCAATTTGATCCATTCAGAAACACTTCATGGATATACCAGCAGTCCAATTTGGTAGTGTCTGGATAGCAGCAGGGGTGGCATGACCTAACAGGAACATCTATGCCTCAGATGAATCAGCAGGAGTCAGCAGGAGGGAACTGGATTACCAAGGATGCCAGGAGTTCTCAGCTGTGCCTCTCTCAACAAATCAAAGAAGATTCAAGACCAAAAAGTCTTGTAAAGCTAGGTCTACAAGCAAGCCAAGCACCTCTTACAGTGAGTCCTCTTTATACTACTTCCAAACATCACTTGTCCTCCATGGGTCTTGCCTTACCATGTGCCTTAGCAAAACTACACATGAGCCTGTATCAGCTGGCATCAGTTTGTCCAAGTCCAAGGAAGTGGCAAGAAGTTGCTAGCACACCAACAGTAGTTTTTTGGTGTGCTTCTGTCTATGGAGTCCTGACAAATGGAGATCAGCAATGCATGTAAAGCAGACAAATACATGTGCGTTGTTAGCTACCATCACTCATCCTTTCACCTGTGTCTGCTTCAGCAAAACATTCCTTTCACTTGTGTCTGCTTCAGCAAAACATTCCTTCACGTATATGCCTTAGCAAAACATCCTTTCACTTGTGTTTGCTTCAGGAAAACATTCCTTCACATCTTTGCCCCATTGAAACACCATCCCACACAACTGACTTTCCAAGGAGCCCTTAAGATTCTACTTCAAGAATATGCACAAATTCCAAAATCTCCAGATTCATACATGAGGGATAGCACACCACGCACACACACACACACACACACACACACACACACACACACACACAGAGTAGGGGGTAACCAAGGTAACCACCAAAATTTCAGAATTTTACTCAACATACTAAATAGATTTGTTGTGATGCGCCATCATTATTATTGAACCGAGAAAGGCTAAAATTGTGTTCATATTGATCCTTCATTATTTTGTAGGATGTGTGAAGGGTGTGCAGTACCCATCCACAAAGTGCATACCTGTGTGTGGATGGAATCACCAGTGTGCTCGATTGTGGAAGCCAAAGGAAGACAACAGCTACAACAGGTATCATACCTCTGTTTACCACCTTGAAACATGCTCTCTGAACTGGAACCTTGCCATTCCCATGAATCTGTCTTCCCAACGAGCTATGGGGATCTGCTTGTCTCTGCCCACAGTTATTGGATCACAGTGCTGAGGAGCCATGCCCATCTTTTTATGAGTCTGCTGAAGATGCTGGCTCAGGCTCTCCTTCTTGACCAACAAGCACTCTTCCCCAGAGAGCCATCTTCCGCAGCTCATACACTCACTTCTTTGATAGACAAACGACTGTAACAGAAATGAACAGAAGCCTTCAGTTAGTCACCTCACAGTACTAAAATCAGAAATGTCGGCACAGGCACATGACTGTGGACACATTCTTTTCTCTAACTGACTGGTTCAAATTTCATCCATGTAGGAATCATAGATGGGGATTTGGCTGTTTGTGTCACTATTCTGTGGCAAGCTTAGAGGCACAGACATACACAGGCACGTGGTGTTTGATCATCATGGTGGCACAGCTGGTAAGTAGATCAAATGCTCTTGTTTTGCGTTGCCATCTCTTTTATTTATTTGAGTTATAGAATTAAAAACAATGATTTGAAAGAGTTAAATACATTCTGGAACTGTCCTGACTTCAAATATCTGATGAAGCCAGTGACGGACAACATGAGAAAATCACAAACCAAAGATGCAAGTAATTCAAGAAAACACAAATTTCCCGTGCATGTGCCCACACATGTACATCTGTGCGTGAGTGTGCATGTTTGTGTGTGTGTGTGTGTGTGTGTGTGTGTGTGTGTGTGTGTGTGTATGTATCACACACGCTTATGAGTTTCTCTTTCTGGTTTCCAGGGATCTAACTCCTTGTTTTGCCAGCAAAATAATCTTCAGCATCTTCATTTTTGGAAAACACAATGTGGAAGGACAATGTGCAGACTCCAAAAAGATGGGGCATTAAAGTATCCCTGGCTGAGAGAGAGTGATGCTACTCATCCTTTTCCTTCCGTTTCATTGTGTGGAAATGGGTCTGCAGATAAGGCACATTGATCTGTCAGAAATCAGAGAATAGCTAAGTCCTTAGGCTGTCCCTATTGGGCCAACGGCTCTCCCCTGATGGCTTCTGTCCTTTAAAAGAAGGTCTCTCTCTCTCTCTCTCTCTCTCTCTCTCTCTCTCTCTCTCTCTCTCTCTCTCTCTCTCTTGCACAAGGAGTAAATCATTCCACATACAGAGAAAAAGTCTAAAGGTCCAAAAGATAAAGAAAAATGCAGAATAGGATTAGTTAGTATCAGTAGCTTTCTCAGAAATATAGATTATCATTTTATTGAGAAAGAATGAGACCTAAAGGTCAAAGATGTGGGTGGATACTAGTGGTTCCCATCTCTTCCTCTTTGTCCCCGTTTTCCCTTCATTTCTTCTATCTTTTGTTTTTTCTTCCCATTTCTTTCCTTTCCCTCCCTCTCCACTTTTCCTTTTTTCTTCCTTCTTTTCATCCATCTTTCCTTCCATCTTTCTCCCCCTGCCTCCCTCCCTCCTTTCTTTCCGTCCATCTCTGGGCCTGCATTTTTAGTCCTCCTTTCCATCTTGACAAGAAGTAGGAGGCAGCCAGTCTTTTCTCTATGGTTACTTTCTGGCCTCTTGTTCTGGCGATTAATGTCATCGAACTCCAACTGCCTTGTGAGTTTCCTGAAGGGTCACAATGCTGAGGCTAGATAAGTCACTGGGGGCTGATTTTACAATTCAAACCCCAAGCAGGAGCAGAGGATTTAAACTTCTGAGCCCAGCACAAACCTCTTCCTTTTCAAGTTCATTTACCCTTGGCAGCATGCAACCCCTGTTCCTGGGGGAGGGGGCTGCTTTAAAAGGCTCATTTAAAAGGCTGAGGAGCCTTTTGGGAACTCTGCAAGCTCCTTAAAAACATATTTTGATGATATAAGTGTAAACAAATCAAAAGCATATGGATTGAATTTCCCTTAAATTACACAGGATTTTAAAAATGATGGGAGGAGGGTGGAAATGGGTTTGGAAAAATATGTTTTTGGTTTTATTGACTCAGAAACATATGAATGAGACAAAGTTTTTGACAGACCTAGAAGCATGGCAGGTTTGTCCCTCATGTGTGTGTGACAGAGGCTCTGTCGTCTTTCTCTGGGTTAGATAGTGGCCATTTTTGTCTATGTGACCTCGTGGAGAAGACACACACCACCAGATAGTCCCAATTCTGTCTTCCCTTTGAGAAAGCTCTGATGAAGTTTCTAGCAACCTGGCTCCTATTTGGAACAGATAACACATAATTATTCTTCGCTATGCAACCTGAACTCAACACGGGCCTATGTGCTCCATATCCCAGCCTGATTGGCATTCCGTAGCCTCTGTCCTGTTTCCCGGACCTTCCAGGGAACACTGTTGTCAGCATGATAGTTCTTTTCTCTTCCAACCCCCACAGACCACATGCCACTGCCCCTAAAGGCTGGCTGATGCCAGCAATCCAGAATAAGGGTAATCAGGCAGAGAGGAGAGTGTATATGCCCTTGATAATCCCAATACTTTAGCTACAAAGTGGATTTACACACAGCTGTCCAGTTCTAAAGGGAAAGCTTTAAAACCCAAGATACATGCTATTTCCTTTGTTGGCAAATTCATGTCCAAGAGTTGGAACAATTCAGGAGAACTCCTTCAAGAAAGAACCTAGAAGGTGGGTAGTAGACTAGGGGTAAAGATGGGGGGATGAGGTCCTATAAAGAGTCTGCAGCTATCTCTATCATGGTACCAGTGAGTCTGCAGAAATAGTTCAAGGTGAAAAGATATCTGTGTTTCCATGTTCATACACATAGCTTGGAAACAGGGGTAGAATTACTGTGAAAAGTCTTTCATTTGAGAAGTGTCATAGGAAACAACATGAGAGGATGACCTACCCAACGCAGGAGGAGAAGAAAAAAATAACCTTGCTAAATATCTATATTTTCTTTTTTTTTCATACATTTAAATCAAGAACTTAATATTAACAACCACAAATGGCAGCGCTTTCTTATTTTTTCTTTCTTTAAAAACAAAGCTTCGGAGAAGTGCTGTGCACAAGAACTTCAGAGAAACAAGGGCTCTTTAGTAAAAATAGCTGCTGCCCCCATTGTGGCTGTTGTCCCAGAGACTCTCTTCCTTGCCACCATAGTGAATGCCTAACCAGTCCGTAATTTTAACGACACAATTTGCATTGCCCAGGCAGCTGTCTGCCACACCAGCTCTTTATGAAATCCACCCACAGCATTTGACTCAATTGCCTCCCACAGCTGCAAATTCCACAGGTCTACCACACTCTGCATGGGAAAGTATTTCTTTGTATTCATTCCAAATTTATTAGCCATCTGAACCACTCCTTTTAGTGAATTGTGTATTTTTAAATGTTCATATATCACTGTTTGGGGCCCAGCCCTGGTAGCCTGCATTTTATGTGCAGCTTGGAATATTACAATGTGGTCTTCAAAGGGTCCCTGTAAGAACAGACCTAATGTGCTGGCACCTGCTTTGTTCTAAACTGTCTAGCTGTAGATATCCTCAGAGTTTTCTGTCTCCCCGAACTCCTTTCTACAGCAGCATATGGGGAAACACACTTGAGGGACCTAGGATGCAAGAGTTCAAAGATCTCTCCATTCCAAAAGCATGAGCTAGAGCCAAACGAGACATCTCCTAGACATGGGTGAGAAAATACTCCTGCAGGCAAGGGACATGGGATGCAGAAAAGTAAGGCCCCATCACATAAGCCACGGAGAGAACAAGTCACCTCTGGGCATCTTATGAGGGAAGTTGTAATCTTCTCTTCCTTGGAATGCCAGCATCTCAGGAGCCATGATCCCTTTCATGAAATGGTATAAGTACATAGCGCCCTTCCGTATCCTTGTGTCCATCTGAAAAACCTAGTGCTGTATTGACATGGAACAATGACAAGGACCATAATCTGTATACCATTGGTTCAGACTCAAAATATCTTTGAACTACAACTGGTTGAATCCACAGATTATGAACCCATAGATGTCAGATGTGGGGGCCTACCTCTATATAGTTACCAGTCTTCTGCAAGTGGGACATTCTAAGGATGCAGGCGCCTTTGGGTTGGAAGATAAGAACCATGTGTAGTTAAGTAAGCTTCCTGAGCTAGTTAGAAAGGACACCTAGAGCTTTCTATGATTGACTCCCCGGTCCTTTAATGATTTGCCTCTCTCTTCGATATGGACCTCATGATGTTCTATGGAGAAGGAGTCCTTTCCTACCATCCTAAGGACAAGTCTCAAGATACAACACAATCACAGACTTCTATCTTCTTTGTTTGGCTGGTTATATTTCTCAGCCAATGTTATTTTTGCCTACCTGCCACCAGCCCATACCCCTACCTGAACCAAACCCACTTCCTATTCTAGTCAAATTATGTGATGGCAGGTAGTTCCCCAACTTCCCTCATTACAGCTCTTCCTTCCATAAACTGAGGGGATACACACATAACATAGTTTCAGCACTTCTGTGCACAGGGCAGAGGACTCTAGCTTTGTAGTCAAAGTTTTGTAAAGATAGCCCTGTCATTTCCAAATTGTAGCCACTCAGTCTCTCAGAGTTACACTTACTCAGTGCCATCATCAAGGGGGATATGACTGATTTATATCATTCTCACATCTGTTATGATGTGCCAAGGTGCATAAGCCATGGTAAGTAGGTAGGTAGACGATAAAGTAGATAGATAGAGGGTAGAAAAGGAGATGATAAATAGATAGGTAGGTAAGTAAGTAGGTAGATAGATGATAGATGACAGGCAACAAATAAATAGATGGTAGTTAAGTAGATATATGTTAATAAAAAGATGATGATAGATGGATGATATGTAAGTAGATAGGTAGCTATCTATCTAAATGTAGATAGATAGATAGATAGATAGATAGATAGATAGATAGATAGATAGATAGATAGATAGATAGATAGATAGATAGATAGATAGGCAGGCAGGCAGGCAGGCAGGCAGGCAGGCAGGCAGGCAGGCAGGCAGGCAGGCAGGCAGGCAGGCAGGCAGGCAGGCAGATAGATCTGGCCTTCTGCAAGTTAAAGTTGTACTTTCCTAAACAATGTGCCCAAATGTTAGATACAACAGGCTATAAACTCCTTCTGATGTTGAATGAATGATTCAACTTTAGTGAGCAGCTTCATGCTTTATTCCTCTTTCGTACATTACACCCCGACTGCAGTTTCTGCTTCTTTCCCCTTTCCCAGGATTCACCACTCCCTCCCCTTCCCTCCCCTCCCCTCTTTTCCCCTCAGAAAAGAGCATGAGAGCCTCACCTTGAAGCCAGGTTTAGAATAGACAATATCCACAACCTAAGTGTGTAGTTGACTGCTTTCTTCTTAATTAACAAATGACCCAAGGTTAGCAGCTCATGGCACATACAGAACAGCACTATATGATGAACAGAAATGGGAACTTTCTGCCCAATCCCTCCTCCCACCAAAGAAGAAAATGCCCATTGGACATGAATTTAATAATGGCATGTTAAGCTCAGCGCATCTGCTTCCATTCCTGTCAAGACATTAGAGTATATTTGCATTCAGCAATTTATTCTTTTCCTAAAAGTTTCTTTGCTGTCATGTACATGCTATGTTTAGGGTTTATTGTTTCAAGATGGATTTATTGTATAGGGAAATAAATACAACTATAATACATAGAGAATCTATTGATGTGTAAAATTAAAAGGTTGGAATTTCCTTTGCCTGTTCAAATAATACAGGTTTTTTTTAAAGGCAGGCTCTCATAAATTCCAGGCTTGCCCCATACTCCCTATGTAGTGGAGGATGACCTTGATCTTCTGATCTTCTTACATTCATGTCCCAAGTGCTGGGATTGTGCATCACCATGCCCAATACATGTAAGCTTGCCATCAAAACCAACGTTTTGTGTGTGGTAGGCAAACACTCTACTGACTGAGCTACATCTCTAGCCCTAGAATTAGACAACCATTTAAACAAATTTCCCTTCAGATTTGGAATCACAACTTTTTTTTCTGATTATAAACTAAAAAGTCTCTGTTCAACAATGCAGAAACAACATACATGAAAAGGATATGTAGACTTTGTGTCTCCTGCCAACTCTATGGGCCCAGTTTGCTTTGGGTCAATCACTGGGGCATACTCTTCCTCTGACTGAGGAATGGTGGAATCTGTCCATGCCACCGAGCCCAATATTGACACTCTACTCACTACTACACCCTTTCACACATAAGGCAACTCATATTTCATAAATATTAGTTTATGAAGGACTAAAATTTTATTTCAAGCACTAAAAATCTAATCGTTCAACATTTTTTTTATTAAAGCACCACTTTTGAACCTGTTCATCTCCATAGAGACTGACCTCCGCTACGTATGCATTAAAGTGGCATCAAAGGAAAGTGCCTCCCAAGGCTGCCTTGAAAATTATGCAATTTGTGGCCAAGCTAAATTGTTTATGTTCCTCTGTGTGCTCAGCTGTAGACAGGACTAAACTCTGAGTCTTTGTGGCCATTATCTACTTGGACAAACTGCATAAACTCTCTTGTATCATATTTTTTAAAAAGGCTAATAACATAGAAGTCATTTAGCACATGATTTACTCATTCAAAGTATAAATTCCGCAGTGTAAATATACTTCCAGGATTATAAAACTATCTCTACAATGTATTTTTCCTTGAATTGTTATTTTTGGGGGAGGGGGCATGATGTTTTCCATGTATGGAAGTTGAAGAATAACCTTTCCTTTTACCATGTTTTTCAAAGATCAAGATAAGCCATGAGGCCTATGTGGCAAGCACCTTTTCCCACTGAACCTTCTGTCTTGCTCCAAGACAATCTAATTTCAAACATTTCTGCACCCTGATATATACACACCAAGCACATATGAGTGACACTCCCCACAAGGCCCTGTCCCCAGCCTTTGACAACCACTGATCCACTTTATGTCATTATAGATTTCTCTATTCTGAATATTTTGTTAAATGAACTCATGTAGCATGTGGTGTCTTTATGCCTATCTTCTTTCTCTTGGCATAATGATATTAAGATGTATTTATGTTATATCTTGCTTTGATACTGAATTCTTTTTAATGAGAGTTCCCATTATGTGGTTATGCTATACTTTCACATTTTGCTTATCTATCGCCACCACCTGAAAATTAGATATATTTTTTTGCCTTGCAGCTATTGTGCATTATACTTCAATAGGAATCTATGTAAAAGTTTACACATTTAACTTTTTTGCACTGTGTGGTATGTGTATGTGTTTATACATGTTTGCATGTGTGTGGTCATTTGAATATGCATATGTGTGCTTATAGAGACCAAAGGTTGTTACTGATTTTCCTCATCTCTTATTATCTTATATAGCAAGACAGCATTTCTCCCTCTCCCTCTCCCTCTCCTCTTCCCCCTCCCCCTCCTCCTTCCCCTCTCTCCCTCTCCCTTTCCCTCTCCCTCTCCCTCTCCCTCTCCCTTTCCCTCTCCCTCTCCCTATTATAACAAGACCTCAACAATTTGGCCAGCCTGGCTAGCCAACTCACGCTTGGAATCCTGTGTCTACTTCCCACGTGCTAACATTACAAGTGAGTCACAGTGCTTGCCCATTTTTATGTAGGTTCTATGGGTTCAAACTCTTGTCCCCTGGTTGCACGGCAAGCTCTCTTCCTCCTGAGTTATCTGCCCAGCCCACAATTTTTTTTTGCGTCTACCAAATTGTACTGCTTTCTTCATATGATGTCTGACTTTCTATGATTCTTCTCAATATTCCTTGATCTACCTAAGCCATTTGAGCAAACCCTTAGAGCACATTTAATTAGTCACTTTCACTTAACTGTGACCAGAAGAACAAGTAAAAGAGATTGGTCTTGTCTCATTGTCCTATTGATTTCAGTCCAGAAAGCCTTGGCTTCATTGATTCTGAGCCCGTGATGAAGCAGAACTCATGGCAAGAAGGAGACTACTCACTTCCTTAGGGCTAAGAAGAGGCCAAGGCTGGCTCCACCTCTAAGACCACACTCAGCAACTACTTCCTCAAGGTAGGCCTTCCTCCTAATTAATGTTTCCACCTGTTGCCAAAAAACATCACTAGCAGCTGGGTACCAAGTGGTCTTAGTTCTGATTATCAAGGGTTTTAAAAGGTCTATCCATCCTAAAAGATTCACTCTACTTAACCCTTGACATGTACAAAATGTCCAAAGTTTTACATGTGGGAACATAAAAGCTATGTTCAATGATTTTTTTTCTATAAATGAACAAATATTTTAAGTCTACCTTTAGTCAACTGGTGACATACTAAATTAAGTTATCTCCAAGTAAATTCTGGCACTTGAGTAGTGCATCAGCCTTTTCTGGTGTGAAGTCAGCTTCTACAAGTTGATTCTCATAACCCCCTGGCCTGGAGAGACTTCTCATTAATGAGGTACATGTATGAAAGGGGAACTGTATGAACTGCACACAATCACAGAAATTGTGATTTCTCTACTGCTCCGTGGGTCTGAATATGCTCCAGCACTCTCCTTTCCTCTCCTGCTGAGAATCAGTCACAGTCAGCTCCACTCAGTGGAGGGCATCAGAAGCTGCACGGTTCCAGTACCCTTTCAAACATCTAGGCAATGAGTCCTTATCCACTCACTCTGGATTCCCTTTGCCTTAAACCCACTTCTACAGCGTTGTAGTAGGCCAGGAAATGTACCTTTTCTCAGGGAAAAGGCCACATGTAAGGTTCTCTCTCCATAGTTCCATTTTCAACACTTCTGACAATGCTTGAGTGACATATGAGGACAAGACCTGTGTGTGTGTGTGTGTGTGTGTTTGTATGTGTGTATGTTTGTGTAGGTGTGAATGTGTGTGTGAGTGTGTGGGGATGGGGGTGGGGGATTGAGTGTGTGAATGTGTGTATGTGTGTGTAGGTGTGAGTGTGTGTGTGTAGGTATGAATGTGTGTGTGTATAGGTGTGAATGTGTGTGTGTGAGTGTGTGGGGATGGGGTGGGGGTGTGAGTGTGTGAGTGTGTGTGTTTGTGTGTGTAGGTATGAGTGTGTGTGTGTGTGTGTGTAGGTATGAGTGTGTGTGTGTGTGTGTGTGTGTGTGTGTGTACATGTACACATACATGTGGAGGCCAGAAATTGACTTTGGGGTATCTGTCTCAATTTCTCTCCTTGATTTTTTTGAGACAGGCCCTGCCACTGGGCCTGAAGCTCACCAACTTGACAGCATTAGCTGGCTAATAAGCTCCAGAGATCCAAGAGCCTCTGCTTCTCTAGTGTTTGGATCAGAGGTGCATACCACCATGCCTTTCAGTGTAGATGTGGGGATCTAAATTAAGGTCCTCAGGCTTGCTGATTGAACGATTTTGCTAGGCTCACAAGTTGATAGTTTTGCTTTTTGCTATTTCTTTCATCAAGCCTTTCTCCTATATTTGGGCAGCTAGGGTTAGGTTTTTAAGCTTTCCTTTGCACAGTTTCACACACTGTCAGAGGCAGAATAGCATAGTAAATGTACTCACAACCCCACTTTAACTGTTCCCGTTGTGCCAAGGCTATCTCATCTACCGCTGTACGCTTCAGCAGCCATGTGACTCCAACCCCTCCCCCTCCTCCAACTCCCCTTTTTTTGAAGAATTTTAAAGAAAATACTTAAACAACTTTCCCTAACAAATCCTTCAACATACATCATCTAAGAAAAACTTTCAAATAATAATAATAATTATTATTATTAGACATAATAAGATTAATCACAGTTCTAAATGCTATGTATCAATCTGTATCAATCTGCTTTTATATCATAAATAAGAAGCCTATACTCCTTTGCGTGGCTTTCCTTTCCAAAGAACTCAGCTCTTAGACATGAGAAGCTTTAACACTTAAACCGTGGTTCTCACCCTTCCTAATGCTGTGTCCTTACTACAGTTCCTCATGTTGTGGTGACCCACTCTCAGCAATAAGACTACTTTTATTGCTACTTCTTAACCATAATTTTGCTACTATAACGTAAATGGTTTGGGAGATAGAGGATCACCAAAGGGATCAAGACTCATAGGTTAAAAACTGCTGCTCTTAAAGTTACTGTCTCTCCTGAGTCTCAGACATATTTTTGGAATGACTAGTTCTGAGTCCTCATTGATTACAACAGCCTATATGCCCAAGCACTACAATCAGTGCCTCCTAAGTTCTTAAAGGCACAGACTACTGGAATTCAATACATTAGGCTCCAGAGTCAGTTGTGGAGGCAGGTAGGAAGCAGCCAAGATATGGTCACAGCAGCTTCTCTGGTATTTGGGTCCCTGGAAACCTGTTGCCCCGCATAAGCCTGTTTGTCCAGTGGTTCAGATTTAAATATCTAGTTCTCTCTGATTCAGCCTCTGTGCAGTCAGTGAAGGATCCATAGTGGACTGCTGTGTCTTAGAAAATCTCAGCCATATATCAGTTTCTGTTGGTGCTTCTAAGGGATAAGAAAGGGCCTTGGGGACCACAAATATAACCATTAATCTAAAGCATAGGGGCATTTGGAGTCTGTTAGTCTGTTCTTGTGAAATACTTAAAGCAACACTTGACATAAATATTATTAAAAGTAGTAGTAATGACAATAATAGTAGTAGTAATAGTAGTAGTAATGACAATAATAAATAATAATGGTGATGATTGTCAAAAACTGTCAAAACAACACCTCAATTTTTATTTTCCCTGAGCCATAAGTAAACCAAATTAGAATCAAAGTTAAATGTCTTCTGAAGAAAGGATCAGAAACGAGTACAAAGGAAAAGATAATTAATTCTATAAAGAGGAAGCAATTTCTTAAAATAAAAAGTAGTAACTCCATGTTCTCTGTGAAGAAAGATAAATGCCGGAATGACGTATGAACTCAGGACACACCCATCAGAGGAAGTTGAGCTTCTACATGCTCCACGTTTCCCTTTTATCTTAAACTTGGAAGGATCTAAACTGATTGAAAAAAGGAGAGAAAGAATTTAAAAACATGTACTCTTACCTCCATGTGTCTTTCCAAAACCTCTAACACAATTGAAAGAGTGAGTTCATTTGGCAAGAAATGTTTGCTCAAATTCAGATTTGGTTTACTCAAAGGGAGAAAGCAAACTAGCTTTCTTATTTCTTCTCTTTTTATCCTGATAGAACTAGAGAGAGAGAGAGAGAGAGAGAGAGAGACAGAGAGAGAGAGAGAAAGACAGATGGATGTCCCTTGCATATTTACTTATAAAAGATACCCTGTCCTTATGTGCCTACATGCATAGAATCTAGGTGATGGACCGCACATGTGTTGTTTTTCCATTTTTCTCTTATAACATGTAAGTTGTCTTCCAGGGTGCTTCATCTGGTTCTATCCCTTTAAAGAATTAGGAGCAACTCTTTATCCACATTATCCCGTGATAAATCCCCTGAGATGCCCTGCTAAAACAGTTTTGGTAAGGAGCAGATCAACAGGCTCAGCCTTCTTAAATTTTAGGATGATTAATCTCAGATCCACGTGAACAATCTTTCAACTGTTTCCTCTTCCTGATGCTAAAATTTATTATCTTAATGTGCTTAGGGCATCTCTAATCTGCCCATTTCTATCATTGATGACCCTCTGAATCAATTTGAAACACTCTATCCCTTTCTGCTTGCTTGCTTACTGTCCTCTCAATATACCTATGAGAGAACAGCCTTGTGAACAAAAGTTCCCAGAAATTTAATTTAAAACAAACAAACAAAAACAAACAACCCCATAAAATCTGTACTTTACATTGAATCTTCTGCATGGCTGAATAAATGCTTTCAAAGACAATGGCTTTGGGAGATTGGGATGTCACAGGTCCAGAGTCTAATTACAATCTACCTTCAGTTATCTTTAACACATTGAGCATCCACATCTTTGAACCTCTGTGTCTGACCTAACACAGCCAAACCTTTTGGAATGTATGAAAAGACCACTAGCTTCTAGCAACCAAACAAGCTGTCAGGTAGTTTTGGAAGTCTAGAGCAGAGCATTCCTTGCTCTGCCGTCAAGTGCCTACCAACTTTTTCCACCAATGGCCTTGAATGGTGTCTTAATTTATAATTTTATTAGTTCTGTTCCTATAATAGCTTCCTGAAACTTGGTACTGGGTTGAAATGGAGATCTGGGATGCAGTGGTACTAGGCCATGGTCACTCACATTAGTTCCAGAATAAACTATGTATCACCTACTTGAAGATGAGAGTTTGGTTTCATATTGACAGTTTGGGCCCAACATTTTAATGCTTAATTCCAAGCTTCCTCAGTGACTAATAAAGGTTTGGTTGTGGGGATATATTTTATTTTAATGTCTAACGTGTTCCTACTTGCGTTTGTATTTAATTGCTATTTACTTCAAGGATCACATTTCTCCCTAGTTAATTTCTAATGACCATTCTTCTTTCAAGGGCATGTGCACCACAGAGGTAGCAGCTGATTTCTATTATGCCAGAGTTTTCTCAGCAGGAACCTCCACTGACCTAAGTAAGCATCCCTTTCACAACACTGGGCCAGGCACAGCCACAAACTCCATGGCCTTCCAGGCCTTGAGCCTCTTTGGCTTAATGAGCTGCTACTTCTAATTACTTTTAAATTATTTTAATTGCTTGAAGCCATGAAAAATGCACACACACACAACATTTGTGCATTTTGAAAGAGTCCAGAGTCCACTCAGACCAGTATTTCCACTGACACAATATGATTTTGAAAAAAGATCAAAGACTTGCAAACGAGACCACTGAAAGCATCCTTCCTTGTCGGGACTCAACATCATCTAAAAACAATGTGATTCCCAGAAGGATGGGCTAACCTGATTCCCCATGAATTTTGGTGAAGCTGCCTAGTGCAGAACTGAAGTAAGTGTATTTGCTTCTTTTTTTCTTTCAGGAGAGAAACAATAATTAAAAACCTCAGAAGCCACTTTGCTAAGATCCTGGTCTCATTTTATTTTATGTTAGAATAGCAAAGAGTCATGCTTCAAAGTCCATATTTAAAGCATTGGTTTCATGGTATCTTAATGCTTTGAAGGAATTTCCTATGTGCCTATGCAGAAAGTGAAATTGTAGTGTACTTCATTTAGGACTGATGTCCATTTCGGGTAATGTTGGAGTATACATTCTGACAGGTTCTAAAGCTAAACAGAAACTCCAGCTTGGTTGACATCACTGTAGGAGATTTATAAAGAGGTCATGTTGAATTGCAGGTGAATATTGGCAAAATGGAGTGAGTGAGTCACAATCCCAGGAACTACAGAGCCTTGAGTCTAACTGCCATCTCATCATCTCCCACATTACCTACAAGTGCATTTTCAAGTCCTTTCCTGCCTTATTTGGAGGATGGGAATACCTCTTCCATGTAACACTCCTTCTCTCCTCCACACCCCAGGCCCTAGTCATTTTTACCCTGTCAAGTTTTCCCCTGAGAACCAGTCCTCCCACTTTATCCTGGTGACTGTCCCTTCTTGACACTCCCAATGCAGCCATCACTTCTGCCTCTCTACTACTGCTTATTGTGAAGCTTCCTCTGGTACCAGTTTGAACTACTTCAATTCTATCTTAACCAATAGCTCTGAGAAAAGGACATGGATCCACATTCCCTGTCCCTCCCGGTCTTGCCTTTACAGTGTGAGATTCACTTTTGTCAAGATTTCCTTTATAGTGGCAAGATGGCTGCCAGCCCATTAACACAATAGTACTTCCTTTCTTGTCACATGCAGTTCCATGTTCCTTCTGTCCAACACTTCCCCTTGTCTCTAGCTCTGTTCTTTTTGTCCTTGCACTAAACACTGTGCCCAAGGATGGACCCATCAGCTTTATTGGTTTGAGCCAATCTGGAACCATTTCTAGAACTGAAGACTGGGTAACAAAAGCTCAACCTCAGAGACAGAGAGGAGAGGGTGGATAATTTCTAATAGAAGAAGTAGTAGGGTGGGTACACTGGGGTAAGAACAGAGAGGGATTGATGAGCTGTATTCAAAATTATCCAGTGCAAAGGACAGTGGGAGATATTAATAAGGCTCTAAGAACTACAATTTGTTCACATAGAAAGAGAAAGCAGAAGTCATAGCCAGGGAAGGTAATAGAGGCAGGAAAAAGTGGTTGGAATCTATTCACTAGAGCAGGGAACAAGTCCACAATGAAGCAATAATTGCCTAAGCTGGTTGACCATTAGACTCATGTGGAGGGCATTTTTACTTTGGTCCTGTCCTCATACCACCTTAGTCACTCTGAAGTCTTCAAATGTAGGGCTGATAAGTGGAAGATGGGATATCCAGAACATAAGAAAGGGATCCATGGCTTTGGTGAGCCCAAAATGGATAGCCTCAATCCATCCTGCACCTCTGCAAGCTAAGAGGCAGGCAGAAGGCAAAACAGGTCTCTCTTTTCTCTCCAAGTGATAAACCCAAAGACCAAGTCATTAATCTGCTGGATACACAGGCTGAGCTAGTCGTTGGGCCATGTCCAAATTTCCCTTTCCCCAGACACATTGACTTCATTTGGTCTAAATGGATGAGTTCTGTCCTCTTAAAACGATACAATATAGGGGCTGGAGAGGTGACTCAGCAATAATGAGTATACTAATGCTCTTCCAAAGGACCTGGATTCAATTCCCAACATCCACATGGTGGCTTGCAAACATCTTTAACTCCATTTCCAGGAGATTCCATACCCTCTACCAGCCTTCGTGGGCACTGCAAGAACATGATGTACTGCCATACATACAGGCAAAACCACCCAAGCACAAAAAATATATTTTAAAATACGGAATATAAACTGAGTTAATGATAACCATTATCTAATATTTTGGTGCATACATAAGCTTTAATTCTGTTTTGTTTTTTAAGACATGATCTTGCTATGTAGCCTTGGATAGCCTGATAGTCTCTATGTAGTTCAGGGATACTTTGAACCCATGGCTATCCTCCTGCCTCAGCTCCTTACTGCTGGGACCACAAGTATGCATCACACTGGGATGGAACCGAAACATTTAATACAATGATTTTGTGTCAATTCTTCCTTTGATAGGCTCTGAGTTATACTGAAAAAAAAAATACAAAGGCTAGAGACACTCAGATCTAGAGTAAGGCTCACTTGGTCAGCTAGTGTCACTGAAATCAGTTCAATATGTATTTACTTCCTATCAACTTTAATGACCATTCTTGGCCCTGTAGTAGGAAAAGAAAAGATTAAGATAACCCAGAGCTCAGAGGGATGGGAAAGACATTTCAGATGAGCATAAGAAATGAAAACTCTACAGTGATGACCAGGACTCTCTCCCCTCCTCTCCAACTGCCAGCATTTGTCTGGGTGGGTAATGTAGGATCTAGCAACATAACACAGACCCTCTTTTTCCCTTTAGGATCCAGCATGTGCTTCTAGCCCCAAATCCTCCAAATGGACTCTGATTCCAGGCTGATGGATGAAAGATGAGAAACACAGTAGCTTTCTGGTGGATTTTCTTCAGCGTCTGTTCTCAAGCCAATTGTTTGAAGATTTTTTTTTCCCTTTTAAGGCCCAGTACATCTCCTTTGGGCTTCTCCCTTTCCATTGGGAGGAATCCACCAGAGACAGTCCACCAGAGGCAAGGCACTAACTTTTCATCCTCCTGAGTCCTTTGTTTTATTTTGGCCAAAGATCAGCGTTGATCTAGGTGGTTACCAGCTGCAAAACAGCTGTGCAATTCAAGAAAACCCGCATTGGGCTCAGGGGGCTGAAAGGCTTTATTAAATTGGGGAGGACGGGGGAAGGGGAACAGGTTGGGTTATCTCCCATTCAGACTTCCCCAAGAAAGTCTCTCTGATGCCGGGGATCTGATGTAAGGCAAGCTCAGATTTCTCACCTCTGGGTTGTAATTGTAGGGGTTCACTCATATTTGGAGCAAGAAGCCCTGGGGGAAAGACACTTACATTGTGCTTTTGAGGTCGGTGGGGATCAGACAAGCCATTCTTGTTTGTTTTAACATGTCAGCAAACTTGCCAAAGTCACAGACTGCATGGGTCATTTTAAAGAAATTAAGGTTGGGGTTAAAGCAGATGATTGCAAACTGTCAAGACTTTATAAGATACTCGCTGCACCCTACCTTTGCAATCTAATAAAATGCACTTTCTGGGGTCCAAAATACAAGAGAAAGATTTTCTTTAAAAATCTAACACTAATAACAACAACAAATTTTTGGAGCCCTTTGACATCCTGTCTAGCTTAGTCAATTGTCACACTCTAGGCTCAGTAAGAGACCCTGCCCCAAGAAATAAGGCAGAAAGTTAAGTGGTATACTTAGTTCATACGTGTGACCCCTAGGTTCCATCCCCAAAACTTAAAATGGAGAGTAACTAAGTAGACCTCTGGCTGTATACACACACACACACACACACACACACACACACACACACACACACACATACACACACACTCACATTCACAGAGGCACATACATAAACACACAGACAGACAGACAGACAGACAGACAGACAGACAGACAGACAGACATCCTCATTAATGTATTTGGTTTTATTTTTACAGTCAGTTATCTAGAAGCCTAAAAAGGAATCATATTTCTAACTTGCAAATCCATGAGAAATGCAGTCATTCCTCAAAAGATAGATTTGCAACTGAATGTTTTGGCTGTGATTGTTCTGGACTGGTCAGAGCCAGTGCAATAAATAAGACTATTCACACTCCGACTCCACCTGGAGCGAAAGCGCAGAGACACAAGTCCACAGCTTTTGAGTTACATTGCTGTCATCTCCCAGATCTTGACACAGCACTGGCACATGAAAATTGTTTCCTGCCTGGCAACGTCAAACATGAACACTTGAAAAAAAATCACATAAAATACATTGATGCGATATTTTCTTGGCAAACTCTGCTAATAAAATTTTGAATGAGATGCCTGGAAGCCTAGGAGTAAGCATAACTCCTAGCTATTTTCTAGGAACTGAAAAGGCCTTCTTCACAGTGGGACGGTAATGCTGCAATTGAAGTACAGTCTCTGGAACATTTAGATAGAGGGTTGGAATAAGTTTCCTTCTCAATCCCCAAAAAGCTAAATTGGGGGCTCAAATGGAGGTAAGTGTGTGGGGCCTGGTTATGGAAGAACAGGATTGTGACTGTCCCTAAGCAGAAATTAGTCTGTCAATTGGGATTAGTTAGAACTCATTGATAATCACCCTAGACATTTTCACGAACTTCCATCTTGCTTTGATGACCACTGACTATCTTGTGAGAGGCAAGTTTGTGCTGACTAGTGGCTCCCAGTTCATTTTACACTTAGGGCAGTGATAAAGCCATGCGCACCCTTTGTCCTGAGGGGTGGAATTTCTGGTGAACAGAGAAAATCGGTGCTGACCATCCATATTTCCAGTCTAACATCCAGGATGGAGGTAGTTTCAAACATATTCTAATAAATGCATCTCTCTCCCCAAGAATCTCCTATAGGAGAATGTTTAAACAAAGCTTAAGATTAAAACCCTTTCCCTAAGTCTCCTGGCCAGCATTTACCTTTTTATTGTATGTTACTTTTTTTTTTACAATCAAAATGTATAAATTAATAAGATGATACCCAGTTGGCAATGACTACATTCAGTTGTATGTAACTCATTCCTCTTCCAACAAATATCAGCTCAGCCTCTTTCCCAGGACTCCAGTGGTCTTGGTCTTTTGAGTAGTCTATGGAGTAGGTAATGAACATTCAAGCTGGCCCGAGAATCCAGACAGATGCTGCTTCTGAACTCTAACCTTCTCTATATACTTCGAACATCTTTTGCCCACATTCCCATTTGACAGCTGTGTTTTCCAAGACTACAGATGTTCAGCTGTCTTGATTCATCCATTCAAGCAAAATAACAGGAGTTGGAGATCTCACCTCATGCGTTTGACCTTGCTCTTTGTTTCTAGCAGCAAGTACATCAGGTTTGCACTGTTGAAGGCACTCTGACATCTCTTGTGGGAAAACTAAGGACCAGACTACACATCTTGACAACCCATAGAGAATGGCTCAATGGTCTTCTGAGCAAGGTTAGAGTAACAGGACCACAGTTGGTAATTTCCCTTTAGGGTTCTTAAGAAAGATGTGATGGTCTTGCTTCATGGGACCCTGTGGTTTAATGTCTGCTTGGGCCAACTTGATGTCTACACAAATGATCAAAGCAGATGACAAAAAGAGACACAGCAGCAACTGGATAACTGGCAGAGGGCGCAGATGTGGTGGCACTTAGAGGCAGAGAAGACATAAGCAGGGTACCCACTAACTTTTGCTTACTCAAGGGTTAAGGAACCACCTGCAACGTCTTCTAGCATTGAGTTTCCCAATCCAGGCTCTGGATGACCCTAGAACCTTCTAAGGACATAGATTCAAGTGACGGGCCCAGCATCAGTGGGACCATAAACTATGCCACCACTACATCTGTCTTTAGTAACCTCTATACTGGTGCTGGACTTCTTTCTTCACACCGAGGACTGCTGACAAGCAGGCTGCCCTACAGACAGCTGTGTTTCCTAAACCCATATGAGGAAGCCCAAGTGCAAGATGCAGATAGGAAGTGTGCTCTGGGCTTCCTGGGGTGGGAAAGGCTTGTAAATTCTTGCAAAGAGTTCATCCTTTTCAAAGGATGAGCATTAACTTGCAGCTAATAAAATGGTTAGGTAAGTACTCTGGATAGCAGATGAATGTGTGCTTCCTGCCAGACTCTGAGCAAGGTTTAGGAACTTGAAGACTAAGTTATCTTCTTTAGAGTAAATATGCCCTCTTCTCTGTATACCTGGATCTCCCTGTTACTTCACTCTTTGTTGTCTGTGCTTAGTCAGGGTACTCAACAACAGTAATAGCCCTTACCTTCTTCATTAGCCCAGTTTCTAACCTTTCGTTTTTCAAAAGAGCTAGAAGAGCAAGCTGAGATTAATGTCCCTAGAGTGGAACAGGTATAAATCCAAAGGTTGCAGCATACCCTCCTTCAGCTCTGCAGTAGGAGTAAAGAAAGTCTTTCTTCCCACACTATGAAGTACCAGCATAGACATTAGATTATTCAGGGCTACCCAATCCCTGTAGGATCAAGAGAAGACAGGAGAAAGATGAGATAGAAAGAAAAACATGACACCTGGTTTCCTTAGTCTTTTATTCCTCTACCTAGCCATATCTTAGGAAGCCACTAAGTAACCTGCTAATGGACCAGATGTGGATGCCCCTCTGTCTCCTCACTGAGAACTTAGATGGGGCCCTGGGAGTTCTGGTTCATCAAGTTTATTTATACACTCAGGAAGCTGCACCCCTAGAGGACTGTGCCCTTCTACCAGCTGTGAACATTCTTAGGTGCCACCTTTATGGATTGTGTAAGGCTGAATCCTCCCCCACCCCCAAAGCCGTCGTGTTTTGAAGATGCCTACTAACAAATTACTGAATTATATAGTAAAATAACAGATCAACTATAGAATAAAAATATCCCTTAAACACGAGCAGAAAGGGACTACTGGAGATGGGGGGAACAAGGCTGAGAGTCTTAGGATGGCGTGACAAAAGCAAAGTATGTGTGAAAATCCCTAAAACAAACCCATTGCTCTACATAAAAACTCAAAAGCAAAAAGAATCAAGAGTAAAACCATCATTTATTGTAAAAAGTGAACATTAGCCACCAGGCTTTTAAGGGAGTCATAGTGGTGTTATGGGTAACAAATCACTCACTAATAGCAAATGATCAAAACCCCATCATGAGGAAAGCCCCATCTACCACCAGTACCTGAGAATCTCTAGGACAGCTTGTTCCAAACCAATTATAAACGTGACAGGGTGACTTATTTACAGGTTCTATTTGCTTTGGATGGTTCAAACACACATTTCAATATGCTATCAGCCCTCTTTCCCGAGTCGTTAAAATATGAATGTGTTGATTTTCATTGTCTAGTGTGTTGTTTCTCATTCTGGGAAGGAACACTTAAAGTTCTCAGTTCTGGCTGTGAAATAGCCTCTTCAGAGGTTAAACTCTTTGATGTTTTCCTAAAATGTACCTCAGTGAATTTCACACGGAACAGGCAGAGGACTGGCTAGGCTGCTGAGCTATGTTGTTCAAGATGGCAGCCACTATGGGCTGGAGAGGTGGCTCAGTGGTTAAGAGCACTGACTGCACTTCCAAAGGTCCTGAGTTCAATTCCTAGTAACCTCATGGTGGCTCACAACCATCTGTAATGGGATCTGACACCTTCTTCTGGTGTGTCTGAAGACAGTTACAGTGTACTCACATGCATAAAATAAGTCTTTAAAAACAAAACAAAACAAAAAGATGGCAGCCACTAGCCACAGGTGTCTGTGGGAATAAATGGATTTCAAACAGAGCACCAACTATATTGTAGTTCATCCTTAATATTTGTGATTATTCTTACTAATTATGACCATTTTAACTAATAAATCATAAATGTTCTAGACATATATCCTAAATGAACTTAATCTCATTTATCTCTTTTCATATTTCAAAACTGTAGCTAATTAAACATTTCACAATTAGGATATAGGGAGATGACTCAGTGGTTAAGAGAACTTGTTCTTTCAGAGGGCCCTAAATTGATCTCCAGAACCTAGTTATGGAAGCTCACTGCTGCCTATAAACCCAGGTCCAGGGCATATAATGCCTTCCTCTGGCCTCTATACATGTACACACACACACACACACACACACACACACACACACACACACACACACACACTTGCATGTGTGCACCATTTTTATTCACAGCTATATAGGTAATGACCAATATATTTTTCCTTGAGATCACTGTGTAAGAAACTATAGACTCAACTTGTCATGACGTACATCAAGTTTGCAATTTGCCAGCATATTGGGAGGGTATTCATCCAAGTGTAGCCTTGCTTTTTCCATAAATCACTTTCGAGGTAGAACAACACTCTGACTTGGGGAGAATTCTCTATCATCCTGCTGTGTGGAGTGCTGGCATGCTGCAAATGAGCACTTGCTGAGACCTGGGAAAGCGGTCTTTCATGGCCACCATCTTATGTCTTATCAGGCTGTCATTACTTTTTTCTTCTCAGATTAAATTCTTTTTTAAGTTAGCTGTAGAAGTCATAGATTTCATGACTGAAAAGCTACACTTCTTAGAAAGTTATGTGTCTGGCCTTCTTACCCAGATTCTATAATCCCAAACCTTCCCTGTTCATGCAACTCAGAGACATGTCAGGGATACGAACCAATTATATTGCTGACTAAAGAAGACACTTCAAAATGAGAATGGGAGAGACATTATCCTACTTCACAGCGTTAAAGGAATTGGCCTGAACTATCAGCTAAAACATCCCTGATGGCTTTGTTTAAGAGACGTGCTACATCTGGGATTTGCTAACTTGAGTCAGTGAAGACTTTCTATTTCCTCCCAATGACTTCCTGAAGTCATTTTTCACAAGGTTCCAACTTTCTAAGATGTTGTGCCATAAACTCCTTTGCTGTCAGCAGGCAGGGAGTCTGCCAAAGTTGGCCTTCCAGAGACATTCCGTTCGCTCTCCCTGCTCTGGGAAGCCGAGGATGATGGGCCATTACTATCCTTTGGGGAGATACAAGTTCACTTTGATCAGGTACAAGTGAAGACTGTAGTTAGTTTCAGGGACCTTGAGCAACATGCAGTCAGACACACTGTTCACATAAAGTTACTGAGAATGGAAACACAGGAAGTGAGGACTGGTGACGAATCATTACACACCAAATAGAAGGCAGAGCTGTTAGGGTGATCCTCGGAGGGTGGGAAGTGCTGCTCCAATAGGATGCCCCCAGGAGACTGTAACCAAATCTTCACTAGGCTGCCTTGCACCGCACCATCTTGATGTCTTCTCTCTTGTCCAGTGTCTCATTTGTACCAGTCAGCTTATCAATACTTTTTTTCTTCTCACATTAAATTCTTTAAGTGAGTATTAAAACTTACAGCTTACTCTAATGCTATAATGCATTTATCTTTAAAGACGCTATTTTATTTTAAGACATTATTTTAATTTTGCCAATATGGGTGTTTTGTGTGGATGTGTGTCTGTCTGTGCAGCATTTGCACTCCCAGTGCCTGTGTAGGCCAGAAAAGTGAATCAGACACCCTGGAACTGGAGTTACGGATCATGGTGAACCACTGTGTGGGTGCTTGGGATAGAACTTGGGTCCTGTGGAAGAGAGGCACCACTGAGCCATCTCTCCGGACCCTAAAGGCTGTATTTTAAAGTCGGCTTCTTTGTTTAACTGACCAGACTAAAAACTAATCAGCTAGGTTTTTTGAGGTGAGAAAAGCTTAATGCTTGTATCATGGATAGCATGTTTGAGAGAAGTGCCAGACATTTGAAACTTACGTGCTTGGAGGGAAAATAGGCAAAAAACAAAAACAAAAACAAAAAAACAAAAACCCAACCCCCCCCCAAAAAAAAGGCCCAAGTTTGCAACTAGACAATTAGCAAGTAGTGTCTGGATGTTAAGCAAGAAGATTAGTCTGCTTTAAGAATAAGGACACAGAAAACAAAAACAGTGTGCAGAACCATATTGCTATGCATCTCACAAAGCCTGCAATGGAGTCCTTTGCTCACTACTTACTCTGCAGCAGTCCATAGAAAATTGGGGGAATGAGGACATTCCGACTCTATGTCCAGCGTCGTTCTAGCTGGGAGGTAAATGTTGGGCCAGTATACTGAGTCTAAAATAAGACTTCTAGACCCTTCTTACCTTGTACACCAGTAATGGGCTGCTCTCGTCCTCGTGTTTCCACTTCCAACCTAATGATCATAGACAGTAGGAGGAAAGAAATAGTCCAAGACTGAGCTTCAGGCAGCAAAGGTTCTCTGTAACATCACGAGTTATCATCAAATGCCACTGTTAACAGCGGCCGGTACACGAGATTATGCCCCAACATCTCTTGCATAGCCAATAGTTGCCTGTATTTAGCAATTAGATTCTTGTCATTGTGAGTAGGCCAGCGATACATTCTACATATGAAAATAAAAGTTTCTTATGGGAAGGGGGGAAATAATAGGTTTTCACACATTTTATTTCTCCCTTTCTCCCAGCAGGAAATTGTAGCCGAACTCCTCCTCTGGATTCATATCAAGACACAGCTATTGATTTGAAGAACCGAACAAGGTTAGCTTCTCACACTGCTCCTTTTGCAGAGTTTAGCTTTGAGTTGCCTCGCCCGCTGAAAGCTGTTCTGTGCTCTCTGGGTCTGGAGAGCTGTGTTTCTGAAAAGGTGCCATCTGCTTCTGTGAATTTACAGCCCTCTTCCAGCAAATAGGGGGAAAGCAAGAATAGAATTTCTCTAACTGAAGACCTAATACAGCACCAGTGTGCTCTGAAGAAACAGCTTTTATTGATGTGCCCAGTCTGAAGTAGTACAATTCCAGGTACATGGTATTTTGCCCTCACGTCTTCCCTCTGGATAAAATCCATATGAAAAAAGAGCATTTTCACTGACCTCTGGTTTCCTGGCATCATCTCTGAGCCCTTGATCCTCCTGCTGAAAGATCTGGTGGAAATTTAGCCCAAGTCTAAGCTTTTCATTCTGAGTCCGGGAAGAAGCAGTAAGTTTCCCATACACACATTTATCTCATTATTGGTGATTCACCTGCACATTGCTTAGAGAATACCAAAAATTCCTATATATACATAAAGTGCTCAGAAAGTACACTTTAAAAATAATTCTGTCTTGTCAAAATGAATATCTCTCAGTTAGCTTTCCCCAACCATAGTGTCCTGATGTCTTCAAGTTAGTATTAGGTCTGTATCAAAGGCCCTCAGAGGAAAAACTTAGTGGGGCAATTCTTCTAGTCACAAATATATACTTATGAATTCTCTTGTTTTCTGGAGCCAATGCCACTAAATTTAAATTATTTTTCAACAAATTAACACTAGTGAGTCCTTGTAAAAGATACTTAAATTTTTCAAGGTCCAGCGTCCCTATCTATAAAATGTTAATAACGAAGGCACTCACCTGGTGAACATTTTGAGAACATTGAACCCAGGAATTGCCGGTGAGGACTTAGCAGATCTTTGAATCCATGTTCAGGGTGATTCATATGTACCTTGAAACGGTTGTTCTTATTGACAAGACAAAGAATTTTAAAATTCTATATATGATTTTACTTTATAACAGAGATTAATTAGCTAAGTGTCTTGTGATATGGAGATAGAACACTTTTAGATATGCCATACACTGCAAGACCACAAGAAACAGCTTTCTATCTATCTATCTATCTATCTATCTATCTATCTATCTATCTATCTATCTATCTATACATACATACATATATATGTATATATGTATATATACATATATATGTACACATGTATATATACATATCTATGTATATATACATATATATATAATTGGATATTTTCTTTATTTACATTTCAAATGCTATCCCCTCCCCTTTTCCAGTTACCCCCTCCCAGAAGCCCCCTATTCTATCCCCTGTCTCTCTGCTTCTTTGGGGGGTATTCCCATGTGACTGGAGCCATGGGTCCCTCCATGTGTACTCTTTGGTTGGTGGTTAAGTCCCTGGGAGCTCTGGGGTTGCTGTTTGGTTCATATTGTTGTTTCTCTGATGGGGTTGCAAACCCCTTCAGCTCCTTGGTCCTTTCTCTAGCTCCTCCGTTGGGGGACCCTGTGCTCAGTCCAATGGTTGGCTGTGAGCATCTGCCTCTGTCTTTGTCAAGCACTGACAGAGCCTCTCAGGAGACAGCTATATCAGGCTCCTGTCAGCTAGCAATTGTTGGCATCCACAATAGTGTCTGGGTTTGGTGACTGTATATGGGATGGATCCCCAGGTGGGGCAGTCTCTGGATGGCCTTTCCTTCAGTCTCTGCTCCACACTTTGTCTCTGTATCTCCTCCCATGGGTATTTGTTCCCCCTTCTAAGAAGTACCAAAGTATCCACACATTGGTCTTCCTTCTTCTTGAGTTTCATGTGGTCTGTGAATTGTATCTTGGGTATTCGGAGCTTCTGGGCTAATATCCACTTATCAATGAGTGCATAGCATGTGTGTTCTTTTGTGATTGGGTTTCCTCACTCAGGATGATATTTTCCAGCTCCATCCATTTGCCTAAGAATTTCCTGAATTCATCGTTTTCAGTAGCTGAGTAGTAGGTAGCTTCTCATTGCTCTTCGTGTTTGGGAACTACTGCCGGACCTCCCAGGTCTGTCTTCCACGGTGAGAAAAGAGATGCAGATGAACAAAATACTCCCTGACCTAGCCAGAGGTGGCGTACACACACACACACACACACACACACACACACACACACACTCACACACTCACACACACACTCACACACACACGGCCAGCAAGTGACAGGACTATTGACCTGTGATGACTGCCAAGTGTCAGCCTCATGTCATGTAATTTCCCTCATCCCAAAAGGACGGGCAGCTCAGAGCACAGGTGTGGACGATCATATCAAGCTGACCAACCTCCCCTGTTGTGTCTGGATCTGCTTTCTTCCAGAGTTTTCTGGAAAAAGTATGGAGGGTGTCAGTGTTCATCTGGGAATCTTTTGAAGAATGAGCTCAAACTCCTTCTCATTTTGAACACCTTGTTATCGCCACAGATAACCTTACAGTGTAAATGATTTCCAGCTGCCTTTAAAGAAAGTGATAGCCTGTCCGGACAACTGTTCACAGGCTTGCTGAAGCTTCTTAGCAGGGCTTGACTTCCGTTGCTACACCGAAGCAGCAGAGTTCCCAGATTTGCTAATTCAGTTCCTTTGAAGTTAGGAAAGATCTCCCCCTCCCCACCTTTTTCTTTTCTTTCTTTACTTCTCTCTGGCCCCGCCTCCCCCAGTATCATTTTTAAACGACCAGGCACACAAGTGTCATCCTGGTATCTGAATTCAGAGATCTGGAAGGCTCTTTATTCTGGGAAACACGTAGGCTGAGCATTCCTGAAATGGAGTCAACAAAACCTGTGCTTTTCCAGGTGGGCCGCAGTAATTGCAGGTGTGAATCCACAATGGAGGAGAACAGGCAAGGAAAATGTAATAAGCACGAAGCCTTTGGTGAGGCTCCTTGGCCACCTTTTCACTTCAGTTCATTTGCATTTCTTCAGCAGAAGATGTCACAACGAAGCCTCTATAATTCCAAAACCAGGCTCATCAGTCTATGACGGGAATTTTGCCTTCCATTAGTCTAAGTAGCTTATTGGTGTATATGTGTATGTGTGTGCTTGTGTGTCTCTGTGTGTGTCTGTGTGTCCATTGTCAACAGAGGTCAAAACTGAGGTGGTACTGATTTGAATCTTTTACCATAAGAACAGCTTGTTTGAAAACTCTGTCAAAATTTCAGGGTGTAGATGATCTCCAGCCCCCTGAGGCCACACACAGATTAGGAAACTGAGTCAAGAGAGAGTAGCAAATCTCCCCATCAGAGTCATAGTGGGCTTGACCCTGGGCATGCTGCATCTAAGGGCGGCAGACCATTTGCAGAATTTCATCCTTGCTTTTTTCTTTCTTTCTTTTTCTTTCTTTCTGGTCTCTCGCTTTACCTAGAAGAAAAAAATGTCCAGCTTCCACTTTCTTACTTGCTCAATGAGTAAACAATGTAAAAAATATTTTGTCGGAATAAAACTGACAGGACTTTGCTCTCTCTGCTCTATCTCAAGAGTCTGTGGTTTCCCCAGGCACACGGTGAGGGGGAGGTAGAGAACCGGGTTGTGTCCCTCTTGCTCTGCCAGAGGTTAGGAAGAGCAGACCAACCAACCTCAGGAGACCTGGAAAGAGCATTGTGCTTCAGACATGTGACAGGGGGATCTCTACTGAAACCACATTTAAAATATATTACAAAAAGCTGCATTAGTTCTCCATTACTCCTTTAAGAAATATATAAACCACGAAGTTTAAAACAACACATGGCGATTTTTTCCATGATAAAAGTCTGAAGACTGGAGTGAGGCTCACTGGCTTCAAACTGAGAGCCCAGCAGGCTTCATTGTTCTGGAGGTTTTGGGAGAAGACTGGTTCCCTGGATTTTCCAGCCTCTGGAAGGCACCTGCGTAGGCTGTGTCATGACTACGTCATCTTTAAAACAATCAGTATCTTCGAATCTCACTCTGACTCCCTTTTGGGATTGTTTTACTTTAGAGGGCCCTTGGTGATGACATTAGTTCCCGTCTTGCAGGAGAATCTTGCTGTACTAACATCAGCTGAGGAGCAAACTTGATGCTATTCATAGATGTAATTGCTCTTTCCCATGATATAATATAGCCAGGGGCACTGGTGACTGGACTATGAGCATCTTTAGGAATTCTTCTTTATACTCGTAAGGAAGGAAAGAGAATAAATAGCTTGGGATTCTGAATGTGTGGAAAATGGAAGGATGTCTACAGAGCATGGCCTCAAAGCAAAGAAAAACCACAAGCTAATATTTAAATCCCTGCTAAAGAACATTGAGAAGAGAAATAACATAATGAGAGAAAACAACAGCATACATCAGAATTTTAAGTCTCAGAGGTCAGATGGCTATGGAACATTGAGAAATGCTGACAGAGTTCAGGAGCCCATTAGAAGTCAAGAAACGGAAGCACTGAAATGGAGAGAAAGCCAAGTTCACTCAGCCCCTGGCATTGCTCAGACCAGAATTCTCTGGAAAAACCAATCTATCACAAGCACCGCCCCTCATCAGCACACCTCTCTTCCAGGCACTGTATGGCTACAGGAGTCCTTTACATCCTCAGGGGAACCTTTGTCCCAGCCTGTGCCTGAGTTTGTAAGCTGCTTGTGAAGGCAGGGAAAGACCGAAAATACTCTGTTTACTAGTCTTCCATCCTACTAAATCTAGCTTCTGGTCCCTCATCCATACACCTTTATTAACTCTAGGTTTGCTGTCAGATTCTACTCATTTTTCTGTCATGTCTCTGAAGAAAGAAGTATTTTCTGTAAACTAAGGAAAATGGCAGTGCTGGCTTATTACCATGCTTCCAAGAACAAGTAGAATTTATTTTTGTAATGTGCGTTGCATGGAACTGTTTACACAAGTGTCCTGTAGTCATCAAATCAGCATTAAATGTGATGGACTTATTAGTACGCAGATGGGGAGAGCCAGCAGCTTAATTCTAAACTGCTCCCCTGTAGCTGGAGATCTGACCTCAGAGAATGACATTAAAACCTACAAAAATTCCAACACTGCTACTCTATGAAGGAAATGATATGGTTGGGAGCAGAAATGGAAAAGGGTCAGATCCGATGTCAACTTCACTCCACCAATCCTCAATTTTGTATTAGTTAACATTGAGAAACAAATCTTAGTATAGCCACCTCCAACACACACACACACTTAGAAATGAATAGCTAGAAAGTGAAACTTAAAAAAATCAAAATGTTAATACACCTAGAAACTCACAAAATATTTAATGATATATTTACAAAATATGTAAAAACTCTAAGACATAACAGGAAAAAAAGATATTTTTTTTAAGGAATCTAGAAAAAGAAAGAGATATACCAAGTTCATGGATCAGAAGATTGTGGTTTCAAAAACATGTTTTATTTTGCAATAATTTTAGTTATGCAAATACATGTTCCATCTGGCTGTTCCTAATATATTAATATTTTATATAGCCATGGTACATTTATCAAAACCAAATTATTGTTGATATAAAAGTGTTAGCTGGATTGCAAAGACACTATTTGGACCTCATCAGCATTTTCTGCTACTTTTTTTTCTTAAGAATACCATCAGGAACACCATTTCACACTCAAGGTCATGTGTCGTTTTAAAATATTTCTGTGTTGTTTTGTTTTCCACAACATTTCAAAGAATACATTCAAGGTATTTTGAAGAATGTCTCAACTTGGGTTGTGGGGAGTCATGGTTTTTTTTTTTTTGTTTGTTTGTTTGTTTTATTTTTGTTAGACTTTGTTAAGAATTTGGGGAAGGAAGAATATAGTGTTGATGTGCCATTTTTGGTAGATGGTATCAGAGGTCTCTAATGTGAGCATTGCTTATTACTGGTGATGTGTCTACTGTGACATCTGGGACAATTGAATTTCCCTGTTTCCTTAAACATTGTATGCAACGTGAAGACACTATACATAAAATTTAACTCAAAATGGATAAGTCTAAAATCATTAAACTTGTAAATAAACAAACAAGAGGAAAGAAAATCTTTTAAAATTTGTGTGGGAAACAGCAAGAATGCACTCACATGCATGAATGAACACTCACACATGTATAAATAATGAATCATAAAGAAAAATTCATAAATTAGACTCCACCAAAAGTGAAACTTTCTGGGCACTAGAGAGATGGCTCAGAGGTTAAGAATAGGTCTTGCTCTTGCAGAGGACCCAAATTCACTCCTCAGCACCCAGTGGCTCACAACTACCTGTAACTCCAGTTCCAAGATCATCTAACTCCTCTTGGTCCCTCAGGCCCCTGCACTTGCACACACAGGCACACAGATACCCACACGTACACATAATTATTTTTAATGTTAAAAATGTTTTTAAAATAAGAACTGTTGATCAAAAGCCAACATTTAAAATTTTAAGAGACAAGCCAAAGCTCCCTGATTGAAAATAGTTGTCACACCTATATCTACAGAAGAATTCTGGGTTCAAAATGTACAGAGCGGGAAGTGGTTTGTACCACTCACACATAAGATGAAATAACATTTTTTAAAACTGACAAAATATCTCAACAGTCGCTTCCAAAAGAGTATGTATAATTGCCAATAAGAATAGAACAGATGTTGAACATCATTAGCCCGCACAGATTAAAACCATGATGAGTTACCACTACATCCCTGCTAAGGAAGTCAACATTAAGAGACAGATAATGCTACATTTTGGCAAGGATGTGAATTGCTGGGACCGCTCGTGCCTTTCTGGTGGAAATGTAAAACAGTTTGGCAGTTTCTTCTAAAGTTAAACACATGCTTATTTTTAGAAATCATCAATTCACACCTAGGTATTCACTCAAGAGAAATGAAAACATACATTACACAAAGGATTGTTCGAGTGTATTTTAGCTGTTTTATTCATAAGTTCCCCAACCTACAAAACAGTTAAAGATCCATGGAAGGTGGGTAGATAAAAATGTTAAGATACATCTACGCAATGGAAACCAATTCAAGAATAAATTATAATGCATGAAATATGCCAGATCAAAAGTACATATCATACCCTTCCACTGATACATATTCTAAACTGACAGAGATAATCTATGTAATGACAGACAGCAGATAATCTATGTACTGACAAACAATGGACACCTAAGCCATGAATAGACTATAGTGTTGACTACACAGAGCTTCTGAAATATTTTGTGGTGATGGAAAGATTATATATCCTAACAATGTTGGAGGTACCATGAGTTCACACTTGTACAAACATTTTAAATTGTTTCAAGTAGAGTGCAAAAACCCGCTATTTTGCTTCATGATATATATTTTATAAAACAAATTAGCTATTACTTTTAGCAATACATCTTGCCTACTACTTTGGAAAGAGGCCTTATAAGTCAAAGTTGTTCATGCCGTGACTCTCCCATCAATTAGAGGAGATGGTACATCTCCTTGCATCTCAATTAAACACAATGTATGGTTCAAAATAGAAATAAAAGTCAATGCCTTATTAAAACAGTTGAGAAAGTGAATATTGGAATGTAACCTCAGTGTTCAAATTCCTAGTTTGTCAAAGATATTACTGTTTTCTGAAAAAAAAAAGGAAATACCAAGATATTCATAGATGAAAGTTTAAGATTTGGGGGAAATTCCTTGGTGCAGGTAGAACTCCCGGATGAGTTAATCCTATGAAGAAGATGAACGGGCAAATTCACTGTCACTGCTTTCTCACAGTGTCAAGAGAGCTCTGTCCAGATACCAGTGAAATAAAGAAGGCTCAAAAAGCCAGATGACAAGCTCTACCCCTGAGAACAGAAGATGAGGTATGGGCATCTTGGATGGGCACTTTCCTACAGATTTCTTGCTCTTGTTCTTGCACTATCCTCTTAAAATTACAAATCACGACTGGGTGGTGGTGGTACGTATCTTTAATCACAGAACATGGGAGGCAGAGGCAGCATATCTCTGTGAGCTTAAGGCAAGCCTGGTCTACAGAGCTAATTCCAGGACAGCCAGGGCTACACAGAGTAACCCTGTCTTGAAAAACAAACAAACAAACAAACAAAAACCCCCAAACGTATAAATCATGGAGAGTGCCCATGAAAAGCTGAAAGTTCGATTAACAAGACATAACTTGTACACATGAAACAATTTAAAAGCAATTCAAGACACTATGTTCCCAAACTCCAAATCCTGTGGTTTCAACTAAAAATGTAATAGGAATTCTTGGGAGAGAGAAAGAGATCAATGTCAGATGATGTGGCTGAAAATGGGCTGGTGACATACTAAAACTACAGAACTGGGTCTTAGAACAAGGAACTGCCCACATGTGTACAGAGGAAATTCACTAACTCACCCACCCTCTGTGATCAAAACCAGATTTTATTAACCAGAAGGGCTTTCATAGAAAGAGAACTTTGAGCAAATTTTGAAGGAAAGATTGGAATGATGAGAATCACTACATACATGTTTGAGGGCAAGGGGCCTCAGAGGCCATCATCTTCCCAAATCCATGTTTTTATAAGTAGAAACAGCCAGATTCAAGTGAAGGCTACACCTCATGAGAGACTAAGGGGGAGTTGGCCAATGTAGGAAGTTAGACAGAGTCAGAGACAGGTCCGATTTGAACATACCACCCATCATTTCTAAGCCTTTAGTAAGTAGCAAATGTGGTATCCACTGGGATGATGTGTATAATACTGGTCTTTGACTTAAGGCTTCCTGGTGACTTCTTGGATAAATTGCATGCAGTGGCAATAGCATTGGGAGACATATAGAGTTGGGTCCCTGAAACACTCATCCTTGGAACCCTGAGCCTCCATATAAAAGACTCTACTTGTTTAGAGGTCACCTTGTGTAAAAAAAAACAAAAACAAACAAACAAATGAAAAAACAGGATTCACCAAGAGGGCTTAGAAAATAAGAAATATCATAGGGAAACAGAAAGCAGCCAAGGAATGCCAAGGCACCAGACAAGAGGCTGAAGGAGCCCTCTTGGAGGAGAGCCCTCCAGCTCCAGACATCCCCACTGACATCTTCTGGACCAGAAATGTGGCACCAATCCAAGTCCATTCTGAGTTCCTGATAGATCGCTGGGCAAGGAAAGTGTTTATTTTAAGCTGCTAAGCTTTGAAGTAATTTGCTATGAAGGAATAATTTTAAAAAAACAATTGATAGTGTTCCTTACAGTTTTTTGCTATATGTTTTGTCTTTATAAAATCCTGCAAGAGAAAAAAAGTGCTACAGATCTTTGGTTAAAGGACTAAGCAAGTTGAATGTGATGAACTGATTTGCATGGGTGCTGGGTGATGGAAGAATGGTCAGTGTCTGCGGGCAATGAAGGAATGCCAGAAATTAATATTCTTACATCACTTTCTAAGGAAGAAAACCTTTGGGAACATGCCCTTCAATCCACGAAACTGGCATCCCCCTTTATGTGTAATTTTTCTTATATAAGAGATAAAAATAATGGTTCTGGTTCTGCTTGCCTCACAGAGCGATCATCATAGCACAATACAGCCATCACCAATGTTCTTTCTGACCATCTCTAGCTCTTCCATTTCTGTGTGCATGAAGAAATTGTACCCCCTGCCCTTTTGTGACTGAATTGGGTCGTGTGATTATTTATAACCAATTGTGCCTCTCCTGAGCTGGTGTGTTTACTAGAAAGTTCTAGGCCTTCCAAAGCTCTCTTGTCCCCTACTACAGCAACCACTCCTGGTGCCTCTCTCGACTATTGTGTGAATCGAGGATGAGTGGCAGCTGCCAAACTATAATGAACCTGTTACACAAATGACAAGTAAACTTGTTCATTTCAGTCATAGTGGCCTGGGGATTTCCTGGTACTGCAACAAGGCACCAACTATTCCAACCCATTCATTACCGAGGATCTAAACTGCCCAGGAATCTGCAATGGGATCTGACAATCACAAAGGACAGGCATCAGCAGGCTTCTGCATAGTGAAGTACTCTGCATGACTATTCTATTTCTATTAAGCTTCTGTAGTATCATTACACATAAGAACTCATCCAGATTCTCCGAGTCAAATGTTCTCTACATAAATGGCAGTTGATGGTGGTGGTAGCCACAGAACTAAACAGTCTCCACTGTTCGATGTCAACTGTGACTTGGAGTCATTGTACATACAACATCTCATTCTCAAACAATGTTCCTTGTTGTTCAATGTATTTAATATCTACTTCAACAGTAGACATGGATGTTAGGGGCTTCGTTACTCAGCTGTACCCACCGCCTCTCCATCTTTGAGTCTATACTTAAGAAGTCCAGTGCTGTGGTAAGGAAAAGTGAGGGCCTCCTATAAAACACATATAGAACATGGCAAATGTCCTGAACACATTGTATGCTTGCTTTCACTGGAGTTTTAGTGGGAAGTTAAAGTCAGTGAGACAGCCCTGGGTCCAAGGCATCTGGCACCCATGTGTGGGATGTGCGTGCTTCACTGTGTCCTTCCATGATGGCACAGACATTAATTGCTTTATATGGAAGAGGCAGGAGCTGGGAACAATAATGTTCAATTCCAAAGTCAGCTTGAGTTTTACCTTCATGGGCCCCAGCATGATGTTACCCACAGGCCTCTCAGGGCTTGAAAGTACAGCTTGGAGCTTCAGCTCCATTTGGGGCATGTGGGGTTGGCACTGAGACCACAGGACCAACCTGATTAACTACATGTGGTAAACGTGAAGGGTGAAGATGTTCAAAATATCCCTGGACCCACCCCAAACTTTGGGTGGCCTCGAATGCCAAACTCAGCCTGGAACTAACACTTGCAGGCAGAGATCTTAAATTAGAGTACGTCAGAATCATTTCACAGTGTTTTGGGCTGCTGGAGACATTTGGAAGGATTTCGGGAGAAGACCAGAGATTTACATTGCTATGACTCCTGATGGGGTGACATGCATCAGAATAAAGTCTCACTCACTGGGGCTTTCCTTATTCCCCAGGGACACAGGCACAACCATTCTCTCCTCTTTAACAATTCCCTGCCCCACTCTGTCTGTCAAATCTTGCCCTGAGCTCAAATACCTCAATCCCCTTTGGTCCAATTTTCCATGCCTCTGAAATGCTCTTTTCTCCTCCAAGATATCTTGGGGAAAGTATTTCCTATTCCATACACTGTCTTTGTATTCCTGGGTTCCTGCTTACCTTTTTTCTTGCAACTAGCCCTCCAGATTAGCAACCGATAGTTTACCTTGACTTCTTAAAAAAGTGTCTTAATCCTACTAATTGACTCAGTGATTCAATGTCAGTTTCCTGCCACCTAATGTGTGCAGGACTGAATGTGGCCACGGGCACAGTAATGAATCATAAAGACTTCGACCCTGTCCTTATGAGCTTACATCCTAACCATGAGATGGTCCTCACACTCCTGAAATGCTCTGTCTTTCACTCCCCCAAACTCCTCCTTCATCTGCTTCTTGCTAATCAGACATCAGTCTTTTGGGGGATTCCATATTCACCAGTAGCAGATTTTAGGAAAAGGAAGGTCTGTATGTAAGGAGCACAATATATGGGTTTTACCTGGTGATCTGTTTTGGCTATTAGATTGTGACAAAATAATTATTTAAAGAGACTGTGGAATCACAATTAGATCCTTCCAATCCTCCAAAAGGATAGCCTGGACTTGTTCAAAGAGTATGTTCAATGGTGACACTTTAACCACATTTTCTGTAAGTGAATATGGGACACAAATACTTTTTATTTATTATTAATTATTATTTCTGTGTGTATACGTATGACAGACATATGCTATATGAGTGTGAGTATGTAAGGCCATGGCACATGTGGAGAAGTCAGAGAACAGCCCTTGGGAGTTAGTTCTATCCTTCTACATAAGTTCTAGTCCATCTTCAAGTTGTCTGACCTGTATGTCAAGCACTTTTACCTGTTGAGCCATCCTGGCAGCCCAGCCCAAACTATGCTTTATTCTATGTGCATGACTTGACAATGTAGAGTAGAAAGAGATGATTTAATTCCAAGCAAGGAAGCCAGTAGATCACTGAATCCAGCATAATTAGACTTACACATAAAGTAGCCATAGACTTAGGAACAAAGAAGGAATGTGTACTAATTAGTCAGTGATCATCCTAGTCTTCAAGAGGTCTGGGACACTCAAGGCAACACATGCAGATGATGCAGAAACCTTAACCCACAACTGATCTAACATACTCTATATCATATCATGTGTTTATCCCTCCTGTCAGTTGGCTCTTGCTCTGTAATGAGGCACCTTGGCACTCAAATCACCTATATCGAAATGAGATGGGTTAAGCCCTTTGAAAATTGGATGGGAAGATATTTGGTTAGTGTGGTCATGGAAAGTCACAGGGAAATGGCATTGCTTTTGAAATTTAACTGACTAGAAGATGGTAATCACCTATCTACCTGAAGAAATTTAATTTCAAACAGAAGGGATAACAAGATGGACGGACACGTTGAAAGGCAGTGGAATAGCAGGAATGAGAGCCAGAGTAGACACACCAATTTGGAGTCACAAAGCAGGTTGTAATTACCAACCAAGTAAGTAATTGTGGGGAGTGGGAAGAGGGGGATAAAGAAATGGTAACCAAACTGAGAAGTGGGACTATTTGGCCAAGTGACAGTGAGGTGTACCACATAGAAATCAGATGATAAAAATAGCATAATGGAAAGAAATTGCACCAACAGAGAACTAGATGACCCCTAACAGTGAAGAAACCATTCCAAAGACAAAGCCTCAGGGCACTCTAGTTCCTATTGGAGACCAGGTGACAAGATGACTATCAAAGTGTGTGGGCAGGAAAGAGAAAGCAACAAAATAAGAAAGCCAGAGAGTGATCATGTCACTAAGGCCTGGGCTTAGTGCACTGAAGGAGGAAGTGGTGACTTGCAAGTCACATGTCTTTGGGAGCTCTAATGTGAAGATGGGAAGTTGCCAACTTGGCTTCTCAGGGCAACCATCATAAGTGATATCAATGCCTGGGCACTGGCAGAGAAAAAGATGGAATGAGGTAAGTTAGGTGATGAAGGAAAGAGGGGTAAGGAAATAGGGGGAAAGAAAGATACATGGAGGAATTTGTACAAAAATAGATAGTATCAAAGAATATGTGATGAGATCAAAAAATGATCTAGCAAAGAAATGAACAATTACTAGAAGGGTGTTCTTGAAAGTAGAATCTGAAGCTAAGTAAGAAGTTTGAAGAATGAAATTATATTTTCTTATTTATTTATTTATTTACTTTATTTATGTGCATTGGCATATAGGTGCCATAAGTAGCACAGGACACATTTGGAGGTCAGGAGACAACTTTCTGAAATCAGTTATCTTCTTCCACCAGGTGGATTGAATTTGAGTCCCTAGGCTTGGTGGCAAGAGCCTTTATCCATGAGACCAACTCGTCAGCACAGGGAATTAATGTACTAGATAAACATGGACAATTTACTATGTATTACTGAGGGTTCATTTGAGACTTGATGCCATAAATGAGAAAAAAAAATCTCAGGGACACAAAATGTAAGATCCTGCATCAAAGATAATGGCCATTGACTCGAAAATGATGGTAATGGTTCCTCCAAACCCCAGGCCCCATGGGCAACTTAGTGAGGAACTGATGTTACCCGCCCACTATTTGGATGACATGCAGAATAGGAACCTCCCCCTATTAGACATATCTGATCAGAAATCTGGTTGTAGTGTCCAACCCATTCCAACTTCCATGCACAATCATTTCTATGAACTGGAATGCAGATAAATCATATCCATAGACAAGATGGCATCTTTGTATTTCATACCCCAAAATGTCTCATGGTAGGTACCGTCTCTGAACATTTGTCTCCTAGAATATCTTATTATTAACACATATTACCTCCAAAGCTTCATCGGAGAAAAAAGACAATGTAGTTTGTGGAAATATTTGCTGAGATATTCTTGGAGAATTGCCTCTAATCCTGCATGGAATGGTTTCTAAAGACAGCAATGTGATAGCAGAAGAGGGGAAGAAAAAAGAACACAGTCAAAAAGGTAAATTTTCTTTCAATGAATATAGGTAAGCCTATGTGGTGTGTGTGTGTTGGGAGTATATATGGTGTGTGTGTGTGTATGTGTGTGTGTGTGTGTGTGTGTGTGTGTGTGTGTGTGTGTGTGAGAGAGAGAGAGAGAGAGAGAGAGAGAGAGAGAGAGAGAGAGAGAGAGAGGAGAGTGAGGAGCACTTGATGAACTGTGTATTACAGGATCTTGGACTCCGGGATAACTGTAGAGGGACATGCAAAGCAACCAGATTTTTGGGGTTATAAAATATATGAACAGTCAGAAACTCCTCTGTACATGAATCAGATGTCATACTACAGTCAGACACTCTTCTGTGCTACTCTAAAGTACAGGAAGCCTTGGCTTCTTCAGTTGACTGAACATGATGCGTATAGAGATGTGTTGTTCGAGAGTTTAAAGTTGATAGGAGGAGGAAGTGCTGATCAAGAATATCTTGACTTGTTGGATGCTAGAGGAGTCATGGCAGCAGACACCTTGCTGAGATTCAAGTGTGGAAGGAGCTAGAACACCCCTGAGGGGGAAGAACAGACTCAGGGGCCCATGTAGCACTTGTGGAGGTCTGCCCAAACTGTCCCCAAACTAGCCATTCATCTGGGTTAAATAAATCTTTTGAGCCATCAAGACTCCAGATTCTCCTTATATGTTCTAAGGACAAGTTTTGGGCTTTTTGTTTTTGTTTTTTAATTTAAGGGAGGAAACTATGTCTAACTAGTTTAGGCAAAAAGAAAATTTAATGATCATGTAAAGTTCAAGAATCACTGAAAAATATAACAACTTCTCTCTGTGTACTATCTTGGTAAAAATTCTTTAGGTTGGGATCCACAGCAAATCTAATTTATTTTATTCTTACATTAAGAATTGTATTGTCAAATGAAAAAGAGATTCTTTGACCCAGTGATGTCAATTTACATTTTGGGGTTAGACATTTTTAGTTTGCTTGAATCACATCTAATCTTAACTTACCCACTATGTTTAGGAGGAAATCCTATTCTGCTTGGCCTAAGTCATACACTCAGTTTTAGAGTTATGAATACAAGGGAAAATGTGGTATGGATAACTTACAAAAGAAGATATTTGAAGAGCTGTGTGTGGTGCTAAGTACTTTCAACCCTAGCTTTAAGCAGATGGGGAAAAAAGACCATGTATTCAGGGCCAGCTTGGGCTACACAGCAAGTGGAAGGCCAATCTGGGCACTCGATCCTGACAGATATGAGAAAGAAGAGAGAGAAAGATGTACTGAGAGCAAGAGGAGGGGTGTTAAATGCTCCTATTAAAGGGGAAAAGTGAGATCTTATTAAGCCTGATGCCCAACCAAAACTTACCATGGACTTCCTGATTGACAAAGGACAGCTGATATCCCATGATACCTAGCAAATATACAGGAGCTTTAGTTACATTTTAGCAAATGATATCACATAATCCTTACCCGCCCCCCAATCCAGAAAGTATTGCCAAAAGAACTACAAACAAAACAGGGTACTACATAGGTCGAGGTATGTCAGAGTCTTCCTTGTGACTTTCCTTTAGTTAACTTCAGCCTTGGCAGTGTGAAGAAGGGAGTCCCCAGGGACAAACAACGAATAAGACAGGATTCTTATAGTTCCTCTGAATTGTTTGCCCGAGCAACAGTGATTACATGAAAAATGTGACTGGAACAGGGGGTATCTGAAGGTACGGCTTGCAAGCCAGCATAGGAGATACCTCCAGACACCATAGCCAATCTCACCATATACCTGCCTCTTCCATAGTTATGACACTAACTTTCACCAAGGTCTTTATAAGGACATTTATAAGGTTTATCAGCCATTAAAGCTTGCTTTGCTCATTTAGACCCTTCAAATTTTACTTTTGTTTGATTTACCCCATGTCTCTACTCTCTGGCTAGTAAAAGTCATGCCAGCCAGGACTCTTGCTTAATCTATCCCTTAATCTCTATCCTTAGCTTCCTCTACCCAGTCACACTGTCTTTCAGCCATAAAACTTCCCAAGTCCTAGCGGTATTCTATAATCTCCTACGAGATGTCTATCTATCCCCGGCCAGCCTTGAACAGCAATTAATATTCCACAACTGTCCTAGAACAACCTTGTTTGTTCTGCCTGCATCTTTGTACAGTGGCCCATGTCACATCTAAAAACACAGAGAAGTTATTGAAATTAACTAATCAGTTATTTAAAAATCAAGTTTACAGTTTGTTTAATTGAATTAACCAGTGCATGTTGTTTTGCTTGTATAAAACTGAGCTAAAAGGAAATTACCTCAACAGTTTTTTAAATTTAGCCATGTCAGAAAAATATCATTTCCAATTGGCAGCTTACAATGGAAACTATTCTACATTTACAATATGCTTTCCTCCCTTAAATAGCTCACTGCTTTATTATTGTAGGATCATTTATGAACATGGTTGGAATGACCCGAGGGTCTGCATGTCCAAATCAAATGGCCTTAGAGTGTTCATTCTCTCCACAGACTTACAAGGCTGAATGGAAACCTGTGTTATACACAGTCGATAAATAACAGAAAGAATTCTAGGCTATTGCCTGAATGTTTTCTTGGCAAAGCTTAATCTGTTTAACTCAATATCATAAACCTTTGCTAAGCAATTCACGTACATTTTAATTTGGTAGCCTGAGTAACTAACATATCTATGGAAGAGGTGAACATATTACACAGGATCAACAGTTTGCAGATTGGTGTGGAGGGAATTCTAGGAAAAAAAGCTATTTGTTCCAAAATCTATGCATTAACTCCTCTGTTTCCTTTACCTTCTGTTTATCCTATCCTAGATTCAAAAATACTGGGTCCTACCCACTGGCAAAACCACAGGTCACCTTAGAACAATGCTTCAAAACCTTCTTAATGCTATGATCCTTTATGCGTTCCCTATGTTGTGGTAACCCCCAATCATTAAATTATGTCTCTACTACCTCAACCAGTAATTTTGCTACTGTTATGAATTGTCATGTAAATAAATGATATGTGGAATATTTTATCTGTGACCCCCCAAAGGGGTTGCGACTCACAGATTGAGAACCACTGGCTTAGGACCTTGGGAAGAGAATCAGCCAGGGAGGTATGTTGTAATGTGCCTACCCTAGTGAACCATTTTCAAAGGTCAAACCAGCTTACTGGGAATGATTGGCTCTCTGGGTGACAGTGAACAAGAAAAGCTGCACCATTCTGATCTATTCATGTGATTAAATTCTCTTTGGCCTTTTCTTAATCTCAAACTGCATTAAGAATTAGAAGTTAAAATGGAATGGGAGTCACAGGTTCTGAATAAGACTGAAAGAAAAGATGAAGGACTCTCACTGGGTCGCCTTGGGATAGCTTCAGGCAGATGATGAGAGGGAAATAAAAACGTGAAGTATTAAGTGTAACTTCCTGTTATTTATCAGCCACACAGTTAACAGTACTTGCTAGAAGACTAAAACAATTGGCAAATATATTTTTCTATATACTTAAGTTATTATCCGAGTCACTTCTGTAATTTGATCTTAGAAGGCACAGCCTTATAAAGTCTTTAACAATTGTAATGCAATACAAAAACATCTCTAGAATTTTCTGTTTAGAAAACTATCGTTTGGAAAAAACAATCAAACAAGCCAAAGCCCTATTCTTCTCAAATCTTTGCTGGTATAAGATTGTTCTTACTTATCTTTGCTTGTTTGATTAGAAAAATTATTTCATTGTATAGGATTTCTATTGCATTATTAAATTAATAGTTATATGTCTGACTTATCTGACTAAGAATAGATTTCTAGTGCTTAGGATGTGGCTCAGTCATGAGAGTTTCCCTAAGTGGAAAAACCCTGGTTCTATCACTAGCAGTGAAAAAGAGATACATACCTTACTGACCGATTGCTTTGACTGATACAATCTCTTGAATACATTTAAGTCAAACAGCATAGGTTGAATACTACATCAGTTTCATTTCTGCTACTCTGATAAAATTTTCTGACAAAATTAACTTCAGGGAGAAAGGTTACTTTTTATGCACATTTCCACATTATGGTCCACCATTGTGGGGAAGTCACAGCACTGGGAGTTTAAAACAGTTGGTCACATTGCAGCCCCAGTCAAGAAGCAGAGAACACTAAATTAATGCACACATTCTCATGTTTAGCCCTCATTTTCCTCCCTGATGCAGTTCAAGATTCCCTGCCTAGGGAATGGTGCCTCCCATGGTAAGCAGGTCTTCTCACTTCCATTAATGTGATCAAGATGATCTTCCACAGCCATGACCACAGCCCAATCTAGACAATTCCTCATTGAGACTTTCTTCCCAGGTGATTCTACATCACATTAGGGTAACAAATAAAACTGTCACAAGTAAATTTCATTTGTATACATCTACTCTAATTTCCCTCTCAAGCTTCAAATTATTATAAAAAGTTGTTTTTTTTTTTTTTGGTTCTTTGTGTCGTATCACAATTTATTTTATTTTATGTACCTATGCAAAAAGAAAGCACAAATGGACCCATCTTATGATGTTAACTGGTATATATTGCAAAACAATACAGTTAGGTCTAATGCGCAGCAACACACTGAATAGACAGATGCACACAGACAAATCCATGACGTGCACAAGGAAGATGGATACAGACACAAACACAAGCAGATGTGTTAAATAAAACATTCCTCTCCATTCCTCGTTCTACTCCTCCAAGTCCTAGATTAATTCCTTCTGCAAGGGAAAAAAATCATTTTAACTTCATCTCCAAAGAAATGGTTCACTCTAACAATCTTCCTGTATCTTTCTCTCACTACTCAACTACAAAAAGACTAATTCATTCACCCATATATTAAATCAAGAGCTTTGACCTTATTTTGTATATTTTTTTGTATCTTAGAGCAGAAAAAGAACATTTTTGCCTTGGATTACTGGCCAAGACCTTGCAGAGTCGCTGAAAAACAGGCAGTCTTGGGTCATGCGCGTGCTCCTACTAGAAATCAGAAAATGTGTTCTGATTTCATTAAAAAGCTATTTTTTAAGTAGTCAAGTGTCTTTGTGCTTCTGAGATAATTTGGTTGTGATGTATTTTTTTCAAACACCTGGAACAACTTTGGACCATTCTCCTCAATAGTCTCTTCTAACTTTTTATTTTGATTTCCTAGGATGCTCATTTCCATTTCAGTAGAACCTTGACTGACCTCAGAATGAATTGGCTTTCTTTTCCCTCCCCCTTTTCAGTTGCCTTATTACCTCTTGAACCATGCGCAACTCAAACTTTAACTTCTCTTGTTGAAGTTTTCTTCACATCATTTTTTCTATTTTTCTTTCTTTTTTTCTTTTAATTGGATATTTTCTTTATTTATATTTCAGATGTTCTCCCCTTTCTGGGTTTCCCATCCTCCCTCCACCTGCTTCTAGGAGGGTGTTCCTCCACCTACACTACTCCCATCTCCCCACCCTCAATTCCCCTACTCTGGAGCATCTATCAAGCCTTCATAGGACCAAGGACCTCTCCTCCCATTGATGCCTGACAAGACAATCCTCCCCTACATATGCAGCTGGAGCCATGTTAACTCCTTGGTTGAAAACAGTCTCTGGGAGCTCTGGGGGGTCTGGTTGGTTGATGTTGTTCTTCCTATGAGGTTGCAAACCCTGTTTCTAGGCCCATATGTATCCTTTACATGTCTGCTTGTATCATCCTTTACATGTCTGTTTTCTATTTCCATCCTTTGTTTTCCTTGTCTCTTTTGTACTTGCTTCATCCTTTCATTGCATAATTTCTCCTAATTTAATGAGAATCTTATGGTTGTATGTATTTTTACTTCAATCTGGCATGAACTGTGAATCAAATTGATTTTTATAATGCTGGTCTAAGAGGTGTGTTCATGCTTCTTCTATGGAGGAGTCTTGAATCTTGCTCTCTAGCACTGTTGATGGGGCTTACCTTGACCAGCAGGAGCTCAACGCAACAACAGGGTAGGGAGAAAAACTGGTTATGAGGAAAGGTCCAAATAAGAGCATGACCCTGAGAAATAGGCAAAGGTTAAGAAAGATTTCCCAGCCATCAGAGAATATCAGCCTCTAGGGAGGCTGAACAAAAGCTGTAGGTCCTTCTTGTCAAATGCCACCTGTCAGCAGTGACACCCAGGAACACTGTGCATCCCGAGAGCATGAAGAGATAAAGTGGGTGAGCAAGATGACATGGCGGCATTGCTGTCCACAGGCATAGCTGAATCCTGGTATTCCAAACCCACTCTTGCGGTCATTGTCTGGTCTTGACTTTAGTGAGAGCCTAGAAGGAGACAGTTTGCACAGAAGACAGTGGAGTCTCCCCACTCAGGGGTCAGTATAGCATCACCCTATTTGGGAGATGTAGCCTCTTAAATGGGGTTTTAAAAAAGTCTTTATTCTTTTTAGAAACTAGAACAAATCTGAATTTATAATGACACATTGGGATATTTTAAGCAATTGTGTATTCGTGGTTGTAAATGTTTTAAGGTTAACTAAAATGTACTGTTTTCTTACCAGTTTATGAGTCTGCAACCCATAGAGAAAGCAGGTCAAGGGTTATACAGCTGGAAAAGTCACCTTGTATCAATTTTAAGAGCAGGATCATGAAATAAAAATGTTTGTTTAAAGCTAGATATGGTAGAACATGCTGGTAATTCTAGTCCTTGAGAACTGAGGCAGGATTATGAGTTCAAGGCCACCTTGGGCTACATATGAAATTCTAGACCAGCTTGATAGGTGAGAATCCTATCAAAGACAACCAAACCAAAAAAAAAAATCCAAACACCAAATTAAATTTCTGTTAATGCAAAACAATTGTTCACAAACATTCATATCGACTTTATTTAAAATAGTCCAAACTTGGAGATGACTCTTATGTCCATCAGCCAATGAATGACTGAACAACCACAGCTCAAACTGACCAGAGGACACAATCTAGTGTTGAAAAGGGGTGTGCTACTGACATGCACAGAAACCTGGGTGGTGCTCAGAGGGATTATAGAGAAGGAGGGCTCAATTTCCAAAGCTTTTATGCTTTCGTTATATTATGGTATTGAAAAGAAAATATTATAGATAGCAATAAAAATGGTGGTTGGAATGTACTGGCACAAGAAGAGAAACCCTCGTGGTGACAAGACAGCTCAGTATGTGGAATTTGTCATGGTTATGTGACTCTATCCATGTGGTCTGGTTGAAAATTTGAAAACGCACATGTAAAACAGGGAAAATACAAACTTTGTGAATGTTATACTAATTATCAGGCTCCTGATCCAGATATTGAACAAGAGTTATTCAAGATGTCACAACGGAAGGGAGGTTCTGTTTGTGTATAGAACTTTGTTTTTTTTGATTGATGAAATTAATTTTCAACTAGTCTTCAGGCTAAAGAATTAAGTTATCTTGGTGTAGGGGTTTAGCCTGTAACCTCAGAACACAGGAGGCTGAGGCTGGAGGATTACTGCAAGTTAAAGGTCATCCTGGCTACACAGTGAGTTCTAGATAGACTGGGATAGAGACACCTTGTTTTAAACAACAAAAAAGTGAATCAGAGTCTTCGATAAAAAAAAAATACATAATTCACAAGAAAATAACAATGCTTGCAGAAAATGTCACTAGATTCCTCAGTGTGAAAGAGCTCATATAAACCAAGCACAAAACTTTATCATACATGTCTCAAAAATGTGGCTCTGCATGTGGAACTTGTCATGGTTGTATGAACAGCCCATGTGGTCTAGTTGAACACACACATACTCTCTTCTTCACACATACACACATGCACAGTCTCTCTCTCTCTCATACTTTGTCATACAGAGATTATGAGAGAGAGAGAGAGAGAGAGAGAGAGAGAGAGAGAGAGAGAGAGAGAGAGAGAGAGAGAGGCAGAGGTGGCAAAATACAAGCTCTGTGAAAATTGTACCAATGTTCAAAATAAATTTATGAAGATGTAATTCGGAAAATGGAAATCACAGTCGAATGGCCTACAGACACTTCACACATCTTTATTTTCACATGTAATTTAAAGTGCAATCCATGAAAACACGTAAGCATTACCTCAAAAATTGACAAGAGTAGACAGTATTTTGTGTTAATATTCAATGATGTTGTTCCTGTTGTCATGGGTGTGCTTGTTATGGGGATGGCGACTGCTTCGGACTTCCAAGAAAGTACACTGGCAGAGCAGTGCCTCCCCCTCCCATAGAAAACTGTGCTAGCTAAGGGGAAAGCTGCTGTCTAGAAGTAGACTGTTCTGTAGCGGAGGGGCTTCTTACCATTGTGACAGGAGCCTCAAACTACTCTCCAGAGAAGGAAGGCTTATCCGCAGCTCAGACCTTCTGACTCAAAAGACAAGCCATGTGCTCTCTAATGGTGCATGTGAAGGTCAGAGAAAATGTTCTATCTTCCAGGGTCACAGAGATCCCGTGACCCGTGTGTGTGTGTGTGTGTGTGTGTGTGTGTGTGTGTGTGTGTGTGTATGTGTGTGTGTGTGTTCAGCCTGATGGAAAAAACACACTACGTTGTTACTATGTAAAAGAATAGCAATTCAGTCCGTTGAGTGGACTACATGAGTCTTAATAACGATGTTATTGGTTTGCTATACTTTCATGGTTATTTCAGAGTATACCCCTCCCATTTTTAAAGTTAACTATAAAGTAGCTTCCTGCAGGTTCTTTCCAGTAGAAGCTCTGGTGCAATAGGAGATGACCGCTCCATATTTGACCACCATCTAGAGCAGTGGTTCTCAGTCTGTGGGTTGTGGTCCCTTTTGGGTTGAGTGACCCTTTCACAGGGGTTCCCTAAGACCATGGGAAGATACAGAATATCACAATTCATAATAGCTAAGTTACAGTTATCAAGTAGCAATGAAAATAATTTTATTGTTGGGGGTCACCACCACATGAGGAACTATATGACAGGGCCACAGTGTTAGGAAGGTGATGAGTCCCTGTTCAAGTGGGACAAGATACAGAGGTAAAAACCGCGTGGGTCATCTTGAACTTGAGTAGGCCTCGCCTAACCTGTATGCTAGGTCTAATCTCTTCCATGAACAGGTTTACAAAGAAAAGAAAATCAATTAAAAAATATAAATGCTATTTGGGTAAGAATATAAAGAAGGGCAACATTTGTGTATGGTTATACAATGTTTTAAGCTGAGTCCAAAAGTTTAAAGAATTTAAAAGTTTGTAAAGTAGAAAAGTTATATAAACAATATGGGCTCAGCTTGCCAAGGCAGAAGCCATCTTGAATTACAGCCACTATTGACCCAGAGTAACTCCAGTAAGTTTCCCCTGCATAGCTTGCCTACAAACTAAAATAGGCAATACCATTAGACCCCAGAACAGGGAATATGCCTGACTCCTTGATATTATCTTAAAATAAACCAGGTACATTCCAACTAGCATGAAGTCACTCTGTCCTAACCCAGAAGCATACCCCCTTTATGACTCAGACTGTGATCATGTAATTGATCTTGCTGTCTTGGACTGTGCTTCTCTTAATTAATAACTCTCATAATACATTGCGTTTTGTGTGATGTTAGATGTGGCTGGAGTTATGCTTGGAAAAGCAACAAATGTTTATTGAATTAATCAGTGAGTACGTGAAGAAGTAATTACTTCTAACTGCAGAAACATAAAGACTTCAGAGAACGTTCAGCTTTGAGAAGATCTTGTTTAGCCTTTTGCCCCAAAGAAATTATAGTGTTTTGATGGGAAAAAAATTATAGCTGTGAATTACAAAAATTTGTACATGAAATATTTAGAGACAAAATACACAAATGTATGAAGCCTAATTGGAAATGTGTTAAAATGTGATGGACAGAGAGATAAACAAATGTATAATAACTCTAAGGAAAATAATGGTTCTATGTTGGAGGTAAAACCAGCTTATGTTTCAATGATTATTTTGTAAACTTGACACAGGCCAGAGTTATTTGGGAAAAATAACCCTGTCTTAGTTACTTTTTTATTACCTGATAAGACACGGTAACCAAGACAGCTTATTTTGTAAATAAAGTTTTATTGGAATGCATTCTTGCCCCCTCATGCACATATTGTTCACAGCTGTTTTTTTGCACTATTCAGCAGTGCTGAGGATCTGTTAACATACAGCGCTAAGCCTGCTATGGACTTTGACCATTACTTAGTAGGTGACCCAAGTCCTTTCTCAACTCCTGACAGCGCTATCCTTGAAATTAACAGTTGATCCCACATTGCAGAAAATCCCTCTGTTCCAGGGACTCAAGAGAGTCAATTGCACTTGCTCACAGTGAGTCTCCTCGAACGCAATACACCTGACAATTCTCATTTCCTTTATTGGTAATAAAGAGGGATGACGTTGGTGGGGTGTATGAACTGTCTGGGACGTACCAAGTGCCCCATAATGATGGTTATGGGAACAATTGGTCACTAACGATGCTTGGAACTCTATCGTCTTGTTCATAGATGTATCCTTTGGCTTAAGACAAGACCTGGTATATAATAATTTGCACTCAAAGATATGTTTAAATAAATATTATTGTCATTTTTGTTTCAGGCAGGCAGCCATTCATCGTTTCTGTCACCTTTCAACCAGCATCAAACTCTTATCCTTTTGTCTTGCATTCAAATCAAGTCTCATCCAATCAATGAGATGACAGTTTCCAAATTAAGCATAATTCCTAGAAGCCTTTCTTAAGCTCTACCAGCTTGGCTATTCTTTTAGACTGAGAGAGCAGATGACAACATGACCACCTTGGCCCTTCAGTATACCCATGGCAGCTTACAGTATATTTCATGGAATGCTTAATATTTGATAATCTTCATGAAAGGTTCAAGTCCAATAAGACAGTCACTAAACAGAGCCTTCAAAAATTTTGCTCCCAGAGCCTAGCCCCCATTGGTGCTCCAACCCAAATATAGTAATACGTTGTACAACAATAGAAATGCAGTGTGAGAAACAGGCTGTTATGTAATGTCCTCACTGTAGTAACACCACAGAGGGTCCTTTCACAAGACAAGCCAACCACAACCACAGTAGACAGGGTAACCTCAGGTACTGCTGTGTTGGACACCTAAATGCCACTGTGGAGCTCAGGGATAAAATGTAACAGAAGGATGAATCCTAAGCTCTCATGAGTGTTTTAGCGAGCCACCACAGTGCCTGTGCTCTACTATAACTGTTCTGAAAAGGTACTTCAAGGTCTTAGTGAAGCACAAGGATCGAGAGCGGAAATATGGAACTGTTCCTCAGTTTATCCTCTCTCTGTGTATGTCTCTGTCTCTCTGTGTATGTCTCTGTTTCTCTGTCTCTCTCTGTCTCTGTGTGTGTGTATAGGAGGGTATGTAGATTCAAGTGTGAGACTGTGGGGATGTATATGCCATGGCACATGTGTAGAGGTCAGATGACATCTTTGGGTACCTCAGACGTCAGGCCTCACTTCCTACCTCATTTGAAACAAGGCCTCTTTGCTCCTCCCTACTACTGCGTGTGTATCAGGATAGCTGCTTGGAAGTTTCCAGTGATTCTCCTTAGAGATGTATAATATTCCACCAAGTATCACAAGGGCTCTAGAGAGTCTAATTCAGATCCTTCTACTTGCATGGCAAGTACCTCATCCACTGCAGCCCAAACTAAGGTTTTAATTGTTTCCTCCTTTTTCTTTCTTTCTTTCTTTCTTTCTTCCTTCCTTCCTTTCTTTCTTTCTTTCTTTCTTTCTCTCTCTCTCTCTCTCTCTCTCTCTCTCTCTCTCTCTCTCTCTCTCTTTCTTTCTTTCTAATTTTTGTTTTCCTTAAGAAACATAATTTGAAAATGACTTTTGCCTGTAGGGTTTAGTTCTAACCTCTTCTCTCTCTCTCTGATACGCACACACACACACACACACACACACACACACACACACACACACTTTTCTTGGCAACATCACACTAGAATCTGATTAGCACCATATTATATTATGGGCCTGTTTTTTTCAAGTCTTGCAAGCCAAAACCTAGGCAGTGGTTCAACTGATCTTCGAAGTGGGCCACCCCAGTGGAGCATGGAGCTGGGATGCCAGGGAGGCAGGCAGAGGAGTTAACTTGTGAGGAGACTTGCCCAAGCCTTGCAAGTAGAGCATCTGCTTCTTGGCCTCAGAAGTGAAACAATTCAATAATTACAGTCCTCCGTGCTTCCCCGCCCCCACCTCAGGAAGCATTTTACAACTAACTAGCAATTTCCAAAAATATGGCTGAAGCAACACATCTCCCTGTCTCCTTGTGTAGGAGAGGGTGTGAGCTGTAATGAGATGGGGGCTCGTTATCTCAGGGGGCTCTGCCGAGGTACTCCTGAGGACAACTTTTAATTGGGTAAGCACATGATAGCAAGGATGGGGGCTTTGAAACTTTCTTCCAGGAGAAACCGAGGCCCCATTTCCAAGTATTCTTGTTAGAATAAATTAAAATGTCAACTGGGAGGGTGAGGAAAAGGGTAGTAGAGGAAAGGGATGGTAAATACATAGTTTGAGACGTTCATAAGCCACAGTGGAAGCTGGAACTTTGCTTTCAATTCTCAGAGATCCCAGGGTTTTGGAACACATTCAGGCAGAAAGAGGAGGCTTCCAGGTGATCAGCCTACTCACACTACAAGTAGCAGGAGGCCAGGTGCAGGGACTATAAATGCAAATCAGTCAGAACAGTGATGGACTGTGCAGTGATGGGAGCCCAACAAGACCAGCATCCTCTGAGCTTAAACCAGAGGAAGAGAAACATCAACATTAACTTGGATGAGCATCTACCTCAGGGCCATCCCAGAAACCAATCGAAGGTTCCCAAGTTCAGGACCAGGTATAACAGTGATGCTTCCTCAGAAATCGTGTTCTCAAATTTCACCATGAAAATCTCCCATGAGCCTGCAAAACACAGACTCCTAGACTTAGCTCGGCAGCTGCTCCTTCTAATCCATTGTCTTTGGTTTCTTAAGGTCCGCCGCCATACTTCTACTGAATCCCAGATGATCGATCAAAAGACATGGAGCCCTGTCTGTCTTCCCTCATTTTCCTCTAGAGCAGTGGTTCTCAGCCTTCCTAATGTTGCAATAGTTCCCCGTGTTGTGGTGACCCTCCAACCATAAAATTATTTCATTGCTATTTCATAACTGTAACTTTGCTACTGTTATAAATTATAATGTAAGCATCTGACATGCAGGATATCCAATATGTGACTTCTGGAGGGGTTGCAACCCAGAAGTTGAGAACTGCTGCTCCAGAGTACCGTTTCTGAGTGGTCATTCATCCTAAGACTTGTTGGAATTGGATAATTTCCAAAGCCTCTGCGGTTCTGAGCACCCTCCTACCTGGGTCATCTCTTGGTTCCAAGTCCATTTCTTCTTGTTCACAAAGGGATGTTGAACCACAAACTTCATGTGAGTGCACAGCTCCAGTGGGCTGGAACCCGGAGAAGAGGAAACTGGCCAGGGGCAGATGAAGGACAAAGACTCCTGAGAAAGCATGCAGGAAAGACACATTGACAGCTTATCGGAAGACTGTGATTTCTCAAAAAAGAGATGGTTGTTTCCGGGAAACTTACCTGAGTTGTAAAATATGATCAAAAGGATTTCTTTCCTAAAAGTAGGTTAATTTGGATGACAGATTTTTTAAAAGGAGGGTAAGCTTTACTAGCATGTGTGGTACATACTTTCTATGCCTTGGTGAAAATGAACAATTAAAACACTTAAAAATAAGAGTTGTATGTGTGTGTGTGTGTGTGTGTGTGTGTGTGTGTGTGTGTGTGTGTGTGTACAAGTGCATACAGGTGATGACCCAGCAGAGAACAAAGAAGTGTGTGTAATGTCTCCTTACATGGTCTCATGCTTTATGCCCTTGAGAGAAGTTTCCTTATTGTGCCTGGAACTTGCCCCTTTTTGGTTAGCCTGGTGGGCAGTAAACACCTGCAACCCCCCTGACAGTTTCTCCCACCCAGCCCTGGGGTTAGGTGTACCCATGGCCAAGCCTAACTGCCTGTGTAAGGTGATGGCTATCTAAACTTGGGTTCTCATACTTGTTGAGCAAATGCTTTCCCCCACTGAGCCATCTCCTGAAGCCCCAAATATAAATATGTTGTTAAGCAACAAATTGTGCTGCTTAAGCTAGATAAGCTGAAATAGGGCCATATTTTCATGTTTACAACTTGTTCTGAGGATAAGCAAGGTGTAAGTGGTGGAGTAACAGATGTAATTCAAGACAGCTCTACCCTCAGACTTGGTAAAGTCTTCGTTGGTATATTTCCCAGAAACTAGAGAAAGAAATGACTCCAGTGACTGTGTTGGAAACTTTTTTTTTCCTCTGCAATTTTGTTTTGTGTTTTTATTTACATATATAATGTTGACTATCAATTATTCTGACATTCTAAATAAAATGAATCATGATATGAATTGCCTAATTCCCATTCAATTTTCTTTTTTTTTATTTACATTTCAAATCATTTCCCCTTTCCCGTTTCCTCCCTCCCCGAAAGTCCCATAAGCCCCCTTCCCTCCCTCTTTTCCCCATTCAACCCCCTCTCGTTACTCTGTCCTGGCGTTCCCCTACATCCAGTCTTTCCAGGACCAGGGGTCTCTCCTTCCATCTTCTTAGAAATCTATTGATATGCGAATTGTGTCTAGGGTATTCCGAGATTCTGGGTTAATATCCCCTTATCAGTGACTGCATACCATGTGTGTTCTTTTGTGATTGGGTTACCTCACTAAGGATGATATTTTCAAGATCTGACCATTTGCCTAGGAATTTCGTGAATTCATTGTTTTTAATTGCAGAGTAGTATTCCATTGTGTAGATATACCACATCTTCTGAATCCATTCCTCCATTGAGGGACATCTGGGTTCTTTCCAGCTTCTGGCTATTATAAATAAGGCTGCTATGAACATAGCGGAGCATGTGTCCTTATTGCATGCAGGGAAAGCCTCTGGGTATATGCCCAGGAGTGGTATAGCCGGATCCTCCGGGAGTGTCATGCCCAGTTTTCTGAGGAACCGCCAGACTGCTTTCCAGAGTGGTTGTACCAGCTTGCAATTCCACCAGCAGTGGAGGAGTGTTCCTCTTTCTCCACATCCTCGCCAACAACTGCTGTCTCCTGTGTTTTTGATCTTAGCCATTCTGACTGGTGTCAGATGGAATCTCAGGGTTGTTTTGATTTGCATTTCCCTAATGACTAAGGATGATGAACATCTCTTTAGGTGCTTCTCAGCCATTAGATATTCTTCAGGTGAGAACTCTTTGTTTAGCTCTGTACCCCATTTTTAATAGGGTTACTTGCCTCTCTGGAGTTTAACTTCTTGAGTTCTTTGTATATATTGGATATTAGCCCTCTGTCGATTGTAAGGTTGGTGAAGATCATTTCCCAGTTAGTTGGTTGCCACTTTGTCTTTTTGACAGTGTCTTTTGTCTTGCAAAAACTTTGTAATTTAATGAGGTCCCATTTGTCTATTCTTGATCTTAGAGCATAAGCTATTGGAGTTCTGTTCAGGAAATTCTCCCCTGTGCCCATATGTTCAAGGTTCTTCCCTAGTTTCCTTTCTATTAGTTTCAGTGTGTCTGGTTTTATGTGGAGATCCTTGATCCACTTGGAATTGATCTTAGTGCAAGGAGATAAGGATGGGTCAATTTGCATTCTTCTGCATGTTGACCTCCAGTTGAGCCAGCACCATTTGTTGAAAAGGCTATCTTTTTTCCACTGGATGGTTTTAGCTCCTTTGTCAAAGATCAAGTAACCATAGGAGTGTGGATTCATTTCTGGGTCTTCAATTCTGTTCCATTGATCTACATGCCTGTCACTGTACCAATACCATGCGGTTTTTAACACTATTGCTCTGTAGTACAGCTTGAGGTCTGGGATACTGATTCCCCCAGAGGTTCTTTTACTCTTGAGAATAGTTTTAGCTATTCTGGGTTTTCTGTTATTCCAGATGAATTTTTGAATTGCTCTTTCTAACTCTATGAAGAATTGAGTTGGGATTTTGATGGGGATTGCATTGAATCTGTATACTACTTTTGGTAAGATGGTCATTTTTACTATATTAATCCTGCCAATCCATGAGCATGGCAGATTTTTCCATCTTCTGAGGTCTTCTTCAATTTCTTTCTTCAGAGACTTGAAGTTCTTGTCATACAGATCTTTCACTTGTTTGGTTAGAGTCACGCCAAGATACTTTATATGGTTTGTGGCTATCGTGAAGGGTATCATTTCTCTTACTTCTTTCTCAGCCTGCTTATCTTTTGAGTATAGGAAGGCTTCTGACTTGCTTGAGTTGATTGTATATCCAGCCACTTTGCTGAAGTTGTTTATCAGCTGTAGGAATTCTCTGGTGGCGTTCTTTGGGTCACTTAAGTATACTATCATATCGTCTGCAAATAGTGATAGTTTGACTTCTTCCTTTCCAATTTGTATCCCTTTGACCTCTTTTTGTTGTCTAATTGCTCTAGCTAGAACTTCAAGTACTATATTGAAAAGATATGGAGAGAGAGGGCAGCCTTGTCTAGTGCCTGATTTTAGTGGGATTGCTTCAAGTTTCTCTCCATTTAGATTGATGCTGGCTACCGGTTTGCTGTAAATTGCTTTTACTATGTTTAGATATGGGCCTCGAATTCCTGATCTTTCCAAGACCTTTAGCATGAAAGGATGCTGAATTTTGTCAAATGCTTTCTCAGCATCTAATGAGATGACCATGTGGTTTTTTTCTTTGAGATTGTTTATATAGTGGATTACGTTGATGGATTTCCGTATATTGAACCATCCCTGCATCCCTGGGATGAAGCCTACTTGATCGTAGTGAATGATCGTTTTGATGTGTTCTTGGATTCGGTTGGCAAGAATTTTATTGAGTATTTTTGCATCGATATTCATAAGAGAGATTGGCCTGAGATTCTCTTTCTTTGTCGGATCTTTGTGTGCTTTTGGTATTAGTGTAATTGTGGCTTCATAGAACGAGTTGGGTAGTGTTCCTTCTATTTCTATTTTGTGGAACAGTTTGAAGAGTATTGGTGTTAGGTCTTCTTTGAAGGTCTGATAGAATTCTGCACTAAAACCATCTGGACCTGTGCTTTTTTTGGTTGGAAGACTTCCAATGACAACTTCTATTTCTTCAGGGGTTATAGGACGGTTTAGATGGTCTATTTGATCCTGATTTAATTTTGGTACTTGGTATCTGTCAAGGAAATTGTCCATTTCCTCAAGATTTTCTAGTTGTGTTGAATACAGGTTTTTGTAGTAGGATCTGATGATTTTTTGAATTTCCTCAGTTTCTGTTGTTATCTCTCCCTTTTTGTTTCTGATTTTATTAATTTGGATACTATCTCTGTGCCCTCTGGTTAGTCTGGCTAAGGGCTTATCTATCTTGTTGATTTTCTCAAAGAACCAACTCCTCGTTTTGTTGATTCTTTGTATGGTTTTATTTGTTTCTACTTGATTGATTTCATCCCTGAGTTGGATGATTTCCTGCCTTCTACTCCTCTTTGGTGTATTTGCTTCTTTTTGTTCCAGGACTTTCAGGTGTGCCATTAAGCTGTTAGTGTATGCTGTCTCCCGTTTCTTTTTGGCAGCACTCAAGGCTATGAATTTTCCTCTTAGCACTGCTTTTATTGTGTCCCATAAATTAGGGTATGTTGTGCCTTCATTTTCATTAAATTTCAAAAAGTCTTTGATTTCTTTCTTTATTTCCACATTGACCAAGTTATCATTGAGTAGAGCATTATTCAGCTTCCACGTGTACGTGGGTTTTCTTTTGTTTTTGTTGCCATTGAAGACCACCCTTATTCCATAGTGATCTGATAGGAGGCATGGGATTAGTTCTATCTTCTTATATCTGTTGAGGTCTGATTTATGACCAATTATATGGTCAATTTTGGAGAAGGTACAATGAGGTGCTGAGAAGAAGGTGTATTCTTTAGCTCTAGGATGAAATGTTCTATATATATATATCTGTTAGTTCCATTTGGTCCAAGGCTTCAATTAGATTCACTGTGTCCCTGTTTAGTTTCTGCTTTCCTGAACGATCTATTTCAGAGAGCGGGGTGTTGAAGTCACCCACTATTATTGTGTGTGGTGCTATGTGTGCTTTGAGCTTTAGTAAAGTTTCTTTTACGAATGAGGGTGCCCTTGCATTTGGAGCATAGATATTCAGAATTGAGAGTTCTTGATGGTGGATTTTTCCCTTGATCAGTATGTAGTGTCCTTCTGTGTCTTTTTTGATGACTTTAGGTTGAAAATCAATTTTATCTGATATTAGGATGGCTACTCCACCTCGTTTCTTGGGGACATTTGCTTGTAAAATTGTTTTCCAGCCTTTTACTCTGAGGTAGTGTTTGTCTTTGACACTGAGGTGCGTTTCCTGCATGCAGCAAAATGCTGGGTCCTGTTTACGTATCCAGTCTGCTAGTCTATGTCTTTTTATTGGGTAATTGAGACCATTAATATTAAGAGAGATTAAGGCATAGTGATTATTGCCATCTGCCATTCTTGACGCTATCTTTATGTTTGAGTGGTTATCTACTTTTGGGTTTGATTCAAGAAGGTTATTATCTCATTTTTTCCAGGGTGTTATTTCTCTCCCTGTATTGGAGGTTTCCACCTATTATCCATTGCAGGGCTGGATTTGTGGAAAGATATTGTGAAAATTTGGTTTTATCATGGAATATCTTGGTCTCTCCATCTATGGTGATTGAGAGTTTTGCTGGTTATAGTAGTCTAGGCTGGCATTTGTGCTCTCTTAGTGTCTGCATGAGATCTGCCCAGGATCTTCTGGCTTTCATAGTCTCTGGTGAGAAGTCTGATGTGATTCGGATAGGTCTTCCTTTGTATGTTACTTGCCCCTTTTCTCTTACTCCTTTTAATATTCTTTCTTTGTTTAGAACATTTGGTGTTTTGATTATTATGTGACGGGAGATATTTCTGTTCTGGTCCAGTCTGTTTGGAGTTCTGTAGGCTTCTTGTACGTTCATCAGCATCTCTCTCTTTAGGTTAGGGAAGTTTTCCTCCATAATTTTGTTGAAGATGTTTACTGGCCCTTTAAGTTGCAAATCTTCACTCTCATCTATACCTATAATCCTTAGGTTTGGTCTTCTCATTGTGTCCTGGATTTCCTGGATGTTTTGGGTTACACTGTTTTTGCATTTTGCATTTTCTTTGACTGTTGAGTCGATGCTTTCTATGGTATCTTCAGCACCGGAGATTCTTTCTTCCATCTCTTGTATTCTATTGTTGATGTTTGCATCTATGACTCCTGATTTCTTCCCAAGGTTTTCTATCTCCAAAGTTGTCTCCCTTTGTGATTTCTTAGTTGTTTCTACTTCCTTTTTTAATTCCTGGATGGATTTGCTGAGATCCTTCACTTGTTTGTTTGTATTTTCCTGTATTTCTTTAAGGTATTTTTGCATTACCTCTTTCAGGATTTCTGCCTGTTGACCCACGTTCTCCTGCATTTCTCTGAGCGATTTTTGTGTTTCCTCCTCATGGGAATCCATCTGTTGATCCATCGTCTCCTGTATTTCTTTAAGCAGTTCTCATGTTTCCTTTGTAAGGGCATCTAGCCATTGATTCATTTCTTTAAGCAATTTTTGTGTTGCCTCCTTATGGGCATCCGTCTGTTGACCCATATTCTTCTGCATTTCTTTATGCAATTTTTGTGATTCCTTTGTGAGTGCGTCTACCCGTAGATTCATCTCGTTAAGCGATTTTTGTGTTGTCTCCTTGTGCCCTCCATCTTTTGATCCATGTTCTCCCGCATTTCTCTAAGCGATTTTTGTGTTTCCTTTGTAAGGGCTTCTAACCGTTGATTCACGGTCTCCTGTAACTCTTTATGAGATTTATTTGTGTCCTTCTTGTGATCCTCTAATAGCATCATGAGAAGTGAATTTAAATCCAGATCTTGTCTTTCGGGTGTGGTGGGGTATCCAGGACTTGCTGCCGTTGGAGAGTTGGGTTCGGATGGTACCATATTACCTTGATTTCTGTTAGTAACGTTCCTATGTTTGCCTTTTGCCATCTGGTTACCTCTGATGTTAGTTGGTCCTGCTGTCACTGGCTGTTGGTTGGACCTCCTGTGAGCCTGCAAAGCTATTTCTGCCCCTCCCCCCGGTTTACCAGAATTCCCCTGGCACAGATTTCTGGGGCCTGCCCTGCTCCTGAGTGACTTTGGAGCCCTGATGTGCCTTGCCCCAAGTGATGTTATATTGGGGAGTCCTTGCACATCCAAAGGCTCAGCGTAGTGGATTCCTGGAGCAGAGGTCACCAAAGGGAGGCTGGTAGGCTCCTGCCCTGTGCAGGGGTGTGTGATCTCTCCTAGAGTGCGGGGGGGGGGAGGGGGCGTCCCTCTGCCAGGCAGAAGTCCCACAGCAGAGCTGGCGCGCTGGTTACTGCAGATCTGCCCAGCACTTGGGAGCCGCGTACACACAAGCCGCCCGAGACCCAAGTGATATTATGCCTGTCTGTCTCAGAGCCTGGCAGTCCCAACTTCCCGGCCACTGGAGCAAAGATGGGGGAGTGCACTCTGCACTCTTTCCGTGGCGCTGGTCAGGAAACTTTTTTACAATCAGGTGGTTTCCAGGTCTCTGCTTTTATCAGTACTGAAAGAAACCTAATTGAATTGTCAGCCTAGAGATTATTAGAGGTCCTTTTATCGATGATTCAGCCTACCCAACTTGAAAGGAAGTCACAGATTGAGGGGTGTGGCTATAACAACTCTTTCTGCTCCACCTACATGTTTATGTCAACAAGCTTTCTCAGTGCCTCCAATTTAAAAATGAAATAGCCAATGCACTGATACTGAGCTCTGCACTGATACCAAGCAGAGTCAAGTTCATCCACAGGTAGGAAAAACGTGGGACACAAAAGAAACCCCTTTGAATCCTTAGAGAGCCTTTCCCTGGGAACGTTGGGTTTTACTTTTTTTTATGTCTACTAATTAATTATCAATATTTACACTATAGTTTATGTACTAGGACTAATAGTAACAACTCAATCTGGAATAATTTTATTAAAATATTAGAGCATTCTGGTGACCTGAAATAAAAATAAACTTGGATTTCATGCACATTGTTTGATGCATGTGTGTTTAACAGAGTGAAAAAGGTGTTGTATATAAAAATATGTTACACTAGGAAAAAGTTGTACAGTAAAAGCTCAACAGAAATAAGAGTTTAGGGATTAAAACATCTGAAAGAATCACTTTGTGTTCGATAATAGCTGGTTGGATATAATTTAAAGGGATTGTGGTGGATATTGATATTACATTTATTTTTTTTAAAGTATAAGAGTGAAGAGATGTTTAATTTAAATGTCTGTATTCCCAATACACCAGACTCTTTTTTTTTCTCTTGAGCTACTTAAAAAACACCTTTAAAATGAGAAGATGAATCAGGCATGGTGGCTCATGCTTTTAACCCCTTTAACCACTTGATATTAGGTAGGCAGATCTTTGGGTTCAAGGCCAGCCTACCTGGTATACAAATTGAATTCCAGGACAGACAGGGCTATAGGGAAATCCTGTCTCAGAAAACAAAAACAAGCAAACAAACAAAAACAAAAAGAAAGAAAGAAAGAAAGAAAGAAAGATGAAAGAGAGAGAGAGAGAGAGAGAGAGAGTTCTATAATGCAAAGAACTCCATAATTCAGGCCAAGTGGCAACCTACAGAATAGGAAAAAAAATATTTTCCAATCAGACATCTGACAGAGAGTTGATATCTAGAATATATAAAACACTAAAGCAAAGCAAACATAAAATTGAACACCAACAAAGTGGCTCAAATGAAAATTGGGGTACAGAGCTAAGCAGAGAGTTCTCAAAGGATGAAATACTAATGACTGAGAAACACAGAAAGAAATGTTCAACATCCTTAGTCGTCAGAGAAATGCAAATTAAAATGACCAAAGACCAAGATTAATAAAACAATTGACAGCTCAAGTTTGTGAGGATTTGGGTTAAGAAGAACACTTATTCATTGCTAGCGGTATTCCAAACAGCCATTTTGGAAACTGGTGTAGACGTTTCTCGGGAAGCTGGGAATAGATATACTGCCTTTGAGCATATAACCAAAGAACTCTACATGTAGATAATGAAAATGTGGTTTGTTTGCACAATGGAATATTATGTTTGCTAAGAAAAATGAAAAATTGAAACTTGCAAGTAAATGGATGGAGGTAGAAGACATCAGACCAAGTGAGGTAACCTGGACCCCAAAAAACAGGTAGTGTATTACTGTCCTATATAGGAATGTTAGCATTTAATTTTTCAAAATGTGTGCTATAATCCAAATAACCACAGAGGTTAAATACCTAGAAAGGGACCAGGAGGAGGAGGATCACCCGGAGAAGAGGAAGTGCAATCTATTTTTATGGAGAGGTAATGGAAACTAGAATAGGATTAAATAGGGAAGGGAATGAGAGAGAAAGGGGAACATGGGGAGGGAAACTAACACTGAAGGCCATTGGGAAAAACATATCGAAACCTAGTACTGTATGTGTACTATATGTATACTATATATGTGTACTGTGTGTGTACTATATATACATATCAAAAGTCTATATATGTGTAGTGTGTGTACTATATACACATATGAAAAGTCTGTATGTATACTTTATATGTACTATATACACATATGGAAAGAATTTATATATGTGTACTATATGAGTACTATAAACACATATCAAAAGTCTATATATGTGTACTGTGTGTATACTATATACACATATGAAAATTCTATATATGTACTGTATGTACTATATACACATATGAAAAGAGTCTATATATGTGTAGTGTATGTGTACTATATGCATATATGAAAAGAATCTAAATGGAGTCACCATATGACAGAGAAGACAATGTTCCAAGTAGATATCTTATGTCACCAAGTAAAACCTTCAGTGTAAGTATGAGTTTTATCTTGCTAAGTTATTGTCCAAAGGGGCCCCATGGAATCCATAAACACTAGCAGCCAATTGCCAAGGCTATTTATTCCTCTCCACACCTTGTGGTCCTATTACTGAAAACAACTCTTACACATGTCACTGAACATAGGGAGAGTTGATCTGGTGCCCACATAGAAGCTTCATCCCTACCAACTGTTTCATGGTAGTCTGCATGTTACTGCAAGGTACTCTGCATGATACCAGAGGGAGAAAGATGATCATCAGAATCACCCAGTTACAAAACCTTCAACCTACAACAGTGACCTGCCTGCAAAATATAATAATGCTATGGTGGAACAAATGTTATGGGAGTAACCAACTAACAACTTTCTGATTATATTTAAGACCCATTCTGTAAAATGGAACCCACAGCTGACACCGTAAAAGTGACCAAGATCCTGAGACTAGCTAGGTCATGGACCTATGGGAAAATCTAATAATTATTCTGATAAAGGAACCTACCACTGGACAATGTACAGAAAGTGAGAGACTTGGGAACACTCAGTCTTAATGCAGTGTCTTTATCAAATTCCTCCCTTTAAGGCATAGGGATCTCTGTGTGTGTGTGTGTGTGTGTGTGTGTGTGTGTGTGTGTGTGTGTGTGTGTGTGTGTGGTGGGTGGAGGAGATAGAGCGACAAAGAGAACATAACATTGGGTGAGTAGGGAGTTGCTTTCTCTCTTAATTTTACCCAATCTCCCAGTCCCCGGATGGTGCACTGATTTAGGATAGGTCTTACCCGGCAGTTAATTTTCCTTGGAATGCTCCCAGTGATACATCAGAGTTGACTCTCGTGAATCTCACATGTGATTCTAAGTCTGGTGAAGCTGACAGTGAAGACAACCATCACACTGGTGAACAAATACCTTCTTCGTGATTTTCCTTTAACTTCTGTCTTAATAAAGTCAGAAAGATGGAGCGATGGGACCAATCGTTAAGAGCACTTGCTACTCTTGCAGAGGACCTGGGTTCTGTTCCCCGTATCACATGGTAGCTCACAACCATCTGTAACTTAATTCCCAGGAATCCAACACCATTTTCTTGCCTCTGTGGTCACCAGGACATGTATGTGTACAATGACATACATGCAGAGAAAGCAAATCTTGAAAACACACACACACACACACACACACATGATAAAAGATACACTCCTTTTCCTGTCTCATGTATTATATCCCAGTCTCAGTTTCTTATCCTTCCTCTCCTCCCAGTACCTTCTCCTCACCTCCTGTGCCTTCATACTTCAGAAAAGGACAGGCCTCCCAGTGTTATCAACCAAACATGACATATCAAGTTGCAATAAGACTTGGCACCTCCCCTCATACTAAGGCTGGGCAGGGTTACCCAACGGGAGGAAAAGGATCCCAAAACCAGGCAAAAGAGTCAGAGATAACCCCTGTTCCCACTGTTTAGGAGTCCCACAAAAAGACGAGGAAACTTAGCCGTGACATAAATGCAGAGAGCCTAGGTTATACCCATATAGGCTCTCTGATTGTGGGATCCATCTCTGTGAGCCCCTGTGGTCCCAGGTTAGTTAATTCTGTGGATTTTCTTGTGGTATCCTTGTCCTCTCTGACTCCTACAATCCTTCTTCCCCCTATAGGATTCATCAAGCTCTTCCACCTGGTCTCATCTGGACCCACTACCAGTCCACCTGAGATATCTATTCTATTTCCCCTTCCCAGGGACATTCATATGTCCCCAGTTGAGCCCTCCTTGTTACTTAGCCTTTCTGGATCTGTGGATTCTAGTGTGGTTAGGAGACAGACATTTTAAACCACAGTCATCTAACTCTCTGTCCTAGACTGCAAAGACACTCTTTTACTGGGTCTTGTGTTCATTTCCTGGGGTTTCTCTAGCAAGCTTAGTAGCTTAGCACCGGAAACATTTATTTTGACTTTCTTGTTTCACCTAGCAGAAGTCTGAAGTCCGTGAGTTAGGAGCCACATTCCCTCTTCAGGCTGTGGGGGAGATGGCCTATGCAGTCTAGGTAGGAATGGTCTGTAGGCCTGTTAAGGGTAGATGGGAAATGAGCTGTGCAGGTTGGGTGGGTGGGAGATGGCCTGTACAGACTGGATAGGAGATGGTCCATTCAGGAGCAGGGTAGATGACCTGTGGGAGATTGGTCTTACTAAGGCTAGCTGTACCTGTCTACTTGATTTGCTGTGCTGAGAATGATCACCTAAGCTCTGGCTGTATTTTGTAGCTGAGCCTAACAGCTTCCTCTGGGTGACTCTAAGTCACGATCATCCTCTACAGTGAGGGTGGTGTTCAGGCAGATGACTGGCTAACAAGAGACAAGCACATGTTTCCTAGAGAAGAAACACTTAAACATTTGAACACTGCAGTGTAAGTCCCTGCCCAAGTTTCTAGACTCTGACTGGCTCTGTACTCTTGGACTAGACAGTTCTTCAGTCATAAGAGCCTCCCTGCCCTCATTCCTTCTCATTCTGTCCCTCCTCTCCTCTCCCTCCCCTCCTACTCCTCCTCTACTCTCCCTCCCCTCTTTTCCCTTCCCTCCTCTCTATCCCCTCCTCTCCCTTCCCTCTTCTCCCTCCCCTCCTCTACTTCCTCTCCTTTCCCTCCCCTTTTCCCCCTCCCTTTCTCTTTCTTCCCTTCTCTCCCCCCTCCTCTCCCCTCCGCCCCTCTCCATCCCCTCCTCTCTCATCCCCATTGGTTGTTTCTCTGGAAATTCTTGACTGATACAGTTTCCCTGTTCTTCTAGGTCCTGGTGTCCAATGCTGATGGATGCCTCACAGCAGTCCCTGCCTTTCCATCCATCCAGCCTTCTTCTCTGTCTTCTCTTCAATCTCCTCTAAATGTACTTTGGGTAGTTACTATTGGATTTACTGCAACCTGGATAATATGGAATGGCCTCATTTAGAGATTTTCAGTTACATCAGCAATGACCCTTTTGCTCAACTATATCTGTTTCAAAGTTTTGAGATCAGGAGTGAGACACATCTTACAGCACCCACTGAGAGCACCCAACCCATTTTAAATTTTCTTTAAATTTAATTCTTCCTCTTGCTTTGCCATCCCAAATCCCGCACATACAGTTGTTCTTTCTTTTTTTTTTTTTTTTTGTTTTTTTTTTTTGTTTTTGTTTTTCGAGACAGGGTTTCTCTGTGTAGCCCTGGCTGTCCTGGAACTCACTTTGTAGACCAGGCTGGCCTCGAACTCAGAAATCCTCCTGCCTCTGCCTCCCAAGTGCTGGGATTAAAGGCGTGCGCCACCACCGCCCAGCCAGTTGTTCTTTCAAGAGCAACCTTCACATACCTGTAGATGGCTGAGATCCAGAGCCTGGAAGACAAGAATGGTCTCTCTGTTTGGTAGGAATTGGGAAGCAAAGCACTAAGGTTGGTCTGAACATTTCTAATTTTAGGGTCCCCTGTTTATTATCTCTTGGAAGTGGACAAACAGTGGCCATTCAACTGAAAATCAGAATACAATTCACTGATAGCTTAATGACAGGAGTCCGATTGGTATAGACCTGGTTAATTGATCATGGGGTCCCTGCAAGGAAAGTAAATGAAACTCTTTCAAGATCCTTATTTGATCTGTGTAGAGTCGAAGTGTGAAGTCAATAGGACTATCTCAACTGCATCAGTCTCCGATCTAAACAGTTCAGAGATTGACACCGATGTCCTTAGCACTGAAGGAGCGCTCTCTCTCTCTCTCTCTCTCTCTCTCTCTCTCTCTCTCTCTCTCTCTCTCTCTCTCTCGTGCATGCAGAAGAAGACTCATGTGAGTACACAGCCAGAAGATGATCAACAGCCGGTCAGGAAGAGAGCTTTCATGATCCCTGCTGCTCACAGGACTGTGAGATCATAAATTTTTGTTTTCTTAAAAACCTGTGGTATTCCATGAAGACAACCCATACAGACACATACAATAGCATATGTGGGATCGTGACGACTCAGGGTCCTTTCCATTCAGTGTGACCAGTCTGCTCTAGGTCATCTTTGATGATTTTATACTCACAGGTTACAGCTGATAGGATCATTGGCAACAGATCTTACGGTTCTGATAGAACTTGCTGATGGTCTTAAAATGTACCGAGGGCCCCAAAGAACTTTTATTTATGTGAATTCTTAACCTTTGAGTTGTTACAGCATTAGAGATTAAACGTGAGGAAAACATTTCTTGCTTATTTAAAAAATAAACAAACACATTAAATCTTTAAAAATGAGACAATTTTAAACAAACAAACAAACATATTCCTGGGATGATTAGCTGGTAGACTACCTTCTCAGGAAGGAAGACTTCAGCAGAATCTCCAGAATTTACATTTCAAAGAGCCAGTTGGTGGCACACACTTCCCACCTTGGAGAGGTAGAGACCTGAAGATTACCAGAGCTCTTTGGCAAAGCAGTTTAGCCCATGTATTGGGTTCTAGACAAGTGAGTAACCTTGTCACAGAAACAAAGGAGGGTGTCACCTGAGGAATGACATCCAACCTCTTTCTCAGGCTTCTGCATACACATGTCTACAAGCATAAGCACTGAACAGGAGAGTGGTACCATTTTACAATCTCTTCTAGATACTGATGTAGGACAAATAGATGCTGGGAGTATCTCTGAGCTCAACCTGTTGCTGGATGTCTTGTGAAGGAACATAAGAAGTCACATACAGACATGTCACTTAGATGGGAGTAGCAAATGTTGGCCTTCTCAGGTCATTTCATTTGTATATCTTTTATAATACCTTAGCAAGGGGCCATCTCTCATTTTTGAGACCAGGTCAACAAGCTATGTGTTCTGTGTCATGACAATTTATCAATATGCCACATACTCTAAACAGACCTCATTGTGCATGAATGTATAGCTATATGCACTGGTCTCTGGCTGAGTTACATCATTCTTCCAAATACTGACTTAATAAAACATTTTAAGAATAGGTATATGTATTACTATCATCATGGAATTCATTAGAAAATCCTTCAAGAATTTAGAAGCCATCACTGCAATACAAATACAAGTTATCCAAAATTTTCACCATTCACAGTGCTATTTGGGTCTCCAGGAATTAGTTTAGAGCCAGTAGGAAATAGATCTGGGAACATGGGATTGTTCCTTCCAGTGCCCGATCACCCTGGTGCATGGTCATACAACTTTTGCGAAGTTTGACTAAGTTTAGGCAGTGTGTCCTTCTGCCACTGAAGAGGTTGTGGACATCTGAACTGTTGAGTTCTGAAAACTGGCTAGGAAGATGGAAAGATTCTGTCAATTCTACTCTGAATTTCATTCTTTTTGTTTGTTTGGGGCATAACCCTGGCTGTCCTGGGGCTCATTAGGGTAAACCAGGCTGACCTTGAACTCACAGAGATCCTCCAGCCTCTGCCTCCCTAGTGTTGGGATTAAAGAAGTGTGCCACCATGCCTGGTCTCTGAATTCAATTCTTTACACAGGCCAAGTAAGAATCCAGCAAGTTTTCCTTTTACGTTCTATGCAGGGACATGGTGATCAATTATCCAATGGTATCCTTCCCTGAGTCAGGTTATAGGTAGTATGACTCTGTCTCCCCAAGTCCTTACAGCATGCTCTCTCTGACTCTCCTGATCCTGTTATCCCAACCCAGGATACCAGGACTCATAGGGGTTCATTTTTCAACCCTATCACGAAGGTCATTCTCCCTAGAACTTCTCTCCCTGGATGAATGAAGTCTTAGATTAACCCACACTAGCACTCTCATTTCCCTTGGCACATGGTCTTTGCTTTGTGGAACATCAGAAAGTTCTAGCATTTCAACTTCACTTAGAGTTGAGCTTTTTTGGGTCCATATTCTCTCCAAACAAAGCAAATTATTAGAACCATTTGAACCCCTCTGGGCTAAAAACATTCAATTTGGAGTCTCTGCTTAGTGAGTAAGTCCATATCAATTAGTTTGGCTGGATCCAATTACATATTTCTTCTTCCTTGATCCTACACCCGTAAGATCCACTCCCACACATGTTCCCCAGATTTCCATGGTTAGAGCTTGGCAGAATCATCCAGTTGTTTTGGTGTATATTTTTCCCATTCATTAGTTGTGTTTTGTACCTCCCCCCCTCCAGCATCTGCTGAACTGTGAGCCTAGTTGTGTGTCTGGAAGGAAAATGAGCTGTAGTGGCAGGTTTTGGGGCACTGCTGGGCCGTGAAGACAGCTTTTCTCACGTAGGCCTGCCGGTCTTCAACCACAGATGGAAGGGTTACTTGTAGCTCCTTGGAGAGGCTTTGCAGGACTTCAGAGTAATGCATTTAGCTTTTCCAAATGTCCTAACCCTCACGCAGCCCCGAACCAATCTTTAGGGTCCTATTCCTTCCCTGCTACCCTCTAAGCTTAACAAAGGAGACACCTGCCTAGGGGCTGGAGACTCACTTACCTTTGTAATGCCATTAGCTGTAGATTTAGGATTTCTTTTTCCTTAGGAAAGAAACCTGGCTATCCCAGGAGGATTCTTGATGAGGAAGCAGTTTTCAGGTCTTTTATGGAGACAATGAGCTGGGAATCTAATGCTTCTAAATTTATCATTTTCGTTATTGCCAAATTCTTCAGGACAGTTAGAAACAATCAACCCACCCCATTATCCTTTTTATTTTGATTAAAATATTTAGTATCAGTAACAGGTGGGTCACCTGGAACTTTCCATTAGCATACTGCTACAAATATCTGCAAGGGATAAATTTAGCAGCTATTTTGCTATAGAAAACAGTGGACTAGTCATGGCCCTGTCCTCTGGAAACAAATTATTAATTCTTTACATCCAATCAGAACACAAGAATCCATCCCAGAAAAACCAGGACAAATTCTGAGAACTCATTTTTAATATTTGGTCTCTGGAGCAGCACTGGAGGTTGTTAGAGCAGCTGGTAGGTTGTTCTCTGTCAGGATATCTTTCTTAAATCCAGGTTCTAGGTCACAGGTCAGAGCAAGAACATGTGGGAGCCTTATTTGGGACAGGACAGACTGAATCTTGACAATGCATGTGCCCTTACAGAGCAACACACACACACACACACACACACACACACACACACACACAGTACGGGGGGGTGGAGGGAGAGAGAGAGAGGTGGGGAGAGGAATGAGGAGGAGGAGGACAGAGGGAGGGAAGGAGAGGAAGAGGAAGGGGAGGGGAAGGGAGAGAGGGAGAGGAAGAGGAGGAGGAGAAGGAGGGAAGGAGGGAGGGAGGAAGGGAGGGAGAGAGGGAGGGAGGGAGATGGTGAGGGAGAAGGAGAGGCAGGGGGAAGGGAGGGGGAGGAGAGGGAGAGAGAGAGAGAGAGAGAGAGAGAAACAGACTTGTGTGTCCCTCTGCACTCATGAATGATATTTGTAGATCTGTCCAATCCCTTCTCTCCCATGGTTCTCGAAGGTTCTCAGTCATCCACAGAACAGTCCAGATTCACTCGCCTCTAGACCTCTGCTCTTTGCACAGTACTGGCCTCATTTGCTCACTGATCTCAGCTGTGAAGCCGCTGTTTGCAGAATAGGGGCCACAGGGTCCTGTTCCGTTGTCTTGACTTTACCTCTGGGGAGTTTCATTTAGGAACCTTGATGTCAGCTGCTGGTTTAATTGTGAATTCTTTTCTTCTCTACTGTTTGGCTTGTGCCCACCCACCCACTGCTGTCTCTGTTCCGAGTGTCACACCAGGGGCTGATCTGACTGGCATTTCAAACAACGACCTGGACACAGACTAATTGTACCAAAGTAGACATTCCTTAAAAGTGAGAGTAAACCTGTCCAGTACCCTCTAGAGAATGGAAGTGGCCAAGCAAGTATGTGGCCCAAGAGCCCAGTGTTCTGTCTCAGGTTCTTTTTAGGGGTTTAGGTGGAGTCAAGGCTGTGGTAGGCATGGAACGGATCCTTACCCTGATGGATGGACACATGGACTCTTATGTAACTTTGGGTGATCTCCATATGCCTGAGCTGAACATTCCAGCATATTGTGAATATATATGCTTGTCATGAGAACACATGGGGCAATAAACAGAAGGTTCCTCTGATAGGTCACCTCAAGGATGATTTCACTTCATTGAGCTTGCCCTAATGCTGGTTTAAGCCAGTTTTATCTTTCCTTCTTTCAAGAAATGGCTGACTCCAATTGGACCCCAGAAAAGATAGGGATTGGTGTTTCCCTAGCAGGAAAAGGCAGACATAATTTTCCAAGGTGAGGTGTTTGGGGTCTCCGATGTGTACACTCACCTACTCCACCCCTACTTCTCTTCCATCATTCCATTCCTCCATCCCAAATCCACCTAGGATTGCATCTGTCCCTTCAACTTCTAGTGAGAAGTGTCCCTCTCACCCCAGCACCCCTCTTTATTTATCATCACCATTGGACAGCCCTGACCAGCATGTGCGCATCACAGGTTCCAGGAGCAGGTAAAAATGTGATCTAAGACAGGCTGTGTAGTAGGGTGATAATGGGCCACCAAGTCAAAGGTTCTCTCCGAAAGCTCCTCAGACAAGTTGAAAGAAGCCTGCTGTTCCTCCAGGGGAGACCATTAGCTGTGTGCCCTCAGGTGATTCACAAGTGTGGAGCTTCCAAATTCCTTTCAGAGCAGGCAGAATGGACACAGGAATGTGACCTCATTGCCCGGTTTCTGTGTGTTGACTGGGTCAAAAAATTGACTCCTCATGTGTTCGTTTAAAGATGACACTGCCCGAGGGCTAGAGCCTGTGACATCTGTGTTCACATTCACCTTTCCTTCCTCTTCCCAGTGGAAGGTAATGTGGAGAGTTCAGTCTCTGTACAACAGTCAAGTCTCCTCCTGAGTGTTTACTACAGGTGTCCTCTGGGAAGCTTGTTATAATGTCTCTGGCCAGTGTGCATCTCTGTAGACCTCATCACATGGCTGTGAGACTATGTCAGTTATTCAGACTACTCCCATCCTTGCCACCCAGAAAATGTAGGCCTTACTTCTAAGAATCAGTAGGCCTGAATCCCAATCTTGCCCTTGACTGGTGTTTGCCTAACAACTTCCCTCAGCTTTTATGTCTTCATCTGTGATCTGGGAGTGGTCATCATGCCCAGCTAACAGAATTATGTGGATTGGATGACACAAGAACTCAAAATGAGTTAGGCAGTTGTGTTCTGTGACATAATTCAACAAGATGAAGATGTTATCTCTCATTTACACTTGTTTGCGTGTTTTGTTTCTTTTGCAGGAGCATCTCGGCTACTTTTGGAAACAAATTTGCTGTCTTTTTGGTACCGGTCAGTGGTTTTGATATAGGTTCTAACTACGAACCCCAGATGGTATTCTCCTGGTTTTGTTTTTCTTTGAATTGGACCAGATGATCAGAGGCAGACACCAGACAATGGAAAAGATGTGTGTGGGGAAGGAAAGAAAAAAACTGGGGCCTGAACAAAGGCTTGGGGACTGGCAGGCTTTGGGGTGCTGAGCTGTCTGGTTGGAAGGGAGCCTGCAGAAACTGGTTTTGAAGAAGGGGAATATCGTCAGGGAGGCAGCAGTGGCCTGCAGCCCCACAAGTGGTACCATATTCTGGATTAGGAGGCTCAGAAGACATGTTTTAATTCAAGCCAGGGATTTCTTCTCCTGAACAGTGAAGAAATCCACCAATACTGGCCTATCTACCCATGATGGCCTTTGCCCCTGTTGCCCGAGTAACTGCAACTGAGGGCATCCATTGCTCTCTTTCTCTTTTTAAAGTGTATATGGTGAGACCAATTGTTAGAGTTGTATGGAGGGTCAGGGAAATCATGTTTCAAGGAGAAGATAAAATATCTCTTCCATTATTGCTTTGTTGTCAGGGTGAACTTAAATGGTTTTTGGAACAAAACTTTGGTAAAAAATTAAAATACCTTTTTTGCCTCGCCGCACACGATCTCTTCATTTAGATCTTTGCTTTGTGTATCTCTCCAGATACCTGCCTCACTCAGAGCCCTATTTCTCCATCATCTAGAATGTTCTCTACACTTAATTTACTACCGTTTCTTCCCATGCTCAGCCACCATATTGGATGGTTCTACCCTCATGCTAACTCCAACAGCATCCTCCATCCACCAGTTACCTGTCAGCTTTCTTGGGTTTGGTCTACACAGTCTCATTAATTGTATTATCTATTTTTAAAATGCTTGCATGCTCCTGAGTTGTGAGTTTCTGGAAGGTAAAAGTGACACTTTCATTGATCAATGGCGTGCTGCCTGGGGAACTAGGGTAGAGTCAGGTAACTAGAGTCCAATTTAGAGGTTGGCCATGGTCTTGAGTTCTGGATCTGCTGGTCTTCTGTGGATAGTGTTCCTGCTTCAGATCAGCAAGAGACCTTATATGTCTAGTTCTCTTCAACTACAAAGGTATGCACTGAGAGCCCCCAAATAATCTGTCTATTGCAGAGGCAGTACAAGGGTCTAAAGTATCTTTGGTGATGGAAAGGTGAGACCCATGTCAAGGTTTTCTGCACCGATGCCCTGGTTTTAAACTACTGTCAGCTTCCTACAAACCTTGCCCTAGATAACCCACACAAACCCACATTGTTTTAAGTTCAGAACATCCCCCCTCCCATCAAAAGGTATTCCACGTCTTATCACTTTTACAATGGTCCTGCCTTCTTGGGAACCTACCCCAGTTCCTCTTGTCAGTGCACCCTAGTGTGATTTGATGGCCTTTCAACATTTCTAGCAGTCCTGAGATATGACTGCTCTCTCTCTCTCTCTCTCTCTCTCTCTCTCTCTCTCTCTCTCTCTCTCTCTCTCTCTCTCTCTCTCCCACCTACTGACATATAAGGATTGCTGCGTCTTAACTCTTAGAGGCTTGAACCAGTCAGCATCTAGAATGGATGTGCTGATGAAGGACAAGCTTCACTCACTGTTCAATTAACAGTCACTAGACTTCTTTCCTTTACTTTCCTAGCTTTTATTGCTTGGATGCCTTTCACTAAAGAGGGAAGGAAAGGGGACGATAAGAGGAAATTTATTTTGTGCTGATGTCACTTGAAAAGACCTACAGGCTCCACCTAAACTGCCAGCACCACCATCCCAAATCTAAACTGGTTGAACTATAGCGGTGCAGGGCCCTTTGATAGAAAGAGAACAGAAGCACTAGTGAAGCTCAAACGAGGCACTGATATTTACTGATGCCTTGGTTAGGATAAAGCTATGATGGTCGTTTAATACTTTACCTTAGAGGAAGATGGGTGTAAATACCATGGGATGTTACATGTTACTCTGGGGACTATTCTGTACTTAAAATCATTTGTCAAAGAACAAGCTGGTTTGCTTGATTCCCCTTTCTAAAAGTAGGCCAGAGTGAAAGGAACTGACTTTGATGGACCTCTGGTAACAGAACTATTTTCCCGTCTGGTAATATGTCAGCAATGTGTAGACTAAGGTAGAAGAGGAGATGTTCAGGAGTTTAGGGACTCTGCTGAGACAAGCCATGGAAGGATGATGGAAAGGAGACAAGCTGAACCTGTGTGAAGCTGATGGGACTGGACCAACCCTTTAGTAGATGGCCCTGTGCAGAGATGACTAGGCCCAAAGCCAGGACACTGGTTTCTTGTTTAAGCGCTAAGGTCTGGAACATGCTTTTGTGAATTAGACACAAAAGGCTAAGCAAAGAAATATAATTTCTTCCAAAACTCAAGTTCCTGTATTCTTCACTATACTATCTTGTGAGTGTGTGTATCTGTGCCTGTATCTCTTCTGTGTGTACAAAGAATAAAGGTTTCTCAGCAGGGGATGGTGTTTGTGGGAAATCTCAAGCCCGCAGGTCTGATTCTGCATGGGCATTTGCACTTTGCTCTTGGCTAGTATCTGCTTCCTGCCAGAGCATGTGGGTTCCTGCCAATGCCAAAGCTATTGGACTTCTAAATATAGCGTAACAGATGTGGCCGAGGATCATATTATTTTCTGCATTACACAAGGGTCTTAAAAAAAAAAAACCACTCAGAAAAGCCAGACAGCAGTCCACTTCTGGTTAGGTTCAACCAGCTCAGTGTAGGGCAGTGGGGTTGCTTTCATGACTTTTGAAAGTTTTGGGTTATTTTACACTTTTTTTTTTAACCTGCACTCTGTGAACAAGTGTCCCTGTAATGTGATAATTCTTGTGTTTTTCTTGTACAGTGGGTTCTCTTGCTATCAAAATATCCACAAGTCACTCATAGTATAAAAGAGTGACTGAAGGTACACACTGTTCCATGGTGAACCCAGCAGGGGCTGAGGGGTGGGCTAAGCCATAGGGCACATGCTGTGCTTGGGGGGTAAATGCCACCATCTTAATTGGTAGTTCACATCCTTGGCCAGTGGATATATGATATGCCTAGCTGTTTTAACTAGTATAATTCATAGTACCCGCCATTCTTCCAGCACTGCAGTGGTGCCCACAGGCTGGTAGCCAGTGGCACTGCACATTCCTGGTCTCAAGACTTGTGGATTTTACTTAATGAGTACTTGTTCATCAAGCAAATACCAAGGTGATTTGGGATTGGCTTGCCCACTTAATCCTTTCAAAATGGGCCATGTTTCTTGACAGCATAGGCACTGGCCAGTGAAAACACGAACTGGTGACTAGTCTAAGGCAGGAGCACACTTAAGAGCTATGAGACCTAGCTGGCAGAGATGCACAATGTAAGGTAAGTGTGGGGTCCTGGGATGGCCAGCAAGCAGTGCAGTAGCCGCTGCTTCCAAGTTCTCTCTTGAAGGCCACATGTGATGTTTCTTAGGCTGTTAGGCAAGAGAAAGGTGGCCGGCAATTAAAGCCTAGAATAGAAATTTCACCTGGTTTTATATGAATGAATCAAATTATAAGGCTAAAAATGGTGCCTGATTTTATCTTCTATTGTGTCTTTATGGGGGATCTTATTAACTTGTGAATATTATACCTTCCCAGGCAATCTAAATTCTGTTCAGAGCATAAATTCAAGTACCCTATCATATGTCCTCTGAAGTTAAACCTAGTGTTAATGGATTATATAAGACACCAGACAGGTGCCTAGTATATCTCCCTTTTATTAGTATAAGAAATTATATGATAAAATATAATACTAAAAGACTAAATGCTTGTGGCTCTTTTATATATATATTTAAAACACACAGTAAGAACATAAGAACATCTCAAATCATTTAAAAGGAGTTATTAACCAAAATATTTGGAAATTTCATAAAATTTAAATATCTGCAAACAATCCAATAAAAAAAAATGGGTTGGGGGTGGGGAAAGAAACAAACTCCCAACATCTGGTTATGGAGGACACTTTACATGTTAACCAAATGGTATCACAACATCTTATTTCAGATAACTAGTCGCTACACCCCATGAGAAAGAATACAAGAGCCATATTGGAGACATCTCCCAATTCCACGCACCTAGTTAGAACACTCCATTGAGACCTCCGGTGCCACAGAATTGCTTTCATTGCCACGTTACATCTCTATAGCACAATGCCAAGCAGCCCTCAGGCTCTGTAAAGTAGGCTGGTGTCCGTTCTACAAAAATATTAACTTACAGTACATAACACTGCATAATTTTAATCTGTACAGGTTTTTCCTCCCACAGGTGACACACATCAGTTTTTACAAGCTAATAATAATAATAATAATAATAATAATAATAATAATAATAATAATAATAATAATAATACTTGTCTGGTTGTTTACAACCGGGATAATAGTCAACAGTGTCCAACCAGAATTTGGAGTGGAGCATATAGTCTACCATAGTATCGGTACAATATAAGACCATGTAACTGCAAATAACAAGAGGCAGTTTTTAACAAGTGATACAAAATAAAATTGTCCTGGAGTTTCACTTATATTTATTTCGATTGGAAAGGTCTAGCTGAGAATATTCTGCTAAATAGCCAACCAACTGATCCAGGAGGTTACTGCTTCGACTCAGCAGCCTGCCGCACAACACCAAACACTGGCACGTTCAGGGCTCTTTGAGTGCGTGGCTTCAGCGCGCGCATTAATCACAATCCTTCAGTTAACCCTCTAGAGAGCTTTCTTTGTGTTGTGCATTCATCCTGTTCCGATTTCATTAAGGGACATCTCTTCTTGAGGAACCAAGGGCTTTGCCTTTCAATTTGTTTTTGTGATTTTTTTTTTAATGTTTTGTTCACCTGTCAGTACCTCCAACACTCAGAACACAGGAAGAGTGGCTTTGGTCTTACAGAAGAGGGCTGTGTGCACGAGGAGTGAAATGAAGAGTGTCAGAGACAGTTTATAAAAATGGCACATTTATTGCTACAGAACGGTCATGTACATGACTTCATCGAGTAACTACAGATGAGAACAGGTCATGGCCTAGACCAAGCTGGGTTGTTTGCCTCTTGAAGGAAGTCCAGCACACAACCTGTTTGGACACTTCTACAAATCAGAAATACACCAAAAACATGAAAAATTGAGGCACTCAGCCACACATTGAAAACAAGGTGTAACTGTTTATCTTTTTTTTTAAACGTTTTCCCTTTTTTCTTTTTTTTTAACAATTTTTAAAAATTTTTAATGCTGCAGCTATGTGTACAGTCGCAAAAAGAAAACATAACGAAAAACAAAAAAAAAAGTCCATACTGCGACCTACAACTAAAAACGAACAAACAAACAAACAAAAACTTAAAACAAAAACAAACAGAAGAAGCTATACCATACAGTTTCATCTCAGTAACACATGGTAAAATAACATCTCTTAAATAGTAAAATAAAGTAACAAACTTTTACTCATAATGATTCCAAAAATCTACAAAGAAGAAATATTCAGAATCTGACAATTTTTTTTGTAATATCCATGGTATAAAAGGATTGCTCCTGCGAAAAATAAGCCAAATATATTTTTTTATTTTTAAATTTAGTTTTTTTTTCCTACTAGGGTGTACTACAGTCTATTTTTATAGCAAAAAGAGCACTAGACAGACGAAGCTTTATAACAAAAAGCCAGGCACTGATACATGGTAAATCTCTGCTTTTTTTTTTTCTTATCTTCACTTAATTGCATCACAAGTAACAAGAATGAAAAAGGCCACAGTTCATATATTTCACCATTACATATGTCTATAATACTTGAAATGAGCATATGGCGAAACCAGTACTGCACAGAGATGAGTCACTTCAAGTCCCATGAGAAAAAACTTCTCTAAAGAAAAACAAACATAACCAAAGTCAAGAGGAGGCCCACAGGCCTTGGTGCCCCATTGTCTTGGAATCCAGCACATTCCATCCTCACCTCCGTATGTGTTTTTTATTTCGTTATTTATTAATTTATTTTTGCTTCCAGTCAGTTGGCAGACTACATGTTGTGCTTGCTTATGCTGAATGGTTTCCTTCCTGACTTAAGTTCCGTTTTGGACACAGACCATATTCTGCCTGTCGGATGCAAAGATGGAAAAAAACCAAAATCCTCTCAACCCCTAGTCTCAGTTCGACTCCCTCCCACTTCCCAACCCCTCATCAAAACAAAGATCACGAAGAATAATAATAATAACAATAAAATCAAGATAGAAAAAAAAGTGGAAAGACAAAACAAAACCAGGAATCGGAAGACTGAATCAGAATCAGTTGTACCACTGGGTGAACTGACAGTTGTAATAGTGTTAGTGTTCCTCACTGCCACACAGAAGACAAATGGGTAACAACTCTGAGATGGACAGATCCCTAATTCTGCATATTCATAAATCACTCGAATGTGGAGGTGGATCAACTTCTTCCAAGTTGCTTTCAAAGTCTGAGTCTCTTAACCGATCCTGAACCTATACCTCACCATCCTCATATATGTCTGGTATAGTATTGAACACTTATGAAATGTTTGTACAGTATTTTAATCCTGTCTTCTGCTAAGTTTCTTTCAAAAATCCAGTGCAGGAATACCAATATCTTACCTGGGTTTGATAATTACAAAATAACAAGAAAAAAAAGAAGCACACATTAAAACGGCCACATTCCCTTTCTCCTTCCTTTAAAACTGGAGATACAACCTGATTACTGCAGAGAGGGTCAGATCACGTTTCTGCACGAAGCAGAAAGTAGCCAGCAGTTGCTGCTGGCCTTTGGGGAGTCTTTTTGCTTATTTCCAAAAGGAATTTGACAATAGCCGTATTACATTACCAAGTAATGAATACATCAAAGCTGGTGAACAAGAAATTGCAGCTTTTTCTCTGTTCGAGTGAGAACAAAATATAAAAGCACCAATTGGAAAAAAAAATCATCAAATGATTAAATATTTTTGCTTTGTGTATAGATTTGAAAAACTTTGATTCTGCTTTAGTACGCACCTTTATGATAACGTGTATCAAAAGTGCCATTCTGAAAATATACATCAATGCAGGGAGTATTTCCAGTTCCCTAAAGAGTAAACACCATATTCTCTTCTATACGCTTCTCCTGAATGTGATCAGAGTATACCTGCTTCCTATATAATAATATTGTTCCTAGGGATACCCGCCTTGGCAGACTATACAAAATGAGTGCAGAATGTATCATGGAAAGAAAATCTTTAACATGGTGAGAGACCACGTACACATGGTTCCATCGTTCAGGGAGGAGGGGAAGTTAGTCTTCTTCGCCCTTCTTGGAGCACCTTTGTCCAACCATCTCACAGGAAAGCCCCCGAAGAACTTCTCATGACATTTGATTCCTGCTATTCCCCAAATTTTCAATCCACCTCCACATTTTAGGAACTTCTCAACAAATCAAAGCATTTTAGTTTTATCGCTACTGAACATATTTACAGTTTCCAACACACACACACACACACACACACACGCACGCACACACATACATACACACGCGCGAGCACACACGCGCGCACACACACAGCTAATCAAAATGTTTATGGGTTTGTAAAAGGTGACCACGTGGTAACTATCTTATTTGTTCTTACATTTTCAGAAATGAACATAAATTTCAGATTCTTGTAGCTCACTATTTCATTTAAATGACTTTTTAAAACCACACAGTTAAAAAAAAAACAAAAAACTGATACAATGTATTAAAACACATAACAAGAGTCTACATGTAAAAATATAACTTTTACATACACAGTTTCAAAATAATGATAGGTTTGCCATTGGTTGCATAAAATTTACAGATTTGTTTCATCACTATGTAACTGGTAGTTCAGGACAACAAATGGGGTGTTTAGGCCATTTCCATGGAGTTACGGCATTTACTCAGTGCTGATAGGTGGAAAAACTACTTCAACAGGGATTTTTTTTTTCTTAATACATGCCAAGATTGTGTGGCTGTCAAAATAGAACCGAGTTAGAGACAAAAGGATGCTGACAAATGCTTAAGTAGGAGTACTATGTGTTCACTGCACTACACACCAAAGTCAATTGTTGGAAAGATTTAGGATGGGAATTGGTTCAATTGTGCCCAGAGTCAACGCTAGCTATCTTGAGTTGCTGTGCCATAGTTTTCTCTATGTTTCTATCAAATGTTAAGTATAAACTTCACTCATACTGGCCAGAGAGAATACTGTGCTACCCCTCCTCATGAAAGTGCAACTTAATGCTTTAGGGCTTATAAGGCTTTGTTATAATGCTGCGTGATTGGTTGGCATTTTTTTTTCAGACGAAGGAGGAGGCAGGTAAGTCATCTACTTTTTAGTAAACCCATTTTGAAAAAAAGAAATCAAGAAAGCAACAAAATCAATCAGCTCTGTCACACTCCTTGCAATTTTCTCATTTGACGGTTTTTGAACTTGACTTTTTTTTAATTTTTTTTTTTTTTGTATTTTTTTCCAAAAAAATCTGACCATGTATTCAGAAACGTCTCACTGCACACTACTTCGGCTACACAGGTAGGTAACACTTGAATCGTTTTGTTAAATCACAGCCACTTTGATTATGTTATGTTTCCGATGATATAAACATTGGAAGGCACAGTGGTAACATTGTAGCATTCTAACCGTGTACCTCTGAAAATCCCAGGAGAGGGTAACAAGGGCAGCGCCACAAGCCAGACAAACGCTTTTTTGCCTTGCCCGGGCAATGCTGCATGTAATTCCTACACATGATGTGACTTTTAAGTCCTGTGTTCCCAAAAGACTGGAGAAACAACTTTCTACTATTTATGAATGAGAAGCAACATCAGGGTCAGCATTTCGTCCTGCACTGCCCCTCCGGAAGCAGAGTTGGCACTACAGGTTACGATAACAAACCGGGGAAGGGACAAAAATCAGACAAAAAAAAAAAATCCATATTTACAGTAAAATCTTTCTTTTAAAAAAGTTAATCAGTACTATTTTTTTACAGGAGAAAAAAGTCTGAAACAAATCAACAAAAGCTTACCATAGTCACTAAATTTTTAATATATATTTATATATATATTTATATATATATTTGTCATAGGTCTATAACATCCATCTGTCCCTCCTACCCTAAGGAATGGCTAATGTCATCATTTCGTTGCCATCAGGACGTTTGCTGGTTTTGTTATGAGGGCAGCCGGGCTTCCCCTATTCAATATCCGGTAATTAGAAACACTAGCTGACTTGAATACCAACAAAAACGTTCATGTCGTTTTCTTCAGAAGTACACTTTTTCATTATTGCAAGTTTACAATTTTTTTAAATTAAATATTTTTTTCAGACTTACAAATTAATTATATTTTTTTTTTCCAAAAGAAGTTTAGGCACAAATGCATTGCTCCACAGTGTGGAAGGATTGCCGTTCAGTCTCTGGGCTGTGTGTCAGCCTGTACATACCGCTTTGCACATTCAGAGTGATATGTTAAAGAAGTCGTCCCTCAAGTTGCATTTTTTCTTTCTTTCTTTCATTCATTTTTTTTGTTTGTTTTTCTGTTTTTTGATAATTGGGAATGCTGAAACCTCTTGCGTCTGCGATTCATAACTACTCAGACTTGTCTTATATTACAAAAAAATGGGGTTAAGGAGCAGTGTTTATGTGGGTTTAGGATAATACAGCTGTTAAGGAAGTGGTCTCTTGTTTTAATGAAGCAAAGTGGCAACTTGGACCTGAGAAAAGAAAAGGAGAAAAAAAAAACAATTAATATAGTGATAAAAAAAAATAATTGTTTTATCTTTTTTTTTTTTAAATGCTCTCCCCCTTTCTTTTTCAAGAAAGAAAAATAATTGGCTAATCTGGGAAAAACTTGCTGTTTGTGGCTCATGTACCACAGAGAACTATGAGATGGCAACAATGGTGGATAGCTCACCCAGCATACCCTTTCACATCTGTCCCATGTGATTCGCTGCGTCTCCCATCCCAGGGTGCGGGCCAGCCAAGGAGAGCGGAGGAGGCTCTGAGGACACCTTCTCTTCCTCCCGTCTTTTCAGACAGGCAGCTTTCGGGTTCAGATTCCTTTCTGTGGGACGTGAAAGCACAAGACATTCAGTTAGCAAGAGGCTCCATAGAGGGTAGAGAAGCACATGCCACACATTCAGACTCCATTTCACATGGCGGGATGAGGGAAGCAGTTAGGGGAGGTGTGCTACCGGGTGGCCCATCTCAATGGCCATGCAGAATCTGTACCACCACTTTACAGTATAAAGGCAGCTATAATGGCTTGGGCCTGATATCCCCACATTTGAGGTCAGAGTCAGGAACATTGCAAATGTAAGGTCAGTCTGTGCTGTTCTAGGCTAGAATGAGTTATAGAACAAGAGTCTTTATCAAAACAACAGTTAAACAACAGGCCAGGAAGATAGATGGCTCATTAGGAGTGGTTACTGTGAATGCACTGAGGACCTGGGTTTAGTTACTAAGCACCCACAGAAAAGTCAGGTGTGGTGACAAGCTTGTAGTCCAGCAGTGGCAAGACAGAGACAGGCAGATCCTTAGCACTCGTAGGCTAGCTAACCCGAGTCTAAAGGGAAAGAAAGTCTCAGGTCCCAGTGAGAGGCCACGTCTCAAGAAAGGAGATAGATAACTCCAAAGGAATGATACCCCAGACTAATTAACCTTTGGTCTACACACAGAGACACAGACATACACACACAGAGACACACAGAGACACAGACACAAACACACACACACACACCCATATACATCTACCCCCGCAAAAGGAAGGAATGGAAATAGGTTGGCAAATCATGTCTGATGATTGAGAACACAGATGGAAAAGCCGTAGTATAACACTAGGTTGAAGAACATTCTACAACTTAATTACAGAGGATTTTGACACAGTTCCACATCCAAGCAATTCTTGGGAGGGTGCTTAATTAAGCATTTATCTGCTGACCTCGCACTTGCTGCTCCAGGCTGAGGATGACAGCCACGGCCTGGTGGAGAATCAGGAGCTTGGTCTGGGGCTTGTCACTCTTCAGGTGGAGCTGCACCATGCGGCCAAGCTCCTTGAAAGCCTCATTGATGTCTCGGACCCTAAGGCGCTCACGGGCGTTATTGGCCATCCTCCGTTCCTTCTCACGCTCAGCCTTCTGCTCTGGGGTCAGGTCCTCGTCATCGTTATTGCTGTAACACAAGAGGGATGAGACCTTTACTAACAGTGTTGGGGAATGATGGTATTTCTATGACATTTTCTTTGACACTTGTCACACTCATCGGTAGCAGTATTTTATCCATTTGACCTTCATCTGACATTGGAGTTGGTTTAGAAAATGCACACACAAAACTTTTGGTTTCTCCCAAAATTTCTATCCAAATCAAAGGGAAGAAGATGAACTAGGCTCCAGCAAGGCCAGAGTCCGTCTGTTCGTCCATCCCTCCAGTTGCAGGGGACACAGACGGAGAATGAAGACCTCATGTACCACTGCTCAGTCTTAATGCAGACAGCAACGCAGGCTTAGCTTATACTTATAAAAACACTGAAAGATTGCTTAAACAATCTTTAAAAATTTTTTCATGCTGTGATATTTGAAACCTATGGAAAATAAGTGATTGACAATGATTTGGTAGATCACAGTAAACACAAGCCAGGTGAATAGGAGCATGAAATAGAATTATCAGAGAGCAGGCAGTCAGTCCACTCTGAAGATTGTCCAGTCCACCAACCTTGTCTGAGACCTGAGATTTCCTCTCGACATTAAATAAAAATTTGGAGAACAAACAAACATGGTTTCTGTGGTCTTTCCTACCATGACCTGGGATCTCCAAAAGAAGCTGAAGAAACCTGAATTGTCAGCAGCTAAGGAATATAGCACAAACCCAAAATACCCCGCAAAGCAGGATTTGATGTTAGAACTAAAATATTCTGTGATTCATCACAAAAGCATGGGTTCAGTATGCATAAGGTCAGGGTCTGATCATCTCTGATGGTCGTAGAGACTGTCTGAGACAGTGGATGGTAAACAGAGGGGCGGATAGCCATCTGGAGAACGTATCATTCAGGGGTGGATTCGTGGAGCCAGGGGTTCAGATATTTTCAGGGCTATTATAAAGAAAAGTGAATTTGGAGGAGACACTTTTTTTTTTAAATCTCACAAAAGATACATCAAAACCAAAAACTCCTGACGAGATACCATGAGCAAATATCTTTTCTGAATTTTGACCTTGAGAAACATTAGGGGAATAAAAAGGATATATCACACATGCATGCATATGTGCATGTGCACACACACACACACACACACACACACACACACAGAGAGAGAGAGAGAGAGAGAGAGAGAGAATGAATAAGGGAGGTGACTACTTTCAGTCCAAGACACTGGGTACAGAACTTGAAAAGAAGCTGAAAATCCCCCCAGGCCCTAATTGTTTAAAGAGTTAAGATGGTGAATCCTCATACTTAGAACTGAGGATGTGGAAGATTGGCTCTCCACTGTGTATGTAGTGAATGCTGACTTCAAAGGTATGGGTAGAGCCTTCCTGTGCCGCCTGTCTCTGACCCCCCAAAGCCTGCCTTGTAATGTCCTTGTCTGTGCCTGGGTTTTTACAGCAGGGTCATCCACCCGTTTAGACTGTTTTTGTTTTTGTTGTTGTTTCGGGGTTAGAGTCAAGCGCCTGGTCTCATCCTTCTGCATGTGGTTTCCAGTTTTCCCATCCCAGGGAAAAAGAAGCAGGTGCACTGCTAGATACTAAAAAGAAGGGAGGGAGAGGAGGGTGTGTAAATGCTCAGTCTAAGGTGGGCTTGAAGGGAAATGTCATTATGAAACATTATGTCACTAAGTACAATGAGCATATGCTAATAAGAAATAGAAGAAAAGAAAGTCCTCCAGTGGCATCCCAATTGCAAACAGGGCCACCTACCCTGGAGAAGCACCAACCAGGAGAGAACAACAGTGGCATTCTTAGACTCTGAAGAGAACCTGAGGACTGTGTAGATGCTGGGATTGGGGGCGGTGGTGTGAAATGCTGCAAGTCTGGATGGAATGACCTCCCAGCCAGCCCTGACTATGCTGCCATGGGGGACAGCACACCCCTATCTGAAGTCTACATGACAAGTCCCCTCTGTCTCTGCTTCCTCCTTTTCCTCATTTCTCCTCTGGCTCCCCCTTTTCTCTCTCCCAGAATTTCTGCTGGTAGCAAGGGAACACAGACTGCAACTAAATTGTTCCTGCTTACAATTAAGCTAAAAGGACTAGTCGAGTCTCCATTAGGCCTATCCCAGAGCAAAAGAATGGCAATATTTCTAGATACTGACCATGTGCCGTGCCTTACATAGCTGGAAGCCAGAAAATGGGAAGCTGTCTGCTCAAAGTTTTCAGGCTAATGGCTAATTAGAAATTAGTTACTCACATAAATGAATTGCTCGTGGACATAAACTAGATTTGAAGAGACCTGCTTCTCTACAGACTCTGAGAGGCACGTATTGCGAATGGCACGAGAAGACACTTAGAGGCAAGTAAATGGTGTTTGGAACCTTCTAAGAATCCACTAACTCGTCTATATGACAGACACTAAATTACCAAGAGCCAACTTGCCTAGCCAAGAAGCTGTTCAGGATGTGAAATCCCCACCCAAGGATTTCTCGCCACTGTGGCCACAAATCAGGAAACACCAAGGATGGGAGAGAGGGGTGAGATAGAAGCTCAACAAGGAGTAGTAGGATGAACTACAGAATGTAATTTGTCATGGTAGCTATAAAGACATGAAGAGGCTGTGTGAATTTGATTCATGAAGGACGCCAGCTGTCAGCTCCCCCCACAACCACAACCTTTGAAAGAAGCTGTAGTCTTGACACCAGTGGGTAATCTGCAAAGAAAATTAACCTGGAGGAGCGAAGAATGTGTATGGGTGCCATGGAATTCCAAATCATCTGATGACCAGACTCAAGTTTAAAGAGACACAGAGAATGGGAAGGTAGCAGATATTTAAGAACATCAATTTGAAGTTATTTCCCTGAGGTTCGGTTTGTAGTAGCAGGGTGGGGGGTGGGGGGGGGTGGAAGAACATTAAATTGTATTTCACACGCAGCAACCTGTTTAGGATAAAACTGGGAAATCAGAATCTTCTTACTTTAACGATAAGAAAGAAAAAAAAAGAAAGAACCTTACAGTTGTATATACAAGCAATTGACTCTTTAGCATGGCTAAAATCCACCCTTTTAGAAATATTTTAGGGAAAAAACACTTGTGAGCAAATTTGAAGAATACAGTTTTAACTCAAAACTGTTTTCTTGAATCAGGTACAAATCAGGTCCATTCAAATTGAGTACAGATAATTTTATGGTGTGCAATTAGCATCTGGTCCAAATTTGTAAATTCAAAGGCCTTTAGCCTCTACTAGAATGCAGGTATCTTAAACAATACCTGAAATGCTTCTAGGACAGGCCTTTCATTTTCCTCTCATCTGAGGCTTTACCTGCCAGGAAAAAACTGAGCAGTTTCTTCCTGTTCTGTTCACTTCATCAAAGTCCAATAAAGGAATTAAATGAAGCGACAGTATTATATACTGTTACCTAGATCTTGACCTAGTAATTGATTTGATATCCTTCTTGTCGTCATCTAATTTCTTGTCCTCAGAAGATTTTGTGTCTTGCAGGTTCTCATCGCCCTCGTCATCGGATTTGATCTCAGAGCTGCCAGAAGACACACTCTGCCCCTGGAGGCCTGGCGGTATCCCTATAGAGCAAAGAAACCAGAAAAGAAACAGAAAGATCAGGTGATGACCCAGAATGCCATGCGTATGCACACACCCTCCAGAAATGAAAGGCTTCCAGCCAGAAGACCCGCCTGTCCTGCTGAACTGGGATCCCTCTTCATTTCTCCTGCTGTCTGGTGAAGTTTCCGAAACGCACCTGTGGAAACAAGTTTCCCTTGCTTCGGCTCTGAGGTTAAATTCTATTTTGCAATCTTTTGGAGTAGATGGTAATTTCACTGTCTACAAAACATCAACTTAATTGCAATGAAAATCATAATCATGAAAATCATACACCTCAATGTTCTGATTAAGAACCTGAGTAAATATCAGCTATTATATTGAGTTTCTTCCATATGCAATGATTTAATAGAAAAATGTCCTTAAAATATAATTCCCAGGGAGTACGCTAAATATGTGCAGTCAAGGCTTCAATAGATACCCTAATGATATTCTGAAATTAAGCTTCTTTTATGTTTGACGAGTAATCAGCATTTAAGACTGGGACCTATGGAAGGGGGTGCGCTGCTCACAGGGGGAACCTGGAGTTTCATCTTTGCTCCACTGCTCATGTTCATGCAACATTTGGCCGGTTAGTTGTTTGTGTGTTTGTGTCTCTGTGAGTGTACACTCACATGTATGTGCCTGTGAGCATACGTGTCCTTCAGAGGAGTCAAGAACAGAGCCTCTGGTATGCTTCCTTCTCTATCATTCTCTGCCTATCCTTTGAGGCGGGATCTCTCCCCCAAACCCGGAACGAGTGTTTCCTTGGGTACCTAGAGGCCAGCAAGCACAAGTGATCCTCCGGTGGCCTCTCTCATGGGAGCTAGGGTTGCAGGTGTGTATAGGATGCTTAGCTAGCTATGTGGGTGCTGACATTTAGTCTCTTGCTCTCCTGGTTGCCCATAAAGTGCTCTTAATCACTCTCTGGCTTTCATATTACATTTAAAACATGACCTTGATGTCATCTATTTCTCTGGTTGATGCATGTCTATCACAGAGATCTTCTACTTATAATCTGTGTATGATAAAAACTTGTGACTCAGAATTTGTTTCACGGGTCAGAGGCATTTGTACTGTCTGGGAACCCTGAGCAATTCGAAATCCACTGATACACTATCAGAATCTGCATTTTAATTCAACTCTTGGGCTACTGTTTGAGAACCATATAACGAAGAGTAAGAGAAAAAGTGGGCTCACTATTGCTTGGGTAAAGAATGAATGACACATCTGTATCTATAAAAAGTATTCAATATTTGTTCGTATTGGTTAACAGCTGAAAGGCTAGTTATAGGAATTCCCAAGGCAGCGTTGTTTATTTTAAACATGGAAGGAATGAGGAGGCGCCATAAGTGGCCATTGTTCATGTGGCCCATGTACAGGAAGCTGGACCCAGGTTGAGTCTTTGTAGCACAACTTCCTGGGGACAGGACAAGTCTTTGTAATTGGGCAGGGTGGGGGTACACACAGGCACATGACACATTGTTACGGGCTTGATCATTCCAGAGCAAACACAACCAACCCAGCTCCCTTTTTTTTCTCTCTTTTTCAATGTACCCACATTTCCTTCCATCTTAAACAACAAAAATAATTTCCTTCCTACCCATTTGGAAACCTCATTTTCAGGCCACAACTAACCATATTAGGGGTTCTAAATTTGTAAAATGTGGAAATAGCTAAAATAACATTTCCTCTCGGCAGTCTGTCGTCTCATTCTCTACTCAGAAGGGGCTGGGATGTCAGAGGACATCTGAGGGAAACAGTTAACGAAGAAACACAGTTAGCCAACCAAATTCTAGCTACTTTCCCATTATTTACCACTTTGGTACCAAATTTGGCTCTTGGTTTTCTGCCAGGGCCTCTAACATGCTGCCAAGGACACTTGAAATCAATGTGAAGCCGACTGTTCACCAAAGGTCAGAATGCCTTCTGACATGACTTACCTCTGTAAGGGTCTTGGGGTGGGTTCAAGTCAGGGGAAGTTGCAGACTGGACCGGAAGCTGTGGAACCGGAACCTGGTTTGGCAGGAGAGAATGGCTGCCTCTCAGAGCCACACCATCTTCACGGTGGGCCCCAACCTGAAACAACAAAAGGAATCAGAGGGCTGAGTATGGACTGGAGTGACAACAGCTATTTTCCATGTGTGTGGGGGGCGGGAGGTGTGTGTGGGGGTGGTGGTGGGGGGGGAATCTGGGACTTGATGCGATAAGGGTAGCCTGCACAGAAATAAAAAGATTCTCCTAGTGCATTTCACTAGAGGGCGCTGAAGGACTACACATACACCTACAGTTCTGTGCAGAAAAGAGAAAAAGAAAAGAAAAAAAAAAAACAAAAAGAAAAGATAAAAAACAAAACAAAACAAACAAACAAACAAACAAAAAACCCCCAACACTTAACACTCAGTAAGATGCCATGCCTTACATCCAGAGACAAATAAGGCAAAGCAGCTCAGGCAGGTAAAACGTCAAATTGTCTCCCAGGGCGCTGCAGTGGAGCGCACGGATTCGTACCCATCTGTCTTCTATCATGTCCGCCAACAGATCCGACAATTATCTTAATGCCCATATGCTTAATTGTGGGCTTCTCAATTCCCCCATTGCTATCGGAAATCCTACAGGAATTTCAATTTGGCATTCGACTTTCATTTCAGGGGATAAGATTCTCAGGCCTGCCATTCTCTTTTTTTTTTTCCCCCCTCTCTCTCTCTCTCCCTTTTTCTGTAATGCCAGCTAAGTCTCTGACAGCGGAAGCTGTAGCAGTATGGGACATAGCCCCTGCATGGTGTGAATATAATAAAATGTCACCTGGCTCTCCAGAACTGGCAGCCCATTCCAAATTAATGTTCACTGTATTTCATCAGCTGCTGAGCTCCAAATCCAAAGGGGAGCTACTTCTGCCAATGCCACCACACCGGAAAATGTACCAATAAAGCTTTTATTAAACACACCAGTAATGCCATCATTGCTGTGTGAGGATGTTTGGACATTTTTCCAGCTTCCTCCCATCTCCACTACTTGGAGCTTAAGAAAGACACCGTAGTGAAATGCTCTTTATGTTTCCTCGAATAAACTTAGCGAGTTCAGTGTGGTTACTTGCTTTGAGAAGAATACCATGGAGTTTTATGAACTAGCACTGCCCATGCCGGGGTTCAGAGTTGGGGAAGCCTTGGCACTGGACGTGTGGTTGCTGACTGTGTAGCACAGGCCTTGGGGTAGAACCATCACACATGTGAAAATCGAGGGACCAGGAAGCGCTCACTACCCAGTGACTATTTACACCAGACAGTGAGTCTAACTCTAGAAAACATTTATTCATGAATTTATACTGCTGAGAATCAACATTTACTTTTCTAGTGAAAACTAGAAACACACAAATCAAAAATCTTCTTTTTTTTTTTTTTTTTGCTACCAACATGTTTTAAATAATTATTTCCAAAGATGTGAAACAAAACTCCCATATCTCTACTCAGAGCAAGGACTTTGTATCACCTTTATACATCCGCAGACCCAGCCAAACGAGTCACAAACTGCACACACACACACACACACACACACACACACACACACACAAAGCAATAGAGAAGAAAATAATAATTCAGGGCAGTGATGGAGGGTCACCTACATTACTGTCTTGTTTAGATTCAAAGCCCAGCTGGAGTAGTGAAAGGAGCCAAGAGCCCTGAATCTTAGGAAGTGTAAGTGATCATCTCAGCTGAGACCTGGGGACAGTCCAGTTCTCTGAACTTGTTGCCTGTGTTCAACAGGAGCTTTCTGAAGAGTGGTTACTGAGTGTCCACGAGGATTCTTCAAATGTACCAAGAACCCACCCACCTTCCAAAGCAGCCTGTTCTGGGTTGACCACAGATTGGCATGGCAGATCACATTCACCAGCCCCAGGGTCAGAACTAGAGGGCCACACACTACAAATCCTCTCTCTATAAGCAGGCAGGTTCTCTCTGAACTCGGGTCTTTTCCTGCAGGCAGGTCGTGGCCACCTATTCCCTCAAGCATGTCTCACCAACACTATGTATTTCTTATTTTCCTCAGGAACAAGAATGGCAGTCACTTTCCCAGCAGGTTTCAGTTTGTCACTTTTACCCTGGGAACCCCAATGCATTGACTATCTTGCATTTCCATAGGAATGACTCTGAGGTTGGGATCCCTTAAAGGGACTGCAGATTTGACCTTAGTAGAGATGGCAGCCCTGCTCCCTCAGCAATTCTAAAAATGTGCACAGGGCCTTCTCTGTGGGCAGCTGTGGGAGAATTTAAGGTGCTTCTTGTGGTTTTCATTTAAAACAGATGCTAATTGAATATTTTCCCTCCTAGTTCCCACGATAGGGAAAAAGAATGTACGGCCTTGCTATAGTATTTATCTCAGTTGACTGTGAAAGTTGGGGTTTACAGAGCAAAAGAAGAAAGGTAGAGTCCCAGCTTTTCTGCTCACTCTGTGAGACTGGGTAGCTACCTTAAGTTGCTCAAGTGTAAAATGGTAAGAAATGACACTATAGGTCTCAGAGAATAAGCTCAGATTGATCATAAAAAAATCTAAGATCATCGGAGATAGTAGTGCATAACAGAATAACTGCACACAGGACTGAGAACATGAACTGAAAATTCTTGCATATTATAGAAAACTGACTTCTGATGAAGCTTGAGGACCCTGGAGACTTGGGCTAACCTTACTGGCCGTTACTTTTTTTCACAATCTCTCTTTTGTTCAGATCTATCTGATTTTTAAGTCCATTTACTGTACAATGAGGAGACATATCAGAGGTGATATTTGAGAAAGAAGTCACCCCACATCCATTTCTCCTTTGGATTTAGGGATGTTTGCTTCTTTACTTTTGTCTTTTACATGTGCTTTTGAACAGCCGTCATTTCCCAAATGGGAAGTAGGGGCCACAAGTGCCTTTGGTGTCTCAGAGTTCTGGGTATTTTGAGTCACGTGAATGACCTTGGATGGGTCCAGCTCCCGGTGGTAATGAGCTGCAGCCTATGGCTCTGGAAGACCATTCCAGGCTGAGGAGTTAACTTTGATAGCTTGACCAGAGACAGTATGTCTCAACCTTATTTACTCATCTCTCAGAAATATCATCTCTAGTCACACAAAAACAAGGCAGGTTGGTGGTGGAGACTAGTGCAAACCCATTACAATTATAGCTATCCAAACATACCTCGCCTCTACCTCAAGAATGTACTTACTTATCACAGGCTAAGTATACATAACCAAAAAATCTTTCTTTAACCAATGGATTGATTATTAATATATATTTTGTATGTTTTAAAAATTCCTTATTTATTAAAGCTCTGTTTTGATGAACTTCTATCTAGATTGAATAGAGTTAAAAGTAATTTGTAAGAATAATTAATTTTTCTACTAATAGACTCTTCTCCCTGTAGTCAGTGTAATGTACTTTGAGGTACTTATACACTAAAAGTGAAATTTAAAATTAATTAATTTAATTACTATTGATCTACCAGACATTATTTACTCAGTTCACACTGTCACTGTACAAGTGTGATAAACAGAGAGATGAACAACTCAGGTGGATGCCAGCCTCAGGAAGGAGCTTACAACAATCCCTTGTCAAACTTATGTACTGACCAATTTATGTGGAGTTCTGACATGATGGAACAAGAGGCTTATTTAGGCTAAAATAAAATGAAAACGTCACTATATAGAATTCTGCAAGTTGGGTTTGGGGCCCAGAGAGCCCTGGGAACCTAAGTGTATTTCTTTTCTCTCATGGGCCACCTGGCCCCACTTGTGCCTCTAGAGAGCCTTGGCTGTCGGCTGGCTCTGGCCCTCCTGTCCCTAGCCTATTCTCCTCCACAGCATCCTTGGGAACATTCTTCCTGGCTCTGTAACTGTTGTGAGCAATTCAAAGTTCTGAGATTCAAGACTGTCTGAAGGACCAGCTCCCGACTATGAAGACAACATGGGCCAGAGTATGAATTGACTATCCTGCGCTCATGTGGGTCAAGGTTCATGAAAGGAACAACACAGCTGCCTTTCTGCTCCTTCTGCAGACCCGATCAAGCATGTAACATTATCTAGGTTACTTTGGATCTTAGGTCAGAACATACACTAATTCTGGCACAGCCAAAATTGAAATTCACCTGCCTCAGTTTATCATTAGGAATAATCAAATTCATTTAGATATATATTAAGTTTTTGAATCATGCACATACCATAAAATTTAAATAATGTTTCTGAAAAAAATTAGACACATTAAATTCATAGAGCATAGAGTACAAGGGATTAGTGCAGTTGTTCCCAACCTGTGGGTCACGATCCCTTCGGGAGTCAAATGACCTTTTTACAGGAGTTGCATATCAGATAGCTTACATATCAGAAATTTCATTACAAATGTAACAGAATTCCAGTTATGAGGTAGCAACAAAAATAATTTTATGGTTGGGGTCACCACAACAAGACGAACTATAGTAAAAGGACACAGCATTAAAAGGTTTAGACCCTCACTGGATTAGAGGGACACTGAAATGTAAGCTTCATTTCTGAGAACAAATCTAGGGTTAAGAATGACTGAGTGACTTACCTAACAATTAGTTTAGAACTAGAAAAGATCTAAACTAACTCAGAAAGCTTATGATATTAAACAATTTTACTGGGCATATAAATATACACTTAGGAGAGCAAAATGAGTTAAAGGGCACATGGGGCTTGACTTCTGGAGCTTTTGTTAAAAACTCTGTGTGTGTGTGTGTGTGTGCTCACGAGCACATGTGGGCATGCACTAGTGTGCATAAAACATACATATATATATATACATATATATAATATATATGTGAATATGACATGCATATAAATACATGTATATCCAAAGATCATTTTATTTTAATAATAGGAAAAAAATCAAGAGTTGACCAACTCAGGCCAAGGCCAAGCCGTCTAACTAAATTACAGAATTTAATATTTGCCACAACTCTTCCAACATAAACAGATTTAAAAGACAAGCAGCCTCAAATTAGGTGGCTGTTGGCCAGGCTGATTCTACTCAGGGACACAGAAGAGCATCCTGGTAAATACGCTTGTCCTTATCCTCGAGCTAACAACAAACACCACAAACAAAAAAGATATTCAATGCTTTTGCTCTCTTTGTTTCCAGGGAGTATTGTGAAAGTAATTATTCTGTTGTATTTAAGAGGCCTATTTCATGGATGGGAAAATGTATTAAATTTCATTTGGCAGTTATTCAATTCTAGTTAATGTTATCGCCAGAGATAACTGCTTCCAAACAGGCTTTCAGACCCTGGTCCCTCCTACTCTACCATAATCCTTCTAAAAGACCAGGATGGGGACTTTTGGCAAATGTCATCTATCCCTGTCTAGACCTATGTAACAGTGGAGCAAAACCAGATATGTTATTGGAACTTTTGGTTTATTGAAAACTGATGCTTGTTATTGATTGCTTCCGATTTTTAGAAAGTACAAAAGGAACAAGAAAAATGGGACCAAAAAAGAAGATACCTGATTCTCTTTTTACTCTTTTCATATGTTTTTGAAACACACACACACACACACACACACTCACACACTCAAATTGGGGGTGGCTCCCTGTTATTCTGACTAATTGACACAACAAAGATTTTTGGTGTTCAAAGACAATCTGCCCATAAAATATCATTTGTATATGACAGTTAAAGGATACTCAATTTCAGCTTCTGTCACCTTCTTAGATCTCTGTCATATTAGAGGAAAGCAAACTTATATTCACCCATGTGCAAAATCCCATTTAGGCAAACAGTGGATCCTTTAATGAGGTAGAAAGCAGAAGAAAGATTGTTTATTATTGGTTCGTGCTTGGTGCTCAGAGCTCCTGCAAAGCTAGCAGGGGATCAATACTGCAAGGAATGTACCAAAGACCCAGGGGCTTGTAGGAAACAAAACAGAATTCTAGAGGCCAACCATTGTAGGGAAAATTCTATCATCCAGGATATCCTTGAACCATGAGTACAATTCCCTAATTGCTCAGTTTTTGAAAATTATCACATCTTTGTAATCATTCACATGATTAAACATTTCAAGGACTTCTCACTGAAAGCAGGTCTGGGTACAGTTCCTATATTCTGATTTCCTTGACTCTTTAAACGTTACTGGGAGATGATTTCATAACTGTTGTGAGAATACCTAATTTTTTCCCTAGAAATCCCACTTTGTCTGTGGTTTCTTTTTGGGTAATTCTTAGGCATTTAATTAACGCTTATTCTGAGATGAAATAATTTTTAAGATGATTTAAAATTTTCAGAATCGACTAATTTTATGTGTATGAGTGTTTTCCCAGCATGCTCCTGGAGTATATGCACCATCTGCATGAAGTGCCTGAAGAGTTCAAAGGAGGGTTCAGGTCCCCTAGAATTGAAATTACAAATGACCGAACCACCGTTTAGGTGCTGGGAACCAAACCTAGGAGCAGTCAATGCTGTTAACCACTGAGCCATCTCTGCACCCCCTTCAAATGATTTACATAGAGTCTAATTGATTGTGGCTTTAGTAGTATTTATCTGTCACATGACCAACTAGGCCACTCCCCTAAACTATCCACCAAAATGGTTATAGCTCTGCAATAGGGCTCTAAAGATGTAAACTGGTAAAAACTGGATTCAGTTTGGTTTTCTTTTTCTAAGTCTCATGTATTGGAACTGTTTCGTTCTTCCCTTCTGTATTTCCACTGTTCAGTGACTCCAGCTCTTTACCTCATTTTCCTACCGTGGGGGTGATATCAGGATGCAGTGGGCCAGGTAGGGACTGGGGCGGTGATGGGGGAGCAGGGTACTAAATCTGTTGTATGGAACTAACATCGATTCAGCTGTAGTGAGCCATGCCCACCTAGCACCGGGATTATGGCGAGGAGCTGCAATTATCTGGAAGCAGCTTCTTTTGTTTAGGAGCCAGTTGGACACTTGCTGCACACTGGTAACTGATTCCCTGAAGCACGTCTGTGTGTGCATGCTCTTGCAGCTGACTTCCCTGCAAACAAACGATCTTGGAGCTCCAAAGACTGTCCGTCATTAGAGGCATACTGTGACATTCAGCATCTACTAATAGTTTCCCTATTTGCAGGGAGCTGAGGAAGGGCTCGGTGCATGTACAGAGAGGGTGGATGAAGTCCTGAGGAAGTGTGTAAGTTGTTGACACAGGGAGGGCCATGTCAAAGAACTGTACCTCAGACCTATGGAGATGCCAAAGCCTTTCCACCAAAGGGGAAGCTCAGAGTGATGGTCGAGTCTTACTCTGGCCAGAGTGTGAAAGGTTGGCAACACGTGCAAGTAGCAACCATGGATGTTTCTAACCTGATGCAGCTCGCCTAGAGAAACCTCCTACTGAGACTAGTTAACCCCTTCCTCTGCGTTATACATAGGAGACACGCGGAGTCTCGGGTTGTTAGCAGCTGGTGCAGCTCCATCAGAGCAGACATAACCATCTGATCCCAGCCTCTGTGTCTATGCCTTCCCTTTGTTTTGTGCTCATCCTTTCTTCACTTGCTTTCCTCCCCAGCCAGGTTCCCAGTACCAGGCTGTGCAGGACACATGCCTATAGTAAATATTTGTAGAAGGAACAGAGGTATAAAGAAGTCTGCCCAAATGAATGAAATACATTTTGCCCATCTCTTTGTAAATCTTCATCTTTGGAGTGATATATTCTTTTCCCAGGATTTGGTCCCTCAGCCAAGGTTCAGCATAGTTGGTGTTCTACGGGCCAAGTCCACAAGTTCCATCTTCTGCTGTTGCTCTTACCCTGGACACCAGGGGACTATCTCAGTTGTCTCTTATTTTAAAATTGATCAATCTGAATCTTTTGCTTTCTACGCATGACTCCTTAGGGGCTGGGCTCCCTAAATCATTACTGTGGGCCAAGTAAAGGCCTTCCTGCTGGGCAAGTCTCTTCTCCTGACCTCCTGAAAGCTTGTTCATATCCTCTATATCCTCTATAAACACAGGCCTGTCTCTAACCCCTTCCAGACAGTGGAGATCTCCATAATTTGGCCACTGCTTTGCTGGACCTGGGGAGGACCCTATTCTAAGTCATTAAAGGCACCACACATAAAACACAGCCAAGGTGCTGTCAGCTGGCACCAGGCACAGACTTTAAACTTTGCTACACATAAAGCCAAGGCCTGCTGGGCTTGTGAATGCCACAGGTGCAAGGCATGGCTCCAGAGCACAGGACATTACTGTCATTACAGTGTGCAGGAGGTGACTGTTCCCTAAACACCAGTGGTGTGGATCCAGGAGAAGAGGTCCTACATTTGATAATGCAAATAGCTGTCTTTGCATGTTTCTGACCAATGACAGACATTCCATTTAACTTAGCAAATACCTTTCAGATGTCCATATGCCAGACACTCTTTAGGTACTCACAGGAAAAAAAAATAACATTAGACAAGCATATCTATGAATTAACAGACACATTGTAATGGTGGCATAATATCATTATGATATAGGACAAAATAAAATGGATTTCTTAAAAGAGAACAAGGTCACAGAGGGTTTAAAGGATGATGAAGTCATATCTATTTGGAAAAACCAGGGCAACTGAGATAAGTTTGAAGGACAAGGAGGATTTTGATGGCAGTTTTCTAAACCTATCTGTAATAGTCTGATATTTGACACTAATTACATAATCTCCCACTGTAATGGAAAATTTATATTTCTACATCAATAAATGGCATTAGGCAGTGTCTCTCTGCCTCCCTCCATGTCTTTGTCTGTCTGTCTGCCCCACCTCGTGTGTGTGTGTGTGTGTGTGTGTGTGTGTGTGTTTGTGTCTAACTCTGTGTCTTTCTGTCTCTCTGTACATGAAGCAAGCAGCTAAAGGCTCTGTGTTAACATGTGTTTTCATATTGTCAGACTACATATCTCTGACAGAAAGCAGATTTTTGTGCAGACCATTCTAAAGCTCAACAACTCTGCTACAAAGCAAATACACAGAGCATTCTGGACACACGTGGCACCTCACTGTATGTGAGTGTTATTGGCTCAAATGATTCACTCTTATTTAACTGTGATGAAGGCTTTCATCTCCCAGCTATACAGTAATGGTTTCCATATGACCAGTGGCTGCTATAAATAAGATCAAAAGCAAAAGAACGGATTTAATAAAAGAAAATGACATTAGGAGTAGCATTAAATCAAGGAAAAATGCCAATAGCCACTTTTTTTTAATTCTTCCTTTCTTCCGGGGGTGGGGCGAGATCACAATGCACTAAGTACCTTGTTCAATATTCCATGGCGTCACCACAAAGAGCAGGTGTGTAGAAAATTTAACTGTGTATGTTTGACCATAGCAAAGGTTTAGTGGAGGATGGTGATGGAGAAAGGGAAGGGTAGGAGGCACAACGGCCGCTTTAGAGTCACTATCGAAAAGCAGGAACAGACCCAATAGCTAGTTTGATGCTGTGAAGTCTGCGGTGGAACGTACCCAGCAAAGGCCTTCGCTTCTCTCTGCCCCTTTCTGCCCTAGTTAATGGGGACAAACTTTTTGGTAATCTCAGAGAATCACAACATTGCTCAACTCTAGTACATGTGTTCTGAGAAAGGAAGTTTTTTTTGGCAAGGCAGAATTGTTATACAGAGCCAACTTCCCAAACAGATTTTCTTCTATTATTTTTTTTAAGAGTTTACAATGTTAATCTCAATTCCCGACTGGATAAACAGCTGTTAGTAACTGCCTGCTTGCAGAGGAAGAGGAGCTTATTTCTCTTCATCCTCAGAATGGGTACCTGCCCTGCCCTGATCTCTTGTGGGTTCTCATGTTTCTGTTTTGCTTTTTTCAAAACTACTTCAATGTGAATTGTGCCAAGTGGGCTTCATTTCTCCCTTTTCCCTTAGATAGCTTAAAGAAAAGTAAAAAAAAAAAAAAGCTGCCCAGACCCAGGCAGTTGGGCTATGACTTATGTAAAATAGTAGTTATTTCACTACTGGTGTGTTTAAAGAGGAATTTCAAGCACTGAAAACCTCAGAGGAGCTATAGAACCTCAGACCCTTGGATCTGTAGCCCTGGAGAGGAAATGACCATTTTGGATTCCTTCATACTGAGCTAATTATTCTCTCAAGGGCTAGCTGTGTTCAAGGATACTCTGTTTCTAACCGTATTGCTAATGTGATTACTTACTTCAATCGGCTGGTGTCCTAAACACAGGCGCAAACTTCGCCACTTTTTCCTCTAAGAGGAAGTCCCCTGCAGCAGATCCAGCCAGCCCCTGGTAGCTTTCTCACTTGTCCATGAGCACCTGCTTTAACAGTGACCTCAGTTCTCTATCTCAAGATTCAGACAGTTCTCAAAACAGCTTTTAAAACAAAAACCAGCTGTTTCCCATCTAGTCTGCAGGAGGAAAATCAGGCAGCTTACAGCAACATTACCCAGAGACTACCATTCTCCAATAACTTTCACACACTCACGGCTCTGAGCAGAGCTGCGCCTGTGCAGAGGCTGGGGAGGAGGCGTCTGTGAAATGAAAATGTGCAAACTCAGTCCTGTGGCTTTTCACAATACATCCAATTAGCCGCTTCCAAGGGCGTGTGGCTTTTGTACAACGATGCTTCCCCTTACTAATATCGGACAGATCTTTTGGCTACACTCAGCCTTATGGCTCTCAGATGATTTATGGATAGAGGGGACGCCATAATTAAGCACAACTGTGAATTTCAACCAATTAGATCTGACAGAAAATGTAACTTCCCGTCTTTCAGTTTTTAGTCTCAAAGCTGAAGTTTTCCTAAACTCTCTTCTTGCTTCAAACCCATTCTTTTCGGTTTTGTTTTGTTTCATTTGTTTGAAACACATGTCTTTTAATCGGCTAAAATACTAGATTTGAAAAATTTACGGCCACAATAAAAGTTAAACTAACACAACAGCCAGGGAATTTGAAGAAATATAAAATGGCCAAGGCCTCAGTTTGGCTTTTAAACAGTGCCAAGCTACACCAATATTTTCTGTTTTGGTATGAATGACATAACCATATTACTTCATGAACTGCTACTTTAATTCCCAAGGGTGGAAAATTCCATGAGTTAATTTAATTTGGATGTAAAAAAATATATATACACGAAACCTCACTCTTTCCTGTGGACTTTCACATGCAATGCTCAAACCGACTGCTGGCGCTGCTGCCCCATGGGGGAGGGGCTTGGAGCAGCCTGGGCTACCAGCTGCAAGGTCAGACCATCAGGCAATTTCCTTGCTGCTCTTTGAGTAGATAAGCACCTTTCATTCTTTTTAATTCTTTTGAAACCACATTTATGCTCTGGTTTCTCTAGCATGCCTCTCTGTAACTGTTATAATCCTGCACTACGTTCAGTCTTTTCCTAGGCTGATTATTTCCTGAGTCACTCTGTAATTCTACTTTGTCCTAAACTGAGGCATGCACTGTACTACAGGTTGGCCAGGACAAGTAGCCCTGAAATCCTAGACTCTCACTCCTCTAAGGAACTCCACTATGTCCAAAGTCAGCTGAGACGAAAGGAAGGAATGAAGGTCTGGGTTTCCAGATGTACACAATGTATACTTTTTTCTCCAGAAGCGTCTGCTCTGAGAAGGTAGAGGCAATAGATTTTTTTTTATATATATATTTTTTTACAGTTCTAGGACTGTTCATATATCAAATTATGGGCAGTTTAGTATTGTTCTCATATTTAGTAAGGAGTTTGATAACAACAAAAAGGATGCAGAGGTACTGAAAGTATTTGCTTGCCTTTTCCTCCATCATTTAAGAAGAAAACAACCAACATTCGAAGTATCATGAAGCTAGAGGGTTTGTTTGAAGTGTGCGTCTCATTTTCACACATGAAAATGGAGAAGTGGGCAGGTTTTTAAATCCTGTTTGCTCACAGCACATGGCTTCAGGATGTTCAATAAATGTGTTGGGTTTGTTTGCTCCAGGAGCGCAGAAAGCAGAGGATTGGGGCTACACATCTAAGCAGACAGACTTTCCACATCACAAGGCCTGAATTTGAATAAAAACGCTATGGGAGATCAAAGAGAATGTACCTAGTGGAACCCTCAGTGGTGTCTGTGGGGCTGGAGGTCTAGCCTCGGCTCCTTGGGTGAAATGGTCTCATGGTGCTGGCTACACGGAGTCTCTGATTGTTGCTGAATAAAAGCAGAACTCAACTGTGACATGAGCTTAAGGATTCTGAAGCTCTTGTTGAACAAAGAATCCCTAGTTGGGAGAATTTTTCAAAGTTCTTCTCTTTTCATCTCCCTAAAGTATTTTAAAGTATGACAGGAATATTGAAGAACCATCCTTCAGTGGAGGTTGCTAATCTACTCTCAAGAACATTTGATAATCAAGGAGATTATCAGAGTCAGGGGAATTCTAGAGGCAAGCAACTATCCTGATTTTAAAAATAAAACCTCTCAGTAATAGAGTAATGGCTGAAACACGACACTGAAGATTACACTCCTTGGTGAAATTCTATAACGGGCTATTTAAGTCAGTGTCTATGTGCTGTGTAGGATAGCAACGACCCCATGGACTCAATTTGGCTTAAACAAAAACAAGTTCCTCTAGACAAACCCCATTTCCTCACTCCCAGCGGGTGTGTGCATGCCTGGACTGGAGTCTTACTACAACAGGGTGGACATTTTATAGCAGAAGCACCGTGAACAGAATTAGCAGACAGAACTGGCTGTGACCGAAAACTCCAAGAGCATGGACCAGTGTGGAGAGAATGAATGTTGTCTTGAACCTTAGGGCTTTTTGATCCATGTTCTTCCCTGGCCAGCATTTTTATTGGTGGCTTTGATGTGGACTTTAAAGGCACACATCACATCTGCCAGTGATAGAGCTGGCAGAGAATATAACTGAATGAGGGCGTGAAGTAGCCTTATAGACTGGAGACAGATGGAAGGGGGACGTGTGAGATTCAAAGGGGTTCTGGACATGTATATCTACTAAGTCCATCAGATCAGAGGCAGCACGGATGCCTAGTCATGGTTTATAGATTACAAGTTCAATATATGTCAACAAGACTGTGAAGGCATCAATATTAGCAAATAATACTTTTGCTTGACAGAGTGAGCAGGATGTGGGAGAGGGCAAATGAGTAAGTCCACCCTAAAAATCCCTTGAGTATCATGTGCATTTTGAGATTCCATTCGCTAAAAGTTCCTTATAGTGGGACAGAGGAATCTTTGTTCAAGCTAGACAGCATGCAACTAATGGGGCTTCTGAGGGGGACTCAGAAGTAGTTCAGTTGTAGGTTGATATTTGAAGATATAGATGCTGACTTTAAGGAACAGAAAACACTGAATAGTCTCTCTACAAATACAAGTCCCATGTGTGTATATTGGATTTGACTTGGGAGCAATTCCTGTGGGCAGAGAAGCACTGTACAGAAAGGCAGAAGTGGACAAAGGTAGAATTTGCAAACTGTTGAGAGAAACAGGTTTTATAAACAGGGGAGGTGCTGATCAATATCTTGGTAGATAATCTGTATGGAGATTTGAGTTGAGATGACCTTTAAAGTCCCTGGAGTTCTGTAGTAATGACTGCACACACATGAAGCATGCACCCAAGCACATGTAGAACTTTCTGGACTTAAGATCTGCGAAGACTGAAGGGACTGATGCCTCTGCTCACCATTTGTCAGGCAAAGTTCCTGTTTTCAGTGTGTGCCATGATGATCCGTCAGGCAATGCTATTCAGGAAGCAAAGTGATAGCACCCAATGGGTACTCTGTTAAATAGTTCAGTATGAATGATAGAGATACATTACTGCTCACTAATGAGAGTCCAGGGACAACTGAAGAGTGTGCTTGAATTCATTACCTCAGCATAAGGAAAAGTGTGGCCATAAGACCATTCATTGGCTTAAAACTGTTGGGGTACTGGGTAAGAGGGGACACGTACTGCATAGGATGTGGTGGGAAGGATCTTGGGAGCATGACTATAGGTCAGTGGTAGAATACTTGCCAAGCATTTACAAGGCTCTGACTCCAATCTCCATCATTATTATTGTTAAAAAGCTAGTACAGTTGCTGCTCTGTCTGCTGTTTCTAAGTCTTAGTTCAACAATTAACTGGCCAAGCAAGCATGGTCGAATCACTTCCCCTTTGTGGATCTCAGTCTTCAGTGGCAAACAATGGCAAGAGGCTGACTTTTAAATCACTTTCAGAACCTAAACTCAGTAATCCAAACTCAAGTATGCAAGCAGAAGTGAATTGTTTGCCCACGAAGTCTTTGGTTCTCTAAGTTCCTTCATGCTCCGAGACAGCTAGAGAAAGATTATTGCTCCCTTGATATGAATTCTTGAATGAATTTTTGAACCAGTAACACTCACTGAAAAGAAGGAAGTGGAACTAAGATTTACGTTCGGAGGGCAAGCATGGGAGACAAGCTTCACAGGATTCCTCCATCTCTCTTAATCAGCCGTAGCTCTTAAGAGATTACTACTGTTAGGTCCTGTGGTATAAGCTTATAAGCCAAGTGAGGTGGGTGGTAATGAGAAAGGAAGATTGAGAGTTCAAAACCACCTTGAGCTAGAAGAGTAGGTTCAAGGCAAACCTGAATATAATAGAGAAACCCTACTTCAGATTTAAAAAGGAAGGGGAATGAGGGCCAGAGTCATAGCTCAGTGGTAGTGCACTTAGACAAAGCCCTGGGTTTTGTGTACCCCCCCCTACACACACACACACACACACACACACACACACACACACACACACACACACACACAGAGCACTTCTCCTAAATCAGCTCATCATGATGCTGTCCCTTCTAGATAAGAGAGTCCCTCTTTTCTTATTGGGTCTAGTGGACAAGCATACAGCAATTGGTTTAAAGATAGTGGTTCTTTTCAACTAGTTTGTGAGCTCCCCTGAGACCAGAGACCATACCTAAGCACAGTTCCTGACACTAGTTACCACAGCTAAATGTTCTTGAGATGAACAAGCAGAATTTACTCAAAAAAAGGAACTGAGAACCAGAATCATTACACATGGACAATAAATACAGCATCGCTGAGTCTATCTACAGGTAATCTACAGGGACACACAGAGGGCCACAGGAAGACATGTTTGATGTCTGTTTTGTCCCATTAAGAGACAATGTGAAGTCATCTTAAAGGCTTCTTTCAGGCCTCATTTGTGAGTATGAATATCTAATGAATATGGAAGAGAATTGGCTTTGGGAGACTGTTTCTAAAGCAGTTTGCAGGATAGCAGAAGATTTAAATGCCAAGATTGACTATGAGATGTGTGAGGATGTGGTTAAGAGTTCCTAACTAGGTAAGAGACAAACCCAACTGTTTCCTTCTCCTCTCCATGCAGTTTTGACTTTGACAGGGAAGGAGGCTGTTATGGTAAGAAACATTACTTAATGACTCAAAACTATAACCTTAGGGATTCAAGAGGGAAGAGGTTACAACTCTTGGCCACTTGGCATGTACATGGTGACTTAGGAAGGCACTTTGACAAGGATGTTTTACCCTGAGCATGCTACACCTGCACCCTCCTCCCCATACTGGAGAGAAGGAAGCTGCTCTGGCGAACCAGACCATACAATACATAGAACCTTCTTCTATCAACCAACATTTATCAAGATCCCAAAATCACAAACTCTGCACCAAATATGAGTTATGAAAAGGTGTGTTTATAATTTCCAGGAAGGAGGTATGGAAGTCAAACAGATCTTGGAGTAAGGTCTCCAGACTTAAATGTGGCTATAGGTCTTAACTTGTTAGAATTCATGAGGCTTGTATCACCAATCCCGACAGCCAACATGGTACCCCTTGCTGGACTTTCAGGAATGCCACCTGAGATGCTGTGACCAGAGCCTATATCAGAGGGGCCAAGCTGGTCTATTCCCTGGGAGGGAGAGCACATATAAAATGTGGCACTCTAGGACCATACAGCAGCCAGGCATAGAGAAGTGGCACCCATAAAAGATGCTCAGCTCTGTGAAGCTGGGTAAGATAACTATCTGGAAGTGTTATGACTCATTGTGCTATGTGATGGAGGTGCTGGGGGTACAGAAAATGACTGTTATAAACAGAAGTGGCAACGGATGGCTTCCTGGAAGAGGAAGGGTTTGTCAGAACTTTGACAATGGGTGAGAAGAGAGAAGTGGACAGGGCGGATGAACCTAGGACATATGCAAACGAAGTACTTAATGGGGTCAGTTCTGGTAATGCGAATACACTGGTATGGCTGGAAAACCTTTGCAAGACATAAGGCTTTTGGTAAATAATCAAGGGTCTTGACTGATGAGCTAGGGAGCTGATCCTATTCTTACAGATAATGAAAATTCCTTCAAAGTTTCTGAGAAAGGAAAAGTGGTCAAATAATGCTATCTAGAAAGCCCCGAGTATCTGCCATTCACTTCAGTGGTATAAGCCATGTCGGGATGTGTGTGTGTGTGTGGGGGGGTGGTCCCTTTTAACGTATGAATAATTAGTAAATTACAGAAGGCCAAAGGAGACATTTTGAAACTCAAAACTAAGTGCAATATATGAGCAGTTAAAGGAGATAACACACTAGCTGAGGCAGGACTACAGTTTTCTCCACCAGTTAAGCTGCTGCAGAAAGGAAGGCTTCCATCATCGTCCAACGTACCAGGCCATTTTGTTTTGATATTTAGGAGGCAGGGAGGGAAGAAAGAGGAGCGTGGAGGTCAAGACCAGTTAGAGCTGTCTGTTCTTTAATCAGGAGGAATCAGGAGGTAGAGTTAGAAGGGAAATTTACTCAAAACAAAACCAGCCTTGGGATGAGTCTCAAGTTTCTGCACCTCAGTTCCACTCCAGAACAACAAAGGAAGGTGTGGAGCTGAGAGCCGGCTCTTGCCAGCCCCTCCTGCCCTGCTTCCTGCACATACCTCCACCGCTACTTTATTTCCTGCAGCTGGCCAAGGTTGGAACGCCTGTTTCATGTATTAAAATCCAAATGTGGAAAACGTTACCAGCATCCTTCTTGAATTTTTGTTGTTGTTAGGGGTAGAGGGGACTTTTCTTTTTTCTTTTTTGCTTCCTCTCAAAACTATTTTTTTTTTATTGTGGAATGTGTCAAAAGGTCAAAGGCTAACTTTATACTGACTAAATTCAAAAAACATTTCCTTTGTTCTTAGGTTTTAGTTTTAGAATTCATACAGGTTTCTGTTCAAAAACGATTTGCCAATGCAGTCTCTTTCAAGCACTTGAGGAGTTGTCGGCACTCTTAGGGACATGCTGCGTGGTTTCTAGAAAGTGAAGAAGATGACAAGTCCTCTGTAAGAGTCAAAGGGCTTGGGCTGCTGACACATCTCTGGAGCTAGGCCATGATCTAGCTGGCTCTACAGTTCCTCCTTGGAGTGAGGGCGAACTTCTGTTAAAAGAACTGACAACTTTACATTTTCTATATAGTATCCCAGCAACCATATCTAAGAGGTGTCTGTATAATATTGGCCAATCATTTGCCTTTTTAAAACTGTTCAGTTCTATTCTCTCTCTTTACTTTCCATTGGGGTCAGTTCAACTTCCCCTCTCCAAAAATAATTCTAGTGTTTTTTTTTTGTTTGTTTGTTTGTTTGGTTTTTTTTTTTGGTCTTTTTCTCCCCCCCCTTTTCCTCTTGTCCCATCTCAGAATCAGACTCAAAGAGGCAACTCAAAGGTCAAATAACTCCAAAAAGCCTCAATGTACAGTTTAATACATTAAAGAAATGCTTAGCCTCCATATGGTATTTAAGAACAAACTACGTATTTATGGAAAAGACAGTTTTTACATCAATGTTGGGTGCATGCCGCATCCGGCTAACATATGCAAAGTGAACACAGCTACAGAAATTAGTCTATTTTTCTCTTGATTGAGAACAGATATACATAACTGGTTATAAGGCACAGATCTGGATTTTAATAAAGCCAGATTTCTTAATTAAAAGCAGTGTTGTTTAAACACTGCAGTCAGGGGGAAGAAAGGAGAGCTGTACAAATGAAAACCTCATATTAAATGCATCCCTAGTGTTTAACACATTACCTGAGGCCAGGCTAAATTAAAATCTAGACTTGCCTTTGTAAACTCTTCAGCAACTGCCAATGAACATGCAAACAATTTTTACTCAGTGATGGATTTTTAGGGTAGAGGTCAAGATAAGGAAAAACATAAGGGAAAAAAGATTTAGCATTGGCATTCAAAAATATCTTTCCACATTTTAGAAGTGAGTTCATTGCTTCTATTTATAAACGCACATTTTTTGGTTTCTAATCGGTTGCAGGTTTCAGTATTATACTGTGCAGGGTGGCACTCTGCATCTTGGTCTTTCAATTAAGAGAAATTGAAGAAGGAGCAAAAAGCTGCAGGAGGTTTTGCAGTGATTTTGCACTTCCGTTTAGGAGCATCCTGGAGTGGGAGAAGCTGCTGCAAGCACAGAGTGGACCACACCCAGGCCATCCGGAAACCCAACACAGATCAAGCAGGGCAATAGGATTTTCACCAACAGATATGTGCAAGGGACAGAACTACTCAAAAATCGTGAACTTACACCAAAAATGGTGAAACTTACACCATTATCAGCTAACTCTTATCACTTAATATTTTTTCTAATAAACAGTCTCTGACACCCCTACAAAGGGAAAATACTCAACTGATTTCTAGCCTCCAACCCTGAGACTGAAAGGCATCATTTTAGTCTCTTAAAGACAAACCAAACCAAACCAAACCACACTACCCTCATATTTGGAATATCACTGATATAACATGAACTTGACTTGCGGGCTCTGATCAAAGTTATCAAGATGAATAACTGAAATTATGAGCAGCGATCTAGCAAATTACTGATACCTACGTGGACTGAAAACACGTGCCCATATAAATACTTGTGCAGAAATACTCGAAGGAGTGTTTGTTTGTTTGCAAGTGTCAAAGAGGGAAGGCAGCCATAGGAACTGTCAGCTGGTAAGTGGACAATGTAATGTGCTCTATAGAATGGCAAGAAAAACAAGTAAAACTGTAGAATGTGGTAAAACATAGATAAACCTTAAAAAGATAAAGTGAAAGAAGTTAATCAAAAAAACCTAATAGTTTAATTCTGTTTCAATGAAATGCCCAGAATCTACAGAGACAAGAAGTAACTTGGTGATTGCCAGGAGTGTGTGTAAGGGGTATGAGGTGGGTGGGAGAATAACTATTTGATGGTTGTATGGCTTTCTCTTTCTTTGTACAAAAGGCAAAACTATTCTAGAATTACACTGCCATGATGGTCACACAATCCGGTGAACACCCTAAAACACACTGAATTGTATGCTATCAATATGTGAGTTATCCATATAGTGAATAATATCTCTCATAAAGTGATTCTTACAAAAACAGTAGCAGTAGTATTGACACTTGCAATTTTAATTCTACATAAATAGAGTCCACTTACCATGAGTGAATGTCTGTTGGCTGAGAGAAGGCCAGTTCCATACCCTGAGCCCAGACTACCCATTGCTCCGTTGTGAGAGGGTCCGATGATCCCGTGCATGTCTCCATGGCCACCAGGCACAGCTGTGGAAGGGCCCACTGCGTGATTACGGAGAACATGAATTGCATCATCCAGTCTTTCTAAACGGTCTTCGATCCGGCTTTGCTGTTGGTTTGTAAGTGAAATGAAATCTGATTTAGTTTGAAATGCATGCACAGGTTACACAAGCAGAATCCTGAGCTGCTACAGACCAGTTTGAGTTTCAGAATATGTTTCCAATAAAGTTTGTTTCCTTAGAACAATAATAAAAATAAATAATGTCCTTCCTAGAAAACTGGTGGAAAATGTTAATGTTAAAGTTATAGCGTTATTTTTCATGAACAAAGTAAATTCAATAATTCTTTGAGGATATTATTATGTACATATGCTACACTGGACTCCATTAGCTTGAAAGAGAACTGAGATTTATGTTAACAGAGGAAAGCATGCATTGAATTTGAGGAACACTTTGGCAAGCACTGACTGAAGGGCTAAAATATTAGTAGTGGAAACATGATCTATTTTTGGTTTTAAAATTAAATTTACTTCAAGTCAGAGACAAGTAAAGGTTTAGGCAACTTTAAGCCCCCTTCCTCCCCTACTTTTTTATCTGTAATCAATATCAACCTGAATGTGTGCATATAGGGAAGGGGTTCAGAAATATTCAGCAAAAATATCTTTAAAAAAAATTCTGTCACCCAAAGTTTATCAAAGCACAAGACTAAAGAATAACAAAGATTTTGCTTGATCATCTACCCAGGACCTACAGCAGATTTCAAAGACCATATGGCAGCAGAGAATTCCTTATCTTATGCAATTAAAAGCCAATCACACGCTCCCTCCATTTTAGACATTAGGATCCTAGTTTTCTTCAACTCTATAAGGCCTATGCTATAGCAAACAGTGAAGAAAAAGTACACAATTTTGTCCTCCTTTTATACTGTGATTAATATACATCAATTATTGCTTGCCAGTGTACACATTAAAATACACCATTTTATCAATGCATATTAAACATGTATTCATAGACAGGACTGACCTGTCTTACTTACATACAGACATGAAAAGTGAAGTTCAAAAATTTAGTGAATTAATTACTCTGTGTCTTATTGTCAAAAGGTAGTAGTCAGTGTTGGAAACTACCTTCTCTTTTCCTTTTCCCTCTTTCTTTCCTTCTTTCTTCTTTCTTTCTTTCTTTCTTTCTTTCTTTCTTTCTTTCTTTCTTTCTTTCTTTCTTTCTTTCTTTCTTTCCATCTTCCTTCCTCCCTTCTGTTCGTCCATCTTTCCTTCCTTCCTTCCTTCCTCTTCCATCTGTCTGTCTCTGTCTGTCTGTCTGTCTCTCTCTCTCTCTCTCTCTCTCTTTCTCTCTCTCTCTCTCTTATCTTCACTGTTTATACTAGATATACTATATATCTTTGCTGTTTTATACTAGAACATGTTCGGTTCTCCTTTGGTTTCCAATGCACTATGCAAACAGATGTACCAGCTCTACTGCCTGAGAAAAGCAATTTCTAATTATTCTATACTGACGGGAAGAATGTGTGTCTAATAGAGTTAGTCTATGGGACAGAACATTTTGATTTGGTGGGCTTGGAAGTTGAAGGGCATCCCTAGCCTGCTAGCTCTGCTACTTACTTGACTGAAGAAACATTACTAACTTCCTCCATGTCTACAATTTTTAATCTATAAAGGAGAAGATGATGGTAGATAGTTGGGTCAATGTAAGCATGAAGTCATCTAGGTGCCTGGCATACTTCCCAGCTAACAGTTCTCTGATGGAGGGAGAGATCGCAACTTAGGAATCCTTGTGAGTGTTCAGAATATAGGAGAAATCCAATCTGTGGTCCACAGCTATGTACCAACCTCTCTAGTTCTACTGCTGAATAAAGCCTGGTTTTGATGGCTAGCCTATGGAGAGCATCCTGCGGAGGATAAATACTTAGATCAACTGAGCTATCTGGATGGAGTCTGCCAATGAAAGAGCTTGGGCAGTGGGCATGTTTGCTTTCTGGGCTGTTGCCTTTATTGGCTAAAATGCACAGCTAGATAATCCATTCAGCCCATAAAGGAAGAAGACCATGAGGAAGGAAGACACTCATCTCTGCATTTTCATCTGCAGATTTGCCTTTAAAAAGTAAGTTAAAAACGAAGACGCTAGCCCCTGAATCACAGACAGGCTCCCATGGGTGGAGATAGGGAAAAACTTGCATTCTTCAGGGTCTCATCTCAAAACATGCAAGAAGAGCAAAAAACTCAATCCAGAGACAGAATTAGGCTCCCCATCACTTTTGACTCATGGGTGCACACCAAACCTGCACTGTGCAGGGCTGTTTCTTGCATAATTCCAGCTCCACCCACCCTAAGCTAAGGAAGATAAAAGTGCCAGACTTTGAATCATCCTGTGAGTATTTATAATATGAATTAAACCCATGGAACTGTTCAGCTATTTCCCCTGGAAGACTAGTCACTTCCTTAGAAGTCAAATTGCTGGATTCCTTTCTACAGGAACCACAGCAGATGGGGACATAAACGGTAGGCCTCTTGCTTGAGGTTAGGAGGAAACGGCCTACAGTTACCTTGCAGGCAGGGAGGAGGAAGATAGCATCTTCAAGTGTCCCAGTCCTTACACTTATATGCTCATTGCTCCGGATTGTTTCCCAAAGAAGCAGGGAGGAGAGCACTATACTAAGCTCCTAGGATGATTCTTTATCTCCTACCAGGTCCTAGGTATTTGGAGCCCTGGGCTTCCATTCTTGATGCATCTAGATCACCATCTCCAAACAGAGATGAGCATCCTAAAGATGCCATCTCCGACAAGCTGGTGGTCCTGATGTCGACTTCAAGTAGCAATCATTGAAAATTAGCACCGCAGAGTGACAGAAAAAAGGAAAACCTCATCAGAGCGTGTCAGACCTGAGAGGCGACATACCAGCGAGTGCAAGGGTCCTTCATAATTGGGAGATGAAGAGGCCTGTCCTCCATTTCTAGACCAAACAGCGGTGCCTGCTAATATTGAAATGAGAAAGACAATCAGATCTGTGTGCACTTAAATCCAGCAATACTTCAAAAAGAAGCAATGTTGATTTCTATTAGTCAATATGACAAATACACTTAGTCTTCCCAGATGAAAATCTGGAGGCCAGGAACATCTTTTAAAGGTAAAACATGTAGTCTTTTTATGGGCTGGCTCTCAGTGTCCTGGGTCTGCTCTGTAAAATGGAATATTTTATTGGTTCTAAGTTTCAGCTAGCAGGACTCCTTTGAGATATCTGTCACTGGAGATTGGAAAGTTGTGGTGCTTTCAAGGGTGTGGAGGAGGGATGGGGGAGGGCTAGGTCTTTACTGGAGGTCAGACTGTGTTCAACCAAAACTCCCTTGTCCATACATGAGAACTTTACTTATGTTTTAAAAATGTCTATGGGATGAGATAAACCTTTAAACACATATTTATTTATTATTTATTTTGGAGCTGGGAATCAAATTCTGTGCTAAGCACATGCTCTTTACAAGGGCCCCCTCAGAAACTTCTGGAGCAAATAAAGTTAGTTCACACCACTTCTCGAAAGAGGAAGGCACAAAACTCCCTAACATTAAGAGCTACATAGTTTCTTCCAAAGAGCCTTTCAGAATATACTCCCTATATCCAACCTACAAAATAAGAATCACTTTTAAATTGAAAACAGTTGTAATATTAACACCCACTATAGAAAACATATAAAGTCTATAATTAAAAAAAAAATAACTGTGATTTCTCAAGATCCTGTGCCTTGGTGCTGCCTGCATATTTAAAATCCATTCTTTTTGTCTTTCCTGGGTATGCCTGTATATTTTTATGCTAAACAAAAATAGGATATTTTGTTCAATTACTTTTCTTGACAGAATTTGGACAGAGCTGTTGGTGTGAAAATAGCAATCTGTCCCCTTATTTATATCTTCATAAAAGTTCTTTCTTCCTAACATGTGGTCTTTCGAAATGCATCACAAGGACCCAAAAAAGTGGCTTCCCTGCACTTGTTTTGGGCGGTTTCTCCCTACAGCAGGTTGCAGAGCCTGAGGGCCTGCTGCAGGTTTGTGCATCCTCCTCCCTAACCTCACACAGTGCGGCAGCAGGAGCATGCGCACCAGGTTCCCGAGCGCTCCTGTCTCTCATTGTTCCGGGTACAGGCTCGGCAAATCACCCAGTCTCCCCTTACTTGGGTGCACTTATGCACAAAACCAGGACATCTGACATGAGTTGTTCCCACGCTTCAGAGCACGGACCTAGCTGCTTTGTTTTAAGTGGTGAAAATGGCGTCCCACCTGCTTCCATCCTCCCCTCCCATTATCGTCTCAAGTCCTTTGTACTCAATCCTCCGCTGGTTTGGGAAACTGATATTTGAGATGATTTTTTGCCAAGACAGAACAGTACAATACTGAGCTTTCCTTTCCATTTGTGCTATGGATGAGGGGGTGGGTGGTGGTGGTGGTAGTAGCGGTGGTGGTGGTAGTGGTAGTGTTGGGGGGGTGGGTATTCTGTTACCATCTTAAAACCCCTCATTCTTCCAGGTTTCAGTTTGGTCACCCAGAACAGACTGACTTCAAGACCCAGGTGACCCTCTCACCGTCCTATTCTGTGAACTTCCTACACCAGAGAGACTGCCATCCCATCTGGGCTGCAGCCATTGTTTCTTAGACTTGTTCAGCAGTTTGAACCCTCTCGCTTTCTACGAGGGAAATCGGCTTACAGGGAGGCCTGTGAGGGCTGCATATAGGGAACAGAACGAGACTCAAAGATATAACATTAGGCAGAGCAAATCTATTCTAAATCCCAGTCGGGTCAGGTATACATGTGACAGTTTGTACGGAATCCAATTTCCCTTCTTTCTAATGAACTGAAGCGTGGAAGAAGGGCAGGCTGTCTGACAGCATCTAACCTAAGGAGAACAGTAGATCACTCAAGTGGACCTTGGAAAAGTAAAATGATTTACTATATAACTGGACCACTTATAGCCATGTGATTAGAAGCCATGCATCATAGTAATTGACTACATTTTAAAGACAAACATCCCTTTTACTTCACACAATTTCATAACAATTTATATACAAAATTGCACTTTCTTCTAAATATTTCAATTTAGGGAAGAAGGCTCAAATGTCTTCAGGGAAGGATTCATTTATATAGCCTATATTTGGTAATTAAGTATTAGATATTCATGACTACATTTATTATTTATTGAGAAATTGGAATATATGATCCAGCTATTGTACAACTAAGAAGAGTTCAAGAAATGATTTTTCATCTAATTTTTAAAAAATGGATACAAATGTGCCCTCAGATTATAATCTGTTATTTACCCATTCTGTTTTTCCATGGGCAGGCTATGTTTCCAGATCTCTATAGGCTCTGGGTGTGTAGAAGGTGTTTTCTGTCACCTGTTATGGCTGTGAAGTGGAATTTAGAACACAGTACCTGAGAGTGAAGGAGGGGAGCCAACAGGAGTTGAAGGATTGGAGGAGAAGCTGTTGTTCGTGTGATCAGGAGAATAGATCTTAAAACAATGGAGAGAAAAAGAAACTCTCATTGATTTCGAATAAACAACAAAAAAAGCATCCATGCAGTTCCCTTAAAAACCCACAAGTCACAAAATGCATGCAACATTCAACTGTACTATCAACTTTCCAAAACAAAAAATTCAACAGTTACTTCAGGTTTTCAGAAGAATCACTGTAGTGGTCAGCGTGTCAGTAGGACACAGAACTGGGGGTCAACCAGCTTCATGTCCAATCACTTTCCCACCCAGAGCTGACTGAGTGGCTCTGGGCAAACCATGGAGATACTGCTTTCTAACTTTCCTTTCTTCCTCCACAAAACAAGGGTCTGGGCAGTATTGTGTCTACTGTAATTAGGGCATTGGCAAGCAGGGCACAAGAGAGCCCCGACTAAATAAGTACTTTCCCTTAGAACTCAAGGCTGATATTAATTGAACTTATTTTCTGTCTACCATGGGTGGTAGACAAAAGCACACATCTTAGGAGAACAAACTTCCTCTTAAAAGTATAAATACATGATTGAAGACATTGCAAGGAACCATTAGGTCTTGTCATTAGGGAGCAGGCGGGGATTATTCAACCCCAGCTTACAGGCAGTGGGCAGACAAAGCAAAGAATTTAAGTCCCTCAGGTGGCAAGGAAGTGACAAGTCCCTTGTGACCCTGGGTGGTTGTCATTTCTTTTTCCAAGTAGATTTTCCAAAGCATCTCATACCCGACTCTTGAAGAGACAGGCTTAGCTAGTCAATGGGCATCTATAATACTTTAGAGATGAGAAAATAGAAATGCACACTGAAAACTCTATGAGCCCAAAGGCCCAGAGAATATCCCCAGGCCCTCACTGAAGATGGCTAAGCACCAATGAGACAGCAAGATGAGAAAGGCTAGCCAACAGAGGGAAAACAGCTATCCCTCAAAAAGTCTCAGTGATCCTTATCCCTCAACACCCCCCCAATCAAAGCTATTTGCATTTATTTTCTAAAATTCCATATGTCCACTTCTGATTAAAGTTCACCCTGCTACGAGCAGTGCCCGTGGAATCCAAAGTCAATATTTCCTCACCGAAGCCAGGGCTTTCCCTAGAGCGTCTCCAGTCTGGGAGCTGCCTGCTGCCCCAGTTCCTCTGTTTGCTGCAAAAACAAAAGACAGAATATGAAAACCAGGCAGTGAGACGTCTAACAGTTTTCTATTCTTGGTCCATTTACTCACAATTTAATTGCATTTTTAATGCTAATTACAACACATTAATCTTTAATTAGCATTAATTTGTTTGCTGAGGTAGATGTCAAATATAGTCATGTTACTTTTTTTTCCCCCTGGATAAAATATAAACCTGACACCTTGGTTTGAAGACAGAGTGCTCCCCCTGCCATTACTTCCCCCACATTGCTGATGAATAGTTACTAGTGGCAGGTACCAAGTGACCTTAGTGGTCATCATCACTAAGAAAAATGTGAAAGTCCTCAAAGTCCAAAATTTCTTTATATATAATTGAATTATCTTCATGAATAATTTATACCTATTGTCAAAGAAAAATTTGATAGATGATAAAAAGGGCTTGTATCTCAGTGCTACACAGTGGTCTTGCTAATGAAGACAAAGAATATTTTGTTATTCTACCTATACATTTTCCATACGTGTGTGTGTGTGTGTGTGTGTGTGTGTGTGTGTGTGTTGTTAATAGTAGTGCATATATTCCCCATATAACACAGCTAACTCTTTTGCTGAAGATAATGTGTCATTCAACCATGTGGTAGAAATTGGCTGGGTGCTGTTGAAAGCTTTCCATTGAAACACTGACCAGACTTGGGGAATGCTGCCTTTACTAATCCCTTCAACACTAGCTAGACTTAAGGATAGTCTACTAAAGTTCTACGAGAATTGCTTTTCACTGTTGACTGGAATGAAAAAAGGAGACATTAAGTCAATCGATGAAGTCAAGCAAAGTTTCACTGCACACATATAATGACATTTAAATTCTCTAGGCTGCTGCTTGAAAAGGAGACCCTTTTAGCTAAGTAACTTGTATCATCTCCTTCCAGATCCAAGGATGCAGAGGTCAGATCCACAGCTTCTCGGGGTCCTGTCTTCATTCTCTGCATCTCTGCTTAGTATATACCTGAGGTATGATTGTCACTGTCAGAGATTTGTATGCTTGGTGTATCAGTTCAATGATCTCATATATATATATATATATATAAAACATATATATATAAAACATATATATATATGTTTTACTCAACAACTACCCCACCCCCTCCAATTCATTTGCTCATTCCTAGAACACAAAAAAGGGCCACCTGTATCACAGAGCAAACACAATTATCTTCAGAGAAACAAACCTCTTCTTTTCCCTACTACAAATGTATAACATACGCAAGTTATACGAATACACTAGATTACAGTTGTGGTCATGTTCTTAGAATATGTATCTAATATCATAGAACTAGACAAATAAAGCAACTTAGAAAGGTATCAAGTACATTAAAATATTTAAGACAAAAAAGGGTGAAATTCTTTCCAGTATGAAAATGGGAATTTCTGTATTAACATTTTAGAAACAACTAAAAGGACTTAGTTGGTTTTTTTTCCCTGTTTTTAGTTCTAAAAGGACTTTGATGAAGATTGACAGAGAGCACCCCATCAATCCCATCAGCGTGCATCATTGCACTATCTGTGAAAGCGATTCTAGTTTTCTCATCAAGCAATATTATCTGTTCATTAGTATATGCTTAAGTGGAGAATGCAGTCAGAGAATCCATGAACAAAACAAAACAAAAAACCCCCCCAAAACCCCACATTTACTAACCAAGAATCTAAACAACAACAAAAAAAGGAACAAAAGCTTATCAATAAAAAAAAATTGCCATAGCAGTAACTTTCAGAAGATTGATTCTTCTTTTGAACAATTTTAAAATGAAAATTATAAATTAAAATCTATCCCTGCAACCATCCATTTTCAAGATGCAAGTCGGGAAGACTTGGAAAACCAACAAACACATTCTAAGAACATCCACAGAGAGAGAGGGTCCTCTTAGTATGATTTAAAAAATATTTAGGCTTGTTTATTTTACTATTTTATGTGTATGAGTGTTTTGCCTCTATGGTGTGTGTGCACCACATGTGTGCCTGGTACCCAAGAAGGTTGAAAGGAGGCTTTGGGTCTTGTGGGACTAGAGTTACAAATGGCTGTGAGCCATCATGTAGGTCCTGAGAATTGAATCTGGGTCTTCACAAGAACAACAAGGGCTCAAGCTGAGCAACTCTCCAGTCCCAGTGTGACTTTTTGTTTTAAAGCACCGGGCCTTTTAAACTAAGCTATTAGTGTCTTCTCTATATAAAGAGATATTAAGACTCAGGAAGCTGGATCAAAAATAGAATCAAGTCCTTACCTCATCTGGTCATAAAAATGTTTCAGAACTACAAAGGCTATTCATGCAAACCACTGATAAGAACAGACTATTTTTTAACTTGAAGCCATTTTACCTTGCAAGAGCTGGACAGCCCAACCCAAAGGCTTACATTTCAAAGCAGTTTGCTGGGGCCAATCTACTCTTTCACTAGGCATGCCTTTTGTTCTGTTCCAGGAAACACGGAGGGGACACATTTTCAACAAGAGATAGGTCCTCTCTTAAAGATGTCTCTTTTTGTTTATGTGATCAATATACAGAAGGTCACACAGCATTAGAAAGGAGATACGTTTTTAATTCTCAAATGGATTAATATTTGGTTTGGGTACTGAAAAGTGGGTCATGCTTAGCAAAACACATATCAAATCCACCTTTCAGGCTTCAGTATATTAGGACTACATTGCTATTTTAGTACCAGAGTTTTGTCAATATATATTATTAGGAATCGCTAATGTTCATGTCACAGAAAGAGATTTGAAACCTGTTGTCTTTATGTGTACCAGTTTATTTTACTCTGGTTCTAATCATTTTTTTTTCTTTTTGTTCAACAGACCCCAAATCAAAAAACAAACATACAAAAAAACACCAAAGCAACAAGAAAAAAGAAAAAACAAAAATGAAAGAACATAACACAAAAAACAAACACTCCAAAACCAAAACAAAAGAAAACACAAAAAACAGCCTCTAAGTAGAAGTTCAACAGAGGTAGGAATGGAAGATGAGCAATTGTGAAAAGCTTTGGGATTCTGTAGGAGCATTTGATACTGCTAGCCACTCAAGTGTTGTTCAGAGGGCTCCGACACAGGTGCTGTTGCTGGCTAGGAACACACACAAAGGTTTCACATCCTGTGCTCAGTGTCGGACCACCCTCCACGAGTGTCCGCTTTGGGGAAATGGTGATTCCCATCAGAACACACCCCAAACAACATACCAGGCAGGACGGACGAGTGGTGCCTGGGGACGAGCTCTGAAAATCAGAATCTGGAAAATATGCTTCCCCTTTATTGCACACCCATAACCTGAGTCAGAGAAGAGGGGACATCAAAGGGCGGGGAAAATACAAGCTGGTGTGTCCTCCAGACAAGCACTGCCTTAAGAGGAGGCTCTTCTGAACTATGCTCAGTGACCCTCATGTCATTAAAGTGCTAAGGAGAAGTAGCAACACCACAAGTTTGTACACAAGGATGACTATAAAATGGAAGGTTGCCAACACTCCTCCAAGACTCTTTGAGAAGAACCTCCAACATGGGACATGATGCACTAATGCCATGTGGGAAGGGCTCCAAGCATACATGAGGGAAGATGGGCCTCCTGACTGTGTGCAGGAAGCCAGGGAGAGGCTTAAATCAAACTCATTTATTGCTCTCCATTGGTGGTCTTTATAACTACAGACCTGCCGCTGCTGGATCAAATGTATCTTTACTCTTCAGTCTGTGCCTGGTCATCACCCAAATTCATCTGAGGGCTCATGATCCTCATAAAACACAGACTGGATATTATGTGACTAGTTTAATAATAAAAAAAAATTACTATGAAACCAAGCTCTCTAGGGGAAAAGGACATAATGTTTCTACTAGAAACCCACATCCCAACATGCTTCATGTCACACAAACATGTCAGGAGGAGTGAAAGTTGTAAGTCAGATTAATTCATGAACCAGATAGATATTTCAGAGTAATCTTTAACATATGGTGCATTAAATCAAACTTAGTAGCCTGTTCCTTCAACACTACTTGGTTTGAGGTTTAAAAACATGGGAAATAGCATCTTTTTCTACAGTCGGAAGGCAGCCCACTTAAAGACTTATAAAACAATAGTGGTTATTATAAGACATTATGTTGTTATATGCCCAATTCCCTGTGAGGGATGGGGAAGGTTTGTGGTCTCAAATCTCAAAGAGCATGCTGTCAACGTATACAGATGGAAACTCTGAATGGAATCTGCAGATTGCTGAGTGGCTATCAGGCTCGAGGAACTTCCCTGACCTATACTAGAAGGTTCTCTCCCTCTTGACCAGCAAGAACTGATTATTCAGAAAGGAAGGAAGGAAGGAAGGAAGGAAGGAAGGAGGGAGGAATACAGCAAAGTGTACTACCCTGTAGACAACTCTGTTCTCTGCAGCTGCCGTCTAGGAACTTCCTCTGAGTGCATCCTTGGATCAAGTTGATCTGGGCTGGACCACTTCTGACACAAGTCAGCTGCTTGGCATTGAAAGGGTATTTAGGGATGAAACAGAAGCACTCAGATGTAAGTTCCTAAAAGTCCCTGGTCAGCTCCCACTTGCCCAGGTGCTAAGCTAGCTGAGTGCCATTGACCCGTGACGTGCCCTATTGACCTCACTGATTTATGCTGTGCCCGATTAACCCCATTTATTCTAGGGTGCTTCTGAGACCCTTCCTATGCAGAAATATCTCTGCTGATGTAATCTCCAGAATGTGCTAGCATTTGCTAGAAAGAACAGGAATGGGTCATAAGCCACAGTGAAATATTTTACTGTGAATGGATATGTCATTAAAAGTTTCATAAATATTTCTCAAAAGAACTGGCATTGGACATGGAAGAGCAAAAAAGAAACAAATGAGCAAACAAAAAGAAGGTGTGGCCAGTTGTCTCAGCAAGACAAGTGAGGAGCCATTCCTAAGCTAAGCGAGCACTTTCCATCTTCGGGGTGCAGCAAACGGACATGAGAGGAGATACAAGCCTCGAGAAGTTCCAGGGCTTGGGCCTCACCCCATAGACCCTGTGAGGTTCCATGGTTGGTTTAGGACAATGGCTGACAACCATTGTGAACTATGATACTGAGACAAGGGACAGCCTTCTGAACCCAGGAATGCCATGCTTCAGAGAGCTGCAGTGCTTTGCAACTTTGTGCCAAGGAAACTTGAAAACTGGGGCTGTCCTCATGCTAGTGCTTAGACCATTCTCATGGCATTAGTGCTCTTCTGGGTTTCCTTTTTATTTCCTCCGGGATCATGTGTGTAATCTCAAACATGTGTTGGGCTATGTGTTCCTTATTTACCAATTATTTAATTAGCCCTGTTTGTTCTTTGAGATACAGGCAATGTAGTATTTCTTTATTTCCTGCATTTCAGAATGAGTGAGTATAGGCCAAATATTTTCAAAGTCTACAGATGTATCCTATTAGCCAGCACTGTTTGTTAGAGAAATGTACTGACTTCAGAAGAGAATGCTTCTTTTCGTGTTCTGTGGACATGCTGCCATCACAGCCTACTTCCACATGCCAAACCAAAGCCGAGGAGACTTTTGCATGAAGACATGTGAGGGCCAGAGCACCAGGAGAATAAAGCGTACAACTGGTCTTCAATGTTCCTCTGCATTTATACACAAGGAACTGGGGAGTACAGTATTTTAAGGCAGAACATCCTGGAATATTCAAGAACGTTCTCCCTTAAAGTAGCATTAAAATAGCTTTAATACTTACGCAAATTTAATAAGAATATTTTTCATTGTAAGACTGAATTACCAGTTGTACTTATTTTCTAAGATATTATGATGCTTTTTAAAATATTTTTTTCTAGTAAGATTTTTGACAAGAAAATTATTATAAAATGATTTATGGAGTAAATTTCCTAAAAAAAAAATCTTTTGTCTGGGTTCTAAGAGTTTCTTATTTTTCTTTTTAAACTGGAGGTTTTTACTATTGTCTGGACACTTAACAGGACCTTGAGGCTTATACATAAAGTCAAATTCATCTTTAGCATGAAACTGGGCTCTTCATCTGTAGGGCTCACACATCCCTCTACTGTGCTCAGGCTACTGCCAGAGGGCCATCTAAACAAGCAACCCTTATTCTGACTGTATTGGGCAACTAAGATGTTCAAGACTCACAGAGTCTTTTATCCAGTGATACATGCCTCACTCCGAGAGACCGGAGATCAGGTCTATACCATCCTTTCTAAAACAGTGCCCAAATGTGTTTTCCTGAACGCAGAGGTCTGTTCCACCTCCATATCTTCCTTAAAAAGAAAATGACTCAAACCACAAGTAGACAGGAAACCTGTTGTGTACAAGGATGAATGACCGGCCATTCTTTATAACCGACCTCATGACTGCAGAAGGGGCTTTCCATTTGTCAAACCACACTGAAGTGAAATGTGCCCCTTCCAGTCTTTCAGTTCTGCACTTTTCTTTCTTTCTTCTTGTTTTTCAAATCTGCCCGAACTTCACTGGTTGCTAATAAAACTTCTCCCATGTGACCTCTGGCCATAGCTCTCCAAGGTCAGACTGGTGCAACATACTCGTAAAGGTTCTCTTATGGAAAGTTCCAGAAATGGAAACTCATTCCTAAATTTGCTTCTCTGTGAGATGTGATAGGACAGCACTGCTAGGTGGCTCATCTCAAGTGTGAAATAAATTACCGAATAAAGAAGCACAGTATTGGTTGGCTAGAGTATATTTTAACAGTTTAATACCATCTCTTTCACTGAAAACTCTCCCATGTAAGTGATTCATACAATTCCAAAAGTTCAAAGGAAAAGAGAAAAAAAAATTACAAAAAGCTAAAGCAATAAACAGCAGCATGCTGTTCTTTCTAGAACAAACCCTGAGTTTCTCATCAGTGACCCTCCATGAATGATCTCAAAGGCCAGGCTGTTACAGTTTCAACGTGAACTGTCCCCCACAGGCTCATGTATCTGAACACTTTGTTCCTAGCCGGTGGTGCAGCTTTGGAAGATTCTGGAAACTGTGAGACACAGGGCCTGGCAGGCAGACACAGACCACTGTAGTTACACCACAATGGGTCCAGCCTAGCTCCATTTATGCTCTCAGTTCTCTGATCCACTGAGATGTAGTAATTTACACTACAAGCTCTACCCTTCAAGAACCAGGCCCCAGGCCATGGTAGACTGTGTCTCTTCAAACCATGAGCTCAAACAAAACTGTCTCTCTAAAGTTGTTTCTCTCAGGTATTTGGTCATAGCAACAAGAAAATTACCAATGCACCTGTCAAGCATGGCTTAGAGTAGAACAGAGTAAACTGTGACCAGCAAAGCCTTGTATTATATGAAGACCCTAGAACATGCAGATGTTCTGTGCAACAGAGTGAGAAGCTTGTCAAGGTTGATCCACAGGCAAGTAGCTGCCTCTGAACCACCAGTATCTTCCCTTTAGGAATAGCTAACTGCCCTGACAAGCTCTTCCCTCAGGAAAACAGAACTGGCAGAGATCCATTTGTACTAAGAGATCACCACAGACAGCAGAGGATGTGAGCAGATGATCATTTGGCAGCAACAATCTTCCTGAGCCTAAACTTATTACAAAGCCCACAGGAAGTAATTTTGGTCCCACTGTTAGCCAGATATCTTTCCTATGTGAATAAGCACTATTTCTCTTTAAGGGCTCTATAATGCTACATTCTCTGAAGGTTAAATTCATCTAGCTATTAAAATGACTTTTAATTGAAAACTTCATATAAACAAGTCTTTAGAAGACAGTGACACAGCATGGTTAAATACTTAGCATGATGTTCAATCTTTGGAAAGTGGTAAATAACTACTGGTATTAAGTATAACTGCTTCCCTTATCTCATTGGTCTTCTATGAATAGTCTTAAGAAAACTTCGATTGTTTGATGTTTGAATGCAAGACACAAGTGATTCTGGGTCTACTTAAACCCTTATTTAACTTAATGACTCATAATGGACAACCAAGTCAAATTTCAGTTTCTTGTCACTAAAAAATGTGCTATGGGCAAGCCAGTGATTATTCCTATTCAATACATTTATCTGTTCACTCGGTGATGTGACAAATATTTTATTGCCTGCCTACAATTCCATTATGGGAGGAGAAAGAGGGTTTTCATTATTAAACTCTGCCACGGAACACTGGAGTCTGGGTTGGCATGTGCACTACTCACCCATTATACTGTCTGTTCCGTTGGCAGGGGGTGTGCAGGAAGAGGTGCTGTAATGGTTTGTGCCACTACGATGGAACGTGGACATCGGAGGAAGACTGGAGTTGATGTCTGCCGAGGAGTGGGATGGATAGCTCTGCAGCAGGGGGAAGAAGGGAGGCCACATTTAGTCATGTTATACTTAGTGTTCTGATGCTTCCTTCAGAATTCACAATATTGCAAGGGAGACACTTTCAGAATTTCAAAACAGTCAAGCAAAGATCCTGTCTTATCTGATAGCTTTCATTTTCTAAACAACCGAATACACATAGATCCAAAGTTGATCTGTGGTTATATCAAATGTCAAGGAATATCATAGCAACCCAGGATACCAAGGAAAGATTAAAAAAAAAATCCCCAAGTCTACAAATCATTGGTTAAAAAAAAACCAAAATCATCTCATAGACTTCAGAAACAGACACAGTCACTTCTATTGTTTTTTTCCTGTGATCTGCTAAACATCTGAAGAAGACTGTACATAATGAGCACAACACACAGATCTCCAGTGTTTGTGCTATACTGGGCCCAGGCTTCTAGCCACTACATGGCAAAATAACAAGGACTTTCTTCCTTTCCAGTTGGGTCATCTTGCACAATGAGTTTCAGCATTATGAAAAAAATAGGAAAAGAAAAACTTTTAAAAGTATTAAAAACCCACTCTGGAAAGCAGTCTGGCGGTTCCTCAGAAAACTGGGCATGACACTCCCGGAGGATCCGGCTATACCACTCCTGGGCATATACCCAGAGGCTTTACCTGCATGCAATAAGGACACATGCTCCACTATATTCATAGCAGCCTTATTTATAATAGCCAGAAGCTGGAAAGAACTCAGATGTCCCTCAACGGAGGAATGGATTCAGAAGATGTGGTATATTTACACAATGGAATACTACTCTGCAATTAAAAACAATGAATTCACGAAATTCCTAGGCAAATGGTCAGAACTTGAAAATATCATCCTTAGTGAGGTAACCCAATCACAAAAGATCACACATGGTATGCAGTCACTGATAAGGGGATATTGACCCAGAATCTCAGAATACCCTAGACACAATCAGCATATCAATAGATTTCTAAAAAGATGGAAGGAGAGACCCCTGGTCCTGGAAAGACGGGATGTAGGGGAACGCCAGGACAGAGTAATGAGAGGGGGTTGAATGGAGAAAAGAGGGAGGGAAGGGGGCTTATGGGACTTTCGGGGAGGGAGGAAACGGGAAAGGGGAAGTGATTTGGAATGTAAATTAAAAAAATAAAATAAAATTAAAAAAAAAAGTATTAAAAACTAAATCTCTCTAAAGTCTGAGTGTGAGAAAGCTTGCACTAGTCGTCTCACTGAACCGACTTGGAATCCAAAGACTTGGTTGTGATTTATTTTGCTATGAGCCCCTCCTTTGCATGCTGGATATATTCTTTAGCTGACTAGGAAGGAAGAACATCCTTAAATGGTTGCTGGGCTTAGCTTCAAATTCAATTCTACACCAGTTGTCCAAGTGATTGAAGGTGGCACAGTAGTTGTCGTGTTCCCATCTCGTGGGGAGAAGATCACGGAAGGGACACATGGATTTAAAAGGATGCCTTTTTTTCCCAAATTAAAAAAAAAACAAAACAAAACCAACCAACCAAGTAAAAAACCTAGTAGTCGAAACTTGCTCTAATTTTTGTTTTATTAGCATTTGGATGTGCCATCAACATTAAAGAAAATATGTAAAGATAAAAATTTTCGTGGCATGTAATAACAGTTACAGATTTTTTACTGTATCATTATTGGAGATGCATTTAATTACTTAATTTAAAAATAGAGCCTGGGTAATGGATCGTTATTATCTCATGTCTAGAGATGCTTTTTAAAATGTTTTTAAATAGAGCTACTAGATACTGCAGACACTGGCAAGTATTAAAACCAAGGCATTTGTTAACAAGAAAAGAACGTGGTTTCTTGGTGCTGGCCAACTGATCTGCTTAGTTCTGCCTCTTCCTGGACGACCCTCCCTTTGCATGCCACTCTCCTATGAGTTCAACACAATTGTACCTGCGTTCTGCACTACCTCACACTCATCCCTGGGTCAGTCATTGCCTGTTGTCCAAGTTCACTCCCGTAACTACCTTAAGGGGAGGGAACAGAGCTCATCGGTCCTCATGCTAAGCAGTAAACATACAATGACAGTCCATGTTTATGGACTGAAGTATGACTTGTGTGAGGTTACTAGCAAAGAGTCCAGGTTATGCATCTACATTTTAGAGCTGGGTCTGACACATGGAGGTCTTTGAAAATATCACACCCATGTACCATAAGATAGTTAAACTTAGATGTCAATGTAAAGACAGAGCTAACTTTCCTCTGGGCCACTGGGGAAAACTCATTTACACTGGGGACTTAAGTTTCCCAAGTCACCCATACAATGTTCTCTAAAGAAAAAAAAGACACAATAAGATACAAGACTGGGAAAACCAAGCTTAGAAGGATTGGGGAACAGCTAGTTCTGTTCCCAAGATAAAATATTATGATAGAGACGGAGAGAAAAAAGAACTATGTGAAAAAAGGAGAATTAGAGAGAAATACAATAATGAGAAATATTTAATAAATTATAATAATTAGACGATATGAAGCAGAAAAAAGAAAATCAGCAGTAAGACTTTTTAGACTCTTCTAACTTTATGGAAATTGGAGGATAATTTAGGATGTGACCACAAAGGGATAAAGCTAAGTGAAGAGAATATGAAGGAAGAAAAGCAACCCCCAGAGTTTAATGGAGAAACCGATGCAGTCCATACTAAATCAGTTATTTTCAGAGACACATTGAAAATTAGATGCTGAAACAAATTAGTCAGATTTATAACTAGATTACTTTTCAATGAGGAGTATCTTGAAAACTAGCATTATCGGAAAGGTAATAAGTACAGCACAGAGAACATTAGTGATGGCAAATATGTCTCTTAGAAGATTTAAGAATTAACTTCTTGATTTTTCTCCAGCTGTCATTGTCCAGCCTGCTTGCTATAAAGGTGTGAGGGGAATGTGGTCCATTCAAGTGCCATCCTCTTTAAGGTTTTTGTTTGTTTGGTTGGTTGTTTGTTTAAATTTCTGATACCCATCTGAGAATCTATTGATCATGTAAGTGTTACAAAAATTCATGCTGGTGATGTTTGTTATTGATCTATGGGTTGGTGATTTGAAAATTCACAAACATAAGAATTAGTAGTATATGCTAAGAATGAAATAGTGCTATACACCAAGGGAATGTTTCATAGTCTTGGCACTCGTGGCCTTTTGTGACAGTTATTTCATTGCCATAGAGCTTTCCTGTTTATATGGTTATTAACATCTCTTTCCTCTACACACTGGACGTCAGTACCATCCATATCCCAGCTGTGACGACAAATATGTCTCTAAACATTGTCCAGTGGTTCCTGAGGGCAGTCTTAAACCCAATTCATAAAGTACTGATGTACAGAAATAGAAGACAAATTAACTTCCATTACACTAAGATTTCAGATGCCTCAGAACGCTACACCATGCAGCACTGAAGCAGTCCTATCAGGCAGTGAGGACTCTATCCTTCTTTTTCAAACATCTTGGCCAAGTCTCTCCAAATTTAAATTTTCTACAAAGACCCATTCCAAAGCTTAACTACAAAGTCCATTCATTGGGGGTAGTTCTTTGCGTGTGCCTGCAACAAGTTGCAATGAGCTATGGGAGTTAGTTGGGGGTGAAATGCATGGAACTGAAACATCCTCATTACACAGTCTATTATAACATGGTGGAAAACGACGACACTCACCGTGTTTCCAAAAGGTTTCACCTTCAGAGATAATATGGCAGTGATCAAATTACATCCAAAATTATCAGGGAAGCCTCTCGCCCTTCTAAGCTACCCCCTTTTAGCATGTGGTTAGCCAAATGTTACAGACTGGAGCTGTAGGGAAACGTCACTATTTTCAAGATGAAAGATGCTGACTGCTGTTGGATATTCAAATTATTCCCAATCAGTGTCAGAGTCTTCAAAGTCACTTCAGCGAGAGATTGTCATATGGCTAAATACTGAAATTACAATGATAACTAGATGTAATAATTCAATAGTTTCACTCTCAGTGGGAAAACTCATTAAGATACATCACCAGAGACCTTATTCATTTACCCTTTAAAGTAAGAATCTTAAGTCTCTGAAATTTGCTAACTGGTCAAATTAAGAACGAGAACCTGGGCTCAGTGATGAACACATGGCTCTAACATGTCTTCTCACGGGATCTATTGAGGCATTGCTTTAAAATGACACTGTGTTGATTCATTAGAACTTTTTCTGAAATGTGCCTGGCTTCTGACATGAAATTATGCTTTCTTGTTCATCTAAGCATCATTTAAGGGTTCCCCCCACATGCAGTGAAGTGGGATAAAATCATAACATAATGCAAAATTATAAAATATGGTTAAAAATGAAGTAATATAGGGGAAAGAAAAATAACATGTGGACAAATCTTCAAAGGACTGAAATTCTAACATTTTACATATAACTCCAAACTTGAATTTGCATGTGTGTATTATGTATAGGACATGTATGTGGGCATGCAGTTACACACAACTGTGTACACATGAAGAGAACAGAGCAGGATTTTGGATGTCTTTATCACTATCTGCCTCAGTGCCTTGAGACACTTCTATATATGCACTTCTATATTATGACTCTTAGGCAAAGTCAGAATGGACAAGTAAACATGCTACCAAAAGATATTCTAATTACAGTTGGTATTTCCCTACACTTTCACTTGAATTCCTCCACGTAGAGGGTGGGAGAAGAGGCAATCTGAAGGTCAGTCATTTGCTATTTAGTGAAAATGTGCCAAAATTTGAGATATTTCTGACTTATACAGTTGAACACAGGAGAGATAAGAAACAGGCCACTCCCACCACTGCCACCTGCTCCTCAGGAAAGTAAAGGCTAAGGACCAACTAAGAATGCATTTTTAAACATCAGAACTATATCTGGAATCTTTTGGCCATCAGGGAAGAATATAAAGATATTTTTCTTCTATATGTGCAGTGATTGAACAAAGAAGAGGAGAGACTAAAGGAATCCAGAAAGAATTTCAGAGAAACAGTTATAAATGTGAAAACAAGGGAAAAAAACATTAAGAAGAAAAGATGAAGTCACAATCATAGATCATATAGACTTTCCTTCACATTTGTGGGGTTTGAAGGCGCGCGTGTGCGTGTACACACACACACACACACACACACACACACACATCAGTGTGTGCACATGAAGAGGCCAGAGCAGCATTTTGGATGTCTTCATCACCCCCTGCCTCAGTGCCTTGAGACAGGATTTCTCACTGACCACAGACTTTCATTTTTGACTAGAGTGGCTGGCCAGCAAGCTGTTGGAATCTGTCTGTCTCCCTTCCCCAATGCTGGGGTTATAGGCATGCCCAACTATTTACATGGGTGCTGGGGATTTGAACTTAGGTCCACATGTTTACAAGTACTCTTTCCTATGGATTCATCTTCCCAGCCTGAGGGCCATACCATTTTAATTGCATGTTATTGAACAATGAATGCAAGTCTCATGTGACCTGCATCCCATACCCAACTCATGATCTATACATTTTATTTTACTCAATGACAGATTTAGCTACATAAGTTGATTCTTGGCTGTGGTAATTCTTAAGCTTAGAGAGAGTCAGATGGCTGATTCCTCTAGGACAAGGAAATATATGAAGGTCAGTTAGTAGAAGCCATGGGCAGAGTGGAAAAGTCTTACTAAGAAAAGACACAATACTACACAACTCAGCGGCTTTCCCTGGGATGTTGAGCAAAGCAGAACATGAGTGGCACTTGCATGGAATTAAAATTTAAAAATCCAACCGATGTGGACATTCCACAGTTTGCTATTCCCAAGGCAACATAGAAAACTTATACTTTTCCTATAGATCACCAAAGGTCAAAAGTGACACGGAAATCCCTGTCATCTCAAATCCTTCTCAATCTTCCCTTAGCAGAGCATTCTCCGGAACTTCAGACAGTTAAAAAAAAAAAAAACCAGGCACTGGCATGGTGGAGGCCCTGCAACTCAAATCTGCTGTGTTTATGAACCGAAGGAAGCTGACATCGCCATAAAGAAAACAGAACAAAACACAATAAACAAAGGAACAATGGCAGAGAGGCTCTGGAAGGTTTACAGAGGTGATCCGCTTCTGTCCAGTCTTTGATCACAGAAACAATAAAACTCGAAGAATAATAGGCAAGGGCTATTTTTGCCTCTTTTTGCAGAGTCTTTGTATACACACAGAGATGAAACACATAAACTAGCTAGCGGTGCTCTGCTCAGCCTTGGGAGCCTTCCTTACCAAACGTTCATGTGGATGCAGGCTACAGTAGCTGCTAGACTGTGGAATATGAGAAGAATTGCCCAGCATTCCTCCATAGCCAGGCTGATTCATCCCACTGGAGGAGCTCCAAGGGTCACTGCTGTGATGGCCATCTGTAAAGGACAAAGAAAACCGTGACTTTTCTGAGACATCCAGCCTTGCCTTTGAGAATAGGGTTTCTTCATATACTTGAAAATAACCTCCCGTTGTGTATTCATCTTTGTGTTGCTTAGCTGATGACATCACGTGACAGTCATCGTTACTTTTTCCCAAGTGGCTTTTTATATCGTCAGACAAATAGAAACATTTAAGTTTGCCTTCTTAGTGTAAAAAAAAAAATATTAAAGATAAAAAAAAATCAATTGGAAAAGGACAGAACTTGTTTCTCGGCAGAACTATGTCAAGCAAGCAAGGTTAATGCATGCCTAAAGAAACAGTTCTTTCTACCCAACCCCTACTTTTATGAAAATAATCTGAAAAGTTAAGGCATTTTCAAACTTCAGGGTGAAAATAATGCAGTTGGGACCTTACAGAATTGGCATGGTTGCAAGACTGAAGAGCCTACGATAAAATGACTATTGGAAAAGAACAGCCCAGATTTAGAAGGTTGGATTTCATTTCTGTGCAGTGCACAATGCAGAGAATTACTGTTCGGATTATCTTACGGTAAGTGGGGAAGAGGATTTTCAATATGTCTGTCCCAGGTCAGTTTTGAAAGTTTTGAATTTAGTATGTGCTGCATACAACTATTGTAAATTCTCCTGAGCAATGTGAGGAGCACATGCGTGTCCTAAGATAGATATCATAATATGGAATAAAACTGATAGCCTCTGTATTACATAAATATGTGAGGTAAAGAGTTTGAAAATAAGTCAAAGAGATACATTGTTTTAAAGTTTTTTTAGTGTGGAGGTAACCTCTCATATTAACAATGGGATGGAAGCTTAAAGATTTTTTTCACTCCCTGGTCCTGAGGTATTTTATAGTCTGTGATTGCTTAATTTTGATTTCTCAAAGAAACCTAAGGGTTAGAGACAGCCTGAACCACTACTGATTAACTACAAACTTTCCCCTCTCCTACCTTTTGAACAAAATCGAGTATTGGATTCATACCAGGTCATCAGCTTGATGTTGAAAGCATTCAGGCATTCCTTGTTGAAAACAAGCTTATTTCTACAGTAACATGTATGTAATCATAGCCTTTTAAATCAGGAAAATTTCATCTGATATTTTATTTCATAAAGCCGTGTCCCTGCCCCCACTGACTTTTTAAATTGTGGAGTTAGAATTTCAGAACCAGTCGTCTGGTCATAGAACAAAGGAAGAGGTGGTGGGTTTCCACCTTTAAGAACTGTGTATGCACGCCCACGTCTGTAATGTTGACAACTGTAGACTTGTAACCAAAGGAAGAAAAGATACAACAGAAGAGATCCCACTAGGGCTTAAAACATGCTGGCTGACAATCTCATCATCCCTCTGCATCAGGGCTTGTTCTTTTGAGCCCCTCCATGACTACCTTGTATCTCACAGAAGGAACTGCTGTGCGTGAGACAGAATCATCAGGTCACTGTTTCTGCCCGTTCTCACCATGTGGGAACTTAGTGGGAACTTTAAAAAGTGAAATGGTTTTGGTGTGTGTGTGTGTGTGTGTGTGTGTGTGTGTTCAAGCACGTGAAGGCCAGAAATCATTCTGAGACAGTGTCTCTCTCTGTACCTAGAGCTTTGTGGTCTGGATAGGCTGATGGCCAGCAAGCTGTAGGGTTACACCTTTCTCTACCTCCCTAGGATGGGGGCACCTGGAATCTACATGTGTGTTAAGGATCCAAACTGAGGTCCCCATCTTATTACAGCAAACACTCTCCCCTCTGAGTCATCGCTCCCAACCCAAAGTTAACATCCCATATACTTTAGATTTAGTAGGGGTTATGGAAGTTTAAATGCCACCTTAAATTTAAATATGAAGTTCGAGACGCACTAACACTTTGAGTGGAGTAGGCATCTGATAAATAAATTGAGAAAATGGATCACTGAATAAGCATTTTCCTGAACTATTCTGACAACTCAATGCATGGGGTGGCAATACACTTTGGATTGTTAACACAGCATATTCTCCTCGATGCAGACTTATAAAAATATGTATTTTACATAAATTATGCTTTTCAGAGTAAATTAATATTTATCACATCCCATGATCTTGGCATAATGTTGTTTTGAAAGAATAGAATTAAATGTGTGCAAATTAATTGTGCTCATCATAAATGTCAACTGGAGGGGTTTTTTTTTGAGTATTCATATGCAGAAAAAACAAATCTGTTCCCCATAGTTTATGGGGTGAGCTATGGAAAGGTACCTACTGCTTTAATCTACCTGGCCTTTTTGCTATGCACACAGTTCAAGACAACAAGTTTCTCAGACACACAGAGGGATTTTATTCTTCTATTTTCTTGATGAAAACCTGAATTTTGACATAATGAATCCTTGAGTTGGCAGCATCTATAAGCATCTGGAGGGCAGTTTCTCCCACCGTTTATAGTCAAAGGCAATGAGCCCATTGCCATGGCACAGAACGTACCCAAGTGACTAGCCACTGTGTTCCTTTATACTGGGTCAGCTCACAAAGATAGAGGAGGCCTGTGACCATGATCTCAGTGATGTATAGAACAAATTCTCCCCAATCCCAAAGGACCCATTCTGTTGAGTTTTAATAGATGTTCTGTGGCACTTCACTTGTGAGCCAGCCATTAAATGAGCTGACATGGGAGGGGAAGGTGAGTCTCCTCTCTTCACAGTAGTCTTGAGTATACCCTCTGCAAGCTCAGTGAGACACCAGGCCATTCCCTTAGTATTGCTGCCATGACTGTATCCTCATTCCTATATGTCACGGTCCTGATAGTTGTGTCACGTTGCATTGATCCAAGGCATACCCTAGTAAGGTGTGCACATCTAGGCAATTTAAGAGTTGCGTATTTACAGGATTTCTTGGTAAATCCTACCTCTGAGCTCAAGTTATCTTGGGACTAAGAGCATGACAGTTGGAAGTAACTATCATAAGCATGGTAAGGATGGAATACATAGCTCCTTCTTCTGAACAGATCATTTGTGAAGTAGCTGCTGTTATTTTTATGATCTTGGCCTTTTCCAGTTAGTAGAAAGGAGCTAAATGACCAGTGGCAATAGTATAAGCTCCAGGGATATAAAGCCATCTGTTTTTAACTAAAAACAATGGACAGATGAACAGAGCACATAGTCACTGTCCACCAGAAAGCTACAAACCCCTGCCATGTACTCCCTGTACGCCCTTCAAATTTTTCTTTTACCTTAAGTCAATTAGTATGTCCTGGCACAACTTTCACTGTGCAATATTCCCATGGTTCAGTGGGTCACTGAGTCCTCAATGGGATCCTTTTTCTCAGTTGTCCATTACTAAGTGGTTCAAAACTTTATATATGGCTAGACTCAAGGGGCATCTCTTTCTTCTTGACAAAATACAAGATCTTCAAAATATGCCCCGAACTGGATGAGATGTGTCTAAGAATGCACATGTTTGGAAGATGGCAGAGAGACTGACGACCAACCATCTTGGAAGACCAACAAGGAATTCATTTTATGTGAAGCAATTTAATTTTAACCTACCACAGGTCAAAGGACTTTAATGTAAGAGAAAAAAAAGTCTTCAGGTAAGATCTACTTAAATTGGTAAGAAATGCAATTCCTAAGAAGGGAAACATTTTTACTCCCCTCTGCTGCTGTCTATGATTCCATTACTTTGGCCCTGTATGTAACACTAAACAGCTTGTATATTTCCTGGTAGGTAAAGAAACATCTTACCTTGCATGAAGAAGGAGCTAGGGAAAGTGCTGGCTGCCGGCTTGGAGGAAGGATAGCCTGGCGAGTCCCTGTTGTAGTCGGCAGTGCTGGCTGAAGGAGCGTAGACCTGAGGAAGGAGAAACACATGAAATTTGCTTTCAACATTGATCAAAGCATCTCTACATCCATGATTGGGTATGAAGCTGGCACAAAATGCTAAATTTGGATGCTGTAAGAGTCTAAACCTGATCCAACCCTAGAAACACTGCCTCCTTTGAAAACCCCAAAAAACAAAATCAACAGTGCTGTGTATTTGTGTCAACATAAAATAATCAGGAATGAGATTTTCCAGTCCAGGCGAGAATACTGCAAACCATGTTTTAGTGGTAAATATGCTCTGCAGGCCACGGAGTGGCCCCCATTGACAGATTTCTTTCTTTTTTAAACACATATGGCCTGTGAACAAGTTAGGGGTAAAACAGAATGTTTGTGCACAGTCTCTCTCCAAAGACAGACCAAACCTCTACCTTTCAATTAAAAATTTCACTTACAATGTAGGAGGTAGGGAGAAGGCAGACAGAAGCAGGGAGGAATGAGAGAGAGAGAGAGAGAGAGAGAGAGAGAGAGAGAGAGAGAGAGAGAGAGAGAGAGAGAAACAAGAATCAGAAATGAGTGATAAGCACATTTCTATCTTGGACTATTAATCCACACAGTGTCTGCAGAGATGCAGGAAGAAGGCCATTAAGTGCCCAGATCAGCACAGGACCACCAACAATTTGTATGTACACAGGAAGAGGGGGCTGTCTCTTTTTAAGTGCTTATTATATTTCTGTGTACAATAAACTTTAAAAGTGTGCCAAAACCCTAATTTACTTAACATTCGTTTACTGGTCCTCATGGGGCTTCGGGAAGCAGTTCCTTTTAAAAATAGCACTTGTGTTTCCTTGAAGCGGGACAGCATCACAGCAACGCATAAATTCATAAGGTATAGTTTAACTTTAATTGGTTCTCTCCCTTGCCTTTTCTGCTAAATATAATCTATCTCTCTCTCTCTCTCTCTCTCTCTCTCTCTCTCTCTCTCTCTCTCTCTCTCTCTCTCTCTCTCTCTCTCTCTCTCTCTCTCTCTCTCTCTTTAATTCCCATTTTCTTTTGCTCTAAAAGTTCCTCTCTCCAGATGGTCAGAAAGACCGAACGGCTCATCCTCTTGATGAAAATGGATACCTTCCTGCCTCCATTTTGAAGCAGGCAGCGGCTCACAAACTTGGCAGTGAGCCTACACTGATATTCACAGGTCACACAGAGAGAAGAAATTCACCAACAAAAAGGCAGCGGCGGGATTACAAAAAAAAAAAAAAAGAAGAAGAAGAAGAAAGAAAAGCTTCATTTTGCCACATTTATCAAACAAACACCCTAAAAATTATATAATTCTCTCAGAAGAACCATGACTCATAACGTGTAAGCGTTAATACCAGGGTTAGGATTTCACAAAGGGTAGGTCCACAGAGACAGATGCGGGGAAATGTGCCTCTGCATCCATACAACAAATAAATGCTCCATACGCCCTTGAAAATCTGGAGGTCCAGGACATTAAACAAAACAAACCAGGCTGAACAGAGCCATTCATGCTGTGGACAGCCAGGGTGTTTTTCCCCTAAGTCATGGAGGGATTTAAGTAGCATTTTTCAGTTTTCCATTTTGTAATTTTCGCTATTACGTACATGGATGGATGGTAATTTATGTCTATTTCTAGAGGGTTCATAAGGGACAGGGGAAGTGCCACAGCATTTCTGAAGTATCTTTAAGAAGCAAAGAGTGAAAGGCAGGACAGGATCCAGCCTGGGTCTTTCCTGGGAACTGTACAACCAACAAACAGGTGGTGTGCTACAATTCAGAAAGAACCCAAAAGGGGACTAGACTAGATGAGTGATAAAAAGATTGTTCCCACGAAAAGTGCAAAGTGACCATTAAGTCACCTTATTCAAGTGACTATGGCTGCTGTATGTTCAGTTGTCTCAGCCTGATATGCAGCTGGACCATCCATGCTAATGTAAGCTGACAGCACATAGTATTGTCTTCCACATTTTAGAAATCAATGCATATTTACTGAAAAAGATGGCATTTTCATGCTATTTAACTACATGTGTGTTAAAAACTAGAATCAACTCTTTGATAATTTATAGTTTAATATTAGTAATTACTCTACCACTATTACACTAAAACATGCACAGTAGAATATCAATACTTTTTGATCATATTAATATTCTCTCTCTCTCTCTCCCCCCTCCCCTTTCTCCCTTTCTTTCTGCTTTTAAGTTTTGGTGAAATTGTTTCACATCTTTGGGGAAAGACAAGAAAAACTGACTCTAAATTATGAATAACTTAAAATAGCTAAGGGTAACATTGTTTAGGAAAATTCATGGATACTGCCTGCGTGTGAAAGAACATCTGGAAGATGTGAAGATTTTAGCATACATACTAATATGTAGTTTCTGATACCCTGATACGCCATAGCCAATTGGAGACTTGTTTTGACTTGGATTTCTGAGACAGTCACTCTCTATTTTGTAGCCCTGACTGTCCTGAGACTTGGTATAAAAACCAGACTGGCTACAAATACAGAAATCTGACTACCAAGTAATAAGATTAAAGGTGTGCCACACACCAAGTGGGGATTCTTTATACAAGATGAAAATGTCTGTTAACCAGAAACAAAGCACATGTTTATGATTTTTTTGAAGATAATTTCTATGTATCTTCTGAAACACAAAGGTGTTTACACAACAGCTTACAGCAAAGGGATGACATCACTTGCTGTTCCTCTGAGAATGCCTCATGTCATTTTAAGGCAAATGGCCTATATTTTTGTTTATATAAATTAATATTGCACAGATCTGTTTTTGAGACGTTGATGAGGCTTCCTTTGATTCTACTTCCCAAATTCTATTTATTTGCTTAGAGCTGACTGATGGTGGCCCTGGGGATGACATCCGAGGCAGAACACAACTCAGGGACACATTCTACCACTTGGCCACATGCCAGCCCCCATGCACAAGGAAAACATGAGTCTGAACATTCATAAAATTCAAAAATGGAAATTCAAGTAACTGTCGTAACATGCAGAACCTGTGAGAGCCGCACGCTTACTTATTATTATTTGTTTCTCATCCTTTCTGATACATCATCACTTAGAGTGGTAGTGAAGGTATGTTATGATGCTTGCATCAATAGCAATGATAATGTCCACACTGCCTTTAATGTTTCAGATTTTAAGTACAATGACAGCCAGTGGGCAGCTGCTCGGCTTCTAGTTCACGTGACTATTTTGTGAGTTTCTCAATCTTGGTCCATGTGGCAATTTCCATAAGATGCTTTAGAATGATATTAATTTCAATAATAACTCATATATTTGTTTATTATTATTACTATTATGATTATGATTATTATTTCTAGATCTGTAGAAAGATTACTTATCTAACTGGAATTGCTTAAATATTAAATACCAGGGGAGAAAAATATCAGCCTAAAAGAAAAAAGATCAGCCCAATTTGAAAGGAAAATTCCAAAATCAGTGTAATCTACTTAAGAGACCTCAATAATGAAGCAAAGCAAAATGTCATGAGAAATAAAAGCTGCCACTGCCCCAGGAAGGCAGCTTAGATCAAGATGGATATTGGACTCTGATCGTCCCCTCAAGAGGAAGGAAGGAAGTGTGAAGTGTTGCCAAATTAGAATTGAGGAATGTTGGCTGCAGCTAAGAGGCCATCAGCCCTCCACTCAAGTCATTTGATGAGTGGAGACCTCATGGAAAATAGAGTATAATATATTCCACACCAAAGGTGCACACCACCATTCTGTCTCACAATCCCGGATTTAAAGTCAAATCATAGAAGCAAAAGTTTAACAATACTCTCCAGGCAACACTAAACCAGAGCTTGATGGAAGTGTAAAAATAATTTCATTTTACAGATAGATAGAATTTCTATTGTAGTTTGAGAATGACTGTAAGGTGCATTATCTGTCACTTGATGACCTTTTCCATAGCCATCAAAAAAATGAGAATCTGAGTTCATCTGCCCATTAGAAAGAAAGATCAAACAGGAATGTCCACCCACAAACAAATTGGAGGGAGTGTGGTCCTTAGACCTTTCCCTTCTTGGCCTATGGGTTTCGGCTAGGAAGATTTAAACAAAACAAGGATTGTAGTTTGTTCACAAACTCTTGTAGAACAGTTTTTGTGGTAGCAGTTCACAAGGTAGTTCTTCTACCTTTCACAATGATGATGCAGGATGGTACTATCAACAATGCCCTTCATTCATAAAACTGAAGGTAGAGAGGGAAATGGACTGGCCCACATGAGCCTGGTCTGACTGTGAGTTCCATCATTTAACTTTTAACCTCTTGTCTCCTGATTCCTCTCTATGAAATGGGAGCAAGGAGACCTACTATGCACACTAGTGAGAATTGTACCCCATGTGTAAAATAACTAGAATGGACCCTGACACTCTTGTGTGCAGGTCTTGTTGCCACTAGTTTTCTTAAGTGTACAAATATAAGTTAGAAAAGGTCACTCTCACCCACTGAAAATGTTCTATATGAGAATAAGACAAAGACAGCAGAACTGTTCAAACTATTAAAACTTCCTTCTTAAAGATGAGGTAGCCTCCATTTTTAAATTTCATTTATTTTTATAGATTTTATATTATAACAGAATGTCATCATTTCCTATTTCCCTTTGCTCCCTTCAGCCCCTCCTCTAAACTGAGAGACTCTTTCTTTGATTATTATTTTCACACACATATCTATATGTATACATGAATATATAAACACAACCTGCTGAGCCTGTTTTTGTTGTCCGAGTGTAGAACAAGACATTCTTAACTATCAACATGAGCTATACTTTTAAGACAGTTTACAGAGAGTCTTGTGGGATCTCATTAATCTTTTTTCCTTTATAGCAGTTTTATTTGCATATTGTAAAGCAAGCTTATTGTGAAACCATGCATAGGATAAGTAATGTGCTTCCTGAAAGGGAAACTACAACTCAGAAGACCAGAGAAAATGGCTGCAGACCATGTAATATGATGGTCAGTGGTCACTGTGTGCAATGAATGATAGCCACTATACTGTACAGAAGGTCTGTGCTGTCCCTTAATGTTATGTGATTCTGTAAGCAACATATGAACAGGTCATTTCCAATGAGGATTGTGATAGGCGAAACTGCATGAGTCAGGAACTGAAACGTCATGATGATTTCAGATCCTTTCCGAGAGTCACTGTACAATTCACAATGAACAAAATTACCACATTAAAACAGTGCCACAGATGCCCAAGTACTGGCTTAGCATCTCGACATTACTCCATTCCCTCCGAGCTCAGACCTCAGGAGATCACCCACTCCTTCTCAACTGTGACAACCCAACACTAACACAGGAAGGGTTTAGCATGTGCTTCGGGTCTGGTGGCCTTGGTGTGGCCTTTTGAAACCTCCTAGCTGATCATCACTCAGCAAGAAAGTAGAACCCCAACCCCTACACTATTTCTTTCAAGGAGATGGCTTTTAGATAGAAGAAAGAACACCTGAAGGGCAAGATTATATGCATATTCACAAGAATGAGATGGGCAGTGCTAGGTTCTATGTGACCAAGTTAAAGTGAAGCTGCCAGCTGACCCACAGAGACACAAGAGGAAGGCGCACTTGAGGAACCAGTCTCGAGACGAGATCTGCACAGGCTTGGCAGGTCCTGGAATCACTCAGCTACGAACTGGACTCACAGGGTTCAAATTTCCACCCTTACAATTCATTGAGAGAATATGACAAAGTGATTTCTCTCCTGGAGTATTGGTTTTCGAGTTTGCCAAATGGGGGAATTTGTCACCGTGAGGGGTGTGAGGGGGACTGCTGTCCCACCAATCATAATCCCTAATACATGACAGGTACTCCATAACTGCACTGAAGTCAAAGTTTACACTTTGTCAGAGGCTTCCTGCTTGCTTTCCACAGTGTGTCTCGAAAAGTGCTGTCCAATATGTTTGTCCTTAGGAACCTAAGGTTATTTTGACGGAACTTAGTGAAAATGAAACAAGTTGCAATTGTCAGTCACCCTGGCCATACTTCAGAGGCTCAACAGCAATAGGCAGCCATTGGTTACCATGCTGGACAGCATCAGCACAGAACTGTCTCTACATAGAACATCCTGCCAAATAGTGTTAGGTAGAGGCAGGAATGTCCAGAAGGAGTGTCCGGGCATAGTGCCACCCACTATAAGGAGATCTACCTCAGCAACAGCAGTTTAGCTATGACTCATTTCCCCCCAGAAAGCAGGAGCTGTCTTGGTGAGCTGGTGGGAGGGGCAAACGCTAGTATCCCTGGTATAAGGCATAAAACTGGTATACATCCAGTGTCTATCTGATGAGCTGACAGGGCACTGCAACCAGTGTCCTTTTCCTTTTAAAGTCCTATGTACTATTACATACTTGAGTCTTTTTTCCCCCTCTTTTCATAGCCATCTTCTAAAATGATTGCAAACTGTGCCGTGTAATGTACAGCATGGAAGAGTAGATGTGAGCCTAGATCTCACCTACGTTGCAAATGAAGCTCATGAGCTGCAAGTTCACTTCAGGCCACTGTTGGTTGTGATGAAGGAGTTACAGTTGGACATGTACTATCACTTTTATTAAAAAACAGTAAAAGGCTTCTACGTTTTTCCAATTAGTTTTCATATTATCAGTGACTGGGTCCCCTTACCCTATATGCTGTGCTTTCATGGCCTTGACTCCCTTAGGACAGACAACCTTTTATATCAGTTCTTTAGATGCTTGCTTTCTCTTGTCATGTCACCTCTATACCCTCTGTCCTCTGTCACATGTCCTGGCTTCATGCCTTCAATGCTCTAATGAGTTCAACCTCATTTTGCAATGTGTGCAGCATCTAGAAAATGTCTCCAGGTGTGTATACAGTAAGGTAACTCTTCCTGTATGAAGTATCCTCTTCCAAAGGCTAGTCTAGCATCCAGACTTGAAATAGCCAGCAAGATAGTAATGAAAGTTAACAGACTCAAATGACAGCTCAACCACATACCCTAAAATGGAAAGGCAGTTAATCATGCAAGAACTCAAGACCTGTGAGACAAGAGCAAACTCCAGGATGTACAGCCCTCCAGCTGATACATTTTCAGTCTGCACTGTGAATGCAAGGAATCTTGAATGATGAAGACAGGAGGACTCTTCCTCTGCATCCAAGTGATGCTTAAGGACCACACTGCAATGTGATCGCAGTAGTTACATTTTGAGATGCGAACACTAATGCATACAAATCTCTATTGACACATACTTCTTACATATGGAAAAACATGCACACGTATGAGATAATGACATTGCAAAGATCTTATTTCTAACTAGAAGCCTTGAAATTTTCAAAGGAACTATTCAAATAGTTCTAAGTATTCTTAACTGATTCACAAGGAAGATTTTTTTTATTTCCCAAACTATGTTTATTGCCATTCTGGGGCTCAAGTGGGAGTGAGTAGGTCATGGGAGAATATTTCATGACGATTCAAACATATGTAAAATTTACCAAATATATGTGATACATCTATATTTTATTGCTACTAACAGAACAATATTCTCTTTCCATTCTATCAGATTGCATTACAAAACATAGGAGAAAGGGCATACATGTATTTCCCCAAAGGAATTCTTTGAACATATTAATATATTTAAAATAAATTTCTATAAGCACACATCCACACACCCTGTCATAAACATCACATATCAATGTCCCCCTTCCAAGTAGTAGTTGAACCTTGATTATCCATTCATGAGTAATGTAACCTGAAACTAAATCCTTTAAGTTAATTTCAACCAGCAGATTTTTTTTCCTCACCAAGCAAATTTTCATTGTTGGGTTAAGGAGTAAGAGATCGACAAGCACTTCTATCCCTTTCTTGCTTGTGTCTTCGTCAATCAAACAAAAAGTAAGAAGTATCAAGAGAATGCAGAAGGCAAACGGAGAGAGAGGAAGGAGCCTCAGTAGCACTCCGACTGCAGATGGATGGACAGCAGTTGAGGCCCTCCTCTCCAAGCCACTGTGCCCAGCCTGCTAGGGGCTCTGCGCCCACACAGATGACAGCCACATCAATGCTAACGTGTGTGCCTTCCACTCACAAAGTCCAGCAGGAGCTACAGCAAACCTGGCATTCATTACGGCCAGGCATCTCTGTCATTTTGTTCTTCTCTCTCCAAATAAAAAGGCTATCGATCCCACTCTTTCTCCCATGGATAATTTGAATAATTTCCCAAATATCTGAATCACACCTTTGACACATATAGAGATGTCCTGCGGCTGGGAGCTGGGTGGGAGCATACCAACAGCAACAAAACCCCTGCTTTCCTCAATAAAGAAACACACTTGAGACAGAATTACTACTGCTAACTGAGTAGTCACATTGTACCTCAGATGTTTATGCTGACCAGTGCTTTCAGAAAGCATTTTCCACTTGGGGTTACCAAAACCCTGAGGCAGTAAAATGGCCACCAGATACTGAGTAGGTTTTCCCTGCTATAATGTCACATATACATTTGAGAGTCTCTCTGCACACACCATGCTATTGAAATCTCACAGCCACTCCAGCCGTAAGACAAGCATGGGTCATCAAAGAGAAATAAAGGAAAGAAGTTAATAATGGTGTCTCATCTTGACACAATTTTCCACAACTGCAAAGAGATCCATTTCCAAGGTCTTAGAGAATCCAAGTTCTTGTCACAGCTGACAGGGCCAACTGACAATGACACACACTGTTGACATGTTACTTTTGATAGGCCAGGCATGGCTCCAGCCAAATTGTGCATATAATTTCATTTCCTTCCCTTAGTCTATTGTTTTATTCCCATTTCAGTTTCACAGATAAAGACTGTGAGACACAGAAAATTTAAGTGATTGCAGTGCTCAGTGTTATAGTTATGACATAATTATGACCCAGACAATTAAATGGCATATTTGAGATTCAGAATTGTGTATTACTGTTTCAGTCTTGACCCTTTAAGCAGTGTGATGGTAAGTTTTGATGGCCGTGCACTCTCCAAAGAGACTGATGATGTCACTCCTATCAAAAGCTTTTCTGAGTCCTGGCCTAGCAGCCATTTTGTTCACAAAGGACATAGGAAGGAGGTTTCTAGACAGTGGAGCTCTTGGGGGCTGCTACAAGAAACATGATTTCTGGAATAAGAAGGTTGCAGGAAAAGAAAACAAAAACAAAAACAGCAGGTATACAAACAGAGTTGCTGATTGGCTCAGACAGACAGACAGACAGACAGACAGACAGAGAGACAAAGTCTTCTGCTAAGAGTTCCATGGGATGTAGTGATGGAAATAACCCAGGACTAAATACAAGGACAATAAGAAGATAGAACATTATCATCCATGTATTAAGACAGTGTGGATCCAGTCTTGCCTGCGTGTGCTAGCCTTTAGCTCCAATACTTTATTTTATTTTTACAACCACAGTACTCCTACACTTGGCATTAACTGAGCAGACACTGTATTTGCTATTGCATTCAACTTTGTATATCACAAAAATGTGCACTGTCAACATCATGAGCCCCTTAGCTCGAACTGCAAGTGCCTTAGACTTATCAAATTACTCTCTTGAAAACACTGACATGCACCAAACTGGGTCCGGTTGAAATCAAACTTCTTTCTGGTTCTGTTCCTTACATCACTCATTCCCATGGGAGTTGGCTTCATCACAAGCTCAGGATTGGCACAGAGAAACCACTGTGGATGCTGAGCATATCACAGCTCTCTAATATGTTCCCAACACCTAACTAAGTTGTTACCCAACTTCTATTTATTGCATGTTCATCAGAAAATTGAAGGTAACATTAAGACGATCCTGATGAATGATCAAACCATGTCTCATCACTCTGGTTATTTCATATCTTCAATAGCTATAACTCTGGTTATTTCATATCTTCAATAGCTATAACTCTATCATAGGTTATATCTTTATTTTCACTAATGACAACAAACTCTTGATCTCCAGGTATGTATAACAACAGATCATCTCCTACTTCAATGCTTTCTTCACCTTCAGCAGCCAAATGCTATTTTTCTGATGATAAGTACTGTGTCATTAGGAAGTGTTGAAGCATCAAAACAGTGTGTGTTGTATCTGCCAGTAAATAGCTCTGCGACCTCTAAAGATACTGTTTTCTCAGTTACATAGGGGCTGCAAATCTTCCCCAGGAAAGCAATTTCTATGACTCTACAAGAATGACAAAAATGAACTTTTACTCCAGTGTTGATCATTGCCTTTTATCCTATACTGCAGTGGCCTCCAAGAAGATTCTCTAAGGCTATTAGTATATCTGGCCACAGAAATAATAAGGTTAAAAGCAGTATTCTTTTTTAAAAAGGCAAATCTGTTTTGGTGTATGTGTGAATATATAGTGCCTACTACAGAGGTTCAAATCTTATCAAATGTGCTCATGGAAGCATGAATAAAAGATTACATATGAAATACATATCAGAGTAAGAAAAGTATTATAACATAGGGAAAGACAGGCATTTCTTGGTTTCACCAGAATAGATCTCAGTTTCTCCTTGCATTTATTATTGGGCTTTCTTTAGAAAAGAAATTCTAGGAACACCATTCTGTACTTCTTTTTGAACCCTAGTACCTGGGTTAATGCCAGTAGTATAGATATTTACTACTGTGGTGCAACCTAGAGAAGGGAATAGTTCAAGTGTGGGTACCATCAGGTGAATAAATCCATTCCACTGCTGAAGACCTAGATCAAGGCATATGACTATGAAGAATAAGAACAGGAAGCCCTGGAAATATTTCCATGGCCACAAGACCATTATTTAGTACATCTTCCATCACTACCCATCTTTTGCAAGCAATCCTACAGTTCCTTAGAAAGGATGAAAGGAAAATGACAAAGGAATGAAGAACAAGCAAGGGTGGAGAGAAAAGGGGGCAGTGGACAAGAAAATGAGAATGATCATATACTTTGACCTTGTGAAATCTGAAAGGAGCGATCTCTACTTCTCTAAACCCAAATGTCTTCAGTTACTTTGCCTGAATAGAGTAAATACAGACAGCCACCATTCCCAAGTAGCCAATTCCTGTCAGGAAGTGAGAGAAGGCATGAAGAAGTTGTTTCAAACACAAATAGAGGGTCACAGATCCAGAAAAAGAGACCCAAGAAAGAAAGATGTCAGTGAGGTATGCACTCCAAGAGAAACTGAGAAGATTCAAGCATGCAGAGGCATAGGTGACCACAAGGTGTGTGCTTGTATCGACACAGGCTTTCACGTTCAACTTAACCGCATTAAAAAAAATTGGTTATATTCTATGGTTGATCCATTGGTCTCAGAATGATTATGAAAAACAATATGTCTTTCTGGTTTAAACCTTGAACAATTATCTATCCAAGTGGTGACCATCCTACTCACAGTGTATCATTTCAAAATATTAGGCAAGAAAAGGGATAAGTGTCTAAACCTCCCTTCATACAACTGAATGAGGCTAGGAATCAGGCTATATCCTATATCTTGTTAGTTCAAACTGCAGGTGAGATGTGACAGTCTTTAATCCAAATAGCCTTACAAATTGCCAATGGTCTAGGCTACCTAAAGGATAACGTTCATATCAGTAAATGATATTTCCTGATGGAGAGTAGAATTACCAACAAACTCTATGCTATGCTTTAAAGCATCTCATTTGACACTGACTGATGTTTCAAACAGATGCCTTTGTCTCCTGAGTACCAAGAGAATTGTTATGAACACTGAGTCTCCAATCTGCTAGAGTTCCGAACATCCATGGTACACTGCAAAACTATTACCCCATCTCCCCTTTCACTGAGCCGAAAAAAAAAAGTAGAAATTATCTTTTTTTTTTCTGTTAAAACATATGGCCCTAACTACTTTCAACGGAAAACAAAGGCATGAAATAATTACCAAATGTAGGACACTCTGTGGCACAGATTGAAATGAAAAAAAAAAAATTGGTATGCAAATTGTCAACATATATAGCCAATCAGCTTCCTCTCTGTTACTTATTTCAGTGCCCACCTCTTCCCCATGTTTCCCCACACTAAGGGAAAAGTTTAGGTAAATTCAACCAGCCATAGTTCCCCAGCTTAACTCAGAGCAGAGCTTCCAGCAAGGCTGGACGCTTCTGTATGTACAAAAGAAATGTGAGGAAACTAGTCAATAAGGACCAAGCTATTTTAAAAATTCTTAAAGGAAGTGAGGGATTAAAAAGAGCCTAATATTTCTCACAGGGACCATGCAATAGAAAAATAAGTAGCCAACAATGACTAGTTTGTGTCTTTAAGCACATTTCAAACATAATTAAGTTAGCTTTCTTTAATAGTGAGATTTTAGGTATTATTTCAAATGATAAAATTTTTCTTAATTTTGGAGATAAACGGTTTAAAGATTTACTACCAGTGATCTTTATAGTATTCTGGAATAAGGACAGAATAAATAAATGTAAGCAATAATAATTTCTTTAACAATACAATCACAGTATATATGATCCTTCGAGTTCTAAGAAATGTCATTTTTAATAGGCATCTCATTTTGTTAAATAATCTTGAATTTTCAAAACAGAAATGTAAGATCCAGATGATTTCTTAATATGGAGAAAAGGGAAACAGTTTAAAAACATCAATCTTTGTTCATGTAATTAGCAAAGATTAGGCCTCCTGTCTGGAACTTCCTAATCAATAGGCAGATAGATTAAAAAGAGAAACTGATATGGATATATTAAATATAAAATATGTATATGTGCCTGTGTATAAGATGATGTCAAAGATGAGAGCTTGTAAAACATGGGCAGAAGGAGAGAAAGGAGCTATAGAATGGCTGGGAAGTTTCTCTGGGGTCATGGAAGTAGGAGCTAGTTTGCCATGATGGTACAACATCATGAACATACCAAATATATCTGAATCAGTTACTTCATACTGGTTAATTTTAGTTTATATAAATTTTACCTTAACTAAAAATCAACCAACCAACCAAAACACCTAAAATAACACATACCAGGTCTAAACCTCATGTACCATCCATAAGAAAAGTTCAGACCCATCCGTAGGAAGACAGATTGTGGACCATAGTTCTAACGTGCTCAGGTGTACTGTCATTTTCTAGACAATTTAGGTAAATAAAGCAATAGTGTTAGGAACAGGAATTGCCTTTCCACTGAAACTCAAACTGTCCTCTTGCTAAAGTTACTTATAATCTGTCAGCAGGGTCAGTATTTTCCCCGTCTAAGGAAATGAGCATGTATTTGCTTCTACTATTGGTCTTATAGCATTAGCTATGAAGATTGGCCACTGGAAGCAGGAGAGCATCTTTCTGAATTTGGCTCTATCACTAAGGACTTGACCACAGGCAGGCCATCTACTCTCTGTGTCATGTGACATTTATTGGGGAATGGGACTATATTGTGAGAAGGTCAGATCTCAGGATATCTTGTTTGCACAGCCTGAGAACATTTTTTGACGGTTTTCTTTAATTGAAAACTTCTTGATAGGTAGACAATTTACTCCTCTTTTTTCTTGAACAAGTCTACAGAGGTATTGGGTACTTGTATATGATGTCAGGAGAGATATGGACAAAATAACTTTCTGACAAAGGCTATTTCAATAAATGTTATAGGAAGGTTTTAGCTTCTTAAGCTTCCTTAGCTCTTTACTTTTAGAAATTTGTATCTTTTGTGAATTATAAGGTTCTTATCTCCCAGAGAATACAATGGCCCTTCAGGGTTGTTTTAGAGGCTGAATTTTAAACCTCTCTTAGAGTAGAGACCCAATAGAGTATATCAAATAAATAAGGTAAGCAAAGTACAGGAAACAAACCCTCCCCACTTGTAAGATTTATGCATCAGATTAGCAGCTCTGAAGGGTGTCCCCAGGATCTTTCATGTGCCTCATTCAGAAAAATTGTCTTCAGAATCATGAATGGAGTTTTTAGGGGACCACAGGTAAGAACATCTGTCCTTTCATGGGGGAGAAGACATCAGATAGAAATAAAGAAATTAGTTTGCCATTGTACAGCTGCCCCAAACTGATGTGCAAAAGGCATTCACCAGCATGGGCTCTATGAATTTGACTTGCTGTGTTTGTGGTATGTGGAACTCAGCTCTTCCGACCCATATTCTCAAAACAAGACTGCATGAAGCTACAACCAATAACAATCTGATCCATTCTCAAAACAAGTCTACATGAAGCTACAACCAATCACAGCCTGATCCACCATTTTAATCCTCTTGCCCCATTCCAATCTGGAACTGAACCAGATTCATAAGCTAGGGAGCTATGGAACACTTTGGGGGTGTCTTCTATATGATGAGAACTCAGAACCAGGGTTAACTGGTTAGAAGACAGCACAGAACACAACTCCTAGTTGCATGCATCCTCTAAGAGAGTGCTCCCTTTTCCCCTCTATGTTTTCAGGGATTCCCTACCCACACCCCACCATCCGATGCTCAGATTCTTGTACTGGAAGCTTGCCTTACCCAAATATATTTCATGTACCAGGTTGGAGAATTTTCCTATTGACCCCCCCCCCCCGCCGCCATTTTACCTAGTAAACAAGAGGTCAGGTAGTTATCTTCCAGTTCGTATTTCTGGGATTTGCTGTCTTGATTCCCAACTGACTTCCATCCCTACAAGTATGGAAAAGGGGCTCTTGTGCATGTCCCTTCTGAGACCCCAGGTTCCTGATGATCAGCATTATCAGTCCAGCACATGATCGTACTAGACCTGAACTGAATTTTCAGTGGAATTGCTTAGCTGTCCTGCAAAGTTTCTAGCCACCCTTAGAATAAAGAATTTAGGAAAAATACACTCAAGTATTTTTTTCTTTTTAAAGCATCCAAAATAAGTCCTCCCTAAATAGGAGAGATGAAATCTACTGCCTCCTAACTTCAAACTGATAATCTTAAGTGAGAAAGCTAGTCCAAAGAGCAGATACAGGATTTCAGCCAAGTGCATGTCAAAGACTCACAGTTGGTGGAAGAAGCCTGAAGCTCTGGCTATTTTTGTTCTTTGAATTCTCTGTGTTCTGCGCCTGCACTTAAAGCCAGATGCTGAAACACACAATATCAAGGAGAGAGGATACAAGGGCTCTGAGGACTCTGCAGTTTTCCCAGGACTCAGAATCCCTAACTTTAGCTCTGGTGAGGACAGTACATGAGAACAAAGGCTTCCACTTCTCATCTCTCTTCAGAGTTCAGGCAGAGAAGATAGCAAAGACTCTCAGCTCGCACCTGAGAGAGGTAGTATACCATCCAGTCCCGTGACTGCTCAGCTGAAGCAGCTTTATGGTCACCCAGTTTGACTGTCCCTAGGTTTTGGCTTCTGTTTTACCAGCAAACTGATGTTGGTGCTGGTTTCCCAATACTGAGCCTTTTCTTCTGTGATGTATCAGTTACATCAAAGAGGACCATCCCAATGTGACTGTTCTTAAGGTGAGGATCTCTGGTGTTTTTCTAAAATGGTTTGATGTCAGCAGACTGGGTTCGAAAACGCTACGATTTGCATTTTTCTTGCGATGTGATGCTATTTTTGAGCTTCTAATTGGAAAAAAAAATTCAAACTGCAAGCAATTAAGTGTGGAGGAGCACACCAAAGGTGGCTTCGATTTGGGCATCTGGTAAATTGATTTGCCATTGAACCGGGAGGCTAATATTAGGAATGGGTGAGCCAAGCCATGTTTTGTGTTTGTTCAGTGTCTCATACTAGTTTTTTAAATGTCATGGGCTCAGCAAAACCCAAAACACATTTTCTCAGTGTTTCCTCCCCTTTTCAACCCATGTGTATTTTGAGAGAACGTTAATTCATATGTTTCTGATTTATTTACATGCAAGTCATCAGAATGTTGTTTTATACTTGCTATTTGATGTCCAGGAAGCCTGTTGAGCCTTTCCTTTGAGGTTTTTCTCCCTCCCACCCCACACCACCCCCGCCCACCCTAGGACCAGGAAGCAATGATTTGCAAATAGTAAGAGAGCTAGAGGGGGGTAAACCCGCTCATCAGAATCTCCGATATTTCTTCTCAAGAGTTTCAAATTCTGTTCAAAACTCAGATTGTATTAAGTCTGAGTCTAATTCTAACTTGGCAGACTGTATTTTGGTATTCCTAACTGACACCGTCCTTGAAGTTATCAATCTCTTCCTTGTGCACATGAAAGTGCACACTTGCTGTGGATGAATACCACAAACAGCTCTCAAGGAGAGACAGCAAGCTATTTGGGATGAGCCCATTCAGTGTGTAACCTGGTATCTGTGGAAAGCCATCAGCCTCCAGAAAGAGAGCTAAGAAGCCAGGCTTCTCTTTCTTCTCTGTGAAAACAAGCACAGGGCTTCTCAGGCAGGAAACCTTCATTCTTTACTCCAACTGTTGACCATTTCAACAGCTACACTGGGGTCAGATGGTATAAATTCAGATCAGATATTAAGAGCCATTGGTAGTTATTTTGTTGTCCACTTTTAAAAGAACTATGTATAAAACGGGACTGTATGCTTGGTTAAGTTTTTCTAAATTTCAGAATTTCAGGTTGGACACCAAATTAGTATGAGACAAGAAACAGATAGGCAATCTGGGATGGTACCTGCTTCATCTGTGGTGTTCTTACACACACAAGGCCATGCTTCCCATCTGACTGTCCTCAGGGTGTGCAGATAGATAACCAATGATGGATATTCTGAGGTGGCCTTGAGATATGTTCTACCCATACACACTTCAAGGTGGAGATAGCTCTTTTCCAGAAAGTTCTTTTCCATTTCCATTTGGTGTTAGGATTGAGAAGGCTCAAAATGTCTTCTCAAATCAAATCTCTCTCCAGCACAGCTGTTGTTCAGTGACCAGGCATGTTCAAGACAAACCAGCAACCATGCACAGATCTGTTTGCAACAATGAGCCACTGTTGCCATGTATTTCAGGAAAGCAATGCACACACACACACACACACACACACACACACACACACACACAGTTGTTGTTGTTAAGTAACCAGATAGGACTTTTAAATACAAAGCAGCTAGCAGTGGTACAGACAATAGGTAGCAACATTTAATCTTTATGTATGTGTATATTAAATGACTCAAATATCCAAATAGCAGTCTTTAAAGTTACGTGACCAGACTAAATCAACTGATCGCTAGTTGATTTGAATGCAGACATATCCTAGCATTTATTCCAATGTAAGATAACAAGATGTCAAAATCAGCACCATTATCAAACACCTAAAGACTCAGTTAACAAATCGAGAAGACTTCCATACAGAAAAGAAATAGGCTTAAAAAATACCTCAAAACATCATAACCATCAGAAAGATATGCTTGCTTCTCTACAGAATCTGTCATCTCCACACTAGTCAGGTTCATGACTTTTTGAATGACATAGCCTTGTCATGCAAAGTTGGTCTACAGGACTAACAATTTCATGTCCCCTGCCCACTCTGGGACAGGGTCACATTGTATAGCCCTGGAACTCAATAGGCACACCAAGTTGGCCTGGATCTCAGAGACCTGCCTACTTCTGCTTCCCTCACCTTAGGCTTAATAGCCTGAGCCACCACAGCTGGCCAACTTGACATTTTAAAAACGTCTTTATTAGGGAATACTGTTGTGGTTATTGTGATTAGGGTTGCTCCTGTTAATAGAAACACATCAAAGATATCATGTTGCCTTTCAGACTATGTAAACTGTTCACTATGTGTTTTGTTTTCAAATGTAATAGTTGGAGTAAATAGGAAATTCCTCCTTGATGGGGTACCAGTCTGTGGAGCAGAGTGTATGAGAATCCGAAAGCATCACAGAAAATGTTGATGGGCAGCACGAAACATGTCTGTGACGCTCTTTGCTCTTTCCCTCACTTCCCACTGGAGCTTCCCTTGGCCTATCAGAGATACAGTCCCTGCTGGGTAGCAGTAATGAGGAGTCCTTCCTGGGCACACACCCCTCCCAACTCCCCCCCCCCCCGTCACGAATCCAGTAAGGGAGGAAGATACTGTGTGTGGCACACAGGTCTCTAAGCATCTCTTTTCCAAAGGAAAAATATTCATAGAAATTATTTCTCCCCATCTTAGGGCTGCTGCTGATGCAGATAGAATCTGATAGAATTTCACATCATCCCCTGCCCCTTCATAGCATGAGCTCAAACAAATTCCAAGAAGTGTCGTTTTAACTCCCCCCCCCCCCGCCACATACACACATCTACTGCTACTATTTTTCAGTGTCATTTCAATGTTTAACAACCTGATGGAATAGACATTAAAAAACATGTCCTTCACTTCTAGGGGAGGGACCTGATCCCCACCCCCACTTGTTTGTAACTTCAGCCTGCTTCTGACTATCTTGATGGAATGACCTGTTCTAGGATTTTAACAGACTAGTGGACAATTCTTTTTGTTTTAATTGAAGGTCCTTAATGTGAGCCACATGTTTCTCTTGGTGATTTGGATATGCCGAGGAGGAGGAGGAGGAGAAGGAGGAGGAGGAGGAGGCGGCAGGGCAGGGGGAGCACAGGGGTGGAGAGGTGGGGGATAGTGGGGAAGGGGAGAAGGTGGGGAGTTGGTGGATGATGAAAAGACCAGTTCCACAAGCAAAGCACATTAGCAACCCAGAGTGGAAAGGGCCGGAAGGAAAACCCACCCACCTCACCCTTGTGCTCATTCTATCAACCTGCAATTGCAGCAATCAAAACCATATGTCGGTTCTTCCAGATCTTTCTCACAGGACAAACATGCAAAGGGCCTCGGGCCTGGCGTTGCCATCAAATGGTAATTGATACCATATGAGGCACAAAATAGAAAAGCACATGCAAACAGCAATCTCTCTCTCTCTCTCTCTCTCTCTCTCTCTCTATCTCTCTCTCTCTCTCTCAGCAACCCCTCCCCGACCCCCACAGCCCTTTCTCGGCCCCTTGAGAGGGATGAAATTGCAGGTCTTGCCGGGCTGCTAAGTGCACCATGCACCACGAAAAACAAGTGTATGAGGCCTCAGGAACCACCTGTAAATGAGAGAGGGAGGAGGGTCCAAGGGCTAAGAAGGCAGCCCAGGGAACAGGCAGAGGCTAAGGGTCACCCCGGGTTAACGCAAGGTCATCGATCATGCAGGGAAAATGGGCACAGGTGTGAAGCCGATCGCAGGCCTAGAGCAGGAAATGACCCTCGGGTCCCTCTGCACATCCGGCTAGGACAAGCCTGCTCCTGCTCCAGCCACATCTGTCTTCCTTTCCTCCAGCCAGTGAGAGATTAGGAAAGTGGAAACCACTCCCCAATTACAAGGCAATTAGAAGGAAAGTGACCCCATCCAGCATCGGCCACTCTCCTAGTCAAAGGCTTTTTTTTCTGCATCCATTGTTCTCCACCGGGAGAGAGAAAAGGAAAGAAAATGGAGCAAGGGAGAGAGCTGCAGGTCCTGGCAGTTGCTGGCTGGTTGTTAATACAGTAGGTAAAATCGTCTCTTGTTTCCACCGGCTCTGACAGAACCGCCAAGTAGCACACGGCTCTCGCCTCTGCATGTATATATTTTCTTATTAACTCGATCGGGCAGAAATTTGCAGAGATTTGTTTGGATCTGGAAGTCACAACAGAACGTCAGTTTTACAAACCGAGGCTCATTCTGTGGTGGAATGTGCAGCCCTGGACCAAACCATTCCCCCCCACACACAAGCTAGTTAGTTGTTCCAATTCCTCCAGCAGCCGCTTCTGAGCAAATGACTGAGTCTAAACACAGGCAGTGGCTCTCCGTTCTCTTCCTTCTGCGTAGCCCCTCATATGTGGTATTTTCATCTTATAGATCGTATGAAGTTTAAATATTTTCCAGATGGGACGAGGGAGTACAGAACCCTGTAAACACTCTAAGTTATAAAAGGACCAACTAAATACTTAAAACAGAAGAGGATGACAGCCACATGGTCCCTCTGCCAGCGGGACACGGGTGAGTTAACGCTGGCAACTGTAGGAAGGGGGACAAGAGCAATCCCCAGCCCCCAAGTCTCAAGATGGGCTGATTCCTCCTCATTTAGATCGGATCTATTTATATCCTTTCTATGTAAACCGGTTCCAAAAAAAGAAGATTTAAACTCAATTTAAAATTCAATACATCACAGTGGTAAGAAAGCCAAGTATGTTTATAACCTGAAGATAAATTCCACTGTTCCGCAGTGGGGAAAATTAATAAGGCCTATTCATTCCATACATTTGTCCTGATCCCAGCAGCCCTTTCGCCCTTTAAGTGTGGCAAGACCTGAGCAAGGTCCTGCAGCCTAGAGGCAAAGCAGGCATGTCTGGGACAGCAGTAAGCCAAGAGGGCGAGGAGATGAGTAGCCAGACTGAAGAGAGTGGAGTCGCATGTGCAGGGGATGCAAAGGAAAGTTCTGGGAAGAAAGGTAGAGGAAAGCAGGTGGCAACAAGGCAGAGCATCGCAGTGTCGCTTAGGGAGTGTCAGACCAAGCAGGCTGGGGACAGACCACGTTGGGGAGACTGAGACCTTACCTCTGTTCTCCCTTCGTGGTCCACGGAACATAACCCTGCCTTTGAGCATCTGCATTGTTTAAGTTTCATCCCGTGGTGGTGGTTGCTGATTGGTCAGGCATGGTTGACAGCATCAGATTTGCAATCTGACAGACAAGAGCAGGAGCAGGACCACAGCCCAGAATTCATAGGGGCAGGCTGAGAGGCGACCTCAGGCTGGGTATATGTGCCTCAGACCTGCAGATGTTTGCAGCAAGGCCTGGGACTGGCTTGGGGGTGGGAGGGCCCAGAAGGAGGCTGGGAGGAGTACATGGGGGTGGGGGGGAGGTGGGACAGGCCCAGCCACCCAAGCGACCAGGCTCCAGGCATCACCCTGGTGTGAACCACTTCTACACCATGGTTAGTGAGGTTTTCTTTTTCTTGTCGCCCCCTGCTCCTGTTACCTCAGCATCAGAGGCCTTTATGCCAGAACCTATTTTTACAGAGTCAAAGTTGTTGGTGCTTCCAGTCTGGAGATACTATAGTTACGTTTTCAGTTTCATTTATTTGTTTTTATTGAGCCAGGGTCTCATGTAGCTTAGACTGACTGCTAACCCACCATGTAAAGAAGGCTGACCTTTAACCCTGATCCCCCTATACCTCCTCATACATCCCCCAACCATGTGCTAGGATTGCAGGCATTTGTCACAATACCTGGCTTTCTTTTCAGGTATTTAGTTCTCAAAAATTTCTCATGTTTCCCCTGGGAGACAGAGACCCCACTTCACAAGAGCATCCCATCCAGGTAACTCAAGGGGTTCTCTCGCCATTTGACTGTTGGCAGCAAAGCAAGCACAGGAAATAAAAACGGGTTGAAGGTGCTTGAAAATGGAGAGTGGAAATGCTGTAGGAATAGTCCAACAAACAGAGAAGAAATGAAAGAGCCTGAAGGAAAGCCAGGACAGACAGCCAGGACCTCCGAGGTAGAAGATATGCCTTTATTTTGACCCAAGCTACCTATTTCTTTCTAGGTCAGTAGGAGCCAAGTGCAACTCACTGAAAGTGTCAGTGGCTGCCCCAGGCTCACCCTCTACACACACACACACACACACACACACACACACACACGAGTACATACACACGAATAAACACACACATACAGACACTCACACATACACACTAACACACATACATATGCACTCACATAGAAATACATACATACACATACACACTCACATACACATACACACACACATATATATATGCACATACACATACAGGAATACACACACACACACACACACACACATTAACCCAACACTATAACTGACATTATCTACTATCAACTTGATTATTTTCCCTCCTAGGATTTTCAGCCTAGTTGTAGTCTAGCTAAATGCCTGACTTCATGTCCCTACTACCTACATTCATGGCTGCACAGTTCTGGAGAAAATTTAGAATTTAGTGCAGACATCCCACTGTCCACCTAGGATGCTGCTTTCCCAGTTCTCTCTCTCTCTCTGGAGAATCTGGGGGAGGGAAATTATCGCATAGTCAATACTCACAGAGGAAAAAAAGATACAAGAAGAATCGAGGGCAAGAGCAACAGAAGAGATGGAGGGAAAGGGAGGGAGCTGTGGGTCAAGCACAGGCCTGAGAGACCAACAGGCTCAAGGGAGGGATAAACGGGAAAAGATGCCCTTGGCTGAGGGGAAGGCTAATACAATGTGGGAAGCAATATTTAATAAGGACTAATCCTTCAAAATCACTACCACTGATCTAATATCAAGTCTGAAAAGAGAGCTTGTTGAAGAGAGCAACATGTAAGCACCTGGTTAAGATAAAAATGAAAACTCCACTATGATTTCTGTCCTCAAAAGGAAAAGAAAAAATAAATCTAATACCTACCCTTTCTGAGTAAACACTGCTTATTATGGACTCGTTTCTAAATATTAAGCTGAAAAGGCCCGCCACTGAACCATGAGTGTAAGGGAAGGCTGTGGCTTAGAGGAGACATATATTACCAGGACAGAGACAGAGGACAGAAAGACAGACGTAAGTCAAAGCAGAGGACAGAAACACAGCCATAAGTCAACGTAGAGGAGCCCATGGAGGAAGAAGTGGTCAGGACCTGCCCTTTATACAAAGAAAAATCCAGTGAGAAAGAAAATATACTAGGTGAGTGGACAGAAAGGACAGAGCAACAGAAAACAGGGACTGGAATTCAGGAATGTGCTGTTAAGTGGAGGTCTGGATATGAAGGGAATAGGGAACAAACAGAGCTGGGGGGAACAAGTTTGTCAGAAGCACAAACTGATTTACAAATGTTGCTAACCATACATTATATAGAAACCATTACAGACTGGGAAGAATATAAAGGAAACAGTTGCATACTACTTTGAACTCTCTTTTGAACTGTAAAATCCACACACACACACCCCCCACCAACTTCTAGGCCCTGTTTATAACTGCAGGAGACAATGACAACATAATCACACCAAGGGCCTTAATTGTTAATGTCTTCATCAGTAATGAACCTGGGTGTTCTGCAGGCTACTCTGGTGGTGTTCCTCATTACCCAGAACACCTCTTTGAAGGACTCTTCAAGTGTGCTATCCCCAGCCAGTGGTGATGTGATGGGCCTTATTTAAATACCGAGACCATGCCACACTCCCAAGCACTAACCCTAGTGAAGACCAGCATAGTGAACATCCGTTCAGAAGCGAGCATCTCTCATTTTTTTTTTTTAAGAAAAAAAAAAAAAACTCAGGAGAGGATCAAGTTGGTTTTAGTGATAAACCAGTAATTGCATATTTGGTAGAAAAGCCTGCAGCTCTGACATGCAGTGGAGGAAGCTGGCTGACAGCGATTTCAGGTGCTGGGACGCAATAAAAACAATGAAGAAAGAAAATGTTTGCTTTTTCTGTCAACTGAGATGTCAGTACCCATTAATAAATCTATCTGCTAAATCTACTCTTATTCATGTGGGACATCACCAATTTAAAGTAAAATAAATTATCTTTAATTAAATGGAATTGTCGTCTTCCTCCCGCTATCACCCCCAATTATTCTCCCTAATCAGCCCTTTAGGGAGAAGGCAAGAGAGAGCGCTGAAAGGCGCGTTGACTGTAAACAATTTCTCTTTCTGTCAAGGGATGAAGTTTTTTAATTTTAATTACAGTTTATAACTATAATTTTTGGATATATGGAACGAAAACTGCAAAGTCTTATCATTTGTTGTGGAGGAGGAAAGGTGCACAGTCACTTCCAAACTCCCCCTTTCTCCTTCTTGTGAACAGTCCAGAAGAAGCCATTTATGGACTGCCAACTCATTCTTTCATTGTGGTTTATTACTTTGGTTTCTAGTACCGAAACTAGTGGTTTTAATGAATACTTTTAAAGTATACAGCATCAACTGAATGCCAACTACTATGGAACTTTCAGGTTGATAAGCTTTCAAAACCTGGGATTTCTGAATGGTATCATTTTATGTTTAGACACGAGCAGCGTATGTACTTTAAATATTAAGACAGGGTACGGGGTAATGGATGAGGCTGCACTAGCTACTCAGTAACTTCTCTCGTTCCCACCTCTTTTTTGGGGAAAGGGGTGGGGGGATAATGGCACCAAAACTCTCCCAAAAGCACTAGACACTTTAATCAAGTGATAGTGAAGAATTACACTTCTTCAACCCTCTCATGAATTCAGCAATGCCCTCTAAAAGAAATGATGAAATCCACAACCAATTTACATGGTATCTCAGACCCAATCTCAAAGACACTGAGATGAAATATTATCCCATGAGCAACGAAGAAGGAATTTAGGAGCAACTGGACCATCTCTGTGCAGTCAATCTTCCCTGTTGCCAGAGACAATCAGGTACTCAGGTACGTTGAGTGTGCACCCTTCACTTTTTATTATTACTGTGGCCCTCTAGTGGGAGAGTTGGGGGGGGGTCCGTTGTATTGGGAGAGCACATATTAATTATTTACAGATAAACGGGTTGGGGCACTGACTGCTTACTGACTACTTACTGTTACTTTTAAAAATGTATTTTTTTTTCCAGGGTGTAGCGCTGTTTTCATTTAGCCTTTGAATTGCCGCCTACAGAAGTAAAAAAAGGAAACCGCAGCTATACAAGCCTGCTGACTTTCTTATAAAAGAACCAGTTTTAAACTTGTTTATACTACTGATTCCAAATGAATTCAAGATGGTGGCTAGTTAAAGAAAGGGAGCCCATGCCAGGGAGTTTGATCAAAGAACTTCAATTCAGCAATGTTCAGTTTTAATTGACCACTAATTAAGCTACATTAGTCCAAGAACGGTCTGTATCACTTCGACTAATAAAGAAAAGAATTAATTTAACCCCGTGTCAGTCAGCTTTAGTAAATTCATCTGAAAGCAACTTCTCAAACGACAGGCATGAAAGAGGTATCTAGAGCTGAATGCCAAAAGTGGTCCACAGGATTCGGGAGACGGGGGACTTGGTTCTCAAGTGCGTTTGTCACTTTGCTAGTGATGTCACCTTGCAGGTGTAATTATCTTCATTACAGATACAAAGATGTCAGCTTCACTCCCCGGGTTGCAAAGGGTTGCTTTAAAATTGGATTCAAAACATGGCAGCAGACCAGCCAATTTTAACTTTCCTGTATTCGCGACAAAAATAGAGTGGATTTGCAAAATCATGAGAATTTTCAAAGGCTTGGAACTCTCTTCTGGGAAAAGTGAGTTGAGGGGGCTGGGGGGGGGGGAACAACTGCAATAACACCACCAAAAAAGCTCATTATAATTAGGAACCACGAGCTATGACAGCCATGGAGCAGCGAGAGCGCGTGTGTTAAAGCAGCGTAGTTTCCAAAGAGCCAGTTGCAAATTTGTAATTTTTCCCTACGTTACCCTGCAAAAGAAAAAAAGGAAAAAAATATATTGCTCACTCTTCTCATCAAGCATTCCCAGAAAGGGGAGAAAAAAATCATAAAATGGAGGTCGAGGACTCCACTCAGGATTTAAGACCAAAATGTAAGCTTTAAGAACACATTACTTCACAACTCAGTCTTTCTGACTGCTAAAAGTCCTTCGCATTAATTCTGAGGTAGTGCCCTATGATCTCCTGACAGATATCAAAAATATAAAATATGTTTAAAACTTAAAAATCAACACTGATGTCAATGGTGTGCTGGCTTGTATTCTATATTAATTAACCCCACCCTTCATGCCTTCATGAATAGCTCTGATTCTTACTGAACTGAATACCACAGGGTCACATACTCCTAAAGAGGGCCATCCTTGGAGCCTCAGTGCACACTATATTTGGCTTTAATGATTTCTGGCAACCAACTGCTGTATTTTCTACAATAGTATTTAATGAATAACCTTTTTATCATTCTGCCAGTACTCATTAAAATGCACTTGTTTCTGAGATGCCATAGCTAGCTATATGAAACCAAAATATTAATGCAAATTGGCATTGCTAAGTTTAAAGCGGCATTTGCATTATAGGAACGAAACATGGTCCAAACTGAAAGAGCGCACAGAGCGCGAATGCCTCTTGACACCATGATTATTACTAAGAGAAACCATGGCTTGTGATACCATTAATAAGCCCAAGAAGAAAGCACTGGCGCATGCGCCAAGCACCTAGTCTGCGCAGCCGTGGGATACGGGGAGACATCGGCATTCCTCACTACTGCCTATTCAAGAGCGATAGGTATGAGGTATGAAGGAACTAATGAATGAGGTCCCTGTGCTCATAAACACCTCAACAGGCATATTATCTATTTCCAGAAACCTTTAACTTTTTGATAGAACAATGCAAGAGTAGTCTGCTTTCTGTGGTCATCTGCCTTACTGTACAAAGACATAGGTGTGCAGGTCAGATGCATCACGTTTATTGGGTTATCTCCATGTCAACATGTTTTTGTTGTCGTTAAGGCTTCAGATGCCTTAACACAAGGGGGACCCTGTCTTTTCGAATCCCGTTGGTTCAGGTGGAGGAAGGGGATTCAAAGATCCTGCTCTATGCGAACAGACTAAGGGACCAATCCTGGAAAAAGACTGAGTGTAGCAATGACCAACTTTAGATTAAAGAGCAACAAATGTGATTGGCTTGAGTATCTAACAAAATACAAGGGGCATTGACATCATCTTATCTAAAGTTAAGAAAAAGGTGAAAAGGCATACTGAAATACATGGTGGAAGGGACTCCGCCTCTTCATGATCCATGTGACCTTGAGCAACTTATGAAACTCGTACGTGCTTCCATTTCTTAGATGGGGATTTCCTAGACTGGTGCTAGAGATCCCTGTGCTTATCCGATATGGAGATACCAAGGACGAGAGACTGGGGACTTCAAATGTAGCTGGTATAACTGAGAAACTTAATTTTTAAATTTTGGTCTAGTTTTCATCATTAAATTTAGTGGCAATAGCCACACTTGGCTAGCAGTTACCCCATTTGTGAGGGTTGGGGGCGGGGGCAGAGTAGCATTAGCCTTTGAAATGGGCTAACAGCTTCTGGAGTGTCTTGCCTTGTGGGATGCAGTAGGATTACGTTACTTTGGGGAGAACTTGAGAGCATGTTCTGAAGGAATGGAGGCTTACAGATGTATTTTATCAAATGTTAACACTATAATGAAAGAGTTTGGGTTTTATCACAGCTTTAAGGTACTTGCTGCCTAAACATGAAAGAAAAGGCACTCTACAAAGATTTCATAACCTATAAATACACAAGTATCACATAACCTGCCTTTTTATAAGACACATTCTGAAATCAATAATAAGCATATTATTGTTTTAAATGTATTCATAGGACTATACTGGAGTTTACAGAATATCAGAGAAATACTGAGGACCTAACCCAGATAATCAGTATTTAATCAAAATTAAAAAAAAAAAAACAATGATCCACGAAAGAGCGTTTCTTTAAAATCAATTGATGATGTAAAGCAATCACCGTCTCCCATAAATGGAAATGAGCAAATAAATGGAATTATCAAAATGATAACCTGGACTTCTTTGCATGGCCATAGGTCAAAGACATCTCTGTAGCTGTTCACCATGAATCCAGATAATTTTGCATCACCCAATATGACATGAACCCCCCAAAAGCCAGTGTAGGACAAATTCACAGGTACCGCAGAAAGAGGCAGAGATGAAGCTAATTCTCTAGTTGTTGGTGGGTGGGACTTCACTAGAGTTGCGCAGGGTTGAGGTGGTCAGGGCTTCAGGAAGCAAGCAGTACAGCCTGTAGGTGCTTTTGGGGCAGAGAGGTAATCCCTTGAACCAATGCACTAAACAATAAAAACTTATCTGCACTAAAATTCCACTGTGAATTTGAACTGCCCAGCTACCATGTAACGTCTACTCTGATCAAATCTTGGAGAACCTTGTATATAGCTCAAGGCAGAAACTGAAGGGTAGCACAAGCTACTGTCAGACTTTGCAACTCTAAAACTTGGCTTCTAAGAAGTGAGGTGTTCTGGGTTCTAAAAGTTGGCAGGTATTAAGACTCTGCCATCAAATCCTTCACCCTCCTGCACAAAGTACTAGGGAAGCCAACCAAGGTCTCCATATCCCTTTCTAAATCACAGCCTGAAAGCTACAGCAATGATGGACACTGGGCAGGGCCAGGAAGAGAGGCTACCAGTTGTCAATGGGGGGGGGGGGGGGGCCTGGGTTATTGGGAAAGTTGAAGAGTTCAAGTTTACTTTAATCTTTATAATCCTTTTTGATGTAGACTGTCTGTCTATCTATCTATTTATCTATATGTGTGTGTGTGTGTGTAAGAAGGATTCAAATAATATCCTTAATGCCCCCCTCAAATATGTCTATGTAATTATCAATTATTCTTTAAGCTAATTCACTTTTTCCTTTTTATGTACTCTGTGGAAAATAGTAGTACACTGCTTTTAGGATAAAAGATAAAACAAGAAACATGGATGGAGTTCCCAATATTTTAAATTCTATAAATATATATATGATAAATATATATATATATATATATATATATATAAAATGGAGAATATATTCCTTAGTGGCTCAACACAGTTTAACAGCTGCTTTGAAGTCATTCCAGTTAGTTCACAAATAATTTACTACATAATATTGCAAATGAAATATTGCATTTTCTTGGTAAATCATGGAAATACTTGAAAAATATTATAGAGTATAACATGAAATATCAAAAAAGAAATAAAAGTAGAAGGAAATTGGTTGAAGGGTAAGAGAGGGTAAGAAGATTAAAGGGAAAAGGAAACTAGAAGGGAGAGGAAAAAGGAAGAAAGAATGGGAAAGGGGGAAAGGAGAAGTGGAATGGTAGGAAACGGAGGTGAAGGGAAGGAAAAGGCTAGGGAAAAGCAGGGAGAGAGGGTAGTAGGAAGGAAGGAAGAGAGGGAAGGAGGGAGGGAGAGAGGGAGGGAGGGAAAAGGGAAGGAAGGCAGGAAGGCAGGAACTCTACATGTGGCTCACACAGTAAGAATAAAGTACAAATGTCCAGACCCAACCTGTCTAAAACAGGACTTCTCTGCCTCTGCGCTGCCGAGGGCCAGTTCTGTGCACGGTGCTAGGTTTAGGCTCTAGAACCACATGCTGGAAGCATCCCCCCTACCTCTCCCCTTAATTGTGACAATCAAAACTGCTTCCATCTGTCCCCTGGGAGGCACCACTGGCACTAGAGATACATGTTTGTCATCAGAGTCTGTCAGTAGCAAATGCCCATTTGTATTTTCTGAGATTTTTCTATAAACATCTCTAGAAGTATCTTCTGCCCTCTGAACCAGGGCAAAACCATTTGCACCCGTGATCATTATGAATGTAATACTGGGACCTGTGGCGTTGAAGTCTGCCCTCTGTGAGTGTTTTAGAAGTTTTCACATGAGCTCTGCCTTGACTTTGATTATGTAACAGAAATGTTTAGTATTTCCAACTGGCTTACTCTCATCTATATGTAAAACCCAAACCAATTCATTGTTTCTGACTTTTTGATGAATAAACAGGTTTGAGCAATAAATAATTGGCATTATCTGTTACTGTCTAATTACATAATCCAGCCATCCACCCACCAGCCATCCATTCTTCCCCTCATCCAGGCATCCATTTGTCTGAGTCAAACCTGCCATGCTTTCAGTTCTGATGGAGTTACGAAGGAGAAAAGCAGAGGACCAGCCAAAGAGTTTAATCTACATTGCTTCTCATTGGCAATGCATCTCGGAGGGTACTATTATTCATAAATAACCCCACACCAGGCCAGCTGTAAGCTTTACACGCCTCACCAAAAGGCCTAGAATGGCTGCATTGTTAAGTGGTCAGTCCATTGCTACATCAATGCTCCAATAACTAATTGACTTCGGACTAGAAACATCTGAAGAGACCAGTGGAGCCTAGGAATCAATCATAGTTCTGAAACATGTTTGTTTCGTGGATGTTCAGAGTAGGAATCCAAAATGTAGTGAAGATCTCTAAAAACAAGGGCTTGCCTAAAACTGCACAGATAACGACTTGGTTCCTCTTTGCTACTGTTCTTTCCTTCTGTCTGGGGGGAGGGGGGGCGGGAAGAAAGACCATAAAAACCAAACCATCCTCCATGAGGGACAAATGAGTGCGGCTTTGCATTTCTCAGCGTTGTCTCTGAAAGATAACACAGCTTCTGCAGCGCAGAGGTCAGGTTCTCATAATGGTTTCTGTAAGTCATCTTTCTAGGGGTTAATTAAGTAAACTGAATCCTAAAAGGTTTTATTAGCTGAGCTGACACTGTAAAGCGGAGCCAGGAGCATCTGCCATGACATGAACCCTCTCAAAGTGAACCGCATGGAGCCTCCCAGCACCTTTGTGGTGTTTGCCCATTCGCTGCCGGCATCCCAGCCGTTGGCTGCATGCTGAGAGCTCTGGGAAGTGAGGTCACCGGACTCACATCAACATACCTAATTTTACACTTATGTCATTTAAGTTTTTAATACAGCACAGGGCTTTTTTTTTTCAGGTGTTAATAGAAAAATCAATTCTAAGTCACAACAGCTGTGATCATTTTAAATATCACAGCTGTCACGGGCTGAAAATAGCCAATGTGAGCACATACATTTCTGTTGCAAATACAACAAAATGAAAATATGGTGGGATGTTATCTTCTGCTCCCTCTGAAGCACACTGTCTAATACAATGGCAAAGAACTCACGTACTTTAATGTACAAAATCATGCTCCTGTTTCATTGCTGACCTTACTGGCAGATGGCTTAAAAGGAGAAGGCTGAGCATGGATCTTAAAAAGTAGCCCTGTGGTGACTGCCGAACATGTTTAATTATGGAAATAGTATTAACTTTGGAAGGGACGAGGCTAAATAGTCGATATCGAATTGAGAGTTCATTTATGTAAACATTTTGCTGTGAAGGCGGGAGGGGATTAAGTGGGATCCATGCACCACATTAAGTGTTATTAAAGTCTGGGCGTTCTAGTTATTATAGGACGAAGTCTAAACTCCTGTGAATTGGTGGTAACCACTGTCTTTCAGGAAGTAATGGGGTTTTATCCAGAGCTTTACAAGCTCTAACTAGCCACTGCATGAGACAATATACTTCCCTCTCAGTTTGTTGCCTCTCAGAGAATGGGATAGCATTCTTAAAGAATATTTAAAATAGAGTTGGAAACACTACAAGACAAGAACTGAGCCTCAGTTATCCCGCCATGCGCACACGGCAGAAGTTGGCTTGTGAGGACTGGACCTTAAGAAGTACTACCAAAGTCTACAATTCTATTAACAAACACTGCCATCTCTGCTACAGAGAAACTAAGTCAGATGTTGGGAAAATGGCGCTCCAGACTAAGAGTGGAAGGGAACAGGGGTGCTTCAGGTAGGCACAGCAATGTCACACAGCTCATGTTTTGCAGATGTTTCTTCAGGTCTTTCTAACTTCTTGGCAGATACACAATCACAATAAAATGAACACAGTATTAAAGATTGATATTTTAAAGGGGGAAAAATCGCAAGTTTTCTTCCAGACCTTAGAGATGTCTAGGGTGAAACTGAAGAGCTGGCCATGTCTGCCACTAGACAACTCCTACTAAAAGTCTGGTTTTCCATTTTCCCTGGGCAGGTTCAAGGCATCAGGTACAGGGACCTTCCAGTCCTCTATCATTTGCATACTAATTCCAAAGCTATGCGGAATACTCTACAATCGTTTAATCACAACAACACACACAAAGGCACTACAAAGTGAAACCACACTTATTAAACATTTATCCCAACCCCCACTGTCACACAAAGGAAGCCTAAGGGGGAAAAACCCCTGCCATCCACCCTGCTCAGACCTGGGAGGCTCGTCTGAATTGTAACAGCAGGTGCAGAAATAATAAAGTGCTGGCCAATCAACTTTTTTTCCCCTCTGATTTGTCAGTTTACCTTAATAATGCCATCAGGAATGTAAACATCTCTGCAATTTATATTTAAAAGTGAATAAAATAATGGGGTGTGGAATTTATCCTTCTAAATTTTTTAAGTAATACATTTGATTATTTTAATCACGTCAGTGCTTAACTGGATGGAGTTTAAATATGCATGTAACATCAATTTAATTTGCTTTATTCGTTAGAAAAACTATTGAGGAATGCAATGTTATTCTCCTTACTTTAAAAAAAAGGGAACAATTTATAGAGCAAGAAGGTATAGAGTATGTATGTGTGTGTGTGTGTGTATATATATATATATATATATATATATATATATATATACTTTTCTTGGAGGTGGGAATCCAGTGTCTTTCAAATGTGTTCCATTATGAATATTTTAAGATGGTAAAATATCACCGAAGGGGTGAGGATCCAGGAAGAGGTGAGAGTCCATGGCATGCTCGCTCGCTGGGTGGCTGACGATAAAAACAAGGGGTGTTTCCACACTGGGGTAAACTTTATTGGGCTCTGGTAATAGGCTGTGGTTGGTAAATGCATCAACTGTTTTTAAAATGGCGCGTGAGCTTTTCCCAACATAGCAATTCCCCCTTGAGTAGGATCATTATTGGTGCAGTCATTCGGTACTTTATAAATCTCACCCTTAGGTTTGTGGAGATAAAAAAAGGCAAGTCTAATGTTAAATCTCCATCCTTAACATCTCTGTTCATTTTCAGGTCAGTTTCAATAGAAGCAGCTGGAAATCAACTCTACCCCACTTAGTGCCACAAATTACCCCAATGCCCCCCCCCTCAAAATAAGTGTTATCTGGCCTGGAGTAAGGCACAGCTCAAGGCCCCTGGAGGATACCCACGAAACCCAGCATGTGTTCTGTGGAGCTGACATCTGACCATCACGTCTGGGAGCTGACACTTCCTACTGCTCAGGTGTTTCAGTTCAACCTCTAACCCAACTTGGGGGGAGTAGGAACTGAGCCTAAGGCGGTGTCCCCTCCAAACAAAACATTATAGCTATTCTGCCCCCTTCCAAGTCATTTGGAATAAAATGCCAGTCATCCTTAAGAAATGAGGAAGGGTTTGGGCAAAACTGGAAAGGTAAAAACTGCAGCCTGGAGTGTAAAGACAACATTATCAGAAAATGGAACTTAAAGATTCTAAGTAGATCATGGCCCTGTAACGCAAGCACACCTCTGAGGGCAAAGTTGCAGTCTGGGAGTTAAGAGATCTCCAGCACTTCAAAGGAAAAAGCCCAGTGTCACCTCTCAAGACGTTCTCAAATTGGGGAGTGGGAGGATCGACCTTAAGAACTGTTCTTTGGAAGAAAAAAGCATCACTTTGCTCAACCAAATTTAAGGATTATCTCTATTGTTCACCTTACATGATATGATAATGCATCATAGAAGTTATCCAGGTCAAAACTAGAAGTCTGTGGGGATTTCAATGCTCTGCAAGCTCCGGTGGTGCCTTCCAGCCTCACCTCTGTCTTCAAGCGATGGTTCTTTTACTGACTTGTCTCCTGTGGCTTTGACACTGTTCATTTGATTCTGGGGGTGTACAGACCGTTGTTGTAGGGCTCTCTCTGTAACTGGTTGAGGAACAGGCAGGATTTCATTGGTCACTGCCCGTCACTTTTATCGCATCTCGTTTTGCCCTGTGTCATCTTAGAGTTACGGTTGAAAGTACTGAAGGTCAATGAATAAATAAGAATCTAATCAGACACTTAAAACCCTGTAAACACTTGCTCCTCCATCTTCTTCCTTCTATAACCGTGGTGAGCAAATGTGCCTTTGTGTGAGTCCAACAATATTGGAGGGGATTAAAAAAAAAGAGAGAGAGCCACACACCACTTACTGCGTATGCTAGGAGGCAAGCATTTAGGCTGACTGTGGGGAGCAGACAGATGCTCCCATTGAATTCTCTTCTCAGCCCCAATTTGAACAACTTTTAAATTTATCCCAGCCATTATTTAAAAATTGGTATCTTCTCACTGGGTCAGGGGTTAAAGGGTTTTGGTTCCGTGCGCAACAACTCTCCTGACATCAGACTGCTAACCATGGACATGACCCACCATAAAGAGAGAACACAGCTACATCTCACACAGTGTCGGAGAAGTGACAGAAGTTTCAAGCTGGATTGGGAATGGACACACACACACACACACAACATTCATGATGACGAAATCTGATAATGTCTTCAGTTAAAAGAAGGTAAAGCAGTTTGACCAATATGGTTTAGAGAAAAAACAATTATCCTCAAGCCTCCGTGTTGCCTTCTCAATTTTACTAAAAAAACTAACTAAATAAAAAATAAATAAAAAACAAAATTAAAAAAAAATGGAGGAGCAGTAACAAAACAGACAGAGGATTTTCCTGTAAATCAAGTACACAGAGGGCCAGGAAGCATGCAGTACAATTTCCTGTCTATCAGTTGGAAAGGTAGTTAACACCAGCCAGCTCCTCCTGTTTTCCCCTGACCATTCTTTTGCCTACCCCCTTCCCTACTCCTGAGTCCTTCCTTCTAATTTCTGAAACAATGCCCTCACCTAGTGCTGGGAGCCAGAAACTTCCTAAGGGTCATAGCTTTCAAACCTACCAGAAATCAGGGGTTAAATAAAGCGAACCACACACATATTTTCTTCCTAAGAAATTAGCCTCCCAGAAAAAATGTCCAAACTGGCATCCTTGAATCTCAAGCAGGGATTTTTGGAAATTTAATCAGAGGCAGCTGAGCAAGAGGTAGCTATAGTATCAAGATTAAGTGTCTGGTGAATATTTACCAGCTTAAACCTAATGAACAAAATCAACATAGTTTTGTTTTAAGAAATTAAATACAGACAGGAAAACAATTTTATTGTTATCTTAAAATCACTCAATTAAAATGTTCTGCATGTCAATAATACCAAATAGTAAGCCCAAATATATATGTTTTCCTACATGCTTTTTCTGATTTTTTTTTTAAACATTAGGTAGCTAAAAAAAAAAAAAAAATCAGGTTTGTGATCTAACCATTTTTTCATTGTTTTAACCACTAAAATATTTTTAAATCAAATAAATTTATACTGGTTCCTTTTGTTTATAGCCAAGGTTCTGAAATAATAATTTTCTAAAATAACTTTTAAAATGTCAACTTCAGTTTGCATAGTGAACACATTATGGAAAACTTTAAAACCTGGTACTTTCTTATCTGTAACTGCCCTGGCCAGGACTTTTTTTTTTTTTTTTAAAGGTCATATTAAAAATGTACTTAGCAAATGTTACTTCTGGTGCTATTAAGATTTAATCTTTTTATGTTGCCCCTTTCCATGGCAAATTCGTAAGAACTGAAACTTCACGTTTGAGCTTGGAAAAGCCTGTGATTTTTACTTGTGTATAGGTGAACTTTGTTCCAAGAACGACTGTGAGCTGAGAGATCCTGTTATTCCAATGTTTCTGGGTTTGGGCGGCCTTAATATCAGAAGAGAGTTTCGCTTCTTTTTTGCCTTTGCACTTTCTGAAGATGAAAAGCCCGCATAATATGACCAACCGTTGGGCTATAAACACGGGGCGCTGGCTCTCATTCGCCTTCTGAGAGCTGATGACTTGACAAACAAGTATTTCAAAACAACTAGTTTGAAACATGGTTTGAAGCTTGTTAGGATGAAGCGAAAAGAGCAATTAGAATAATCACAGGTTTCTCTATACGGCTTAACACATGCACATGCTGCCATGAGAGTCTATGGTGAGATCTGAAATTACCATTAGGAAGAAATTTTACCACTTTTGTTTTCAATTTCATTTGCCAGAATTTTAGTTACGTGGAATTGCCATATTTTTAGTTATATGAAATTTAACCAAATAATTACTCATTAAAATTCAAATTTGGTGAGCACGTAAAAAATTTTAGGGCTAGAATTCTAGCTTTCTTTTTGCCTTTTTCTTTTTTCTGGTAGATCACAGGTTATGCCCTACCTACCTAATGCCTAGTACTTTTTATGGCCTGAATAAAGACAGTAGCACAATTTGACATAAGTTAGAGTTCTCAACACTCAAAAGAAGCATTACTCTTCCAGAAACATTTTTCTGAACGCTGAAGAATAATTCCTTCAAATTATCATTTAGCTAAGACTGGGATTCACTTACGTGCAAGGCAATACTGCATAGAGGGGGAAAAAAAACACCAAAAATTATTGGCCAAGTTCATTGATCTCTCCCTTGAGGCAAAGCTGAGTTTTACAAATGCTCTCTCGTTTACACTCAAGATTTATTCTTTGGGAGCTCTCGGGTTAAGGTTATTTAAGGTCTTATCTCATGAAGTCCACACATAAGGACAAATCACTGTCCTCTGAGCAAACATGGCAGTGATTTGGGCATTTGTAGCATTTATGGGCATTTCTATGCTAAGGTACAGAGCCCTTCTACATTTTCCTTTGTCTTTCCCAAAATATCATTTGATTAAAGTGTTTCTCTTGCTAAGAAGTGGGAGAAAAACAGATTTTACAAACACTGTGTTCGCTGGTTTAAAAAAGAAGATACTCATCACGTCCTTCTGTATTCTTGCTGCAACCTAAAAATCAGTGTTTGGGAAGGATTTCCCATTTTTCTTCTTTTGTTTATTCACAGGGAAAAAAACCTGCTTCCCCTAGCCTCTCTCAGTTCAGAGAGTTCAAACTGAATTTAAACAAGTAATTGACTTGTCACTGGGGAAAAAAGAAGGAATTCAGTGCTAGGCTGTCTTCAGAGGGAAACCTGTGTCATAGAGAGAGCCAGGCTTAACAGTTCAGGTTGGAAAACAGTGCGTACACACTCTCTCTCTCTCTCTCTCTCTCTCTCTCTCTCTCTCTCTCTCTCTCTCTCTCACACACACACACACACACACACACACACACACACACTATACAAATTGTCAGACAAGCTAAATTCAAGAAAGGTAAAGTGGCTTTCTTGAATGTTGAACAATCAATGCATGACGTATACAATCTCCACGAGATGTCTGGCATCAAACCAAATGCAGCTGAATGTAGAAGTAAGGCCAGTACACTGCACACTGTAGAATAAACAGAAATCCGTGTCCCCAGGGTATGCATGAGGGTATCTTGGAAAATGGTTTAGAACTGGGCCTTCTGTGGACCACACACAAGTGAACTTTGCTGGCTATGTCACCAAGTTAAATCTAAACATTGGTGACCATCCATGGTTTCCAAGGTTTTCTGCTGAGCCTCCACATGGCTATTTTTCCTAAATATAATGCATCTACAAGTTGCCTCTTTCTAGTGTTTGAATCAATAGAGATACACATCACCAGATTTGTTTTTAATAAACGTCTTAAAACAGTTCCTATAAATACATTTCCTGTGACAGAGTGATCTTGATTTTATGAGTACCATCCTTTCAGATAAAAAAAAAAAATCTAACAACCAAAATATTTGGCAACTGCGAGGGCATATTAGTGATATGATGTCATAGTCAGCATTTTCTTATGGTAGAGGCAACTGGCAAGCTGTAGGAATGAAATACATATTTTAAAAAATTCCTTTAGGCCATAAGGAAATTAAAATGCCCAAGCCTTAACTAAAAATTTGACATTTCAGCTGTTTTATGATGTAAAACTAATAATTAACATATAAAATTCATTATTGGCAATCTTAAAGTCAAAACCCACAACTTATATTTGTTGTAATAAATAATGTAACATATAATCTTTTCATGCACATGCATATAATATATAATGTGTAATATATAATTCTTTAGTGCACAGGGTGACAGACTCCTGGGCTGAGTCTTACTATTTCACAGACGCATTTGCTGATCACATTAACAGCATTCGTGAAGTTTACCCGAAAGGGGCTTTAAAAATCAACATAAATATTATGGTATACATTATGGGGAATGTCTAAGAGACCACAGGCAAAAGTCTTAAATAGGTAGGAACCCCTAACAATTGCAATTCAGATACAATTCTTTTTAAAACTGAGCTCTCTAAGCCCAGTATTTAAGGTCATAGATTTAAGCACTGACCAATTTAGAACACAAGCCTTTTACTTCAACACCAACTTTATTTACCACATTTAACTATTGTTCTGATTACATGCAATATTCCTTAAAGGGGAATTTAAAAGATATGTCCATTATAAGCTTTCGGTTTATTTTAATCTCTTATATGTTGTCCACTCCCATGGTAAGTATTTATAAACTTGTGATTTACTGATACTTCAAAATAAAAGTAATAATTCATAGACCTGGATGACTGTTAAACTCCTTAAGCTACACTCTCAAAAGCTCATGTATATGTATACATACTAGTGTAGCCCACTAGAAATAAGCAATATGCATACATCTATGCATATTTACATATATATGTGTATATATATACATATATATTATATATGCATATATAGGCTTACATGCATATACCAGCACATATACATTTAATTTGCTTGCGTCAATCAGTGCTTCTGAACTGGGCCTTCGTGAAAGCTTTGGTCTTGTTTGGCCCAAGTATCACACTCTGATTAAGATCAACCCAAATATAAGTTCAAAATACAACATGAGAACAGTTCATAAAGGACTGCTTTTCACCGCCATCTCCGTTCTTTGCTATTTTAAGATGAAATTTTACTCCTCCATTGCCCAACTCTTCCTGAGAGCACCACATACCGATTTACAAAATATTGAAATCTTTTCCTTCAGAGGGCCCAGGCGAAGGAAAAATAAAATAAGATAAAATAAACCTCCAGATGGCAAGTATAAACCTTCTGCTGGGGTTATACACAAGATACCAGACACTTTCCCCCACTTAAAAAAGCCTTTATGTTAGAAGGGGGGAAATTGAGGAAAACGCCACACAGCACAAATAACTTGTAATATTGTTACATGCACGAATGGATTCTTATTCCCCCTACACACACACACACACACACACCCCTTCCTTTTTTGGTTTAAAAAACAAGCTTATATAATCTACTCCATCAGATATGCCCGTTGTAAGTTTTTGGTCAATTTTAATCTCTTATCATTTGTCCACTCCTCATGGTTTCCAACTTAGTAAGACTTCAGACAATACAAAACCTCAATCCAGAGAGAAACTTACCCCCAATTTTCTCTCAGTCTAACTTGTGCTTTCTCGGTTCTCTTCATAATCTGCTCCTCCTTCCAAACATTTGAAAGCAAAAAGAATTTTGCCAAAAGTCCTCTTTAAAGTAGTATTTTTTTAAATCATACAACCTCCTAAGTTCACCTGACTGCAAACTTTCTCTCCGGGATCTACTTTCAGGAGCTTTGTAAAGCTTTGATGGTTCTCTACTGGGGGAAAGGCAAAAAGCAAGAAGAAGGCAAGAGAAACATCCTAGGACTCGCAGATGATAAATATTTCATGGCACCGAGAAAGGTGCGGCAGTACTGCACAACTTCGCAAACAATGCTCCCCGCCTAGACTGCTCATCCCTGTGACCATAAAACTTGTCCCCAATGCCCCTCGCAGCCCGAGTTCGCTTACCGCTTTCCCATTATAGTAGTACATCAAAGAGTTGCCGCCCATGCCCGGGATGGTGTATGCGCAGTACATGGCCTCGGATTCTTTTTTCTCCTCAGTACCACTCTAACAACTTTTATTTCAAACTCGCTGTCCCTTTTTTCACAACAATTCCTTCAGTTGCATTTTCCCATATGGCCGGGCCAAGCGTGGTGAATATGCAAAGCAGGAAGAGACCATTCCTGGCGGGCGGGGGAGGCCCCGGCGCTGCTGTCAGACGCTCAAGTTCGCGCAGGCTGGATGGCGGCCCGGCCTGTGCAGCGCCGCAGCCGAGCACTCGAGAACGCTGCAACTTTTCCGAAGGGTTTTTATCAGTTCAGTTCCTCGAATAATGCCGATTCTTACAAATTCCTGCAGGCTTCACTTCTGCTCGCTCTCTCTCTCTCTCTCTCTCTCTCTCTCTCTCTCTCTCTCTCCCTTCCTCCCTCCCTCCCTCTCTCTCTCTCCCTCTCCCTCTGTGTGTCTCTTTCTCTCTCTCTTTTTTTGTTTTGTTTTAGGCACCCCTTTTCTTCTCTAAAATTTCCACTCAACTGCCTTAGGGTAAAAGTGGAACAGGGTCCATTATTGAGCAGAATACAAATGCGGTTAATTGACTCCCCCTCTCTCTCTCTCCCTCTCTTTCTTTTTTGTTTTAATTTGATTAAAAAGCGAGTGGCAGGAAGGGAATCGTACGATGCACATCTAATAACTCTGCCATCTGTCTCTGCTGCTGGCTAGCTCCCAGCATTGTACGCAGCTGCCTGAGAACTCGATTCGGAGAAAGGGGAGCGGGGGGGGGGGGGCGTAGTGGAGGAAGGGGGGAAAAAAACCCCCACCACGTCTCTGACCTCGCTCAAACAGAGAGAGGGGGCAGTGTTTTCTGGCTGCTTGGTCAACAACCTACAAAACCGGGTTGCGGAATGAAACAGAGTAACAGAGCGGCGGGCCCAGGGCTCTGCAAGCCCGGGGCTCTCAGACCCTGGGCAGAGGGTGGCGGCCCGCCGGTGAACTTCACCTCGCCACGCAGCAACCGGCTGCGTGGACAAAAGCGAGCTAGCTAAATGCCATGAAGCCAGGCTTCCCCTCCTTAGGACTGGGTACCCCGAACCCACACACTCTGCAGTCTGGAGTGCCATAGCAGTGGAGAACCCAGCTGCAACTTAAAAGTCTGTTTGTTTGCTGGGTTCTAAGGCAAGTTTATTGGTTAAGTCCGAATCTACCAACAGCTCACAGCTGTCAATTCCTAAAAAGGTACCTTAGAGATCACTTTTTTTCAGAGTTTTGACTCACCCCAGGAGCCTGATTTCTGCATAAATATTTTAACAAGCGTTCCACGCACGTTTTTTTTGTAAACTTAAATTTTACTAAACTTTAGGAAAACGAAAACCTTCCTTCACCTTTATTGATCGCCACTGAACAAAAGAATTGCAAGGTTTCTACCAAGCAGGAGGATATTTTTGTTGTCTTTTGAAAAAATATATCAACTAACAAAAGGGGAGGTTTTTTTAAAAAAAAAAAAGGGGGGGCGAGAGGAAAGAAAGGGGGGGGGGAGATGGGCTGACTTGAGCTTGCCAAATTCAGAGCATCACAGGAAAGGAGGGCCTCTGGGAATTGATCCCAAATGAAACTAAATCATTTGCATATGCCGAGGCAAATGCCACCGAGCACACATCTACTCTTCAGAATCAACTTTAATAATGCAAAGCACCTATTTCCTTACGACTCAACGCAGTAACAAAATATATACAGTATTAATAGACAACGGAGGGCTGGGGTGGACTGGAGAGCAGAGGCTTTAGCTAAGGCTGGAAAGTTTCCCCCACACTAATACATACACACACACACACACACACACACACACACACACACACACGGCCCAGAGGTTTGTCTAACTCACTTGCTCTGCATTTATTCGGAAGGTCCCCAGAGGTTTGTGTAAACAGTACTTGAATTATAATCACACATTTCATTCAAATTTCATGCTTTGAGGATTTTTTCCTCATTAGAACAGTTAGTTGTCAATCTGACAGGATCCTATTTGTACCCTTTAAACCACCCTCAGTGTTAACACCCAAAGCCAGGGTGCTCACTGCCACAGGACCGAGTGTGAAAACTGGAACTCGGATGCTGGAATTTGGAGAGAGAAGTTGGGGTGGGATTGTCGCTATTGTCCCTGCATTGTTCTCAGAGAAACCCCTTATTTAGTGGACTGCCTCTAGATCTTACCTAATGTTCTGGGTGTGACTGCTAGGAGCCCTGAACTATTTCCATAAACAATTTACCTCTTTTTGTCTATATTAAATCTATTTTCTTGCACCTTTTGCAAAGATGTGAAGGCCTCTCCACCAATTATATATAAACTAATACTTCAATAATTCATAGTTTTAAAGGTAAAGATCGTTCTTCTTTCAGAAGGGTACTACTAAATACTTTAATTTGATAAGGTGAAAGAGACTTTAAGGCTTTTCTATTTGGCATGTGGAAAAAAATAGTTAAAATAGGACTAGAACATTAAGCTTTTAGGATTCATTAACTGATGCAAAAACAAAAAAAAAGATTCAAAAGTGCATTTCAAAAGTTCACATTTGTATGGGTTAATAAAGATGTACAACTTTGAAGGGTTAGTTGTGAATAATGCCCAGAAAGGCAGGGTGCATTGTGGTCCAGTGGTGTGTGGGTTTTGCTTTGCTGCCCTTGAAGTACATGCCACTCAACAGAACTCAAGTCAGTGCCTTGTCAACTGAGACAGTTCTTCAATCTCAGACTCTGAAGTTGTCTTTGTGACAGAAATATCATTCGTGATAAATCTTGAGTGTGATGCGTGGGGAGGGATCACAGATGACCGGAGCTGTATGCAAGATTTCATGTGTTTTGTAATAATTTAAGAAGTCTGGCCCTTAAGCAGCCAGTTTGCAAGGCCTTCTACTGGTTTGCATCAGTGTATACTTAACAAACAGGACCTTAGCCATGAGGCCCCTTCATCATGGAAATGACAGCGAGGCTAAGCAGTGGGCCAGCTCTCTCTCTCTGGCGCTTAACTAGCAAGCATCATTGGGAACGCAGTAGATGGTGAAACTAGCCATCAATATTTATTAAGTAATAAAACTGATTACTAAAAGATGCCAATACCATTTATTTCTTCTAGAATCTAGTTAAGAATTTGTCGTTTTTTTTCCCCAAGAGTTCCTTGATAAGATATATTTGAAGTGAAGAAAGCACACTTGGTGCTTGAAACATACATGTACCATGTCACAGAAAACTGGGGATTCTTTGAACAGACACTCTTGAGGCAATGCCGTAATAGTCCTAGAAAGGCAGAGAGATATTCAGGAAGATCTTGTGAAGGTATTGGAGTACATCACTGAACCAGTAACTACTCAAATCATACAGTTCTTGAAAGCAGACCCTTGGTTAATACGTCCATTCAACCACTCCACAAACACCTTTTACATGATTCCCAACTTCCAGTTAAGCTCCGTCCTAGAAGTAATGGAGCACTCACAGACAGGTTGGCATCTGACCTACAGAGACATGACCATGCAGTCCAGAGACGCAAGCAGACTCTTGAACGCAGTGAAAATTATGGCTAACGATTGCTGCTTTGATTCAAGTAGGAATAATTGTATATATTTTAAAGACTTAGACAACAAATTGCTACAGGTGAAAAGAAACAAACAAAAACAAACCCTCCCAACCACAGAGCATATTAGAGCAGATTCTACCCTTCCCGCCCCCAGAAAAATAACTGCAAACTTACATAACACTAGTGTCTAAATAAACCTAATACATAAATACATGTCTAACCAAATAAAGTAGGGTGGCTTTGAATAGGAGCTAAACAATGAATGGACAGACGGACGGAAGGATAGATGCATGCATGCATGCATGCATGATGGTCTCATGGAAGGGATGCCCTGTCCCATCACATATCTTGGTTGAATATGACTTGTTCTTGTTTACATCACTAATCACATTAAAGTTTATACGTATTGCTTACTTCTACAATGCTGGTCCCTTTTACGTAGCACAGTTGAATTAGGTAAATGTCATGGATTAAGAGATGGGGATATCCATCAATCCAGTCATTGACAGTAAAACAAATAAAATAAGTGAGACTATACATAAAATCCCCACATTTGGAAAATATCTGTCTCATTAATTTTCTTGGTGAGAAGACGGTACTCAATACATCTACAAGGATAAACAATTTGAAGAGCAAAGACCTTCGCTTGTTTAATTCTCACAACAGGAACCTTGTAAGAGGTATTTCCATCTCACTTCCAAGACAGGGAATAAAAGTTGAAAAGCCTTAGATGACATTTCATAAACCAGAAAGAGTCCTAAGCAACAGGACCAGAATATGAACAAACGTATGACACCCGGAAGGCTTCTGCTGGAGGGTGGGACTACCGGTACAAGGATGACACCATTACTATTCTACAGCCTAGGGAGCTTGGCCAAGCCAGACGGTCCAGCTGTGAGTGCAGGCTGCATGCTTTATGTCAAACACTGGCTCCTTCCGGGACATAAAGGAGAGAAGACAGCTCCCTCAGCAGATCAGCTGTGTGTTATCAGTGAGAGAACACTTCCCTGCTTCCTATCCTAAAGGACTTAGGCCATGAAAGTTTACTAACAAAACAAAAAACATAAAATTACAAAGCCAAACAGGTACATATTCACAATTTGTCTAGAAACTGTAGACCATTAGTCTGAGAAGTATATCCATGCCATGATATTTTTAACATTGATTTCTCGTGAGTTCTTAGGGTTCAAACTTATGTTTCTGTATGTAAAATTAGAAGAACAGCAGATCTTGCATGGTGGCAGGAGGAGCCCGTCTAAGCTACTCTGAGCCACTGAGAAAATGATGTGTTAGAAGGTTCAGTGCATTTTTATCATTTGCCGTCCAGCAGGAGTCAGTATAACCGAGAGATTTAACTCATAGCTCAAGTAGGAAATGCTTATATGTGGACTGCTGTATTATGAAAAATTTGAATAAGCTCTCAGGGCTTGTAATTAGGGGTTAATGTTTAATATCCAAATTAAAGTGCAGTGACAAAAAAATCCTATTGGATGTGATGACATACAATTTTATTAAAGATCTAATTACCAAAATAATGAGCTATGTACAGAGACTCCTAGGCACACAGACATGAACAGTCATTTCTCTCTTTCTCCCTCCCTTTCCCTCTCTCTTTCCCCTGCCCCTTCCTTCTGTCCCTCTTTCTGTCCTTTCTCATTTGTTGGGATGACTGGAACCCTTTGACAGTTTTGCACTCGAATAGTGAACTCTGATAAAGGACTGTCTACCTCTATTTCTATCTTGATATTGAGGTGTTCAGAATGTAAAATATTTTATGTGCTCTTAAAAAGCAATGAAGAGCTTGGCCTGGTGGCGCACACCTTTAATCCCAGCACTCAGGAGGCAGAGGCAGATGAATCTCTGAGTTCAAGGCCAGCCTGATCTATAAAGTGAGTTCCAGGACAGCCAGGGCTACACAGAAAAACCCTGTCTCGACAAACCGATGATGATGATGATGATGATAATAATAATAATAATAGCAATGAAGAGGTCTACTTAAAAAAATATTTTCTTGGGGGATAGAGAGATTGTTCAAAAAGCAGATACTGCTCTTCCTGAATCTGATTCCTCGCACCCACTCCAGGTGACTCACCATTGTCTAGTAGTTCCACAGTGATTGGAACTCCATGGTCTATGTGAACACTCATGTGCAATCCCTCCCACACACACACACTTAAACACAAGACTATAATAAAAAGAAAAAACTTTAACATTTTCTCTCATTAAAATTCTAACTTTAGTTACTATGCTCATTATTTAAGAGAATATATTTAGTTCAAATAAATATTGTTAAAGATGAATCTATTTAAAATAAATAAATACAATATTAGTAACTCTTAGATAAAGGCCAATAAGATGGTCCAGCAATAAGGGGTCTTGCCACCAGACCTGACTTCCTGAGTTTGATCCATGGTTCCCCACATGTTGGAGAAAATGGATTTCTGTGCATTGTTCTCTGACCCCTGAATTCACACTGTAGCAGGCACACAGACATATATGCAATGACACACAATAAATAAATAAATGTAAAAAATAAAATATAAAGTAACAGTCATGCCAATCATTTCAGTGGCATGAAAATGCTCTCATGGAATAATAATTTGAAGTTAATATAGGCTACCAGATGTGTGGATTTACTTTGGAAGTAGCTTTTACTACACATATAAATCAATATTAGCAATATTAGCAGAGACTATGGAATTGAATTTCTCTTTTTTTTTAACATTTCTTTTTTTTAAAAAAGATTTATTTATTTATTTTATGTATGTGAGTACACTGTAGCTGTCTTCACACACACCAGAGGAGGACATTGGATCCCATTAAGGAATGTTGTGAGTCACAATATGGTTGCTGAGAATTGAACTCAGGACCTCAGGAAGAGTGGTCAGTACTCTTAACTGCTGAGTCATCTCTCCAGCCCTGGAACTGAATTTCTACCGTGACTTCCTACATATAAGTTCCTATGTAATCTTCACTTTATTCTATCATGGCTTGGGTTCATGTGTGGACTTTTAAATAGCTTATGACATGACCAAATATTTATTTTCTTCATGGGTGGACAGATAGCTTGTAGTCATATCAATTGTAAGTACTCCACACTGATTGCTAAGGTAAGCAGTGAAAAAAAATATTTGTTTTGAATCAGATTTGTTCCATAAATATTTGACTTTTACCATTAGGCTCTATTCTTCCTTCTCAGGCAAAAGAGTTCCTCGTTTTCTATTGTGTATTAGCAACTGCACAGATATGTTATCTGGGAGACATGCAGCAGTCTGCAGAATCAATGTGAAAGCCAGGTTCACGAATCCTGTGTGTACTTCCTCTGGCTGCACTCACCCTCCCACCATCCCACCCACTTTCACTGTGCTGAGGAAAAGCATTCCATGAGCATGCTGAAGGTCTGACGTTACATAACTGATCTCAATGGCTATGCAATTCACTAAGCCAGAGGTCCTACAGATCAACCAGCCCACACTAACCTACTACATGATAAGATAAAGTTGGACACCAGCTGGCAGGAACACGTGACACAGGTGGGCCTGTTTGATCCTGGTGCAAACTGTAGGCCGGACTCCCATGGAAGTTCTTACCTCCTCTCCTCAGGTTACTCACAAGTGTGAGTAACTTCAATACTGAGATACGCCATTGGGTTTGGAAAAGTGTAATTACACAAACAATACTTCTGAACACAGAGAGAGGACATCTTGGGTAGGAAGAGGAAACTCAGTCTGTTTTTTAGTTTTCTCTACGCTGTCAGTCTCTTCCCTCTGGGAGTACTGAAAAAATGTTTTTACTCATTTATCCTAATACACTGTGATCCATAACATGTCTCTAAGCATCATATACAAACAAACCACTTCTATTTTGGTACAAGGAGGAAGCGTCACACTGGACAATATGAAAACAGGCTGAGGAAGTTGACTCAGATTGCTGGGCCTCCTGGATTGGGAGCTGCAGGTCAGACCTTGGGTCTGAAGTGAATGAAATGTGAGAACGACTGTCTGTCCCTCCGTATTGATTATGTCCCTTCATATTGATGCACAGGCTTAAAACATTTACCTCAAAATTAAAGGGAGAAATTCTGAGTCTATTTGTTAGACTAAACAATTGCTTTTGAAAACTTTTTTTTTTCCACTGAAAATGGATTGATGAAGCCCATTGGAACACAGGACGAAGAGCAGACAACACTTTTTTTTTTAAACAAACTTACGAATAGATATTTGGCTTCCCAGTACATTGCTCAATAATAATCGGGGTGGGGGTAGTACCACAATGCAAGTAATTTTCATTCAAAATAGACTAATTGTCTAGGGCTTGTGAACTCCCTCTGGAGTGGAATTCTAGCAATTTCCTGAGGTTTCTGTTGATTACATTTAATAGTTTGACACCATTGAGTGAGTAGAACAGCAAATTGCTGGACAGAGAACAAACAACTCTCAAATACTGTAGATGTCTGACAGTGCCTATAACAGAAAGTATAGGTAATAAGAATAAGAGATCTCTAAAACGGAGAGTGTCCAAGGACAGCCTCATGCTGATTGATCTTCAAGAGTCCAGTTCAAGTTCCTGTTTGATAAAGACTCTGCTTAAAATGCTCTCTTGTGTAACTGGAAGCCAAGTTGTTCTAGAATTGAGGGCTTCTTAAGGAGGAAGCAGGAACAGATCATGCTTCCCTAAGGGAACGGGTCATACTGGTCAGTGACTCCTCCCTGTTTGAAATGCTGTGCTCCCCAATTCTAAATGACCTGGGGTGACCTTTGTCCCGTAGATCTTAAGTCCTCCCTCTACCCATAAACACAGGTATGACCCCATGGCACAGGTGAGATGAGTCTCGCTTCATCTTCATCAACCTGTTAGGAAAATCTCACAAGGATCTCAGAAGAAATGCTTTGTAAGGGCTAAGGCACAGTCAAAAAAAATTCTGGGCCTCTGCTAGATAAACTGAAAGAAACATGAGCATTTGTCTAATGCAAACAATATTAAAATAAGAATTGCTTAGTAAAAGTTTGATGTTGACATACGACGACTCTGAATACTAGACCAATTTAATTAAAATGTATGGCGACTGGCCTGAAGGAATATGGAGTGAGGGACTTAACACTCTTCATTTGTGGCTGAGAAAAGTAACTAATTCAAAAGAGGTTAGTAGAATGTTTTAAAATTAAAAAAAAATACTTTTTAGTGTGTGTGTGTACGTACATGTACATATAGATAGCAGACAACTTATAGAAAATTATTCTCTCCTACCACCATGTAAGTTCTAGGGATCAAACTCAGGTCAACAGGCTTTGCCTACTGAGCCATCGTCCAAGCTCAGCTTTACTGCTATTGGTACCAAATTGCAAACAAATTGCTTCCCAGTCAGTGACATGAAAGTTTCCTCTATTTTGCTTGAGAGGATATTCATTTCCCAAAATGTCAGCATTTGCTTTTCTCCAGACATGACTATAAAATACTTAAGTTGAAAAATGACTTAAAATAACTGGTCAATTATTTTACCATTAGTCCTTTATTACAGGATATGGCACATACTTTGACATCTACTGAGGCCTTGAAGAGTCATGTTTGGTTACCTTTGTTCTTAATGCCATCATAAGGTATATGTGTACTATGCAAAGGGATGGATCAGAAAGGCCAACACACAGGAAGTTGTCAGCTTTACCCATTTAGTGCAGACACTGTGCACCCTTCCCAGTTATTAGCGATACTAAGTTGCATATAATTAGTGGTTCCTCATATCTTTGAGAGTAAAATATGTATATATTTACTTCATAAAATACAGATCCCTAAGAATTATATATCCCTTGAATAGAAACAGTAGTATAATTATTAAATGTTTACATAGTTTATAATGAAAATGATCAAATATGAAAAAGGAAAAAAAAAGTTGATGGTATTTGTGTTACTTAAACACTAACACCAAGCCGTGGTGGATCATGCCTTTAATCCCAGCACTCGGGAGGCAGGCTGATAGATCTCTGTAAATTTGAGGCAAGCCTGGTCTACAGATCTAGTTCTAGGACAGCAGGGGGTACACAGAGAAACGCCGCTTCAAAACAAAACAACAATAGAAACTTAAGAGAGCGTGTGAGATCAACCACACTTTCCCATGTGGAAATTCACTGGACAAGCCGCAGTGTCTACAAAAACACAACTATGAATGCTAGCTGAATTTCTCACTTCCTTTTGCAATCTGAACAAGTTCTGGGTTCATCTAAATCTTTTTTTTCTTATCAAAAATAAGTCATAAAGCTGAAAGCTCCCTGTCATCCCTCAATCAAGCCATTGCTTTTTAATATAGAACCTCAGGAAGATCAACTCAAAACATATAAGAAGAACTGAGAGTTACTTCGATCTCTTACCAACCAGAGCCTCTCTGATAATCCCTGTGACTTTCAGGGAACACACAGACTGTGGCCACAATGTTTGCCAGATCTGGAAGACTCTACAATCCAGAACCATGATGGACAGGCCTTTCCAGATAAGAATCATTCTAGGATATATCGCTATTCCACAAATATTGAATAACATGTACTGCTATTATAAATACATTGTGCCTCTATCTCATTGCCCCTAGCACAACAATGCTGCAGTTGTCACAAACACATGATCAGAGCTCTAACACATTTGCTCACTGGGTGAAGAGAGAAAAAACTAACCACAGATTCATTTCTCTTCTTTCCACCACAGGAGTGAAGTGGAGAGGGCTGGAGAAATACAGGTGAAGACACCTGCTGTCAGAGGGATCACCAGAACCCATGTGGCAGGAGAAAACCAACTCAGGAAAAGTTTCCCTGTGACCTCTGCAGGCATAGCATGCCACACACATGAAATAAATGAGTAAGATGCAATTTATGGTATTTTTTTTTTAAAGAAAGAAACTGACAGGTGTGGTTGCACACATCTCTAATCCCAGCACATGGGAGGGAGAAAACAGCAGATATCTGTAAATTGGGGAAAGCCTGGTCTATATAGTGAGTGCCAGCCAGCCAAGGCTACATACCCTGTCAAAAAGAAAAGAAAACAAACAAACAAACAAACAAAAAACCCAAAGAAAGAGAAATAAAGAATTCAAGTTCAGAGAGAAGGTTTGCCAGACAAACACAGCTTAACTAGCTATAACTTCAATTTGAGAATACGTCTCCTTAAAAAAAAAATTGCATATTATTAAGCTAAAAAATTAATAGCACCACATCTACTTTTACTGATAACACACAATTATGATAGCTATTCCACTGGTTTTCAAGTGTTCTCATTATTATTGACTTCATAGTCAGGTCTTTCTCTTGCTTTTTTGAATGAGCTTCTGAAATACAGAGGTAGAACCAGTTGGATTTGATGCGCTGGCAGAGAGCACACTCATCCCCACGGATGCTTCACCAGAGGGCACTGTGGAAAGGACCTCACCTACCTTCATTTCTGTGGAGCAGCTAGCAGAGCCAATGACATGCCAAAGACATAAAATGGATACATGCACTGTCACTTTGAAAGGCGACACTCTGTTCAGTCACTTAGCATGTGTGATTTACATTCCTGTTAGTTTCACAGAGACTTTAGTTTTCCTTGGTGGGTCATCTGACCTTATTTAAACTATATTCTACCTTAGACAGTCCGGCTCAGAGACCTTTCCTGAGTGGAACACCTCATTCTCACATGCTTGGATAGCAGTGTCCCTTGTTGTAGAGGGAAACAATGAATAAACATTCTTAACATACCATCCTCATATACTTAATTTTGGCTTGCTTTCTTTTCCAAAACAGTCTATTTAAATAGATTCAAGGCAATATAGAAAAAAAAGACCAATTCATGCTATTTGTCTCATTGTTAAACATGCTGATAACAAAGAAACTCAACAATAATTACAGTGACATATGGCTGGTTTTGCTTCTATGTTGCATGGTATGCTACCATGGGAGATGTGATTATATTATTTATGATGTAACTGCGATCACTGGATTTTTAAGAGTCATATAATCTCTGCATTTATTAGTCTACAATGAACATTACTGGTACTGGGCCTCTTTAAAGTATTATAAAAGGCATGCTTCCTTGTAAAAACTAAGGTCATCTTTGCATAAGTCTTCATGATGGCTGCCCACCAACAAGGTGTCTAGCACTTAGTAGGTGTATAATTAATGTGTGTTGGTTTTTACGAGATACTTGATTTTTAAGGGGGTTCTATTCTAAGTGGGTATGTGGTGATGTAAGAACATGATGTCCATATCTACTAGTAGGTAGCAGTTTCTTACCTTTGGTGAGTTTAAACATCTTTTGACGATATGATAAAATATGATAATGTGATGCGCTTTCTACTAGAATTACAGGTAGAACTTGTTACTAGAGTTATATAACAGTGGTACTAACATTCCATAAAGGCAAACATGAGATACTCTTAAGATACGGATACACATAAGTCATAACTCTTATCAAAGGCTTACTGGGTTAAATCTGCCTAACACACAGGAAGTGTATACATATAGCCATATACTTTCAATGGCCCTTTCTGAGAATATTATGTCAGAAAGCAAACACTACACCAAGCTATTGTTCTATGGCTTCATCTTTTAGAAAGTCTCTTAACTTATTGATGTCAAAGCTGAAAACACCCAGGGGCAATACAATACTTCAGAACTATACAGGTTGCCTCCCTAAACCCAAATTATCAGATGTTTGGGAGGAAATTGCCAGAATTTTATACCTGACATGCCAAGCTGTCTGAAAAGATGCAGATTTCATTTAACTCTCTTTTTATTATATTCTTATTTGTTTCTAAAAACAAATTGTAAACTGCGAATCATTTTACATGGTACAACTCATAAAATAACTTTCCACAATTGAGACACTTTATCTTTATTATTTATGATTTTACGATAACAATAATAAAACCTTGCTGCAAATGAAACATCTCAACTCTCTTCTACATCTCTAGACACACCTTTGAGTCTCTGAATGAAGCACAGGTGTTTCGTTTCCTATCTAGTCCAAAGACTGTCACTTAAGCCTGCATCGAGGTGATGCTTACCACATTGGCATTCACAACACTTCCACTGTGGAAGTAAACTCACGCCACAGCACCCTCCTGTGTGATTCATTTCATCTGGGCTCTGTAATCTCAACTGTGATTACTCTATTGTTGTTCTTTGGAGGCTGCAAGTTCTCCATAAAGTTGAAAGGAAGATGAGCCTTATTTCCCAATGAATATCGCCTTGCTCTCTGCTGTTGAGTTGCAAGCACAGCTGTGCACAGTAGCTTCAGTGACGTGAGGGACGGCCACAGAATAACTCTGCTTCGAGTTCACCAACTATAGGCTTTATAGAATTATATATGCTCCTTAGACTCCCAACCACTTGCATTAATATAAACATGGAATTGATATCAAATAGCATTGATTGAGGTTGATCTCAAGAGTATTTTTTTCTCTAATTTTACCCATTTTGCAGAGCAATATATAAGGGCTAAGCCTATTTACAATTTTTCTATATAGTTATCAATATGCTTTTTTTTCACAGATGAAATGGTAATAGTAGGGACATAGCCCAAAGTGTTAATTCAAATAAAAACATAACTAAGGACACTATCTTTTAAAAATTATTCATGTAAAGCAATCTTCACAATAAAACAATATCTTATAAATACAACATCCTGGAATACCTTTTATTTATAAGATTAAGTTTTACATTTATTCCAATAAATAATCAAGTTCTGTAATGGATGAGACATGGGATTTAGGTGGAATCTTCAATCACATTGTTCCCAGATTAATCAAAAAGGATAAATGAAGCATTAAGATTCACGCACAGAGACCCCCCAGCTTAGGAAAGAAGCCCCATTCTGTGAGAAGGAAATGGAGCAACCTTTTGGTTCCTGAAAATGAACTACAAATGAAGAAGGGTTTGGTGCCTTCTCTGTTCTGGAAATGAGAACATCCATTTCCAAGTGCAATTTCAAAAATAACAGAAGTGCTAACAATTATTTGAATTATCAAGTTGAATTCATAAAATTGTGACTAGGCTCACATGGAACTATAATCTGTAAATGTTCAAAACAATTCACTCCCTATTCTAGAAAACACTTTTATCCTGACCTTGAGAAAAAAATCAAACTTAGGACCGCCTTTCTCAGTTCAGTGGCCAAGAAGTGCTTCATCTCCATTGTTGAGAAGACCCATTTAAATATGGCTTCGTATCCAAACATATACTGATGAATAATTCAGATCTTACTTTTGAAATGTGGGAACAAGAGGAAAGTTTGGCAAACTGGTGCTATATTTTAAATTTAATCATAAATCAGTTTTGGGGAATTACGAATAATGCCTGAGAAGCCGGCTAAGGACCGGATTTCATCACTGAACGCGAGTGCCGTGCTTGCTAAAAGCCAAGAACAAGGCACACACATCGGAGCAGAGAGCATTCGGGCCATAGTCATGGGACTGACACCCAGGGAAACCTGTCCTTAATTTATCCCGTTGTGTGCAGATTTGGCAAGGATCTCCAAACATCATTTACATACCATATGCCCTGAATTACCTAGGCACAATGGCTGTGGATAAATATGTTTCGGGTCTGACTGTTTGCTTCCTTTTATGAGTTTTGCAGCTTTCGGTTCATTTTCACGTGGCTAAATAATTTAATATGCTATTTCGTGCTGCAAAATGATGTTTTGCTAAATCAATAACTATTTTTTTTTTGCCTTATAACGAGAAAGGAAATGTTCCTGAGGTAAGCGACCAAGAAATATTATTTCTCCTATGTCAGATTCAAATAAAGGAAATCGGCCATTTATGTTTGCCTCATTTTAATCTCTGTGGTCTTTATGAGGATTATAAATGTGACACACTCGATGGTAAAATAGATACACGTCACATATTATGACCGTTGTGGAATACTAGAGTGGGTCAACAAGTCCTCATGTTTAAAAGAGATTTCCCAGAATACATCCTATGCCTTTGCTGCATCTATTCCTTATACAACTGAAACAATATCATTGGTCTTGGCCTTAGTTTCCCTTGGCTTTTAATGGTAGTGCTCAAATGAATTAACATTTTCCAGATTCTCAAACTAAATTCAAAGCTAATTTTAAAATGTATACTCAAACCAGAATAGCTCAGTAGTCTTGAACAAGATTGGAGCAAAACTGTGTATATTATGTGTTATGAATTTAACTGTAAATTTCACATTAAAATGATATCAACACCTTCATTTTGGATAATATTCTACGCAGTAGGAATATTCATTAATGTAGGATAATAGTGTGATAAGCAGCTTACATATTAAAGAAGCAGGGAAAACCTAGCCTCTTTTTGCATGAATGAAATAAAACTTAAAAAATTAAATAACGAAAATATTGATTTTAAAAAGTATTTAATGATGGTTTCATACTTTATCAAATGAAGAACATCCATGCTATAGGCATTTTCAAATGTAAAGATCTCAGAATTAGTACAAAATAATCACAGACACTTTTTGATCAGACATTAAATTTATCATATTATTTAGGACAAAATAAAATATACCAAATAATTTTACTTGTTTTAATTATATTCCTAAATAAAACACATATGCTAGAAATAAGTCTTTGTTCTAACTATTTAATATAAGGTATCTCAAATTCACAAATTATTCTTACAATTGATAAAAGAAGTAAATCCCATAGCTCTGAGGGTTGTATACACAGGTCATTTGTTGATCTTTAGCTAGAAAATAAAAAGTGCTCATATGATTTTTAGTTGGGTGTTAAAATAAATGGCCTGGGTGCTGTTTCTACACAGCAGCATAGAAAAACAGAAATAAGCAAAGGGTGTCATCTGGATTCTATCAAATACTTGGTTTTCTGCAGAGGACAAGAAAAAGAAAGAAGGTACAATTGGAATATATCGGCAACTAAAGGGTTAACAGACATATGCTGTATAATTAGGAGATGCATTAATGATTATGAATAGTAAATGATTTGGTGCAAAGAAAAAATTTAGTCAAAGGGACATGTACCTATCTTACATGTTTATTAGTAACTGTATATAACTAGAGAATTCTGCTATTAAGAATCTAGCATTATTGGTGTAAATACTTCCAAGGGTACATCAAATTGTAATCTTTCATACGACATCCATCAAACCAGGCTGGAGATTTTGACAAACATTAAACACAGTAAGGAGGCAATTATGTATGCATGATTTAATCTGCAACTAATTAATATGCAAATTTATTCATATGTTAGTTACTAAATTAAAAATGCAAAGAAGCCCTTATGGTGATTCTCGAAATTTTGCACAAACAGAACATTTAAAATGTAAGAAAAATGAAGTTTTTTTCAAAGCCTACACCACACTTTTGGTGTCTCTAGAACCTGTTGCATTAAGAACACTAAAAAAAAAAATAGTGCTTAAATACTAGATAATAATTTAAAAGGTGTGCTAATTTCATGTGAGAATGTGGGAACAGAAAGGTTAATCAGAATTCTCTCGAACTCTTAAGAGATGCTCTCTAATTATCAGACAAATGCTATTCTATCTCTAAGCCTCGTCGTTCCCTGCTCCTGGGGTTGTCGGAGTTGGTCATCTTTCCTGATATCATGTATAAACGTTTGGAAGTTTTGAGAGGAATAAACAGTATTTGAAAGCAGCCATCTATATTGAGAATTCCAGACTAACATTGAGACCATTTGGTGTTCACTAAACATGCAATTCCCTCCTCAAGATGGCAACTCGTTCTTTTCGCCTTTGGGGAGCAGCTCTCGGCAAACAGAGATATACTAGGGAAATCTTGAAAAGGTTAGGAATTCTCTACAACACTTTTCCCCAGAATCCTCAAAGATATAGTGTGGCTAACCAAAGAGCAATAGCCTCTCAAAAAGGCAGGAGGGTCATTTTAGCTGAATCTAATCTGACAATTTTAGCTCTGCATTCCCAGAGTCCAAAATGGATTTGAATCTTTTATGTGAAAGGAGGGATATGATGGACTGGTGATAATTTAAAAATATCTTTGGGTGTCTGTGTACTTGGGAACATCCACTGGAGTGCATGGTATTATGTTTTGACATGGGAGTGCCTTCTGGAGGACTGAACTTCCCCAGGAATACCTACTGAACAACACACAGCAAGACTTTATGTGGACCAACTCTCCTCTGATCACCTTCGCATTTCAAGAGTGCCTCTGACAGCCATGGACTCATCTCCTGAAGCTGGCTGCTGAAACATCTGTACTGGCCTCGAGATATCAACACAAGTCAACTGTATGAGAAAACACAATAACAGCTTCTATGGCTCTTCCCAGGGCACTGAACTCTCACCCACGCTTAAAAAAAAAATCGCCATCAGTCTCATCTCTGCCAAGTGACACACAAAAAGGAAGTTAACCATTGGCTGTTACTTGCATTCACAGTCTGACTCCCATTTCCCAGCTTCCCTTAGCCCATTCGGATGCCAAGCGGACTACAGCTTGCCCATTTCATTTCGACCACGGCAGCCAAAAAAAGCACCGCCCCACCGTGCGACGACAAGCAGTCTGTTTTGATATTAGTACCTCAGTATGTGCTGTAAGAGAGTCAGATGTCCCCAAACTACATGCCCTCCCCTGAGGGACTCTGTCCTAGCCCTCCTTGGCCAGAGAAATGGAGTGCATGCCACAAACCCTTAGCTGTGAGAACACAGTGAACAGAAAGGCACCATTGGCAGGGTACAGGCAGAAATGGCCAAGGGTGTCTCTTCCGCTGGGGACAGGATTCGTGCCCTCTGTTCAACATTTTGCAGCTAGGTAGAAATATAAATTCAGATTCTAGTCCCTCCCTTTGGGCCAGATTTCATGGTGAAAGTGAGTTATATAAGGAACCTTTTCCTTCCATAATTTAATTGCAGTCAATGCTAGCAAGTGAGTATCAGGCTTTCTTTTTCTTCTAGGAAAAGCAGGAGAATATTTGGGTTCAGAAAGGAAAGGGGTTTTTGTTTGTTTCTTTGTGTTTTGTTGTTGTTGCTGTTGTATGTTTGTTTCTTTATTACTTATGAAAGAGAGTGGAGGGAGGGCAGTAGCAGATCCTTCTCTTCCCTATGCATATGGGTTTCTCTGCAGTAAATGCATAGGATAGGAATCTAGCCTCGTAGAATCGCAGAATGTTTCTGTTCCTCTTCCCTGCCCTTTTCGGCACTAAGGCTCTCTTTTGTGGGTGCTGGAGGAGCCTAAGGTGAGGGGTGCAACTGCTGGGCACTGCAGATGTCTGAGGACACTGGGGGCTTCTCTGATTTGTTTGTTCAGGTGACTCACTTTCTGTCGTGACCAAAACTGAACATAAAAGCTTTTAAAAGCTTAAATGTACACATTTCTGCATTCATTACACAGTGTTAAATCTAATTTGTTCTTTTTACTGTCACAGGAAGCACATGTTTAAAGCAATCTGTTTCCTCATGTGAATGCTTTCCTGTCTGTTTCAAAAAAATTGCGACATACTTTACCCCGAGTAACCAAGAGGTGATCGTAAATATCCCTAAATAGCATTAAACAGATATGAAAGACATTAACACTTTCAGAATGCCAAAGTAGTATTAAAAAAAAATCCTAGCAGATGCTCCTGGGTCAAAAAGTGAAATGTGTGTTTCCTGGAAAACACACACACTCTCTCTCTCTCTCTCTCTCTCTCTCTCTCTCTCTCTCTCTCTCTCTCTCTCTCTCTCTCTCTCTCGTCAGAGCCATAAATGAACTGCAAGTGGAGAAGTTTGGTGTTGCTAAACGAATGGGGATGATTTTGGGGAGCGGCATGAGCCCCCAACTGCCAGCGAGTACGCTCAGTGAAAAGCCAAAGTGTAATGAAGTTTGAGGAAAGCCAATATCCTTTGTAATCCGCAAGGCGGCCATGGCTCCAAAAGAGGGGGCAGCTACCCTGGACCCCTCAGCTTCCCCGGAAACAAACACCCAATCAGCTGGAGGGGGGGAGGGAAGGTCCCCAGCCATGGACCTTCCTGAGGAGCTGAACCTACTTCCTGGTTTTTCACAAAATTAAAATTGCCCGGGAAAAGCATTCATCTTGGAGTGTTGAGTCCAGGCTCCTCCCAACCCCCCTGCACCTGTATGAGGTTTCTCTTATTCTTTAAAGGCAAGAAGAGTTCACTAACCAGCTCTTGTTATATTTTTAACTGTTTTTAGTTTCCCATAGGTGATGAGCAAAATTACTTTTCTTTTAAGAAATCACCAGTGGCACTGAGAACACACACGCACTACAGTATAGCAGAGGCTGGAAGCCAGCAATTATTCCGCTTTCTTTTAAAGTGCCTGCATGAACACACCGACATATTTAATGTCAGAAGTGTACCTGAACCGTCCTAAAGACATTTACCTCTTCTTTCTGTGATAAACACAAGCCAGGGAGGACACCAGGACCCAGCTGATCCACGCCCACACTTCTTTATCCTGTCGGATGCAATTAAAAGGCCAGGCTATAGTCTTCCCTTGGCCGGGAATGGGAGACACTCAGGAGGAAACAGATTTCTGACCAGTTCGAGAATAACACAACTATGAAAGAAAGAACATGCCCCTCTCGATTAATCAGAGGCAGGACTGACTTAGACACAAACTAATGCTGGCTATAAAAGCAAGATATCAGGAGAGGTACTGGGTGGACATCTTGGCTTCTAAGCAGCACCTATGTGGAGCTGGATGGATCCTGACTGAAGAAGATTGACCAAGGCCAAGATGAAGGGACACAAAACATTTGAAGCAACACCTAAAACAGAAGCAAGTGCTGGGCAGCACCCTGTGTGCAGCTGAGTCTCTGTTCTGTCTTGACCTGCTCAACCTTGGCCACTCTGTTAAGATTATTACCCTCAAATAGTAAAAAGAAGGGTAGCTACCTTGTTGCTGAAATTTCCAGTTCAACGTGCAATACTGATACCACAACCAAGCATGCACATATCATGTGTGGCTAGTAAGTAGTACAGCGAACTCCAGGCAAACTGACCCATTCCCATGCCTCAACCGCTATTTCAGAAAACAATGCTCTCCTGGGTGCTTGGGTTTCCCCTTGGAGCTGCTCCACAGGGGTTGTGTGCAGGACCACATAGAGACATGGACCGTCAGTCCTCAGGGAGGCGGAAGCCTTGACATTTCAATCTGGAGAGTCAAATGCTTTTAAAGCAGAGATGGCTGTCTGGGGATTAAATTTGGGGGCCTTGTGGAGGCTGGGTACCTTACTATTGAGGTCTATCCCTAGCCTTTGCCAAATGCTATGCTAACGATATTCTTGGTGCAGAGTGTCCTTGCACTACAGAGGGTGCTGAGCAGCTGTAGGTAGCAGAGACAGAATCTTGGTTAAGGGGACAGGAACTTACAGCCTGTGCAGATCTCAGGCACAGCTCTGCCATATATACGCTGCATGGCAGTGTGGCACTCCTCTCTGCAGGGCTCGGCTTCTACCCAGATGTAAAGCTGCAGCCGTCTATGAGTTCGGTAGGATTACATACTGTCATTCGTATGCACGCCTGTGCGGAGGGGTTGCTATGCGTACACTGACAGCTTTTCTCACAGGCATGGTGTACATTCCCAGGTTTGTGACCTAACAAGGGTGCTGAGGACAGAAAATCCAGCACCAAGTTAGGAAGGGCCGGTGCTCCCATCAGGCTCTACGTAGACCCTGTTATCCCAGGACTCACTCCACAGAGATGGGCTTGCAAGTCACACTCGGAGGTGTTGTGCTCAACGTGTATGGGACAGACCAAAAGCATATGCTTTACCTCACTCGATGTGGGGACACGTGACTGATGGGATGGTAGGGGCTTTAGAGGGATAGAAGTCTCCTTGTGATGTCACATGGGCTTTCCGGATTTCTTCATGCAAGACTTCCTTAAAAGGCCAGCCATGCTTGAATGCCAGTGACCCCCCCACACACACACACACCAAATTTCATAAAGAATGAAGGACCAATAGGTGACACTGGGCACAGTCGTATGTAAAAGCATAGGGGATGATCTAGTCTTTAGTTCCGTGGAAAAGCAAATCTGACAAAATATAAATGAAGGGGCTGGAGAGATGGCTTAGCAGTTAAGAGCGCTCACTGCTCTTCCAGAGATCCTGGGTTTATTTCCCAGCAGCCACATGGTGGCTCACAACCATCTGTAAAGGAATCTGATGCCCTCTTTCTGTGTGTCTGAAGTGTACTTCAGCTATGGTGTACTCATATACACAAAACAAACAAATCTTTAAAAAATATATAAATGAAGGGAGCAAATGCAATAGGAATGCATGAGAACAGGAGTGTGGGAGATCACGCATTTTCCCTCCCACTGGGAGGCCTGGAGTTCCGGGGTGTCCTTGAACAAACATGCCAATGTGATCTGTTTACATAGCAATCGCCTATCATGGTCTGAATTTTATAAATCCTAACACTTCTGATCTACAGTCAACACACTGAATTTCATTTCATGTATCAATGAAACTATAGATAATGCGGATTGCTATCTTGGGTAACTATACAAATAAATTTCATGTCAAGGTACCATGTGAGGGACCCATAAGCTTTCAACAACAAAATTTTACCCATAAAGTATATGTTTGAATATTAAGTGGCAGAACTCATAGCCAATTTCATCTCTTATTTTCAACTGGTACGACAGTTATTTTCTATGCCAGTGATGACTGTGATTACCAAGCCACAAACACACTGCTCTTCTGCTTCTGTATATTGAGAAATGCGCTGAGTACCATTTAACTCCTCAGTCATGCTTTGACTCCTTTTGCTTAACGTTCCAAGTCACTAAAGTTTGTTGAAAAGGCATCCTAGGTTTTAGACACTACTTGTTATTGAGTTATTTTGTGCCTCCAAGTTCATCTCATAATGAGCAAACCAGAAAATATTATTGAGCCCCATGTTAACACACCTGGGCACCTGTGCAATGGCCCAATTCCCCAAACAGGGTTACTTGAAAACATTACCGCTAAGAATCAGCCACCTACTTGAAACCGCTTTCTCCTAGCAGCTAATGATATAATGATATACTGTGCCGATCAGGAGAATGAAAGCCATTACAATATTATTATAAGTATAATCCAGGAGGCATATTTAAAATGATATGGGCTGGGAGGGAGGAGGATGCTTCAGGCAGGCAGATACTCTTTCACAGATGATATCAAAATAATTGTTGCGAAACAGCATTTTCTGAAGATGTTAACAGCAAGTAGAGATGAAAATAGCTTTCTCTCTCTCTCTCTCTCTCTCTCTCTCTCTCTCTCTCTCTCTCTCTCTCTCCCTCTCTCTCTCTCTCTCTCTCTCTCTCTCTCTCTCTCTCTCTCTCTCTCTCTCTGTGTGTGTGTGTGTGTGTGTGTGTGTGTGTGTGTGTGTGTGTGAATGGTAGCAACTTTCATGACTGAATGTACTATGAGGGTCAGTTGTTTGGTTTTTTTTCTGAGAAAATAAACCTTTCTGCTATGAATCCATGCTCCATAGGGAAGCCCTTCAGTCAGCAACAGCATGGCAGTACACCAAGGCATTTTCCCACAGTTAGCTTTGAAGACAGGTCCACAAAGCCAAGGCACGCCCCTATTTTTCTCTCCTACCGAATAATCAAAACACATTTACTGAGGCTTCACGCACCCAGACTCTCCTCTGAATGCTCTGGAAGTGAAGGCCTGCTACAATGCTGAGATATAACTTTTTAAAATAAAAAAAAATTCTGCAAAAATACCGCTCTCATTTTTGTTTTGGACTGAAATCTAGACACCTGGACAGAATTTAGCCAGTCCCAGCTTTCAGCTCTGAGGGGGGGGACGCAGGGAACCATCTGCAGTACCTTAGCTTCCTGAAGGGGGCGTGTGTGCTCAAGCAAAAGCCGGCCGGCAGGGCTTGAGATACCCAGGCAGCAGCTTTGAAAGGGAAAACACAATCATTCCCATGTTGCTGTTCAGAGATCAAACAATCCGGTACTTAACTACAGAATTTGCTTGCATCTTATGAAAGTTCCTGCTCTTTAAAGGGAACACAGTGGCTACACAAACACGCCCTGGACAGTACAGGACGAGGATATTCCTTTGAAATACGGACTTAAAATTCAATGTAATTTACTTTTAACATGAAACAAAGCAGGTGCCTGTCAACAGCCTGCCTATGGTTACTCTGCCTTAGGAAAATACAACTTTGCTCTTTTTGATGAAATCACATTTAGCACACCTCTCCCCCCCCACCCCCGGTCTATCTCTGATTTATGACTTCAAATAAAAACTTTCAAATTCTGTGAAAGGAAGGAAATACATCTTGGATATTCGGAAATTGTCACTAACTGGAAGGGGAAATTTTTTTCTTTTTTGTTCTGTTAAAATATAAGGACTGTTCAGTCTGTGAACTTTTAATAGCTAAAAAGAGATAGCTTCCAACCAAATATCCTGTCCCCATTTCTGTATGTCCATAAACAAGAAATCCATAGAGAAACCAGATGCTCCAAAACAAGCTTTAAAATTGCAAAATACATGAAAGTCCCAGAACCATTCTCCTTCTGAGGTAAAGGAGCCCTGCAGCCAGTTCCTAGATTTCTGTAATTAAAACACTAAGAGTTCAAATTTCCACACCAAATTATGCTTTTCAGTGGAAGCGAGAAGAGAAAGTGCAAGCTGACAGTTCCCTAAAATGTATTTCTCCTTTCTTAACACATGAGCACTGATGTATTGTTCTTTCTGCTGAGCTCTTAAAGGACTTCTTGGTAAATCTTAATAGGTAATACTGAGTCTGAAAACTTAATCACAAATAGTCATGTGCACTGGAGAAGGGTCAGGGCATAATGTTGCATGCCTACCTTAAGAGAGGCTACTGAGAAGAAAAAGCAGTCACTCCCCCAAACCCTGCGTGCAGGCAGACACACATACATACAACTCTCTCTCTCTCTCTCTCTCTCTCTCTCTCTCTCTCTCTCTCTCTCTCTCTCTCTCTCCCCCCACCCCCCGGGCAGGAGGAATAAAATGGTCTGGCTTCCTTGGAGACTCTGAGGTCTATAACTTTTTAATTTGCCAAGACAACCTCTGAGAGACATATACACAAATCTGCCCTCTGTGGCTTTATTTTTTGTCCTGCTGACTTTTACCTTTCATTTTCTCTTCATATTTAAAATATGCACACCAGAAGTCTCTAGAAGAGGGGGAGAGAATGTGTTCCAAAGTGGCAGGAAAGATTATTTTAAAATTCCCAACAATACTGAAATCTTTTAAGGAAACTTCTAGAATGCCAAATGGCAAATGGTGCCTGTTTCCTGTCTGTGCTTTCTGAAATACCGAGTCTCCAATGCAAAAATATAAAGATCCTCCTGTATTTATTTCATAGGCCAGAATCTCATACAAAACTTAACGTTTTACTTAGCCTGTAAAAGCAATGGAGAGGATGAGATTGGTTTCCAGAAAAACACATTACTGAACTTAAAGCTTAAGACTGGATTAGCGAATTCTGCATTTCCTGCATGAAAAAAAAATATTTAGTGACGATAATTTTCTTGGTTCTTACAGTATCCCCGCTGCTGTGTTCTATATGCTGTTTAAACTGGGTGGATATTTCTTGTCCTATTTGGATGTTTCATTGCATCTCCTTCCTTGCTACATACTTTCACAATTTATTGATGTCATTTATGTAATCAAATCTCACATTTTAGTATCTTTAGCTAAAGCACTCTAAGTTCAAAGTAGATGCTCAGAACTGACCTGGTATGTTAATGTAAACAGTTTCAATTGTGTGTACCATCACTAAAGTTGTGTGTATCACTACAGGAAAATGACCTTGAAGACACTTTCCACTCTATCTTAAAAGACTGGCTGCCTCTGGAGTTCCTGACACAAGTCCTAGTCCAGGTTTCCTCATGGCATATTTAATACTGCCATGATCATACTAAAAAGGGATGTATTTCTGCTTGGGGCAAAATGTGTTGATATGAAAATGTACCACAGGATACAGAACAATGTGTCTGTAATTTCCTTAAGACAATTGTCAAAAGGCATGATGGCTGCTGGCGTGTTTTTAAATAGTGTATTTTTCAACCGTGTAACTTCTGGGCGCCTACTAAGAAATAAACAAGTTAGCAATTTCTCTTGAGAAATCATTTGAGATTTTGTCAAGCATCTGAGGAGAAAAAAAAGACAAAACAAAAGTATGGATTCACTAGTTTTTTTAAAATCTTCATTTTTTTTAATGTGATAAAAAAAATCTAAGAAAATAAATACTGTTAGTATCATTCACTTTCACTGATGTATCTAACAATCTCTCTATAAAATATAGTTAAGTCCAAACTGAAAGATTTTACTTTACCTAAGGATTCATGTTCCTTGGGGATCATATGGTATCAAATACGTGCTATGGTTTTGTTTTCTCAAATCCACCTAAGGACCCACTCATGCCTCAAATTTTCTTGGAGATGCTCCAACCTTATTTTAGAATCTTTTCCTCAGGATCCACGCATCCAAAATTATCTCGGACCACTTAAAGCTTGCCAGTTCCTCCTGAATTAAACATAAATAAATAAACCAAAACTACAGTTTAACATGGAAATTAGATTTTACTGAAAAATTTAGTTTGTGAAAAATCTCACTGGAGATGACAGAGACCATAAAATAGCTCTCAGGGTAAACCTTTCTATTTCCAGAACCTTACAATGTTCCAGAAAGCCCGGGGGAGCCTATGGCGAGGTTTGCAATTAAAGTGGAGACCAACTCCACAACTGTCTGAATTACAAGGCTGTAACACTTCATACTTTCTGATAAAATGGAGATAATTTCAATATGAAGATGAAGGCTTTGTATGTTTACATGTTAGTGGGCACAATAAAATTTCCATCGACATCTGCACCTTTTTCTGTGCATTTGATAAGAATATTTTTAAACAGAACACTTTGGAAATTGTTTCTTTCTAAATTTTAATTCTATCATGCTAATTTCTAGTAAAAAAGCGTGAATCATTTCTCCTAAGCTGTAATTTAATATGGTGCATTTTTTTTCCTCTGCATAAATACACAGCTCAATTGGTATGATTATTAGGCTATGCACAAACAAGAAACTTGCTGGAAAGTGTAGTAAAACTTCCAAGTGGCAAGATCACAAGGAACTATGGTTTAAAGTAGACAATGAAGATTCAGTGATCTGAGCAGACAATAAGTTCACATGTAGACAAAAGGATAGAAATGCTAAGTGATCAGTGGCTTCGAGCACCAGCACAGCTTTATTGCTGAAGTCCCTTCAGAAGCGAAAGGCTATGGCATAGCAGGGCATGGCTGAAAGTGTAATGTGTTACCGTGTGGGAAGAAGCCAGGACAACCTTCTACAGCAGGAGATGGAGCTCTCTGAACAAGGATCACTTCCCACAGTCTTTCCTTAACCAAAGGACCTTAGTCATCACTCCAGAGAGCCTGTCTTCTCTTCTTCCGTGGTTCTAAAGACCTTTGTAGATGATGCTTATGTCATTCTGTGTCAAGTCTTCACAGTGACTCAAGGTCTCCAGATGTGGCACACAGTACAAATGCATGTTCATGCCTCCTACCAAAACTATGGCATGATATTGAACCAAGCTCTCTCTCTCTCTCTCTCTCTCTCTCTCTCTCTCTCTCTCTCTCTCTCTCTCTCTCTCTCTGCACTCCCTCCCTCCCCCTCCCCCAGTCCCTTCCTCTCCGCCTCTCCACCCCCCTCTGTAGGCGCCTCTCCACCCCCCTCTGTAGGCGCCTCTCCACCCCCCTCTGTAGGCGAAGCAGGGTTTTTAAACAAAGCTAGGCAATTCTCCCCACCTCCTTGACCCAGATAGCCTGAGAGAGCCTCATGAGAGCTAGAGAAATCCATCTCTCTCACATCGTTGTATTACCACGTGTGTCTATGGGATAACACACTGCAAATGTTCCTCTGTTCGTCTATGAAAGAGAAAGGGGCTATTTCACTGGGGGTGGGGGATGGATTGACACAATAGACTGTACTAGATTTATTATTATTTATCGTGGTGAATATGTATTTAAGAGAACATCAATATCTTTAATTTAATCCCCATCAGAGAGTGCTGGCCCAATCTTTCACTGTCTGTTACACAAATACTCAAGAATATGTTGAAACAAGGTTTAGAAGTATCTTGTATCAGACACACCACATAATTTTATTTGTACTTAAAAAAAGAATAAGGGAAACAGAGATCTAAAAATACAGAAATGTAAATCTACTAGAGCCAAAGTGCTACTGTGTCTAGCACAGTTTCCTGAAATCAAGTAAAAATACATACTTGGTGGTGGCAAGGCATAGGGTCTGCTTATCAATAATAGACTACAACAGAGCTAATGTACGCTAGGTAAATCCCACAAGAGGACTGAGGTATTCTAGAATTACCAATAAAGCAGTGATGGGAGCAGTAAATTGCTCAGATTTGTCTTATTCTTTCTGTTTACATCTTAACTGGATTTTTGTCTTATTTCTTGTCTTTTGAAGAAGGGCTATATATCAATGTATCCCTTAGGATTGCTAACACATTTAGCCACAAAAAAAGTTCTCTCAGAAGAACTAATCCTAAACTGACTGTCCATCAAAGCCAAAACTTGAATTGTATAAACAAGTTTCTAATTTCTAATATTCATGTGTTACAATAAAAAGATCTTCATAGCATAGTGCAATGCAATATGCCACCAACAGCAATAAAAATCTCTTGGAAATGTTTTTGTAGATTCCAGTTGACTAGAAAGAAATATGTATATTTATACTTAAATATTTATAATGAGTTAAGAGAAGTTACTGATAATTAGTAACATCATAGCCACTTCAAATAACTCCTAAGAAACTGTGAATATTTTGGCAATTTTTTTTGCAGTAAAGCAAAGCAAACAAAAAAACACAAAGACAAAAAGCCTACAGCTTGTTTTCACCTGAGGCATAGATAAATGAGATAACCTGAGTTCTCTGGGCTCCCGTGCACAGCCATGCTGTCACTACCAACCAACCGCCCTTTTAATGTTTTTAATAATTATCAGGGTTAAGTTACATTCAAAATGTAAACAACTTCAAGGACATTATTACTTGAAGCTGTCTTAAAAACTACTCATTTAAAATTCCATCTATATTAACTCTACCACTAACTTCAAGCTGAAAATATGCCTACAAAAGCAGCCAATCTGAATGAAATATAGGGACTCAAGAAATAACAACATGGTACAGTTGTAAGTGACATATTGATATTCTAAAATGACTATTTTATATGCCATTGGCAGTTTTATTTACACAATATTTTTCCATATTTATGGCTAATTTTGTGGTGCTTCTTCAACATTATCAAGTCTGATAATCAGCATACAAAATTTGTGAGATTTTTCTTTTGATACGACTTATTCTGATATATTCATTTAATAATTTTTTTGGATGAGCTGAACTGAAATCAAGTCAAATACACAGGTGTGTGGGTTAATCTAGCACATTTGCAAAACCCATTATTCTTCCAATTTGCTAAAAATGAAATAAAACCAATGAGTGCACTGATTGGTAATACATTTTCAGAAATCTAAATATAATTTTGTCTTAAAGTGTAAGGACTTATAAGGCCCATTAGCCTTCTTTTTTTTTTTAACATACTAGAAGATTACATTAAAACTGTCTTTACATGTACAACACTGGAAGGAATGAAAAAAAACAGGGAAAAGAAGAGAGGAAATCATATTTGTATTTTACATAAGGAGAAAATTACTAGCAATGGACCCGTTATAAACAAATTAAATACTTGGAGAACCTAAAATTTGCAAATACATGAACTCAAATCAATGTGTCATGCATTTCCTGTGATTATAACTAACTCTCCCTAGGTTGGGGCCTGGTCTTCACATCAGCATGCCCCTCCACAGCCCCAGGCATTACAGATGCCCAGAACACTTTGTTACAGCTGGACTCTCCCAGCCTCACTTTTGCAAACAGTTGACCATCTTTGCAGCTCTTATTCATCAACCTTTTCAGAAAATAGAGACATTCTCCCTGCACCCTGGGTGGAAACCCATGTAATTTTTCCCTAAATCCTCTCCACAAATCTCCTTTCGCATGCAAATCCATAAATCATCATAATACTAACAAAGAATTTAACCGACACATGAAACTAATACTCAGGCTCTCCAAAGCCCTGTACAGGTAAAGCTCTGCAACTTGAGGTACCTTTTCAAGGCTCTCTTCAGAGTTTAACTTGCTGAATACCAATAGCGGCCTGGAGCCTTCCAGCAGGGGCTATTAATCACCACGGTGAGGGTCAGGTAAGACTGGTCACTCCTACCTTCTCCACATTCTAGATGCGCGCACAGCAGTTCTGGGCACATGGAACCTCACTGACTTCGTTAGCCTTCTACTGACACCAAACAGGACACAACAAAGTATGGAGCAAAAACCAGGCAGTACTTACTGAAGACGGCAAACCTGGAGGAACTTTTCGAACTTTCTTTGTCTGCACCTCTGAAAGAAAACGAAGAAGCCATGAGCCCAAATTTCTAAAGGAAAAGATATCAAACCAGGACATTACTGAGCTTAAAGCAGACCTTCTTTAATAGACATCCCAACTCGCTCCAGCAAGTACCTCCCCTTTCATGCTACCACAGATGAATGCCGCTTTGCTGGTGAAAACGAAGAGATTGGATCTACCTTGCGACTACTTTGTGTTTTCAAACACAAGTTTCTTGTGTGTTCAGTCAAGTGGCATGCCAAAATAATCAAACATTTTTAAAAGTTATGGTGCTGTGTAAATGGTTACCATGTCCCCTGGGGGACTAGGACAGGCACCAAGCTGAGGACTGGCTCAAATCTTTTGGGATTGGGGGGGGGTGGTTCGTTTGGGGCAAAGTAGGGAGAGTGTAGTATTTTTTTTAAAAAAGTGAACTTGATAAAGATGCCAGTCATTCAAACAGAAGAGGGCCTTACCCATGGCACTACTGTGAAGAGGCCTCCGCCGGGCGTTATTGCTTGAATACTGATAGTACTGGGAGCCAGGTTTGGTGGGCGAAAGGGTTCCTGGATTGCCCATATCCATGTCCCCTCCGAGGAGACTCTGCTAGAAGGAGAAAAGTAAACAAAAAACAAATATAGACCTTTAATTTTTCCCATTTACCACCTCGAATCTGATTGTGAGCAGAGCCACACAGAAACCAGCATTCGCTGAGCTAAGACAACTAACAAAACAATCGCCAAAAAAGCAAAAGTTCTGGAGGAAGCAATCATCAGGTTGTATATTTCCAACCTTTAACTTTGAAGAAGGTAGACGGCACCCCCTTAAACCAACGATATTTTTAAATATAATTTTAGATGATAAAAACTTTAATTTCATAAGAAAATGCCATTTCTTTAAGATGGATGTTTTCTTTCCCCAAACTTAGACTCTGGTCTGGGAATTATTCAGACTCACATTTCCAAAGGACCAACCTGAATCTCATTTTTTGAACACATACGATTTTCCCAGCTGCACACACTGGGAGTGAGGGTGGACAGTTTGCTTTCTATAGGACACATCCTGATCATCAGGGACTTTACAAGGCTCTCACAGAGAACAGAATGCCAGATGAGTGGAGAAGAAATTCAAATCCCAGGGCAAACTTTCAATATTATAGCAAAAGTAGGCATTCTCTGCAAACGGGAATAAATCCGAGGTGCTCTCCTGAAGACTACCAGAAACTGAAACAAATCCCCCGTGGAGTCAGCATTTACCTGAACACTAGAACATTCCCACAACATCATCAATTTGTCACGGTGTGACAAATTGCTAAATTTTCAAAAAAAATGATGACATAAGACAGATTACATAATATTACATTTTCTAAAAGCTACATAGGAACTTACCCACAATACATAAACGGCCTGATTATACTCTGCATTGGACACATTGTTCTTTAAATTATTCTGATAGGCAATAAAACAAGTGTAGATAGTACCATTTATATTAAGAACAAATTTGCTATTTAATAAAGAAATTTTAAAATTAAGTACTAAAAATCTAACTTTATCGTTACTTGTAATCAACTTTTACTGACTGAACTAATTACTGTCCTTGATAAAGTACAGAATGTGTTTTCCCTAATCTAAATTCTAATCACCATGTCACTCACAACAGACTTAGGGATGCTTCACTAACACACTATTCACATGCAAAATACTCTAAATAGGCCAATTATGACTCTGCCCCTGTTCCCTGGTTAACCCGCTGAGAACTGAAAAATTTCACAAGGCAGTCACCACCTAAAACAAAGGGTCCTTGTTTTAAATTAAGACAGTCTTTTTGATTCCTAAATAGCTCAACAAAGTGGCATGTCTTCCAGTGAAAGCAGTTGGTCAAATATGACCCATAAGCTGGGAAATAAAAGTTCAAAGCTCCCCTAGCTACCACGATATAGCTAAATATCATACAGAGAGCTGACCATGGTGGGGGATTTCTGTGACTATTGGTGAACACTATGTAACAGTATAATCAGCCATTGGCATGCCTGTCTTCGCTGCTTCAAGCTTACATGTTCAGGGATACGCAATAAATACCACTTTCAGAAAGAAAGAGAGAGAGAGAGAGAGAGAGAGAGAGAGAGAGAGAGAGAGAGAGAGAGAGAGAGAGAGAGAGAGAGAGAGAGAAAGAAAGAAAGAAAGAAAGAAAGAGGGAAAGAAAACCCTGAAGAAGAGATTCTAGGAGTGAAAACATATTCCTGAGCAACCAGTTATCAGTTCACTGGTTGGTTTCAGCCACAAGAGATGAAAATTGGGTCATTTGCCAGATGAAAACTTAAGATCAGCACACCCAACTATTGCCTCTCTAGAACTTCCAGGGGATGCAGAAGTATTAACAGGGGAAAGCTAAGGCACCACACACATTATGACCAACTTTAGGAGAATTGGGGGTTTCAAAGGTACAACAGCAAATGTTTTAAAAATCATTTTAGGTATTCAAATACTGAGAATCTCAACCTGAAATTCCACTCTTGAGAAATTCTTATTGACAAAAATCTACATTTATTTAAACATTAATCCAAGATTTTTCTCTTGAAATCTCCACTGATAAAGGTGTGAAAGGTATGAAGTCACTGTCTGACCATAAACTGGTGAATCTACAACTGAGTCTTCATGTTATTAGGAAAGGAGTTTGAAAACAATAATATATTATTGTTATTGACTATTTTACAGTATACTGAGCCTCCTGCATTCTAGGCAAATGATCTACCGATAAGCTACCTTATTCATGTCCCATGAAATAAGACTAGCTTGGTATCTGTCAATAGCACCAATACTGTATGGCAATTATTACTCTTATTTCTCCTTTCCCCCCCATATATATAAAATATTAAAGAAAAGGTTGAATAAATATTCCCAAATATTCACTTTTTCTCCCCCCTGAGTCTAACCATTGGTTGACTCCTGTCGGTCTTGGTAGTAAAGGTTTCAGTCCCAGGAAAGGACATTTATATAGTAGGCAAACATAAAAACAAATGAGTGAGCTGACCTGGGTTTTAGCAGCATTCACAACAGAGCTGTGAAAGAAAGATAATCATAGCCCAGCTAACTGGCTGTGGCTGACCTCCTTGTTGTTGATTTCAAAGAAAATCTTCCTGTGTGACAGTCACAAGCAAATCAGCTTCCAATCTGTCTGTCCAGCCAGGACCCAGAGCCACAGAACACTTCCAACTAGAGACTCCTGGCAATCTCCCCCTACCCCCCCCCAAAAGCACATTCCTGCTTCTTTCTTTTAGATCTGTTTGTTCCCTTTTCTTCTCCACTTGGACAATGAAACATTCTTCTAAAGAAACAAAAACAAACATTTCCTCAAACTTAAAGGGGCCTTAATCACCCCCACAGGGAAAATGAAGATAAAAATATATGTGCTCTTATTGTAGAGTCTACTTGTAAAATGAACAATGACTATTTACTATTGTTTGGTCTTTAAGTCACACGCCTAACCCTCTGAGGTGATGAGACAGATTAGAAATAATTTCCATTGCCGAAACACTTGGGTACATGAATGTTTAAAAGTCAATGATGTGATTAAGGCAAATTAAATAAAAAGTAAATAAAAGATAAAGTATTCATCTGTGTGTAAAATTGTCTCCAAGTATGTATAGCTTTGAAAAACAAATTTATGTTTTATGGAAGTTAATTTGAAAAGCTGTCTACTCTCAAAATGGGCAAAGGCATCCTTGTCTTAGATAGGATTAGAAAAGTTTTAGGGTCCTGTTTTAGGGTTGTTTGATCGTTGGTTTTGGTTTGTCTGATTTTGGCTTTTGGTTTTTGTGCTTTCACATTGTGCCTCTTTGTATTCTATGGTTATTCTGGGTCCACAGTACTTAGCTCCTCCAGTCAGCCAGGAAACACTGGAAGCAAGCTAAGGTGCTTCACACAGCAAACCTGTACATATCAAAGCCATACTTGTAAACCTGCTTAACTGTTCACATGTGAGGAGACAAGCCGTTCCCTTCTTCTAGTCCAAAGAGAAACAATTTCAAGCCTTAAAATACATACCAAAGAATAAAACATACTGACTTTGCTCAGTAAGCTTACTGGTTCGGAGAGGCATCCACTGTACCCCATGCACCAGCAAAGAGCCATGCCTGGCATAGCCATTCATAAACGGAAGTCAAGATTGTGGGAGGGTCAAGTCAATCAAACTGTTGTTCCTTTCTCAGCATGTGTGAACTTGCAGACTACCCTAGCATCAGCTTAGCCCTGCCCTTGTTCCATTTGGGAGCTGACTGCCTTCATTCCTTGATCAACTACCAAGCAGTGCTTATGCAACGAAGGATGTAAACCACAAATTAAACTTGGGAAACAGAGAAGCGGCTTATATCTCAAATTAAATTTATAACTGAATGGTAATCAAAAATAGAAGTAACTGCTCAAAGCTTAAATTATCAACTTTTTTCCCCTTGTTAAACTAAAATCATCTTGCTCCGAACTATTGATCCATTTCAGTCAGCACTTTAAGTGTAATGGGTGGGTGGTTCATTTCTAAAAAGGAAGATTATATTTACCCTTAATTATAGATATGAGTGAGATCAGAGAGCTATGCACACTGGTTTGGGGCATATGATTAATTTATCTAATAGGGGAACGGCCTTGAATTTCAGAAGTGGGACCTGCGAAAGCCAACAGAGGAGTGTGTGTGGGGGGGTGGGGTGTGAAATCTCTGAGGGGGAAAATGTGCCCCTCATTTTCTTTTTCAGGCTTTCTCTGCTTTTGCGTCATTAGCATTACGTTGTGATCTGATATCAGACACAACATCTTGGGGGAGGCTACTGTAGAACAGAGAAAAGCAGTCTCAGATGAAACCACATTAAGCTCCTTTTCTGAACTTTTGCCAACTGCGCTCGCGTCTAATTCGTGTTTGGGTATTCTAGCGCTCACACAGCTGCGAGGCTATTCTCTCATCCCAGACCCAAGTGATGTACGGTGGCTTTGTATGGTGAACTGACTCCATACAGGCATGGGTTTGTTATCTTAGTATGGAAATCAAATTCAGCATGGCTATCAAACTTATGAATGTTGGATATCCGGATAGGTACCTAATAGACTTTGCAGGCACTGGGTACAAAATAGACATGGAGAGAAATTACAAAGTAGAAGTGTTTAAAACATTGATCGCAGCTGAGGTCTTATCTACCAGGCTAATTCTGCACAGAATTAGGTTTTCAAAGACACTGCTGAACTAGATTCCTAACAGCCATGGGGAAGTTTTTGCAAATCCCTATCGAATAGCTGCTGCTGAATTTGCCATTTTGACCACAGAAGGGCCATTGCTGACTTACTTAGTAGCAGGAGGGGGCCATAATTTTGCTGCTGTTCGCACTTACTCGGCAACCTAGAATATATCTTGCACCGAAGGGCAATGAAGAACACAGTAATTCCACCTGTCCACTTTTGAACTTCAAAGCTCACAACTGAAGGTCAGACCTTGGACATCCTTTATCCCTGATCCCTGAAGGTGCATGGATTTGATTTCTGTCCTGGGTTTGGGTTCAGCAAAAGAGAATTTGAAAACAAATTGGAAAGATGGGATGGCAGAGATAACCCCGGACTGAGACGGCTGCTGGGTGGCAGAAAAATAGAAATTATGGAGGCTATCCCTCCTCAAGTAGTTTCCTTTAAGAAATTCTAGACATCTCAAGAAATAAACTATAGTAAACGTATGCTGCACATTGTGTTCCATAGGAAATCAGAAAGAAAACCCAAGCTAGGCCTGATGAGGCAGCTGTGTCATCCCAGGTATTTGGGAGCCTGAGGTAAAAGGATTGTGAAAGGCAGGGCCTACAGGGGCTACAAGGCCAGCAGGGGTGACCTAGCAAGATCCTGTGTCAAATTAACAAAAAATAAAAAAAGAGCTGGTGATATAGTTTGGTGGTGGTAGGGCAGTTCCTTAGAATACGCGAGGCAACAGGCTCAACTCTTACTGTAATAAATGTAGGAAGGGAAGAGGAAAGAAGGAAAAAAAGAGGAAGAAAGAAAGGAAGGAAAGGAGGGAGGGAGGGAGGAAAAGAGGGAGGGGGAGAGAGGGAAGGAGGGAGGGAGGATGATTGATTCAAGTACAGTAAATAGATAAGACCAGAGAGTTCGGCATAGAACAGGAGCCCAGAGGTATAGAGACTGACTGAGTACAACTGCCCTCAACTCCTCTGTAAGAGGGACGAGCAAATGGCTTATCAGAGTTATTGGGACTAGAAATGTCCCGCATATGTAAAATGTCCAGGAGAACTGGTGCCCACAACATTCCTCAATGACCTCCCTGGGCCCAGTTTTATATTTTCCCTTTCAAATGCCCAATCTTAAGCATTTACTGACTATGCATTTGATACTTTTTCTTCTTCTACCATAATATAAACAAACAAACAAGAAAACTTTCCGGTTTTGGTTGGGAATTGGCATAATTCCCAAAGAATTCAAGTGACCTTGAAAAAAATTACTTATTTTAGCAGATTAGATTTCACCAAACATTTCAAAATGCAAATACATTATCTTTCCTTGTAAAGAAACAAAACACCTTATATTTAAATGTTATATTGTAATACAAAGGTTGCTATGGTAACTGTAACTTAATGTATAATGCAGTACTAGTGAAGTAAAAATTCATGCATTTTTTAATGGAAGTTACAACTGCCCAAGAATACACCCACCTATTTGATTACTTCTCAAACTAAACAACAACAACCCATTATTTATTGTAGACATTAAACTGAGAATATTTTTTCTGTGGTTCATAAAAATACATTCTAGAAGCCCAGGTCAACTATTACATATTAAAAAGAGGATTAATTTGGTTGTTGGGAGGTGCAAATTCGGGAAGAGAAAAAAGCACCAACCAGTAATTTAGAATAAAACTATGACTTAAAAATTCTTATGTAAAGAATGTAGAATTTAACAAAAGTACTTTCTTGTCAATTAAAACTCTCAGGTTGGGTCAGGAAGTTCATTTAATTTATAATTTTATATAAAACCACCAAAGAGCATAAAAACAATTATTTGCCTTGAAATGCTCTTCTCTAGCAACAGTGTACAAAGTAAAACAAGAAAACTTTGCCATGGACTGTAAACATATAAAGGAATTAGCACCAGTCCTGTAAAGATATGGGTCTAATAAACATGCTGAAAACGTCACTTGACCATGTTGCTATTTAAGTAAAATAAAAGATTGTCAATCTGTCACATGTCAGTTTTTATCACACTGGATGGGGAAAAATCAAATTCAAAGTTATTGTAAAAATGTTTGCCTCTCTGGGCAAGGAAATAGAAAATCCATTCGTATGGTACTAGCCTCTCGGGGAATAGGGTACATGGGACAAGGTCTCCTTCCTGAACCTTGACAGGGTCCTCTATTATAGTCTAATGGCCAACTCTGCAAGCTACCCCTATTGTACAGCGTAGCAATAATATCCCCACTGTACTACATGGGGAAATTGAGACTATCCAGCACAATAGTAAATGCCTAATGGAATCTTCAAATCACCCTGAAATCCCTTCCTTCTGAATAACTGTCCTTCCAAAACCACATACAACCTCTCACTCTATCTGCATTAACTCTTTGCTTCTAAACATCCCTCCTTCCTAAATGTGTAGGTGATCAGAAATATGGGGCATGATATACTTGTCAGAATAGGAAATTACTTAAGTTATTCAATGTTTGACTCCCTATAGTGTCTAACATGGAGACCTACAGCAGAACAGACCACAGGCAAGAGGAACACAGGCAGCAAGGAGCGGTGGGACTATAAACATGTGAATAAGCAAGTGAATAACAGTTTCATGGGTCAACTCGGGGAGAGAGAGAGGGAAAGAGCATGCAAATCTGTTTCTCTGCTCATTCCTACTATTGTTGCTGCTAATAACACTAACCACAGCCAGAGACAGGTACAGACCCCTTGGACATTACCATGGCAGATACTGCAGCCTCCAATGGACAGAAGGGGACAGTTAGAATGCTAGTCCACATGGTTAGCAAGCAGTGAGGCATGTTTGACATATAGCCTGCCCTCTATGCCTTATCCTTTCTGTGCTCTCTCTGCCCCACGTCCCTCATGACTAGTTGGAGCTATGAACTACCGTTAGGGAAGCCTAACTTAGGAAGTACCTCTCTTCTTCCTGCAGAAGAATCCTCTAACACAGTAGAATCTAGCAGGACTACATGTGAATGCCAACAAGCCCCAGGTAACCTGGATGTGAAATCATAGTGGGTGTCAGGCTCATCTGGGACATTGATAGTATGATCACAGTCACTGTGAGAATTACCAAGATGATGGGAAATGCTTAGAAAGTTGTCATCTGTGATTTCTTACTGCAGACTGTGTGGTTCCTCAAGGCAGAAAGTGAGCTCCCTTGTCTCTGTGACCTTGGAATCTGGCACAGCGGGTCCTGATGCATTGTGTGCCAAAAGTAAATGTCAACTGATTAAGTTAACTAATTAGCCAGGGAATGTGCTTATGGGATTTCAACTACTATAGTTATGAACATATTTTCCATCCCGTGCCAGTAGACACACAGTCCCTAAACGTCCACTTGCAGTATCATCCTAAGATTTTTCTCCTCCCATATCAGATGAGCTTCACTCAAAAGCTAAACATGTCTCCTGATGTACAAAAGTCCCACCGCATATTTTCTACACAACCTTCCTGTTTCTTGGTTATCAAACTAGTCCACCTAAGAAGAGGTGACGAATCAGAATTGGTAATGTGTATGAAGAAACTAGATGTGTGCTTTACAAAATCACTCATGGCCAGTGACCTTTATTTTTACACATGATTCATATAATGAAAATGGATAAATTTCTTCAAACAAGTATGGTTGTTAGATAGTCCATTGATTCGAACAAAAGAGCCAGGTTCTTGAGAGAGTTGGGCAGCAGGGGAAATGTAGGCACCACCTAGCTGGACTCCCACAGCAGAACAGACCACAGGAGAAAGGAACACAGGCATTAAGGAGAGGCAGTGCTTGAGAAGACTTCCTTCGTCGTATTCTGAGACAGTCTCTTTACATAGCCCTGGTTGACATTGAACTCACTAGAAATCATCTTGCCTCTGCCTCCTAAGTACTGCGATTAAAGGCCTGAGCCAGCACACCTGGCTTGTGGAGTCTTTTAAAGAGGATGGTACCTCTGAGGAACATAGCATAGGAAACAGTCTGCAAGAATTTGAACTGGCTAGCAAAGAAATGGCTCTCCTTGGGTTGCTCAGGTATCTTAAATACCTTTTACTTTCTTGATAGTAAAATCAAGTTGGCTTAGACAGAAGCGAAGCCAGGGAAATGGCTAGAGCAGACTTTCAGAATCAAATGGGATCATCAAGGAAACTTGGCATTTCTTCATGTGAAGCATTTCTTTATGTGAGGTAAAGTCATTCTGTTCTCTCCAGACCACGTGGGCCCTTCCTAGAATGCTTAGACACTCCACAAAAAAAAAAAGCCTCTGAAACTCAAAGCTGAGTCCATTTCCTCAAGTACAAAACACTTCCAAGCTCACAAACTTTCAACCTCTCTACATTCCCAAGGCCATTTTCCTCCTATTGCATCTTCCATATTTCCCTTTACAGTCGGTCAATTGAGAAGATACCCCTCAGCCTTTGCCATGTGCCAGCTGCTATAGTGGGCCAGGAGTAAACAGAACACTCAGGTGATAGCCTCTCCTAAAGACGGCCGCAGCACAGTGAGTCTGTGTTTTCCCAACCACCTGCCTTAAACCCCACTTCTTCAGCTTAGCTTTACAAGAGTTGAGTCCTCTCAAAGGATGGGTCTTCCCACTCTATAAACCATACCTCTGGAGATGAGGGTCAAACATCACCTCCTTGGGACTTTTTTTCTTGGGACCCTTAAGGAAGTCACTTGCCCTACGATGGGCCCTAGCACCGTTCCCTTATCACAGTGCCTTGGGACTTCAGACAGATGTAGCAGAGACTTCTCAGTAACAGGCATGTGACCCTATAAATCATGCCAGTCCTGTGGAGAGCAGCAGATATCCACACAGAACTCACCGTAGCTCAAGCTCTGTTGGCTAGAGTACCCACTTAATTTTCACAACCCCTTGAGGGGAGAATCTTATTAATCCCACTTTACAGATGAGGTGGCCTGAGGTAGAACGAAGTTAACCACCAACCCAAGATGACTTGAAAACTATTTGAAAACCAATGAACAACCAAATTGTGTCATTTCACTGACGGTAATTATGCCTCTTGGATTCATGCGGCTCATGGTAATATTGCATCTGAAATTTTCAACAATTACCTCATGCTCATCTTTAAATCATATGCTCAGGAGCCTTCCCTTCTCCTCCCTCTGCTCTCCACCACCAGCAAGCTTCAGCTCTGAGGTATAATTTGCAGTGAAACATTTAAATCTCAGGTTCTGAGTTCCAACGACCTCCCTATGAAAACTCCATAAAGAATTCACTGGCTCCATGAAAGATTTGTTTAGGAAAGGAACTCCAACCACTCACACCATTTACCCAGCACTGCTGTGCACAATCTTCTGAGCAGCCTTTAGTATTAGGAGAAAGATGACACAAAAACAACCAAAAACCAGAAAACTTTGCAAAGTTAGAATAAGACGCGAGTTTTAAGAGTTCTTGGTGAAACTGTAGAGCATTTGCACATAGAAATATTCTCATTCTCTCCCCGAGGATGTAGGACAGGTATATTTTTATTGCCTGTTCACATAATACCTCATTATAAATATATTTAGATATTGAGCATGTGGCAGTGACTTGATGAACTAGTTCACACACCAGTCGAACAAAATCCACGAAAGGATCCTGCAGCGCACACACTTCCAAAGGGCAGAAATAATTCTGTGTATCAATTTTTAAAAGAAACAAACACTTCGATCTTTTCACACAAAACATTCCCCAGAAAAGGACTTGCATAGAACTAATCTGCTGCCTCGGAGCTGAGTTCAAGCAGAAAGCAAAGCCAGATGAACTTAACACACAGGAAAGGAGACGGTTGAAGAATGCAGACTCTAAAAGTTTCCTGACGTGCATCGGAAATATTGTTAGCTAGATATACATGCACACACAGAGACACACATGCATGCACACACCAGAACACACTACTTGACTTTATTTATTTTCTTTGCAGAACCCAGGGCTTGTGCATGCAAGGCAAGCACTCTACTCTAATGACACACTTTAAGCTTCTGCATTTTGAGATAGAATGTCATTTGCCCAGGCTAGCCCTGAGCTCTGTAATCCCAAACAGCCATTAAACCTGCAATCCTCCTTTCCCTGACTCCCAAGAAGATAAGGTTACAAGTCTGTGCCCCTGGGCTCCACTTACTAAACTCATTTTAAAACACAAAAGCAAACTGTTTAACATTTGTTTTCCATATATGGATTCTGTCCTCATTTACAGTATATGGGGCACATTAAGGGCAAGAACTAACAGATATGCATACTATTCCATGTTTGGGTCCCCTTTCTGTAGTAGCTCACTTCCTTAATGACTGTACCTACCATATTTGGACATTGTCTGAATGCACTAGGTAAGTATCCTCCTTGCTGTGGGATGAGGGTGATTTGGGAGCACAGTGACAGAGCACAGAGGCAAAGGGGAATATTCTTCCCTGGGTAATAGTAAGCCTCATAGAGAACTGTCTATCTTTCAACTTAACCAGGCTATGATAGACAACATGCTGAAAGGTCAAGGCTGTTTCAGTCATGGACTCTCTGTATTTCCTCATTCTCTTTAGTGAAATAAATGGAATTTATGTGATAGATTTATAAGCTGTTTGTGGTATTTGGTTATTTATTATTTTTAAGTTGAGTATATGTTCATTTGTTAACCAGAAGATCCACAGTCTCCTTCCCTTAGTTCTGATATTCTTGGAGCTCAGGTAACTGCTTGTAGTTTTGTGATTAAACATGACCCAATAGGAAAGCATGTTTGCTTGTCTTTTATCTTACTAAGTATGATTATTCACAAGATTAGTTGTGGGAATAACATCTATTTAACAATTCTTAGAAACTGCCTAAAACTCTGCTGGGGGGAAGTGCCCAGTACATACTGTATGCTTGTGTAGCATTAACCTCCCAAAGTACATGTACTTCCGAAATTCTGAATAACTACAGCCCAATGGTTCCAAATAAGGCAGTGTGCTTTATGAAAGTTCCCTTTCCCTCCCAAAAGCTAAGCGGGCCCAGAGCTGCTCAATTTCTGAGCTCAAAGAAGATCAGGCACATTCAGAGTGATATGGCCACATATAAAACTGCTTCTCTGGCATTGTGGGGGTGAAGAAGGACATCACAATAATCATCTTTTAATTATTTTGAAAATACTACAAACACCTAGATATATCTAGAACACTCCTCATGACTTGCTCAAGATAACTGTGCAGATTTGAACTTGTGTGTTTATCTAAGCCTAGATCTCCTACACAGACACAGCTTGCCTTCATATTTGCCTTGTTCATTTGTTAGAAAAATCTTTGTATTTAAGATTACTAACTGTATCTTTTTACACTTGGGTATTTTGATTTTAGAGCTACTTATGTAGATAAAACTTCCTGCTTCTTGAAGGAAGATCTATACACTCAATGACAAAATGAGTCAACCATCTGCATTTCACTCTTATGACATGAGGCAGAGACCCATCTCCACCAGAACCCACTGAGCGCTGTGCTGCGTAAAATTCGTTCTGTATTTGAAGCCAAGGTTCTCTATAAATTTCCAGTCTGCAGCTCTAAAACTGTCAAAGCAACCAGGGGCCAACCAACTGTGTGTGTGTGTGTGTGTGTGTGTGTGTGTGTGTGTGTGTGTGTGCGCGCGCACATGCGCGTGTGTGTGTGTGTGTGTGTGTGTAGGTTTGTTTATTGTTACACAAACTTTGCTGCCCTTCTTCCTTCTGCTAACTCACATATAACTTGCAACTATTCCTTTACCTGCACAGTCAATACTGGGTAAAGAAGTAGGGGAGGTGATGGTACCTCAAGAAGCCTTGCACAGTGCAATTAAGATCCAGGCTCTTATTATCTGAAGGAGCCTTCACTACAGTCCCTGGACACACTACTCTCCTCCTGTTTTTAGGAGCAGGCCACACAAGCAGTCATTTCTTTAGTAAGCTCAGGATTGTGTTCTATGCACCAAGGATCAAGCCTAGCTCATTGTCCAGATTCATTTATGGATATGCAAGATAAATATGTTAGTGGAGTTTAATCACTCACCTCTTTTGGGGAGACAGGGAAGGTCTGAGAGGAACCTTACATATTCAAGAAGACTAAATTCAAAATACAAAGAGAAACTATAAGCGCCTGTAAGAGTCATGAGATATTCATACCTATTTATAGGACGGAACATCATTAAATTACCCTGTGACTCTTACAACCTCCAGGGAAACAATCTAAGCAAGAGATGACGGGAAGTATCTACAATGGAGGGCTGGATGGCACAGAAACTCACCGGACGATCTAGGCATCTTGAAAATTAAAACTCAGATACTGTTTGTATCTTGACATAGAAGCAAAGCAACAGATGCAGAAGAGTGGAAGGGATGGAGGTAGGGAGTGAGGGTAGGTCTCTACTCCCAGTGCTCAGAAGACTAGGGGCTAAAAAATCAAAAGTCCCCGGGCAGTTAAAGCTATATAAGTGCAGTGAGTGGGAAGTCATTTATAGCAACAAGTCTGGAATTCTGACTTTCAAAGAAATAAAGAAAGAAAGAAAGAAAGAAAGAAAGAAAGAAAGAAAGAAAGAAAGAAAGAAAGAAAGAAAGAAAGAGAGAGAGAACGATTGATTACAGGAATATTTTTTTCATTTTAATCCCAGGTCTCTGAGATAAGGGGCCACTTTGCAGTAGCTGACTATGATTTGCCTCGTGCTCTAACAGAGCTGCAGATAGTTTCTGTGATTGCGTGAGGTTGGGAACTCTGGGAACTTTTCAGAGGGTAGATAAGGGCTAGGATCCTGAAAGGCAGGGATTGGTAGAGGTTTGTTAGTAGTTATGCTCAAAGAAGAAATAAGAGGAAAGAAATTAGATCCACAGATCTCTCTTTCCCCTCTATCCTTCTTTCTTTCTGATCTAGTGATAGGGGTGAAATTAAGGGGGGATTTGGATAAAGGGTGGGATAAAGAACCCAAAAAGTAGCAAAGGCCAGCTACACTCATTTATAAAAATAAATAAAGGAAGAGAAGGAGACAAAACAGGAGAATGTACTACTTAGGTTTTCTTTCTTTTGTTCTTTTTTTGCGGGGGGGGGTCAATTTGACCCAAAATTACCTTGGAAGAGGGTATCTCAGTTAAGGAAATTGGCCCCCATCAGATCCGCCTTTGGGTATGTCTGTGGGGCATTTTCTTGATTAAAGATTAATATAGGAGAGCCCAGCTCATGTGGGTGCCATCCCTGGGCAGGTAGTCCTGGGTAGTACAAGAAAGGAAGCTGAGCAAACTGGGGAGAGCAAGCCAGTAAGCCACATTCTTCCATGATCTCAAAAGTCTGCCTGGGTTTCCCTCGACGATGGAATGAAACTGAGAGATGAGAACAAACCCTTTCCTCCCCAAGTCAGTGTTTCTCAGAATCACAGTAACGGGAATAAGGCCAGAAGAAATCAGTCAAGTCCACAAAGTCAGTCAGTTATCTTAGCCTTAATATTAAAGGGGGTCGGCTGTGGACTTTCAAAAGATCAAAGAGAAGCAAAGCTCAAGAGCTACAGTCCAAATGCTCCGGGGACAATCTCCATTTGTTTCCGGTTGCTGTTTTGTTTTAGTTTGGGATATTTGTGGGTTTATTTTGTTTTGTTTTTTTTTTTCCTGTGAAAAGGTAGCTTAGACCATCCTTGACCTCATAATCCTCTTACCCCTGCCTCTAACAAATCAGGCTAACAGGTGAAAGTCACTGTGCCCAGAGACAAAAGACATTTGTCAGGCAGCTGGAGAGAGCTCTGGGGTACTAAGGAAGGATCCCTAAGAGTCTTGCCAGCTTTGGCTATGACACTATAGCTGTGGGATAGATTATTTGTTAGAGATGCTATTTATTTATAGCATCTATAGTCAGAGACACTATGTGTTTATACATAAAATGATATGCTGCCTACAATTTGCTTTAAAACACTTGAAAAAACATCAAGTGGGCAGGAATGATTCTAAGGAAGAGCAAACGTCAGCTGTTGAGACTGAAGGATGGAGACATGGTTTTGCACATTAGAACACCATGAATTTTTTGTTGTATTTGAAACTTTCCACAATAAAAATATTCAGAGACAAACATATCCATAAAGCAAGTTCTACTCATTTTCAGACTGATAAAGGGTATTAAAGCTCAGAGCACATGTTCAGTACTGGCTGTGAAGTTCGGAGTGCCCCAAGATTTATATTCCATTCCATTCCCTATAGAATAGAATTTTACAAATTGGCAGAAAGACAAAGTCTCCAGACACTTTAGACTAAAGGTCAAACAGATGGTCAGAGAAGGAACTAGAAGTCCCCGCTGGTCTAGGGCTCCACACAGAAAGCCCCTGTACCACAATGCTTCTTCCTCTGCAATCCAAAGAGTAGGTGACATGGTTGGTTCCTCCTAAAGCAGCACACACGCCCCACATGCACACAGGGAAGCAGAGAGCACTCCTTTTAGTTTATGCCAATTTCACACCTGTGCAGGTGCTCACCAGGAAATCCAGAAATACTGAAATACTCTAATTTTGGCATTAACGTAAAAAAATTTTGAGGGGGGGGGTGCAGGGATATGCAAGCAGCAGCTGGATTTTTTTTTTAACTGACATAAATAAAAATGTATTCATTAAATGTTTATGAAAGTCAAAATTCAGCCGCTCACTAAACTGGGTTATTTGGCTACTGCTCAAACATCAGCTTGTCAATCCGTAGAAAAGAGCTGTGTGCTCTTAGCTCGCAATTAAAAAGTGAACATCAAAGGTCGAGCATGCATCCTGCAATGGATCAAAGCAAAGCTGCCGTCTCCTCCCCCGAGCTCAGGTCTCATCCCAACTACCCTTCACCCAGGAGAAAGGACTTGCAAAACCGGGTTCCCCATGACTCAAGAAGACACTCATCCACGCAAACACATGCTGAGCTCCCCCACAACTCCAGAACTACCTTAGGACAAGCAGTCAAGCCACAAAACCAAAACTAGGTTTCGTGGGCTTGCTTAATTAGTATCCAATGCAAAACCAGCCACTCAAACTGAAACATTTTCCCTGAAGGAAATGTTTAGAATACAGAGCGCAGATGGGAGAAGACAGGGCAATGGGTAACCTGCTTGCCATGCAAGCATGAGGACCTGCGCTCTGTCCCCAGTAACCAAACACAAATCCAGGTGTGATGTTGTGTCCTTGCCAACCCCAGCTCTAAGGGGGTGGAGACAGAAAGATCTGTGGCCTTGCTAGTCAGCCAGCCCCTGACCACAATGGAAGACTTTGTCTCAGCAAAATAAGGTAGATGGTTCCTGAGAAATGACATCTGAAATGGACCTCTGGCCTCCACACACATGCACACATATGTGAATGCACATGCCTGTACTCACACACACTGGAGACAGGAGCATCCACAGATAAAAAGAAAGCCTTTCAGTTCTCAGAAGAACTAGATCAAGGTTGTGGGAATCAGACAGACTGCTCACTAAAGGCCAGTTGCAAAGTAAGGACTAACTGAACACAGACAGAAGGAAGGGCACAAGAATTTATAGTTAGACCAACAGTGTTTACAAATAATCTGAAATGCTTTGTAATGTGATGAATATGAATGGAGGAGTTTGGTTTCTTATGACCTTTGCATCAAATTGAATATTGGGATATTTCCTGCCTTCATTCAAACTATATCGATTCCTGATTTACAAACCATGCAATAACACAGCATTGGTTTCCTCCTGTATGGGAGTCCAGCTCTTCTGGTGGTTGTTGATGTTTTAAGAGAACTTTACTTCAGTTCTACTCTGGCTACTTCATGTCCCTGAAACCCTCCTCTGGAAGGCACCTTCTCATCTTCTTTGATTTTGATATGAAGACTCTGTAGGGAAAAGAAATTCTGAAAGCAAGAAAGATTTTGAAAGGAGAGATTAAAATATTCACTATGAGTCAGTTAAAAGTTATTAAAACAGAGGTTTGCCTCCTGGTGGAAATAGGAAACCAGGGACCCAGGCGTACTTGAACAAATTAACTCCTCTTAGCCTTGGCATTTTCATATGGGGACCAGCAAAGACTGCACATGCTCAAACAGGCACCAGAAGGAACATAGGAAGCTCACCTGTGGGCACCTATCCAAGGTTGCATGGAGGTCAGAAAGCTACAGCAAATGGAGTGTGTGGAGGGGCTGGGAAAGGCAGAACTGACTAGGAGTCAGGCAGTAGAAGCTGTGAACATAAATGTCACCCCATGCCCTGAATAACACAGGGGTTGATGATAAATGACTAGAGTCTCCTATACCATGGCCTGACACAGAGATGCTTCCTCATTTCCCCATCCCTGGCCTGTTTTGCACAGATGCATGGTGCTGAAAGAGTTAAGTCATTATGAGGTCTCCATTATGACCTAAAAGGCCACCCTCACTCCCAAGGGTCTGGAGAGGAGGACTTTTATGTCCATGGCACAGAGAGCTGCTTATGTGTAACAGACAATTAATACAAGTTGAAGCAGGAGATAAATAAGAATAACTTGATTAAATGCCTCTCCTAAATTTCTTAATCAAAAAATGAGAATAGTGTCGATATCCCCTTCCTCCAAGGTACTAAAGATAAATGTGTTTAGAATGCTTGCTTTCAACTGCAGCTAAAATACGGTATTCTACTCTTCCCATACACAGTGCAAGTGGCATTAGGTAAAAAGGGTAGAATATAGAAGACACATACATACAATCTTCAACGCACTAGAAGATCTCTAAGAGGTATCATAGGTGCAACAGCACAACAGGGCTAAACATGATTCATGAGTTATGTTAAAAGATGACCAGAGAAAAAGAGAGCCAAATTCAGCCATGTCACCATTCCTGGCTGAAAAGATCCGGGGAGCTGAAGTGGGAGAGTCAATAGTTAAGGAGATCAGATACAGTGAACATAGGAACTAATGGGTAATCTAGGGCAGGAGCAAGGTGGAAAGGAAGGTAGAAGGGAAGGCTATGTCTTTAGCACTCAGATTTTACATGGATCCAGAGAACATTTAAAGTAGTGGCCAAACAAAAGCAATTTAGAGGGAGAAAAACGAGAATTTAAAAAAATGTATACCCTTACATTTCTGAATTGCATAAAGATATAAAACTCGGAAATGATGTCATGCCACTCCCCGCCCAAAGAAAGGCATCATATACAAAACTTTAAAGAACAGGACAAGGAAACTATGGAATCCAGAGTCTAGGTGATTGTTCATGTATTTTAAATATCAAGGATGAAATACTGATGTCAGCACCAGAGGGAAAGGGATACAGGAAAACTGTGTATCACAAAGTGCACTAAGGAACCTGCAGAGATAGCTCAGTGCTAAAAATGCTTGCCTTGACCCTGCTCACCTGAGTTTGTTATCCGGAACCCACAAAGAGAACTGACAACCCCATGTTGTCCTTTCATATCTACAGTACAACCTAACATACTTCAATATGAATAGACAGACAGACAGACACACACATACACATAAACACACACTAGATAGATAAATAGATAGATAGATAGATAGATAGACAGACAGACAGACAGACAGACAGACAGACAGACAGACAGACAGATGATAGATGTGATATGATGTTTAAATAAACTTTATAAATAAATATACTAGGATTTTGTTACCTTGCCCAGGAATGACATAGAAACTATTCAATTCTATGCTTAGTAGAAATGGATAATTTTCATTTCATCACTTAAACATAAGAATAATCTTCACGAAGAATAAAATATGTCACTGCCATTCCAATCAAACAAAAGGAAAAAATTTTAAGTCAGCAAAATATGAAACAAAGGAAATGTAATCAAGCCAAGGAAAAGGAGGAAGTCAGACCAAACTTGGGGAGTGTGAGATCTAATGTGGTAATTCTACTCGATCTGAATGGCTGTCCACAGCATGTGCTCATTTTGTCTGTTTATTTTCCTCAAGCTATGGTGGTGTTCATAATGAGCCAGGTCATGACAATGGAGAGCTGAGTGCTGTATCAGACAGACCACCAAGAACAACAGACATAAAATGTGGGAAAGGAAAGGTAAGAAACATACATAAGATGAAGTCTACAGAAAGAAAAACACTTAAGTTGAAAGCTAATTCAAGGAAAAAGAAATGAAAGAATAAAGTGTCTTACATTGATGATAAAATGTAAATTCTTCACATTTTTTGCTTTGTTCTCTCTTGTTCTCTCTCTGTCTCTGTCGCTCTGTCTCTCTCTGCCTCTGTCTGTCTCTCTCTTTCCCTCCCTCCCTCCCTCCCTCCCTCCCTCTCTCTCTCCCTCCCTCAGGGTTTAACAGCCCTGGCTGCCCTGGAACTCACTCTGTAGACCATGCTGGCCTTGAATTCATAGAGATCCTCCTGCCTCTACCTCCAGGTGCCAGGATTAAAGGTGTACACCACCACTGCCTAGCCACAATTTATTTTTGCTTTCACAACTTTTTAATAATTTAGAGCATATTTTTGATATATATTTAATAAACAGGTACTTGAGAAGAAGAGGCCAGCCTGGTCTATACAGTATGTTCCAGGTCAGCCAAGGCTATATAGTGAAAGCCTGTCTTAAAACAAACAAACAGATGCAAGTATATGGCAGACTAATAGATTATAGTAATTTCTCTCAGAAACTCACACCCAGCTGACAGGCAATAGGTCAGACATTGTTTCAAATCGGGTAAATGGGCTTTGCACTCTGTTCAGCTGCATATGTATAATGTTATCCAAAATCATGCATGCATTAAACCACAGGGGAAATTAACTAAATCTCTCCAGGAAGAAAAGTTCTGTGTCATTTTCCCACCAGAAATAGGATAAAATATGAAAAGCAAAAATATAGCTGTACTACTACGAGAAAAATTCTATTACAACTGAAAATATTAAAGTCTTTTAATAACTCTTGGGCTACGAAGATATTTGAGAATAATATTTAGAAGCGTACAGAAGGGTGGAGGAGATGGCTCAGCTAGTAAAAGATTCTCGTGGCAAAGACTGATAACCCGAGTTCTACCACCAGGACATATATAGTGAAAGGAAAGGAAGCTCCCACGTGTGGGTTCCCCCTAACTTCCATATGTACATAGCCAAATACATACATGCACACACATATTTGTATTACATATATTAGTATATGTAAAAATGAAATTAAAAGAACTAGGCATGCAATATGAAAAGCTAAAGAAAGGGTCAATGTACTAAGGATAAAGATAAAGAGGACATCCAAAAGAACTTGAACACATGTAGATTATCAATAATATCAAACAGGTTCTTTAAAAAAAAAAAAGAAAAGAAAAACCCTAACAAAACATATAAAACTGTGGCTAGTGTAAGAAAAAGAAAGAGCCAGAAAGAGTTGCAATGCATCAACAGTATGTAAAACATAAGCTATATAAAAAATCTTGGACATAGAACTAGGGATCTTAATATAAGTGAGCAATATACATAATTCTGTGTAGATGACTATAAGACTATAAAATGGACATTTTGTAGAAAGATACAGACTCAGTTTGAACACACAAATTCATCCTAAGAAGAGATGGCTATAGGGAAGTTGTCCCAATCTACCAAAGCAAACAGGAAAACAAGTTAATGCTGAATCATTGCACGGAAGTTCTCAAGCCAGCAAAAGGAAAACATGATGTCCATTCCAGCGCTCTCATTATGGACTGCAAGACTTCAAAAATGGAATATCAAAATAACATGGAAATACTACATGTGGCTATGCCACCAATATCTACCAGTGATTTTCCCCCTATAAAATCTCAAACAAATAAGCAAACCCCAGAAACTAGAAAGTTCTGTGCAGTAATATCTACAAAAACAACACACAGGAAGAGAGAAATAGAGATTTTTTGTTCATCATCTTACTAATTAAAAACAGAAATGGAAAACAATTATGATTAGGAACTAACGTAACATACCTAAGAATAAAATTCACAAGAACATAAAAGTGAATCTTTACTGAGGCCACAAATGAAATATTTTTTAGAGACAGTTTTCACAACCTAGGAGGTCATTTTTTCTCAACAGAAACTCTCCATAATGAAAATTTTTTACAAATTGGTCCATAAAGCATCTATCTCATATATTCAATATCTATAAGTTTATGAGTTATTCAGAAAGTATTTTCACAAGAATTTTTTAAAAATGTGTGCATATGAATGTGTGTGTGTGAATTCGTGCATGCATGCACATGTGTGCACAGGTATATGGAGTCAGAGGTCAACATCGGACGACTTCCTCAACAGTTCCCCACCTTGTTTTTTGGAGATAGGCTCTGTTTGCTGCTGAACCTGGAACTCACCAATCAGGCTAAGCTGGCTACACAGCAAGCCCTAGAAATCCTCCGGCTCCACCTCCCCAGACCTGAGACTGATGAGGTGCACACAGCCATGCCTAGTTCTTGCACCAAGAATGAGCTTTTTCCAAGCATTGATCTCAGGTCCTTATTTTTGTATGACAAGTATTTTATCAACTGAAATATCTCTTTAGCTCCATGAAATGTTTTCTATAAACTGTGTAGAGAAACTAAACTAAGGGGGAAATAGTATTGAGTGTTACTGTGGTTCTTTGGAGAGCTTGGGAAAAGGCCTGGCCATACTTCAGCTAGGGTTGTCTGTACATCAATGAACTAGAATCTACAGACTTACTTCCAATTCAACTTCTTTACACCAGCTAAAGCCAACTGTTTTTCTTCCTCTCCTTTTCTAACCTACGATTCTGTGGCTGAGGTGTCATGGCTCAACTGTAGCTTTCCAAAAGGTTCTTCCACTTCAGCTTCCTTCTGTCTTATTGACATCTCATCCTTCGTTTCAGACTTTACCCTGGCCAGTCCCTCTCTCGTGGCACAAGTGTTCTAACTAACCCTCATGTGTACATTCCTTCATAATGGTGGACAAGACACCTTCCAGGACCTCATGGTGCCTTTTAACATAAAACACAATGTGTAGGTTTCCCCCATCAAAATACTTAACCTAACTTTATTATAGATGCTAGAGAAAGCAGACGTTCAAATGTCTATTTCATGGTCAGTACTTCTTTGAGGATTTTGGCAGAGATTTATTTGTTCTAGTCTTCTATTAAAGTGATGGGTAAGGTGTTTAGAGCAAGCTTACATAGTGAAGGGCTGGCACCAAACTGTAGGCAGTAGAAACTTATGAAATAGAAAGTCAGTTTTCAGAGAGTTGGCCACACACCACTTCTTACCAGATCTCACCCACCTTCTCATCCATCCTTCCTAATGTTTTGACTTCCCACAATAGTTTGATTGATCCAAAGGTTCCTGGTCATTTGGTGAGACTTACAATACGGCAGTATAGAGGGAGGTGCTGGTGAGAAGTTAAATCCCTGTAAGGTCTGAGTTTAGATGAAATGCAGGTGGTGAGAGGGCAGAGCTTGAATGTCAATGCCCACTCTAATAAGAACAGTTTCAACACACACACACACACACACACACCCTACACAAGTCTCTCTCTTCCTTACAATATGACAGCTATAAAAACAAGTCATTTGTAGGGGTTATTTCTAACCTTCCATCAAGGTGATGGACTACTAACTTCTTCATAATATGTGATATAGTTCCTCACTTTATTCTATTATTATTAGAAAAAAAATAAAGTTAAGGGTAGGCATAAATATGTTAAAGAATTATGCTTCCATTTACCTGATACAAACAGCTGATTAAGCATGCTCTGTAAAGTTTTCATGGAGGCTAGGGAGATCCCAAAACTTCTGTTCTTGCCACAATAGCTCCCCAGGAAAAGTCTTAAAGCCCCACCTGTTAAAACCATCCAGAGGGTAGGACCCAATGATGTCCTTTAATGGAGAAACTTCATTTTCCGTGTGATACTGGATAGCCATAAAAGCAAGTCAGTTAGTGCTTCTATTAATTTAGCCAAGAGCAATCCCGTACTGTATTGGGTATTATTTTATGACACTTACACCAGGACTTTGTGGCAGGGTGCCCAACCCTGGCCACCATTAGCCACTTAGGAGTTCCAGAAAGCAATTTTGCTTCTTCCTTTTATTCTACCTTATAAAAAAAAAAGAAGGCAAACTAACTTTTTATTAATGTATATTAACGTGACTATGTGGCTTTCATTTGATGTATTAAGAGAAACGTGTTACTTTTAATATGTTTTCTTTTAATATGCAATATTCTTTTCATATTTTCTTTTAATATGCAAACAGGCTTTGAAGACTTCAAAAATCAAGGAAACCCACTTTCTCAGCTTGACTGTTCAGAAACAAATTAATGTTACAAAGACTTATGAGCTGAACCAAAATGAAGTTTCACTAAGAACACTTGATCACTATAGGTTTCCCAACAGTGAGCTATTCAGTTATAGCCCACCGCTGTCCACCTAAGCAAAGGCGTGTTTCGATCCAGTTCTCCAGCTGTTGGTTTCACAGTAATGGCCAAAGCTTACTGGATATACTTCATTACTTAACATACTCCTGTGTCTTTCAGACATAATATTTTAAATATTTGCACAAAACTTTGAAAGATATATTACTTAAGAAGATGTTATTAATATTTTTTATTTTGTTTTGATTTGATTTTTTTTTTTGAGACAGAGTTTCTCTATGTAATAGCCATGGCTGTCCTGGACTCACTTTGTAAACCAGGCTGGCTTTGAACTCAGAGAGATCTGTCTGCCTCTGCCTCTTGAGTCCTGAGGTTAAAGATGTGAGCTACCACATCAGCTTGTTAGCAGTACAATTTAGGGCACTTTGGTAAGTGTTCTCCACAGTTAACTAATTTAATCTTTGCATCATATTATACATAAAGGAGAGTTGCTAATATCAACAAGATGGGGCCTCAGAAGGTGTACGTCACTTTTTCCTGGCGATGCAGAGGAATACAGGCCACATCTATCAAGGCCACATGTATCTCCTCTGCCCAGGACATACTTTTTGCCTGATTTTTATACAGATGTGGAGTAGACAGAAGAATTATGGCTTAGCCAGCATATGCAAACCTCTGACTCTACACACAGTACCCAGAAATCGCTACTACTGATTATCTGATTTTGAAGAGTGTTTTTAGCTCAGAAGAATACTGAGTGAACACTTGGTACATGTGAGGTTCGAGATGTGGTTCTCAGCGGCAAGACAAAAGTTTAAAAATAAAACTTTGCAACTGGGTATAGTGACACACATTTTTTTGCATTTTAAAATATAATTTATTTAATATTACTTTTGTGCATTGGTGTGAGGGTATCAGATTCCCGAGAACTGGAGTTACAGACAGTTGCGAGCTGCCATGCAGGTGCTAGACATTGAACCTAGATCCTCTGGAAGAGCAGCCAGTGCTCTCAGCTGCTAAGCCATCTCTGTGGCCCTATGACATACATTTCTAACTCCAGCATTCAACAGCCTAAAGCAGAGGACCATTTCTTTACAGCCTAAAGCAGAGGACCATTTCTTTACAGCCTAAAGCAGAGGACCATTTCTTACGGGCCAATCATCTTTTCACCTTATCCTTTAAACAAAGGACAGGATGCTGACAAATCTGTTCCTAAATTTAAAAAATATTTCATCAATATTTACTAATAAATGGTTTTTATGATGAAAGCATGTTTTACAGTCTTAGTCTGTCTACATGAAAGACTCTAAATTCTTATTTTAAAGAAGACAGTAATATCAAAACTCACTTTGTAAAAGTGATAAGATGGGTCTGGGGAAAGGGCTCAGCATTGTTTATCATCTGTACCAGCACCTGGACAGACAGTGTTTATGGTCAGCCTGGTATTGGTGGGAGCTGCAACCTGTGAGCTTATTGCTTAGCATTCCTCACAGACTTAACCATGAAAAAAGAAATGTATCTAACGTTATCACTATGCCATAAACTTTGGCCCATTATAAACCAGAAGGGAAAAGTCTAGCTCCTGAGAAATTGAACAATGAGATGTGCGGAAAGCACAGAGAACATTCAGGAACACTGTGCAAAGGAAGCCAGCCTGGTGCCTATCTACATACATAAGTGTGCAGCTTGGAGACGGAAAGGGAGCACTGAGAAGGCGCATTATGTTTAACCCTATTTTCATTATTCTGAACTATTCCTTCTATAATACATGGAGTTCAAAGGTAAGGATGCTAAAAACGGGCACCAGGCTGCCCAAGTATGAACTGGACCCAGAGTAAACCTGGCAGCCACGGCCTCACTAGCTCATCTCTGCCTGTTCGTACTTGAGATGAAAAGTTGGGCGAGATGATCTCCAACTGTTAGCCAACTCTACAAACAGGGAAAGAAACTGTCAACTCCAAGTGACTCCCTGACATCTCTGACTAATAGTGGATTAGTAGAGGATAGTTCCCATTCAAAATGCGGCAAAGGCCTTGATCATCTTTGAAAGAAGATATCTGGCATTTCTGACTGGATGAGTCACAAATAATTCTCTCAAGACAGATGATACAAGCCTGGCAGTGAAACTCACAACCTCAGTTCCAGAGCATTCCTCTTATACCATATCAGCATGCCTCTTTCCTCTGATGAACATTCTGGGAAGGGAAGCTGTATGAGCATTGTCTACCTGGTACATTTTGGATCCGTCACCGCGATTGAACCAGCTACTCACGACTGAAGTGAGCCCCCAGTTAGGGGTTCGCTGGCCTTATCTCAGTACAGTATATACTCAGATATATAATGGAATATATCATTTCCTAATGTCAAAATTGAACTTTGTCAAATACAAGGGAGCACTGAATGTAAAGTATATCATCATTAACTGGTTTTCACCAAGATAACAAAAGCTGCCAGTTAAGTTTGAACATTATAAATTTCCAAGGTGCTGAAAGGCAAAGACCACCCTTCCAAATCAACTGAATGTGGCCACATCCCAGCTTTGGCACCTGGATTTTCCAATACCCAAGACAAAACTATATGCCAAGAGCAATGCTAACCACTGAATCCCACACCCTACTTAGTTCAATCAGCTCTTTCCACTCTGATCACAGCCATTAAACACCGAGGGAAAGGAAGAAATTTATTATTTATACTACAAGAAGTTAAGAAAAATATTAAAGTTAAATGTATTGGTCTCAGATTTTTTTTTTATTATTCCTCTAAATGAGGAATTTCTATCTCCTGTGTGGTATTCTGGAAGTGTATCATGAGTATCATGGCTAAAAGCTACCCTTGGTCTTCCCGATCTGTCAGACAGATGCTCACAATACTTGGAGCTAAAGGGGATCCCATAAGTCATTGTCCTGGTTAGGTTGTGAACAGTTAACACCAACTAGAGTCACCAGGGAAGAGGGAACCTCAACTGAGAAATCACCTCTATCAAACAGGCCTGAGTGTTTGTCTGTGGTGCCTTGTCTTGGTTAATGATTGATGGGAGAAGAGGCCCCGCCCACTGTGGGTGGTGCCACTCATTGATTGGGCGGTCATCCTGGATTGTATGACAGAGTGAGCTGTGGGGAGGCTTGGAAAGCCTATGACTAGCAGTCCTCCATTGTTCCAGGCTCTGTTTCCCTTTGTTTTCCTGTCCTGGTCCCCCACACTGATGGACGGTGATCAGGGGGTGTCACCCAAACAAACCCTTCCCTCCCCAAGTTGTTTTTGGTCTCGGTGTTTATCATGGCGATGGAAAGAAACTAGAAGAGTGACCCAGTTAGACCTTCTTTTTAAAGACATACAAATGGAGCCTTTAAAAGTGCATTTTAAATCAGGCCATGTGCGAATCTTAGCCGAACCCATTCTAGGAGCTGATTGGGTCTAAACCTTGTCCTCAAATAGTACACAGAAGACTAGAAGCCACAACCTTTCTTGTCTCATGTAGTTTAAAGTTTGTCTTGCTCTATGACTAGCCCCAAACAAGAGCATTTCTATGTAACATTCGAATTGCAAAATTCAAACAAATCTCAGACTTTCTGTGTTTGCTTAAGTTCAAAGTTTTGTTAAATTGTAAATGCATAATTAGAACTCTGTGAAGCAAAAATGGAACAAAATTAATAAACCTGATACTGAATACAATAAGATACTTACCCCCTGTTATGCTTAAAGAAGGCACTGAATCATTTTCCAACACAGAAAATATCTGCAACCTATAGGCACACGTGACTCAACCCAGACCAGCTCCTCTATACTGAACAAATCTGAGTAGATGCCAAATTCATTCAAAAACCAATATACCAAAGCAGAAATTTCAATAGTCAAATTACAGAGCTGAGATTTCTACAATACTTCCAATTACTTTTCTATCACAAAATCCAGGCTGATGTCTCTGGTTCAGAGCACAATGTCCTAAGGAGGAGGTTTATGTTTCTCCAAGTTGGTAAGGCATCCAAGTCTGCAGAGAGGCATGGGATTTTCTCCCCCAAAGGATAGTGTTCTGGATGGGAACAACAACAACAGTAACAACAATGAACTCTCCCAAAGCACACACATGATTTGCATCATTATTATCCAAGTTGAATCTGTCTGTTAGACATGATCTTGTCCTGCACCTGTACAATGCCCCTGTACAACACTGGCTTCACCCTGAACTCCTCAACCCATTCCAGTACTTCGTTGATTCAGATCAATAGAAATGCTTCTGACTGACGACTTCTGGGGAAACTGTATTCTCAGTGACTGTGATTCATCCTGATAGGGGATATGGATCTTCCTCTATCAAAATAGACCTCTAGTTATCTTCAAATGAGGTACCTGGTATTGTACCTGTTCTCTTTGCTAGTATAGCCCACTTGAAAATGGTCAGTGAGTTAATCTTCCTTTCTGAGGTTGTCTGTGAGTCTGCCTTTGAGCCTGTGGGCTAGCAGGTAGGGTCCTCCTGTCAGAACTTCTAGAGCTCTGCAAATGTCAGCTGGATTCAGTCAAACTGAAAAGGGAAAAAGATGGCCCTCTGACAACGGACAGCTGTCAATCAGATGGTATGCTCACACTTGGTAGTCCAAAGAGCAGTGACAGAGTTGACAAGTGTTTGGCTGGTCGGCATAACATAAAATCACAACCTTTCCCTGTACTCAACGCCAACACATGAGGTGTCAGTGTGCATGTGTTTCCAGTACCCCTGCACTCCTATGCGGGCTCCGTCCCTGCCCTCTCTCTCCTGGTCTCTCCTCTCTTAGCAGTGCGTTAGTACTGTTAGAAAAGCCAGTGGAACATTGCTAGAAACAAATCTCAGACCAAAGGAAGGAGAACAGTAGGGAGAATCTTCTATAGCAAAATAAGCTGCAAATGGGGACTATCAGTGACACACTCATCCATCCAAAGCCGCTTCATGTTGACACTGAAGGATGATTTATGAGCTAGAGACAGCTAGAGATGTTACTGGAAAATCAGATCCAAAGTCACGTGCCGCCTTACTCCCCTCCTCCATCTTGCTTTTTCCTATTCTTGCCACCAGGGGGCACTTTGGGGATACTTCCTGGTTTAGCAGACTCTGAGATTTCAGACGTTTAAAACACTGCCAAAGGCTGGTTTGGGATGGAATGAAGCAGAAAACGGAGCTGAAGGAAGAAGCCCAGAAAGCTGCAGAGAAAAAAGTGGAATCTTGAAATTGTGTGCTTGCTTTCTTTACAAGTGATCTCTTAAAATCCAAGAACACCCTATACACTACTTGATATGGGGGTACATGCCTGTAATCCTAGCACTGGTGGAATGGAGGCAGGAGGATCATAAATTCAAGGTCATTCTCTGTTACGCAGCCAGTGCAAGGCCAGTCTGCATGTTTTTACAATGGCAACAAAATATCCTGTGCCTATCCTTTTGGGTTGTAAATAAGCAGAAGAGAGGAAGCGGAGGAATCAGGGAGAAAACCAAAGGAAGACAAGCGGGGAGGCAGGTAAATACACAGCTGTCTGCTTGCAGTTTGGGAGTCTAAATGAAAGCATTTCTACAGGGTCAAGGCCGTGGAGGGCAAGGGGAGTCTGACCATCATGCCCTGTTGCCCAGGCTTCAGAAAGTACACATGGCGACTGCCAGCCAACATACGACTGGAAGACAAAGCCTGCCTTTCTCTGAGTAAAATCAGAGAAGCTATTCAGTGTCACAAGTGCAGTGGCAGGGGAGAGCCTGAGACTGGCTGTCATCCCCATACCAACAACTACAACCATCAGCCAATCCAGTACCCCCTTTGTCTCCTACCAGCTACCAGGTACTAGGAGAGGCACACTGGGTCCCTATGCAGGGAATTCCCATGGTGATGCTGTAAGGATGAATGAATGACCTTGGTACCAAAATACAGGCCCATCAGCTCAGCTAGTAAGGTCTTACAACACTACTGTTTTCACCTAAGCCCTGCCTGTCTCCTCAGACCCATGATGAACACTGAAGAATTGAAACATCACATAGTCTGAAAATCCTTGCTACTGAACCAGTTAATGCTGAATCAAAATATCACTATGTCCTGTAGAGTCCTCTCTAGCCATAAATAGCCAAGAAATACAACCATCACACAACATTTTGCACAAATGTTATTTGGGTTTGATCTAGTGATACATACATGTAGTCCCAGAACTCAGGAGGTAAAGGCTGGCCTAGGCTACATGAGACTGATTCAAAGATATTAGTAAGTGTTCTCTCTCTCTCTCTCTCTCTCTCTCTCTCTCTCTCTCTCTCTCTCTCTCTCACACACACACACACACACACACACACACACACACACACACACACACATCAGGGCTATTTCTAATACTGAGTACTTCTTAATTTTAGTTATAAAAGCAATTCTTAACTCCCCCCCCCAAAAAAAACCCAAACAATACAAGAAAACATTAAGAAACAATGATTCTGTGCCTATAGAAAAGTTCAAGAGCTTACTTCAGGCAGCTCCAGCTCTTCCTGTATAGCCTGGGGAAAGATGAGGCCTTGGGGTGGGAGGTACTTCCATGTCCCTAGTGACTTGATCTTGTGCTCATTAATTTGAGAGCCAGGGTAGTTGAACTCCCTGTCATTCAGATCCACCATTTCTTGAGACTTTATGGGGGAGACAGTAATTTGAAGGGTGCAGTAAGAGTGGGTCATCATAGAGGATGACATCTGGCTTGATGTCCAAATGCCACTTTAACACTGTAGCAGAAAGGGCAAAGAAGCAATCCCGTCTAGAAGGAAGGGATTTATGATGAAGAAAAGGCCTAGGTCAGAAGTCACAGGGCTGTGGGAAGGTCTAGCTATGTGTCTAGACCTTAGGAAGGTCTGGCTATGTGCCCCGCCCTAACAAGTCTAAGTTTGGGGTTTCACTGAATCCTGCTGCTTTTATCTCCTCCCGCGATGTGTACAGCACAGGAAAGTGCTGGCTTGTAAGGGACAGTCTATGAATTACATGGATTCAAAACAGTTCACTAAGCCTGCCTGGCCTGGCTTACATTTTGGTTCTGAGCTGAACAATGGAGGCCTTATCAACCCCCTAGGGTGCTGAAGACAGCCAGGGCTCTAGCCAGCAGCTCTGAGGGCTTGCTGACATCCTATCTCACACATTGCCTCTTAGTTATTATAAAGCTTTTACATATTTAGGGAGCCTTTTTGGAATAACTTGAGGCTCAGACACATTAATGATAGCTGCACACATGTGCTTTTTATCCAAGTTTACAGTTCCTGGTCACTGGGGGGTAAACAGGGTTATCAGTGATTGTTATGGATTTAGTCAAGTATATTTTATTCCTGTCATTTATGAGCACTTGTGTTGGCTGGTATTTACAATGTCGGGATTCTGTCACTTTGGCAACCTTCTGAGACAACATTTTTCCAGTGTTACAGTGACATTTCAAAAACTCAGTATTTACAAGCAAACGACACCCTCTGGCTCAGTGACAGAGCAATTCAGGGGTAGTGGAACAAAGGGACACTCATCTAGAAATTTCTTCAGGCTGCATTTCCAGATGACACTGGCTATGACTTCTTAGCCTAGGTGACCCTTGACTCCTAGAAGAAAGAAAGCCAACCCATTTGGGAAAAGCTTACACATGATGCTATTAGAATTTTGTCTTCTATGGTCAATATGAGCGGGATCTCTTGTCTGTTGCTAAGCAAATCTAACATTTCCGAGCTTCATATCTCACTTGCTACAAAATGGGTTTGGGCACTAGCTATTTAGGTCTTTTCTGACTAACATTCTATCTTCAAGAACTTCAAAATAAAATTTTAAGAAAGGCTAAATTTGTTATCATCAGTTCCTTCATGCCCTACTTTGAAATCATAATCATGCAGAAGAAACATGAAGAGGCAAATCACGATCTATTCTTCTTTGTTCTTCTCTGTCTTCTATCAAGCAAGATTGACCAAGGAAAACCACAAAGCACAAAGCATGGGAGACAAGGTCCAGCCAGCACTGGGCTTACCCCTTCTGCCTCAAGGTCTTTTCTACCTTCCAGAGGGCCACGGTCCTCCTCACAGCTTCCAGGGGTTAACAGGGAGTTGGTAGCATTGAGAGGGTAGAGCATGGGAAATGTGCCCTGTGTTATTTTGATCTGTGCCTATGAGAAACACGGGAAAGCTGTTAACCCTTTTTGTTCTCGAGACTGGCTATGGCTATCTGGACTCCTGAGCTACAGAAAATCCTTAGAAGGGACCCTCTAATTCATTTGTGGCAGAGAGAAGCCCCAGGATGGCAGGATGATGCATGTGCCCTAGGATGCTGCCACGCGGTCAGTAAAGGGGAGCTGGAACGTCTGTAAGAGGACATCTTTAAAAATTCTCCCAACTTCATCCATGGCTAAAGAAGAGATAAAGGACACAGCTAATCCAGAACACTGACTAACTAGTTCCATCTCTCATTATTATTAATGGTGAAAGCTTCTCTAAGTCTTGGTTCTTAAATCAATAATGAGATAAAAGACAGTTCTTACCTTAAAGGGTTAGTGATATAATTAATAAAAGTATTTCAATATGGCACATGCACTTGAATGCAGTTAGTACTGCTGTTGACTCAGGCATGTTTGCTCGTCCATCCAAACTCTATTTTAAGTGCTGAAATAGAGATGGTAAGAGTCAGCTTTGCTGGCCTCTGACTGGACAGTGGAATAGCTATTAGGAAACGAAGCATGGAAGCATGGTACCTTATTCTAGAATGGCTCTAACATCAAATGTTCTGAGAAAACAATGACTGAGTAGAAATTTGAAGAGAGGATTTGAATTGTCTGATCAAAGAGATGTTAGTCGAGAACAAAGAAAGGTGAGATAAAAATCATCCAGGCAGACAAAGGGCCTGGAGAAAGAGAGAGCGCCTGTAAGAGTGTGAAACACATTGATGCTATAGAACCTGACAGGGAGCAGGGTGTAGGCATGAAGCTGGAAGGTGAGAAAGGAACTAGGTGACCAAAAGCCTATCCCATCCACTAAAGGTGGGACCCGGAGGCCAAAGTGGAAAACTGAGCCAAGCCAAGGGTTCCAGTGGCTATAGGAAAGGACAGGCTGAGGGGAAGGGAGGGAGGAGAAGGGAGGGGAGGGGAGGATAGCCGCAAGGAAACAGCAGTAGAGACTGGGGTGCAGAGGAGCAGCAGAGGCTCTGGTGTCTTGGAAGCAGAAATGACTTGATCAGGGAACTAAGGGCTTTTGTAGGTGAGGGGGATCAAGAGGCCACAGGGGATGGTGGGGTTGGAGCTTGTCAGTGTCTATACCAATGGACACAAATGGATTAATTCCAAGGCAAAATGTGCCAATGGAATTCAAATTTAATACCTTTAGTGAATCCGCTACTTTTCTGCTAATGTGACTGAAGGTTCCAAATTTTACCTTCCCTTTATAAAAGGATATCCAAATCTATGAGCCTGCATTGCTTTGAAAAGTCCTGAGCATCAGAGCACCATAGTGAGTGACAAACTTGTACACACAAACACACAACCCTAAGTATTCATAATGGAAGTATCGGAACATGGAAGTTTACTGAAGCATCTAATTATTGAATGTTCCAGAAAGTTTTGATTGACAGCTGAGATTCCTTATGTGGCTTTCATTATCAGAGTATACCCATGACCACCTATAGCCAAAATAAAATCAATTTGCATCAAGTGATAAGGAGCCTCCAACCTTGACATCCATTCCCATCTAAGAAGCAAACTATGGATTTTTAGAGAGTAGCGAGGACACGGTAAGATGAAAATCTGCTTTGTAATGAAGTCAAGAGTCTCAAGTTCAAGAACTAGAATATGTATATGTTACCTGGTAAAGGATAACACAAGTTCTCTAGAAATAAATAATAGAATATTCTCCCTCAACATATAGAACTTCCTCCTGGGCACTATATTGATTCCATTGTCAAAATAGATCCAAGTCTCTTGCCCTGAAAACAAATTCAGACAATACTTACACGGTATCTGGTAGAGAAGCATGAAAGAACAGGTCTATATCAGTTAGTTCTTGGCTAAGACAGTTAAAGGGCAATGATGCCAAAACTCCTTGAGGGGCCATCTCATAAGAGTGGCAGCTGCTGACATTCCACTTTGCCACATGTTACTGTCCGTAGCAAGTCTTTAACACCAGTGATATCACACCATACACTCTGCCTGCATATGACAGTTCTGAGCTACAGTGCTTAGCAGGGCAGACTTCACAGCTCAAAAGAACTGATGATAGACATTTTTATAGGAGGACATCTCAGCCACGGGTAGAACACTCAGTGCTTAGTGCTTCAAATAATTGCTGTGACCTGGTTTGAGACATACTGCCCACATAGTATATCAATTGTGCTTGCAAAGCTTGTTTAGAATTCAAAAATGCATTTTCACTAGGGGAAGGAGGACTTCTTTATGACACTTAAATCTTCATCTTGGATTCTCACACTAGGAAACTCTAGGTGCCAAGTGCAGGCAATGGCCCTCTTTAATTCCATAAGATTCTGTATTCCTGGGAACCATGGACAGGACAGAAAATCCCCTAAGAGAATGAAGATTGCACAAAAATCTCATGGCATCAGGTAATCTCAAGTGGAACCAAATGATGACTGTTTTTAAGAGATCTTACTACTGGGGAAAATTTATTTAAATATGCAACTGTGTTTAGCTGGGGCTGCTTATCAATATTTGATTTTCTGCCCTCCGTCATATTGCTCTTGGGAAGCATCCGCTTTCCAACTGTGTACAGGAATCTACCACCTAAGCCTATGCTCTCCTTGGAGAAAGAATACGCCACCCACTCGAGCAGCCCATTCCCTTACAATACTTTGGAGTAACACAGAAAGTTTTTGCTACAAAACTGTAAGGCAGAATGTGTTTACCCATCTTGACATTTTCTGTGTAATTTGTATATTGCCTTTGCATTCTGTTTTCTGTGATAATCTGAGAAAAATTTATAAACTCTCTTCTTGATTAAACTTTCTTTTTAATTAACTCACCATAATATTGGCAAGATCCACTGACAGGAAGACATAGATAGATGGTCCACATACAGTAAGTGATCCATAGGCAAAAGTAAGATATGTGGTTTTTTAATCACTATTTTTTTAAACTTTGGTTTTGTTTTACTATTTTATGTAACATACCACAATAACTCATCAAAATTTACTCTAAAATATTCTAGACTTCTCTGAGGCAGTTAGAAAAGCTTTGTGAAACTAGATACCAAAGGAAGCAAGGCATAGACTCTACTCTCTAACGACAACAGCACAGACTGCTAGTCACACTGCTAAATATGGTTCATTTGGTTGTATTATTATTATTATTATTTGAAAACATGATGTCTGCATTCTATGCATCTTTATCATATGTAGCCCTCGGTCTCTCCTCCTCTCCCACTTCCCTAAGTCCTTGAATCAGATTTCCTTTACAACACCGTATCCCTTTCTTATTTTCATTTTTTTACCCTAACTAATCCTGCCCCTATGGATATTGGGGTGGTGGTCATTCACTAAGGCATGAAGAACCTACCAGCAGCCATACTGAGGAAGGAAAATGTCACTAAATGTTCCTCTTTTGTATAAAAATTAAATTGTAGATATTTGTTATTGGCCTACTCTACACTCCACAAAGTGAAAGTGTCAATTGTGCTTGCACAATTGAAAGAGACCGAGTCAACCTGCATATGCTTGCTGTGACCGCTAACCCGTTGATCACCTCTGCTATGTGGTGAAGACCTCACAGATCTCAAGGAAGCATGTGTCAGTGGTTCTCAACCTGTGGGTTGAGGGCCCTTTGACTGTCAAATGACCTTTTCACACAGGTCACGATAGAAAAACACAGAAATTTACATTAAGCTTCCTGACAAGCCAGGCAGTGGCAGCACACCCCTTTAATCCCAGCACTCAGGAGGCAGAGGCATGCAGATCTCTGTGAGTTCAAGGCCAGCCTGGCCTACAGTTTCAGGACAGCCAAGGTAACACAGAGAAACACTGTCTCACACAAAACAAAAACAAACAAATAAAAACAAAAACTAACAAAAACAAAAGTACAGTTATGAGGTAGCATAGGAACGGATTTTATGATTAGGGGTCACCATGATACAAGGGACCCTATCAAAGGGTGGCATCATTAGGAAGGTTAGGGAGCACCGCAGTAGGCAGTCTCAGCCACTCACTACATGAGTGACAAGCAGGATCCTGGTGGGTAACCCTTAAGTTTACTCAAATGGTCACTTAAAGAGGGACCTGGTAGTCTTTTCCTGTGCCTTTGTTCCTCCTGTATTCATAGCAGGAAAATTCCCAATATTTTCTTCATATTCCGTGCTTGTGGTTGTTGTTTTGTATGTTGCAATGAGAAGGAAAGTTAGACGAGAAAACGAGAAATGATTAAAGTACCTTATCATCAAAGTCTGAGAAATACCAGCTACTGCACTAACTAAAAATAACATACTTGGTGATTTGTAATATAAGTATAAAATGAACTGCCTGGGTCTCTGGGGTTCTGCAATATGATCTTTACAAAAGGTAGCTTGCCAATTTAATTGAGGTAGGAGTTATTTAATTTTTTACAGGTATAGTTTTCAATAAAACTACATATGCCTATAATACTGCTATGGCAGATGTGTCTCGATTATTAGAGGTGGGCTCAAGGGAATCTATACAATGGATCCTGCAATCTGAAAGCAGCTGTTGAGGGTGTAGGATAGGGATGGGCCTCATACCACACACACCGTGTTCTTCAAGTACAGCAATGTTTGGTTCTTTTACTGCAGGTGTATTACAGAGATGAAATTTAATAACTTACTGTATACAATACCAATAAAACTGAAAAGATCCAGTGGCCTGCTGTTCATTATGGTGGTACAAATAAGCTTGGATTATTTTGCATGCATGCACAGTCAAACCCCACCATACAAAGACCGCTGCCTATAGCACTCTGGGGATGGTCACTGGTGGAAGACATCCCTGCCATCACTACTTAGTTATACTCTAACATTGACTCTCTGTTGTCCCAAATGCACATAAGCATGGCTTTGTGGTGGGCTCAAAATAAGAGGATAGATTTTATTCAAGTCACAAAACTCCTTTTACTAAAAGGAGTCTTTTGAATAGAGAGGGCAGTTGAAATTCTGGCTACAGGGGAGTTTTACTTGATACCATGACTGATAACAGATCCCATTCAGATTCCATTCAAGGAGATCTGGTATAGTGCCAGCCTAAAGTCTCAGTCCCACCAAAATGTGACTTCTCCCTTTATTAAATACAAGGACAGTCTGACACAAATTAGCCATGCTCTGAAAAAAAAAACCAGTATTTGCATAACAGCAATATGGAAATAAATACAGCCAAACAGCTCTTTCTGCTGGGCTTCTTTCTGTGCCACCATGATCTACTTCCAATACATCATCCCCAGCTTACTGTGAGCAGAGGGCCATATTTCAAAGCATCCCTTTAGTGTATTGATGAGTGAGCCTACACAAACACCCAGCACACAAGTGAGAAATGAAGAAAAAAATGTCCAAGAAGGAAGCATGTCAATTCTAGGCATGTTACTGAGATAAGGCCCCACAGCAAATTCAATATCTTTCTAGAGAATTTCTTTCAGCTGAGGGGGCTTATTCATATCTTTTGGTATTACGGACACTTTGGTCCTCAATTTCACTTTCAGGATCTTAAGTAAACATTCTTGATTATGGATTAATGTTGTACCTGAGTTTAGAAACGAGACTATACATTTGAGTTACATCACGTTTGAAGGTTATCCTGATTCTAAAGTGTGCATAGTGTTTCTTCTTCTTCTTCTTCTTTTTTTTTTTTTTTTTGTTGGTTTTTCGAGGCAGGGTTTCTCTGTGTAGCCCTGGCTGGCCTGGAACTCACTCTGTAGACCAGGCCGGCCTCAAACTCAGAAATCCTCCTGCCTCTGCCTCCCAAGTGCTGGGATTAAAGGCGTGCACCACCACTGCCCGGCCGTGCATAGTGTTTCTTAAGAGGAAAAAAATTTCCAGGGTCATCGCCATTTCTATAAGACATGTAGATATATGTCAGTGTGGAATGTTCTTGAGCATACTACAGAATTACATCAAAATTTTAATATTAACCGATTTTCCTTTCTCTATACAAATAGAATACAAAATGAGCAATTATTGTCCTATTTTCTAATAATTTTCAAAAACTCATATGCTTTAAATAAGAAAAAAGAAGTTATCCAAAATCTTTATGAATTTACAATCCAGATACAGAATTTCTATTTCTTTGGTAGTCATACATCATCTCAAAACACATTTGGTGGCTTTGTGCCTGTGCTCATCCTGAACTGTGTGAGGCCTACCCTATGTCCTTAGCTCATGTCCTGTTATTGAATATCCTGCACAAATAGGTTAAATGCCATTGTCTAAAATCTACTGGGTCCTATTCTAGAGCCCGCTAAAGCTATTGTTGAAGAATTTTACCTTACAATGTTCTAGTGTTTTGGGAACAATAACGTGATTTTCTGTGAATCCAAATGCGTCATGGCAAACCTCATTCTGCCAGCCCCTCATTCTGAAAACCAAGGCCGACATAGAATCTGTACATTTTAAAGGAAGTGCTTGTGCTGTTGCTAAAATGTGAATTGGCATATCTTACCCTAGCCTTTTTCACAGGAAATCCTTGTTGATTGTGAGGAAATTGCACATGCTAAGACTGAGGATGTTACTAAATAGATTATTCATACAATATACTTTTTTCAATGCAGGGCAGTCAGGAATGGCAGGATAAACTTGAGTCTATACAGCCAATCCGAACAGATCTGAGCGAAGGGTTTTTTGTTTTGTTTTGCTTTTGGTTTTGTTTTGTTTTGTTGTGAGCACTGTGCTAATCGAGACTTTGTAGGAACCATGAAACCCCCAGAGAGGCAGTTTTCCTAGATCAGAACTAATGCAGACCATGGAACTTAGAGCCCCAGTCATAGCCTGGGGTGGCAGGGAACAAGGCTTCTGTTTCTGAAGATAGACACATTTGAGTGAAAAACCCTGTCTCTGACACTTAGGGTGACTCAGAATCTGCCCATTTCATTTCCTTGGGTTCTATTTCTTAGGCCATTGAATGGGAGTGATTAACAGTCACCCCAGAGGTTAATGTTGGCACCTAATGTTAGTTTCCAGCATTCCTTCAGTCTGGACCTAAACAGCCTTTCAGAAATGTACACAGTTTGACTTAATTCTTCAACCACATCAAGATGGATCAGGGTGGGGGTTATTCTCAATAGCTTGCTGGTTCTTCAAAGCAGAGCCTAGAATATGGCAGCAACCCACAGGAGTGAGTGGGCCAGGCACTGCCAGTCAACTTGGGAGTATTTAGTAGTGACTAAATCCCCAATAACAGAAGAGCAAGACAAGACTTCGGAAAATCAGGAGGGCTTATATCAAGGCTGATCTTACAGTTACAGATACAGAGATTTGTATTTAAACCCCCAAATTTCAGCTAAAAGTAAATACTGGCGTTTCTTTTGCAAAGATGTATACTTCTGCTTACTCCTGCCTCCTGCAGGTAGGGCTTTTCTGATCATCTCCTGGGCCATAACTATTTCTCTTATCAATAGACTATAGGAGATTCGAAGAATGCCTTACTAGAGCCAATAACCTACCGATAAGGAGCATATTTAAACTAAGAACCATCAGTCTCACACCATTAAAAGCAGGGAACATTAAATGTAGTGACATTAAAACAAACAAACAAAATCAATGAAAGAAAGCTCTTCCATAGAGAGGATTGTCAGTTAGACATGTAGAACATGTCAGCATGTCAGGTTCTGAGTTTGTATACCACACACTACACACACACACATTGCACACTATACACACAAACTACATACTATACATACTACAGACACACATATACTACACACACACTATACACACTACACACTATATATCACACATTACACACTATACATACTATACACATAAACTACATACTATACATACTACAGACACACACTACATACACTATACATACTATACACATACTACATATTATACACCACATACACTACACACTATACATACTATACACACATACTACACACTAAGTGTAACACACACACACACATACACACACACACACACACACACACACACCAGGGTATGGCAGAGCACGTTCGTAACCTTATGATGGGGAATGTGGAGACAGGCAGCTCTTGGGAACTCACTGGACAGATAACCTAACAGAAACAGTGGGCTCCAGGGTTAGCGAGAGACCCTATCTCCAAAACAAAGAGGGAGATAGAGGAAGGTACCAGAAGTCAACCTCTAGCCTCCACACAGCACGTATCTATAAGCGAATACACTGGCACAGATACAGGTTTGTCCACCACACACACACAAAAGTGAATTGATTCATTAAAATAAATCCAGTGATTCAGGTGGGTTTCATCAAGGCATGCTAAAACCACCCAGTGAATGGCTTGTGGAGGAAAAGGATAATTAGCTACTACCAAAGGTCTGTTTCCAAGGCAGGAAAGCTTTCTTTATAACAAACTGGCCTAGGCAGTGTCAGGTTAACTAGATGATCAGTGAGCACTGCCACGGGTCCAGGTTCCCGGTGGGATGACTGTGAAGCACTCCCTGTCGTCATCCCAAGATTATCCACAAACACCCAGCCCGAACCTCAGTGAGGGTTTAGATGCAATTTTCAGTATGCAGACAAACAAGTGAGAAATGGATTTAGGCATCATCACAGGGAAACAAAACCACATCTCTAGAAAAGGGGATAGCCTATAAGGCAAGCACACTGGTCTCCTTGAGGCAAGCACCAGCCAAACAATCAATCAAATAAGCAAACATTAAAAAGAGGGATTGCTCTAATCTGAAAGAGATGATAACGAGGTACCAAAACCAAATGCCGGTATCAGTGCAACACTTTTTAAAAAAGCCCATGGGGAACATTTTCATGGAGACAACTGAAGCAATTTGAATATGAATTCAGGAGGAAGAAACAATCAATAACTTCTTTAGGAGGTGTAACAATATCTTAGTCGAGACAGACATTTGCCCTAATTCGAAGAGATGCATCCTGAAAGATCTAGAGTAGAAATCTTAGCTCTGGCACTCAAAAATGGTTTTCTAAAAATATATGTACAGGAATTACGTTCACAAAAAATAATAAATATTAACAACTATTTCTGTTGTGGATATATGGCATTTCATTTTATTAGCTTTGTATTCTGGGTTCTTAAAAATGTTCACTATGTGAGATGCAAAATAAAAACAAAAGGCATGTCTGCACTCCTAGCTGCTCAGGTTAAATCGGTGAGCCTGGGAGTTTGACACAATTCTAGGCAAACATCAATAGATGGGGAACAAACAGCAGACAGGGAGAAGACAGGTAGATGATAGATATGTACATCATTCATGCATGAATATATACATGGAAGAATATGGAAGCAAGCAGGAATCCTTGATCCCACCTTAACACCCAACAGGAAGAACTCAATGGGGAAAAAGGGATTCCCTTTCTCTTTCTCCTTGGTACCCAGCACATCTCTAGAAGGTTCTGATAAGCACAATGAAAGAAAAGATTCATTCTCTGACTTTGATGAGACTTGGATATCTTTTGGAAGTAGGTTACACCTATTAGAACTCCCCAGATGAATAGGCTGCTGCCTAATAATCTGTTTCATGACAGTCATGACATCAAACTCAGACCCTAAAATATCCAAAGCCATCAGGTTGCAAACATCCTGGCCCACTCACCTTGGCATAGCCAAATGATGACATCTGGATTTCAATCTTAGGTTCTAATAACATTCCCACCAGAAACAAAAACCTTTCCAATCACCTTCCTGACAGAGGTATGTCAGCTATACATGTAGGAGAAATGGCAGAAATTAAAAATAATAATAATAAACCATCAGTAATCCAGGTTGATGTTAGCCCAGAGAACCTCGAAGTGCCGGCCTGGAAAATGGCAGGATCCGTGTTAGCATTTCGGGTTAGAAGGAAAGACTGCATGTCATTTCCTAACTATTATAGGCACAGAAAAAGATGCCCACTACACCGGTCACAAGCAGTGCCATTCAAACCTCATCACCCCCAGTGTTTGCCAACAGCGATGCTGAGAAAACAAATGTGAGGTCTTCCTGTTCTAACCTGCCAGGCACATGATACACATACAGCAGAGGAGGCCTTTGCTCTCCAGGAGTTTCCAGAGCGCTTGTGGTACCCAGTATTCAATGAATGTAAATGATGGCAAATTAGCAGAAATGTCACAAAGAGAAATCAGAGGACTGCGGGACAGTAGCCTGCTTGGGAGCTACTCTCAGGAATAATACAGATGATGCAGGCAGAACCAAGAACACGAATTCAAACACTGCGTCCCATTAGAAAGCAATATGGGGTTCTGTTCCACAGGGCCATTTTCATGACAGACTAAAGAGTTTTGTATCTTTTTAACTTATGTCTATTTTTTTTTCTATTTTCACTTGGGGGGGGTGGTGAGAATCAACCTTTTAGGATCACATCAGCTGGAATGTTTTTACATACCCCCAATCAAATAATTAGAAAACAAAACCTCCATTCTTAAATTTATAATTCATTTCAGAGTTATGTTTAGTTTTAATGGATTACAAAGTTACACAAAGAAATGACTAGTTTCCTCTACAGTTTTCAAGCTTCTGAAATTTAACGAGTCTCCTAGGTTAACTAAATATAATTTCAAGTCCATTCCATCAGTTTTAATATCTACACATTCAAAACTATCAGGGCAGTCCTACATGAGTAGCTGTTCAAGTGAGACAAGCATGGCTGAGTGTACTGTGGGTCTCAGCTACTTCACGAGAGGGATGGAGCTATACGTTTGGCTGGTCAATGCAGGAATGCTAACAGATTTCAACATATCACTAATTTTCAGTGCCTTTGAAATGAAGGTCATATGTAATATAGATCCATGCCTTGAACAATCTAATTAAGGCAAGAAGTTTAAAAGCTTCATCAAGGTCAGGAGGAATGCCACATTCTGAAAACGTATCAGTTTTCTGCAGAACATTCTCTGACAGGGTCAAACTTGGCTGCACAGTGAGTCACTGGGGATCCTTAAAGCAGCTCAGGCTGATGCTAAAATACTAAATTGACTGGACTTAGCACTCAGCTTCCCAGTTCTCCCCCACCCCTCTCTCTCTCTCTCTCTCTCTCTCTCTCTCTCTCTCTCTCTCTCTCTCTCTCTCTCTCTCTCTCTCTCACACACACACACACATACCTCCTAGGCACTATTGCCTAATTTCTATTCAGAATTAAAGCACCCACACTCAAGGTTACAGATTCTGCTGACCTCACCTTGCATATAAAACTAGTAGCATTTGACAAAATTTTAAAGTCTGCAAATCGTTAAGCATCTATTTAGCACAGGAAAAAAACAGACTCCAAGAGTCAGTGACCTCCCCCCCATTTCTGTTGGTTACGATGTTATCCATTACAAGTCCAGAGCTGGCTCTTCCAGGATTAAGGTTGGGCTAAGTGGTGAAAAAGTTTTTCACTCATTTGTGTTTCTGTCAAACTTTCCATTATAAATTTTATTTTCTCTGCCAGTAGAAGTAATATGAGGCTGTGATTTGGCAGGAAAGTTTAAAGCTGGGGTGTGTGATTTCTGTACATCAACTTAATGTAAATCAGTTTCTCTGTATTTTGTAGAGAGCTTTGAAAAACCACCTTTGTCTACACGATTTCCAAAGTTGCAAAAAAAAAAGTCAATATATGTATTTCTGATAACTCCATATAGAAGTATATTGGTGCATTTGTTTATATTATTTCTCATTTTTAATGAATCCAAGCAAATTGATAATAAAGAACCTGATGGCTTTTTATTTTCCTGCTAAAATATCAATTATTAGCAAACCATGTTTATTACTATTATCACTGGATCTTTAAGAGAAACCACATCAATTGCTTAAGAGTTCACACATACACACACACACACACACACACACACACACACACACAATCAATGCTTATGTACTGGAGCGATGTGTTTTCGGAACCCTGTATATCTCAGGATGATAAGTACATCTCTAGCACAGTGGTTCACTCACTACCTGTTGCTTACCACCACTGCTTGTGTAGGAAGAGCAAAAAGCCTTGCGACTAGAATAGGCAAGCTCCCACAGAACAGGCTCATCCCTTTAGGTTCACAGGCTACATTGTTATCATATGAAAAGGCAGCTTTGCGCTCCTGGGGCTACCCTGTCTAAAGGTTTTCTGTCCAGCATCTCACTATCTGGCAAACAGAGGGGGAAAAAAGAGCTCCCCTTCCCAAGAGAGAGAGTCACTCACCTTGTTCCACAGTGGGGAATCATTTCAGCTGTGATCTGCTATTTAGACTCCAAGCCCAAGACACAGGGACTCTGGCTGTCTTTGGGGTTTGTTTAGCTCAAGTAGCAGACCAGGGTTCAAAGAACAATGCAGCACCAGAGAAACCGACTCCCTGAGAGACAAACTCCGCTTTGCTCTTTCCTCAGAAATTCCACAGAAAGCTGAAATCCAGGCTATGTACATATCCTCATCTTCAAGCCCTATTTCCTCATGCAGGGAGTTCTCGACATTTCCCTCAAGATATCCTTGAGCTCACACTGTGTATAGGTGGACACAGCTAAGACCTCCTGAGTGCGCAGATAGCCATTCCTCACAAGACTCACATGCGGGAAACAGAACTAAGAAGGAAGGCTGCGCCACACTCCCCAGCAACATTCTGAAGGTCTCTCAAGAAAAGCAACAGCCCTGATATATAAAAAGCATTTTCCTGTATAGCAACTAGTCAAGGCCCCAAAATTCAGCCCTCATGCTCTCCAGGCAACCACCTTAACTCCCACACATGCGACTGCACTCTCACCTTTCATTTGGGGAAAAAAAAAAAGTTCAGTTTTACCTAGGGAAGAATTCCCAAAAAACGGAGGGAGACGAACTGCGCTCTGCACACACAGTGACTCCCACGGTCTGGATAATGCTTTCCCAAGTTCAGGGGCCTCAGGCTTACTCAGCAGAGGAAATCTCTGTGTCTGTGAGGAATCATGCCAATTCCTATTAGTAAGAAAGGACACAGGGTCTAGGAAGCCTGTTCTCTCAATGACCAGCAAAAGGGGCCCAGCGAAAAATAGAGACCTGTGCCACGACCATCTGCAAAGAGGAAGGATGTTGTTAACTTTCTTCTCCCCAAAACTCTGGCGACCTCTGCCCTGACCCTCAGGAACCCACAGGAACCGGCTTTTCTGCAGGAACTGCAAGCTTTGCAGCAGAGACCCAGCTCTGTGAGGCTGGTTGCCCAGGCTATCTGCCCCGAACATGTGCACTCACATTCCAAAGACGTTTCCGTTGTGCTGGAATGGCTGTAAAGTTCTTTCCTGCAGAATTCTTTCCACACAAACTGCCATGGGCTGCCCTTCTGCAAGAGTTCTCAACCAAGAGCTGTGCGACTCATCGCAACAAATCTTTTAGATGCTGGAGTATGACTGAATTGGCAACTGGGCCAGAGGAGTCAACTTTTAAAATGCAAATATATACAGCGGGGAGGGGAAAGAAAACCCATCCAGAACCAATCCACCAGAGCTCTACCTTCTTGAGCAATGCAGGCTCCTGGAAGGGCTACTCCTTCAGTGCCCAGTTACTGAAGCACATGTGGCCTTAAATGGCATTTAGGAACATAATAAACAGGTTGCTTTTTTTCTTTTTTTTTTTAATCCCAAGTGGATTCTTCCCCCACATCATTCAAAAAACTAGGAAAGCAAGAAGGCTCAAAAGACGAAGCATCCCTTTTTCTGAAAAAACAACAAACAAACAAACAAACAAAATCCCACAAATGTCTGCCTTCCCTGGGTGAGGAATAAAATGGTACAAGACTTTGAATATTAAAGAGCATTATTAAATCTCAGAGAGGGCTTTGGAAAGTAATAAACCACTCCTGTTCTTTTAAGGTACACATTAAAATACATATTTTAATTATGATTGGTAATGAGACTAAAATTCAAAGAAAAATATTTATAAAATGTAAAGCTTCCTCTTTTCCATATAGAGAGCATTTTCCGAAATGGGTTCTCCAGAGTTACAAGTACACAAATGCAGAGGGCACAGACACACACATGTACACGTACACACACACACACACACACACACACACACACACACACACACACACACACACTGTCCCTTTGTGTTACACTGGCATTTCATTATTTAATTAAGGTGCTCTTCTTTTCCTAACTCATGCATGTTTCCCTTGCGACGACGGCTTTACTGTTAGCCTGCTGGCCTTGACTTTCAGCCAAAAACAATCCAGAAACAAAAAAAGGGACAACAAATCATATTTCCGCGGACATTTTCATCCCTTGGTCCCACCCTCTTTTCACACAGCATCATATAACCCCGAAGAAAACTATAATTTAGAGCAATGCCACCCAGACCCAGCATCTGACACGGGGCTGCCCTGAGCATTTCTTTGGTGAGAAATTGTTAAGTTCTTAACTGCAGATACACTCTTTTGATAGACCCTCGTTCGCTGACATGTCTGGTTTGCAAACAGCACCCCCGGGTTCTCGGGTGAGGGTTAAAAGGATAAAAAGGAGCCAATGGATGTAGCTTTGACCCCGCCGAGCCCTAAAAATAAGATGTTTATTCGTCCCAAGTTCCTATTTGCTTCATTCCTTAAAGAGGGGCCATCAGGAAGCTTTCAACCCTCCCTGGCCTTTAGGATCATGACTGAAAGCAAGGCAGGGATCACTTCCCTGGTTAGTCTTCTCACCTCATCCCAAACCCAGTGTGGCACTTACCTGGTGGCAACCCTGTACGTTTTCTCTCCCATAAGATGAGTATGAGCCCCTTTCTGTTTTACCTGCCAAGAGAAATAACAAAACAGGATGAATCGTGCTCTTGCTTTAAAGCAAACTTCCCCTGCAGGTAACAGAGACCCACTCCCCATCTCCGATGTTTACATACGAGGAGGCACAACTGGCAATGTATGCAAGCAAGACAGGGAATGGCGCTTCCGCACTCTGGCGACAAGAAACTGGAAAAAAATATCCTTCATTCCTATTCTTAGCCAAACTGCTCCACACTTCCAAAAACTGTCATTCCAGAGGCCTCCACTTTCTCTAACAAACAAATTGTCACTCCTTATTTTTCACGTTCTTTCTCTCTCGCAAAATTTAAACCATTTCATCTTTATTTACACAGCAGGCAAATGATCTATGTAATGACCCTACCCTGGTACTTCCCATTGATTATATTGACACTTAACAGGGAGGCCAAAGCTAATCAATCATGGGCTCTCCAGATGGTGAATCTAGCAAAGAAACTGTTCAAAATTCTAAGCCCCTTCCCCCAGCTCTCTCTCCTCCCTTTTAAAAACTCCCTTTCCCCAGAGGTGATCCCAATCACAGGCAGCATAGTGATGGGGGCCTCACTTGGAAAGGGGATTTGAGGAAATCACATTTTCAGAATCAGGTACCTAGAGACTGAGTATGCCCTAGGATCATGCTTTTGAATGCCTTGTCCAGATTTCTAACTCCATACGTTTCTCTAGACTGGTCAGGACAGGCAGAGAATCGCCACTGCAAATGAGCCATGTATGTGGATGAACCCAAGGCTGTACTTTCTACTTTGTTAATATTTTAATCAAAATCACCTTCCAAGAAGGGTACTGGAGTCCAGTTGGTGATGTTCGAAGGGTTGCCCTAGGAAAATGAGCATACAAAATGACGAAAGGCTAGCCGGACAAGCCAGTGCTCAGTACCTCACTCCATTACAGACTGAGGGAAAAATCTCTCATCAAGACTACAGCTTTGAGGTATATTGTACTTTATAGACGGCACTACACTCCTCTCTTATCCCAAAGGAAAAATTCAAAGCTTGTTTGAGGAACTGAAGTGACCTCCTGTTAAAGTTTACGACCCCCCAAATTTTTCCTTCTTCACTCAGTAGATGCACTGAAAGGAACAGAAGTCATTTTCTCTTTGGGTTCAATGTCAATGTTATCAGGGTAAACCTTCTTGACAACACACACAGAATTTGTCTTTCAGAAACCGTATCTCTGTGTAAAGTGAGCCCTGTGTCTATGTCACTCTATTAACACTTTGGATGGAGGAAGAATTTCAAAGAGAACAAGTTCTGAGCCTTAAGGCCCTGCCCCACCCCTATATTAGCTTTTCTCCTGAATTTTAACAAAACACAAACTTAGAAAAACTGTACCTCGGCCATAGTGTTGTTCAGTGCAAAGTACAAAATCAGCGCTCAATATCCATATCGGCTTCAATATCTATAAGTGAGACACGGTCACACAGAACATCAGTCCTGAGAGATGGACAGGAGGAACTCCATTGTACGTGACTGTGCCAGCATACATGTGCTCACACAGACCTCCCTAACCACCTGTGCCATCCCTAGCCTTTAACTGCTCACTGTAACTGTTACTACCAGGAAAGCAACATCACATGCCCTCCCTTAAGTTCCTACAACTGAGAAATCTTCAAGTATACGGCGACATATTTACTTGGACAATACATTCACAATTTAATCACCTTATGGGCCAACACACAGGTAGGCAGACAGAATAGTTAAAGGGAAAAAAAGGTGCTTTGACCCTGTAGGAATAGGAAAATCTAATGTACAGATTGGGTAATTTCCAAATATTGAACTATAATATAAAATATGGGTATAAGATAAAAATGGCCCCTTCTTGTTCGATTGTTTTATTTTTTATTTGTTTTGTTTTTCAAAAAGAATGACAGCACCTGCTCTTATTTCCAGAACTCCTCTCTAACACGCAGAACTGGAGAGAACAATTCTTCTACCAGCATTTGTCTTGCTCCTTATACACAAGCCAGGGCTGCTCCTTCTAGTAGGATAATGCAAATAGAGAAGACAAACGCAAGAACTGTAGAGTGAGAGAGAAATAGTGGATGGAGAAGAAAGACAGGAAGAATCAAAAGAGAGAGCAACGCGCTCAGAAAGGAGGGAAGGAGCCCAGAGACAGGCAGAGGAAAATGCGAATCCACACGGCAGAGAGTCCCCAAAGTACTCCTCGCTGCATAGGCCCAGCGCTCCTTCCTATCATATCAGATACAGACTGCTTAATCTTAATTTTGCTTGTTAAAAAATATTTATCCAGATACAAAAATAAACCCACTGCAAATTACAAGTTGTCAGGGTTAAAAATCTACTCCTGTTTGTGTGGGGGAGGGTAAGAGACCAGCACAGACACGAATCACTCTCCCGTAATTTGAGTGTTTCCATGACATCAATGGGCACCCGTCCAGGACTCTGTCGAAGTCTGCGAGGTACCAGAGGCGGCACAGCCAGCGGGAGGCTGGGAGGTGGACTAATTTTTTTTTCCAAGGATTATGTTCCTCGTGAAGGGTTCATCCGTAGCATCCCCTTTTACCATCAAATAGATCGCGCAGAGATCGTGGGCGAGCGCGTTTCATTGTAATAGCGTAAGCCTTTAACTTCATTGCAGGTTTTTGTTCCCCAATTCAACTATAAATCTGCCCTCAGAGCCCAAAACCCCGGTTGGGAGCAGAATAATCAGGGATTGCGGGGCAAAGCCCCAGGACCTCAAAAACACCAGGTCTTTTTAAGTTCTATCATATTTCAAATGATAAAAAGCAGCCATGTTTAAATGTCACCTCAGTTTGCAGGGGGGGGAAATCACTTATTCTGTGTTAGTTGTCCATTAGAAATTAGGCATTGATTTGATATGAATTTTGTTTCAAATTCGATGGAATGTTTGTTTCAAGACAAAGAAACTTTGACGCTCACTGAAAGGCTATCTGAGTGGGCCCTTAAGTAACTATATATGCTCAGGAACACAAAGGGCCCAAAATATCTGTGTCTCCTCTATGTCGGCCATGGATTTTGTCACTTACATCAACTGGCTGGCACAGAGAGCCCATTCCCTTCTCTCTCCATTATTTACCAGCCACCCTCAGCCCAGGGACCACGAGTGCTTTGAAGGAGCTCTGGATTCCATTTCTCCCAATATCGAAGGGAGATAGTGATGAGCAGACCCCACCACGCTCACTGCAGAGTTTTCAAGACAACTGTCCAGTACTACACTGTGACAGCCGCTGCGGATATTTTTTGGCACAAAGACAGCAGTGGCAGTGCCAAGCCCTATGGCTAAAACTACTCAAAAGAGGCATAAGGGTGGCATTAATCGCTCAAGTCTTTTACTGCACGGAGGACCGATGTCCATATTTTAAAAACTAAAAGAACCCATTGGTGACATTTGTTAGATGCCCATAAATTGGAGGGGGGGAGGGGAGGGCAGAGGCTTGTGAAGTAGATACGAGAAACAAATCTTATCAGGCATTCGAGTCACTTTTAAACCTTAGAAGACCAAATGTTAAATTTCGCTGCTGGTAACAATTTCCGTGCAAGAAACAAATGGTCTGACCTGAGGAGGGATGTTGAGATGGCTGAATGGGAGTGACTGAGAGCTAAGTCCACATGCTAAACAACTCTTCTCCGGCAGTACTCTATGTACATAAGTGACATGTAACGCTGTGTCACAATGTTTTTTTTCCCCCAATTAAATACGAAGAATGCTGTAAATGAGCAGACACAGCATCCGTCAATCAGTCCTGGAGACAAAGGAGATCAACATGCAGGCTCTTGTCGAGGACAGGTCGGTGTCTACAGAGAGCACGAGATCCAGGAAGTCAACGTGGGCACTGCCCAGATGAAGTCTATCCTATGGCTGAAATCAATATTTAAATGTGATTGCTAAAAAAAAAAATGCACCACATGGCAATCAATAAAGGATTCACTTCCTTCCTTCTGTTGCCCCTAAAAACCAGTTCTCAGCAGAAACTATCAGCCATTTGCAATTTTTAGGGGCAGTATTTTTGCTGACCCTGATGGTAGTCTCTCAACATAATATCCCCAAAAGCAGCAGGAAATGTCGTTATTATTGTTGTTGCAACTTGGAGGCAGTGCAGTTAGCAACTATCTGAAGAACCCGGATTCAGTCTTTAGCTAATCTATGATTTGTCATTTGACATGTCTGACATCCCTTCCAACATGTCATGGCATCCCGTCACAAGGAGAATGAATGACAGTGAAAACGGGCTCAGGGAGCAATTCCATTCACAAGGGGAGTCACCTGCAGTGGGTCAGTGCCCCTGGGCTCAGCAGAGAGTTTAAATACACATGGAAAGCTCCAAAGACAGAAACAGGCAACTTCTCTGCATGGTTTCTAGAAGTAAGCTAGGGCATAGCACATCCTTTGGCAGTCCATCAACAAGATAACTGTGTTATATTGAGGTATGTGGCCCCTGATTTGTAAAGGGCTCCTCTAACACTTATACCCAGGTGGATGTTTTTTGTTTGTTTGTTTGTTTTAAAAACCCACCACTGAAATGGGGGCACCTGTATAGTGGAACACTGCCTCCTGTTCAAAGCCTTGATGAAAATTTATCTGATCCCATAGGATGATTCCAGTCAGCTACTTCCCTGCTAATCCTTGTTCTGGGAACTGAAGAATGGGTCTTTTGTTCTGCAGCATCAGACTAGGGAGCTCATGATAAACATGTTTGACTCAGAATCAATTTCTGTCCCTGTCCCAACTCCAATCTATCTGTGTTTAACCTATTAATTCCTGCTTCTTCTCTTCTAATATGATGAAAGGGGTACTCCATTAAGCGGTAGCTAGAAGTTTCGGGGTAATGAAAATACACAATGGTGATTATGTAGACTCCTCTCATCTGCATGGTTGTCTATTCATGCCCTACTTAAGTCAGAAGAGCTCAGGGCTCACCCTACAGGAGCCACTACCCAGAGGGCTCTGTGTACTATGTACTCTGACAAAACTTCACAACAACTGGTGAGGTGGACAGCATGAACTCCATTTAACAGACACGGAAACTGAGGCACAGACAAGTGACAGAGGCCATACGGGTCTATAGATAGAGTCAGGATTCAAATCCTGACATCTGTCCCTACTTTACTGATGATCTTTAAAGTCTAGGACAAGAAAGTACAAATAAACCAGAGGCCAACACTGAAGCCTCTGAAATCCCAGAGCTCAAAACACTCATGAATTTGATATGAAATTAATGAAAGTGTCTTATAGGCGGTGATAATTTACATTTACATGGTGTTTTATTCCTAAAAGGTCTCTAGATACTTTATGGCTGTACAAATGATATACACAGAACCTGTGACGTCTCACAATTAACTGCCACCATCTCCATGTTAACTCAAAGCAAGTAATTAACAGAAACATGGCAGAAAACAGCGTTTATCCACATTCTCTATGTAGAGAGTATAACTGTATATTAAATACACAGAGAAGAATGAGAGTAAAGACATAATTATAACATAGAGTATCTCGGCATCACTCAAGTGTCTTTCTTCTATGGGAAAGCAATCCCACAATGGGACTCAGAAATCAAATGGGAACCTCATTGAGAGGATACAGAAAATGTCTCAAGCTGTCTATGATCTTTCCCCCTACAAATTCAACTTATCTCTTAAAGGCTCTTAGAGGTTTCATGCTGGAGATGTACAGGTCATTTATATGGTGTTTAGTAAACTGATTGGAATGTACACTCCTGCTTCCATCTTTGTTTTGTGTATTAATATGAGTTCTGACAAATTTTAAGAATGACAGAGATGAAAAATATACTAGGACCACTTGCAGTGAATGCACATCTGTAGTTTTCTATCAAGTGGGTCACAGACGCATATCTTTTAAATGTTCTCATCTTGCTGAAATTAGTATACAGTTATCTGAACTGTTCACTTGGTGATAACTCAATAGGCTTCTATGTCTCATGGAAATCGGTACCCCTTCACTGTTTTAACTGGCTGGTCAACTCTAATTATCCCTGACCCCATACCCAGGTGAGAGCATGAGTTTTCTAGAAACAGAAGGTGACAATATCAATTGGATGTCTAAAATCTCAGAGATGAGAGCTCATCTCTCCTGCAGAATATAGGACAATATAGGTGTCTATACACCAGGACAGCACTTTGATCTCATAGAGGCATTTAAAATTCCACACTGAAAGAATCATAATCCACTTTCAGAGTATAGAGCAGTCACTGGGTACCAAAGGAAATCTTTCCATCCCTCAGAAACAAACACAGGGGAAAGCTGACGTGTTGATGGGCATTGTGAGCTAGCCACATCCCCCAGAACAAAGGTACTCGACGATGGGCCTGATCCTTTCAGAAAGAGTCTGGACAACCTCTCATCAACTCTCCTATTCCAGGCAACGCAGTGCCTTCAGAGTCACGTGCAATAAAACCCAACAAGCACAAAATGCCTGACATTCTAAACAAACTCTTTACTTTGGGAACGGCCTCTGGTTCAGGATCTACGGTCCATTCTTAAAGAACTCAGAGTGGCAAAGCGCTGTACTGAACAGTATGGAAACTGGTTTAACCTAGATCATGTAACAGAATGCACTCAAGAAGTTCGGTAAACAGATTCCAGGCCCTCTTTTTATACAGATGCAGTCAGAGAAAGGAAGAAAAGGCACTGCTGGAGGTGTGCAAGTATGAGAGGTGAGGTCAGAACAGAAGGCTCCAGGCCCTGCACTGAAGCCTTGTCCACAGCGTGCCACCTCTCTTGGGACTATTCTAGATGACATTGTCTCCACACTGCCACAGCCATGATCCCAAATAATTTCACTCAGTTTAGAAAATCTAAGAGTTCTCTGGTCCCTAATCAGGGAAAGGAAAAAAAAAAAGGTGTCCATGGAAATACGTTTTAAGTGAGCATCCTCTGATGCATCAAAAAGCACCTTCTGGCTGCAGAAAAGAAATGGTAGCCTGGGTTATATCACGGGCCCCAGACAGCAACAGGCCAGCCGATCCTCCCATCCACTGCCTTGCATCGGGGCTTAAGCAAGCGAAAGTGTACGACTTCTACGTGTTGTTTTCCAAATGCAGGAAAATCTTTCATTGAAAATAACGCTAATTCCACAGAGTGTGCAATTAATCAGCATAATGACTGGGATAGCGTAGCTGTTTGGGGAGGTGTGTCAAATAACTCCTTAAGGCCACTAAAGCACCACTTGAACCACCAAGTAATGATTTTCTGAATCAGCAATTTGTACAAGGGTCCCCTAGAGACCCCGAGGATGAAGGGCAACTCCAGAAGCCTTTAACTTACTTCTAATGAGTAAGTTACCACTGGCTTTATGTGAATAGCATCTCCATGTCCCTCCTGTCCTGCCCCTAGTTTATATTTTTATGGCAGTTGGAGTTTCCAAGGAATGGGGAAAACTACAGCAATTTTCGATTTGTAGACTCTTGCAAAAAAACAAAACAAAACAAAACAAAAAAAAACCCCACAGTTTGTGTGTTTGAATTTTTTGTTTGTTTGTTTTACTTTTTATTTCTCAGGGGATCATTTCTACATAACAATGGGAGAAAGCTCTAGAAAGATGGCCTAATGGTTAAAACTATTGGATGTTCCTGTAGAGGATGTGAGTTCAACTCCTACCACCCACACATTGGCTCATAACCACCTGTGACTGTCCTTCCGGGGATCTAACACTCTCTTCTGGCCTCTGAGGGAACCAGCATGCAAGCCGTGCATAGGCAGACATGTGCACAAAACATTCATACAAATAAAATAAATAAAATTTTAAAAGTAGAAATAAAAGTAAAACTGGAGAAAAGGTGAGAGCTGGGGAGATGGCTCAGCAGTTAACAGCACTGGCTGCTTTTCAATAGGACCTTGATTTGATTCCCAGAACCCACACGGCAGCCATTACTACAGTTCCATTGGACTCAAATGACCTCTGTGGGTACCAGGCACACATGTGGTGTGCAGGCATACATGTAAGCAAAACACCTATACATATAAAATGAATTTTTTCATCGGGAAAGCATTATCTTGCAACACATATGTCAAAAGCAAGTAAAACTAAAATATAGGTTTTTATTTTATTTTTTAAATGTTACATTCTTATGTAGAAGACCTAGGATGTGTGTGAGGAAAAACGATATGTCCTCAAATATTTTATCTATGACTAAGAATTCTTACCAATCAAATTCCTAGGGTAGGTGGAATAAGGTTCAAAATGTTCTCTCTGTCTCTCTCTTGGTCTCTCTGTCTGTCTCTGTCTCTGTCTGTCTCTCTCTCTGTGTGTGTGTGTGTGTGTGTGTGTGTGTGTGTGTGTGTACAGGGTCCTGGATGGCTTCTTCAATCTCTTCTCTACTCCAGTTCTTGAGATGGGTTTCTCACTGAGCCAGGAGGTTACTATCTCAGCTAGGCCAGCCAGGCAGCAAGCTTCAGGAACTGTGAGCCTCGGCCCCCTCAGTGCCAAGGTTACGTGTGAGTCCTGGCACACCAGACTATCCAGGTGCTGAGGACCTGAACTCATGGACTCACCCTACTGCGGCCCTCGACTCACTGAACCACCTTCCCAGCCTGGCATTTTTTTGTTTGTTTGTTTTGGTTTTAATAAAAATCTCATTAGTTATGGCCACCAATTTAAGAGATACACAGAGCCCCGCAGGTTACAGTGGGCAGGCACCAACAAACCTAGTGGCCTGCTAGATAATGAAATGGAGACTCCGCCACATTTTAGAGGACAGGCAAGCTGTAGCCATGACTCTTCAGACAACTACAACCCAGCTAATTCTGTCAGCAAGTGGGAACTTTAAGTTCACTCAACTCATTCTGAAAGGGCATTGATTGTGAAGAAATTATTTTACATGATCAAGTTGACTCATCCAATAAGTAATTGTGTCCGCAACCACAGGGACCCTGGATTTTTGTGAAGGTTGTTGCTTGCGAACAGACCATGGCCCAACGCCCCCCAAATTACCCCCTCTCCATCTTGTCATGTTTAAACATAAGATGGAACTCCAGAAACTGGCCAAGGCCTGAGTAACTTTAAAGGCCAGGCACGCTCAGGTCTGCTCCTCTACCCAAACACTCTAACGTGAGCATTTGGATCCTTGTCCCTCTTCTGAGATGATATGTCACATTTACTAATTTAGAATTTATCAGCAAATTTTAAGATAATTGGTAGTAGTAATTCTCTGCATGAATCACTTTGCCGGATAAATTAAATTATTTGGTGTCCAATAAACAATAAGGTCTAACAATAATAGCAACAGTAAACACCAAAATAAAAATGCCAAAACTACAGAAGGTTTAAAGAAACTTTAGTATTAAGCCTAGCTCTTAGGAGACTGAGGCAGAAGGATAGCAAGTTTGAGCAAGCATAGGCCAGACTAAGAAAATGTTTCTCAAAAGAGAGAGGGGGTGTGATTATCTTTTCCTAATTAAATCTCATATTTAATATGTTACTCAAGGCTCCACAAAGATAAGAGAAATAGATGTTGGGTGATTCTGAAGCACAATAAATATTTATATGTGAACAGAACCTGAGGAGTGCACACATGATACTATTGATACTATATGTATGACATGCATGTGCTCACATCTCTACTTTTATTCTTTACATCTCTATACTTTATATCCTTTAAGTTTCCATTCCCAACTTAGATAATGAAAATGTGTTCAATATGCATTGCTACTGTACATGCATATGCAGGCATAATCTACATGTGAACATTTTTAGCTTCTGTTGCCTGTTTATCTGTAACGTCTGAAATGATCGTCTCTCTAGTTTTAGTATTGGAACATGATTAATTTATATTTTGTTGAGGAATTGAGAAATAAATAATCTGAATTTAAAATATATTCCAGATTATCTATAGAGCAGACAAAGAGCGGGAAGATGGCCAACCATTAGAATTAAAGAAATATGACACACTGTGACCTCTTCAAGACCAAGAGCATGGAGAATATAACCACACTCTCAGATAGACAGGGCCAGCTACCATGTGACACTAGCTGCCATTAACTGAACTTGAGGCGCAAGGTCCATCAACACAGAGCCTCTATTCCCGTAATGTGATAATTAAGGGAAGTGTCTTGTTTACAGAAGGATTTGGTCAAGGGAGGAAGTCAAGAGCACAGGATGGCAGAGAAAGGAGGAGAGGAATGGCTGATGAGGGAAATGATGCAGAGAGCAGGGGAGATGCCAGAAACATGACTTCATTTTATCCTAAGCACTGAGGAAACAAAATGTGTCAGTGTTTATGGACAGCATTCTCCAGGGCTAGAACCTAAAAAAAAAAATGATCATCTGAATGTTTTTGGGATAAATCTGAGCCATGTAAAGAGGAAATATTTTTTAGAACCCTTGTGGAAGCCATGTGCCAAAAGCTGAATGGTCTGTGATGGGTGTCACTCTCAAGGGAGAAACTGTGACACTATGCTTCAGGGAGATGTGTCACAAGAATAAGGCACAAAGCAAGAAAACCTAGCACAACCTCATTGAAGACCATGGTGACAAAAGAGAGGACACTTGCTGGTCCATGAGAGGTGCTGTGGTTGTAATGAGGACTAGACATTAGGGTACAATTATTTGGCAATGTCAAATATATGAAAACAACATTTTAAAAATGACACTTATAGGATGTACTGAAAACTAATTTAAAGTCCCTGGAACCCAAACTTGGGATGACAGACCACCAAAAAAAGACAAAGGTCACGTTGCCTCTTCGTCATGGTCTGAGCCCTTCAATGGGACCATTTTTGGAGAACTGGTCTGAGAATTCAGGATGGGAATTTCCTACAAATAAGGAGAAATTTGCAATGCAAATCCCCAAAAATTCAATGCTCTGAAGTTTCGTCTACCATAATTAAGAGGCTGATTCAATCACATAATCTCAGAGATGTAATGTTATTATACAAAATGTAATGGAGTGGGCCAACAGACCCCACTGCTTTCTTAAGAGCCCGTATTTATAGAGTCCTGCTCTCGTTGCAGGGAAGAACACTCTCTCCCAAGGGTTTGTCCACCACGCAGCGCAGCGAGGTAACGTCTTCTTAGCTGTCCTTGAACAGTTTCATAATGTGGTCTGGGATCAATACCGATCCATTCTTTTACTATCCCACAGGCCTTAAAACAATAGGAAAAGCCAAGCAAAATAAGAGAGGCTCCGCTCAGACCACCATTCTCACGGGCTGCAGGTGAGCATGGTTCATTCAGATTTCTAAGGAAACTCAAACGGCCTTCATAAGGTATCGGGGTGCAAACAGGAGCCCATTTTCCTAGAAGCAAGAGAAAACTGCACACCCCAGCAGAGAGTCCTCTTCTAGGGTTACCCCCAACTTTGTCAACACCGCCTGACTTTCACGGTTCATCCCCCGTAAAATTCTATTCCTAACTCAGACAAACTAGGATTCCTCGAAGACAGAAGCAGGCCGTGAACAGCAAGAGAAGTATGGCTAAGAGCATCCATACCTTATGTGCCCTTTGAGCTGTCGGTAAGTCCTTTCAAGATGGCAAGACTACATCCAAACTGGACTTACATTTCAATACCAGTAAACAAATCAGTGATTGGACTCAATCTTAAATGACTTTATAGTTGCAGAAAATATTTGATTAATGTCTAAAGATGAAATCAAAAGGAAACCCAAACCCACCCCCACCCCAGAATACCTTAAGAGTACAAGAAATTAAGAATTCTACATTCCAGTCAGTTCCAACAAGAGTGGCCAGCAGAGGGCGCACATGCCCCAACACAGCAGCCTCGGGCCAGGCAGGCACTCCCCAAACCTATTTAAAGCATTAAACCCTGACCAAATTTGAAAGAGGGGCTAGCAAGCTAGTCACAAAACTAATCTCAATTTAGGATTACTAAGAAACACAAGTACATTATTATTTAACAGCAACTTTAACAAGGGCTTCTTGGCTGCTCAACGAGAGCTGTTCTGTAAAAGGAGGTAAATTTCTTTGCGTACAAGCAAGCTTATGTTACTTTCCAAGGCTACTGTGGTTTTAATAGGCCTGGGCGGCCTATATTAGGAACTCTCTACAATACATGTATTTTTAGAAGTAAAGTAAATGCTAAATTTCTAACACGCAACATTTGTGTGGTGTGTGTGTGTGTGTGTGTAAATTATATTAAGTTACTCTTTGAAACAGCATCTATCTTAGTGAGTATCCTTATGCTCCATACAAATCCATTCATCTCTGTGGCTTTGCAGTCACCCAGTACATAGTGTCTCATGTCTAAATCCACGTGCATATGTTCCTCATGGTTTTTCCATGTTTGGTGTTTCATCGGTTAGTGCCAAACTGTCTGCTTTAAGCTTCTATATTTTACTTGCTTTGGGATTACAAAAAGTTATCCCAGAAAAGGTGTTCGAAGCTACATGTATGCTAGATCAATTGACAGGCATTGTTTATTTAAGAGAGTCTTCCAAAAAAAAAATGTAAAGAGCACCCACCCATCTCTCCCAGCACTCTCTGAAGCAATAGAACAATTTTAAAATGGAAGAAAAAAAAATCAAAGTACTAAATAAAAAGGAATGTCGAATCTGACATCGCTTTTCTTTGCAGATAAAAAGATTAGATAACCCGAAGGAAGAGTAGCTTCTGATTTCAAATAGGTTACAATAAAGGGAAGGTTGCCAAGTAAGTCTCAAACTGGAAGTAAGACTGGATAATTCACAGTTGTTTGTCTGTCCATCTCAATGGCCATTTCAACTTAACCCCTGCTACTCAACCAAAAAAAGTGCAGCCCTAAGACATAGCCATCAGGTGATTCTTTGTTTTGATTTTTTAAATCAAATTTCTGCAGACTTGAGAGATGTACCGAGTTCACAGTGTCTACAAACCAGGTGGCTTCAGGGACACATAGGTCGTGGCAAATGATATGCGCCCTTTAGCTGATGTGGTACTTCCATTTCCGCATAAGTTAAAATGACGAGGTTTTGTTATTCCTAAGCACTCAATTCCGAACTGTTTGCACAATCTGTTAAGTCCAAGCAGATTTAAATGATTCTGACGTGCAGCCCGCCAAGGCCAGTGACGGGGATAATGCCTCTTTACATGGGTAAAATTCTGTGCCACTCAGGTCACTCTCTTCGGGGGAATCAACTGTGTGTCTCTTCTTTGCGTCTCCACCACAATCGTTCATCCTGCAGCCTGGAGCCCAGAGTGAGATGCAAGAAAGGAGCCGAGTGCTCAAAGCAAAAATCTGCTTCCAGGACAATCCATTATATCTGACAAGTTAAATGTTCCATGGTAAGCCATATGGCACCAGAGCAGGCCCGACGATGGGAGAGAAGAGCTGGGCAAATGCATCACAATTAAGGAGTTTGGCTACACACTTTAGTTTGAATTACTATTTTTTTCCAAATTGTAAATGTTGCCCCCCAAAATTTTCATCTGAGTTCTTTTGAAAAAGAAATCTTTTTGAAAAGGCAACCAGCGGTCTGGGGATCGGAACAAAAGACGTAGAGCAGGTGGGTTTCAAAAAACCTTACAGGCCCACAGCCTCAACCATTTCAGTTTCAAGACAAATAACAAGTAGACACTAGCTGTTCGCTAGACTATTTAAATGAAACCAGTCATGAGGTTGAAACATGTAAATGAGTCTGGTACAGCACAAAATGCAACCAATTTCCATGTTTAAGTCTCTCTCTATATATAAAATCATCTTACAAGCTCCTCAGTCAGAATGGGCATGTTCCCATGTCTTCTGGGGCTCACTTGAATGTCCACCAAATGAATGATGCGGAATCAGCCTCTGCTGAAAGGCCACCAGTCGGCACAACTACTACACACACTAGGTCCCACGGACAAGTCTGAAAGCCACCTAAGTCACTCCCCACTAAGGCTATGCGGCCTCCATGAAGAGCTTACTTGTTGTTAGGGACAATGTCATCTGAATTGTGTCAATTCTGTCATCGAGGGTGGCACTGAGTTATGGCTGAGGATGGTGTGATAAAATGGATTAAACAGCTACTGTCCTGTGGCATGCCGCTTCCCTGGACTACCATATAAAGAAAACACGCTCTTAGTTTATTTCAAGGAATTCTCAAGGAAGAAATGACTCTGTAACGGAAGCCGGAAAACCTTTTAAGAAAGTACCCAAACTCAGGCGACCCCTGTGGTAATTTTATATGCACCCTCACTTTCTCAAAGTGACACATCCTTAAGCAAAATATATAGTGTATGTGAACAGATGCATACATATGTGTGCACACATGTGCATACACACGCATATACACACATGTGTGCACACGTGCATGTATGTGTGATAATGGGTTGGTTCTCAACAGTAATGATCCTGTTTAAGGTACACACAGAGGCTTGCAAACATGAAATTCACAATGCTTAACAGAAGCGCACTCACATGTTTCTGGGGGAAGATGTTAAGACTCATTTCCCTAAACTATGTTCACTCTCCATCTCTCCAGAGGGTCACTATTTCACCAAATGTACCCGCTTCTGCCTTAATTAAGAATTACATTGCTTCTAAGAGCATATATACTTTAGGAACATAGATCCATGCTTTCTGTTGAAAACTGTGGTCGTTTGGTGGTCTGATAGTAACTCAATGCAGTCAGGTATTTGCATTTCTCTTATTAACACAAAGACAATTTATTGAATTATGGAAGCAAGTAGGTGGGTAATGAATTGGTAATCTGTATTTTATAACAACCATCAATTGTTACAATGCTATATAATATTGATCACTTTCATAAATGTGCCCTATGACCTTCATTATAATATTAATAGATATGTATCAGAACTGTTACAGCAGGTATCTTCATTCTCTGTGTGCGGCATAGGCAGTTAGTTGATTTGCATCACTACAAACAGCAATGAAATAGAACAACCAACACACACACACACACACACACACACACACACACACACACATCTACCTTCCCTGGCCCAAGCTTTCTTCCTACACTGTATTTTGCCAGGTAATGTCATATATTTCTAGGGAAAGATTGACCATTAATGAAGCACACATATTACTTAAGGATGAAAGTGTATTTATATATATACTATTGTTTATAATATAATAAAAATAGTCGTTTTGGAGGCACATTGCTGTGCAATGGGAAATGAAGCCTGCATCCTAAGCTAAGAGAAATGGATACAACTGCACACAGTGTCACTGCTTCACACTTGTAAGATGTCGCTGTGCGCGACTCGGCGTCAGTACAGGGCACTGGGCCGTTGTGTACTGCAGACCCTTTTCCTGTGCATCTAGACCTACGTTTTTATTACTAATTAAAATGTCCAGATGGTAAAACAACACCTGATCCAAGGGGCTTCTCGGTACACTGACTGTCAGCGCTCAGCCATTCCACTGTTTACAGACTCAGAAAACTGGCCTCAATGAAGAAGCTTTCTTCCCAAACTGGAGGTGAGAAGCAGCTAAAACTTTGCTCATTAAGATGCCCATATTCAATTCAAATCTTTATCCATGGGGGGAAATCTAACCATCAAACCACCACCATTTTAAAAAAAAGGCTTAGGGATGCTTACAGGAAGAACATCACAGCATAGCAATATGGTGGAATTCATCACAAAGAAAGAGTAAATGGAGAGAAAGAACAATAAGGAATGGCCCCACTTCATACCAGCTCAGGTGGTCTTTATGTTTTCTTTGATAGATTTATCAATAACCAATTATGTTTTAAATATATTTCTGTCTTCTTTCATATGTGGGCATGGACTTCACATCTACATTATAAAGCAAACATTTACTATTATGTAAGATTTATAAAATTTTGGATTCCGCTTTGACTCCCTAAATTCAGGTTATAAAGTACTCATGAATAACAGACTTCAAGAAATCACAAATGATTTAGAGGTGTTTAAGCAATTGCTTCCTAATCCTGAGAGGAGTCTTTTTTCAAGCAAACTATTTTTTTTTTTTGCAAATATTTAGGCTGCTTTGATACACAAATGTTCTCCTATTTCCATCTCCCTGAAATCGCTGCACAGACCCCAAGCAACAGGAAACTTTGCAAGGGAAACAGAGGAGGCAGCTGGGTGAAGATGCTGGCAGCCACCCTGGCGTCTCCACCCACAAGCAAATGTTGCTGTTGTGGCAATACCTGAAACAAAATCTTCCAGTGTCTGGGTGAACGACTGCTTCTACATCCTCTGTCCTGGGGGCTCTAATGTTCTCTGACTGAGGCCACGGCTCCCAAGCTAGGTAACTCTGATCACCCACCCACAGGCTTCCTATTTCAGAGTTCAGTAACCCCAGTAAATGCAGCCTGCTTTTGGACAGTGGAAATCCAATCGCTTGCAGAAGAAAACACCCGAGAAAAAACAGAAATTAACCCAAGCAAAGGGGGAAATGAAAAGTGGCCATGCCTATGGACTCAAGTCTGAACAGGTAGCCCAGAAGGGGAACCCTTGGAACAACGCCCTCCTAGGGAGCACCACACAAGAGCAGGAGCACCACACAAGAGCAGGAGCACCACACAAGAGCAGGAGCACCACACAAGAGCAGGAGCCTCTTGGGCCACCTTTCACTCCTGTAAATAACTGTTCTCGAAAACAAAGTTTTCAAGGTAAAAACAAAACAAAGCGAAACAAAACCAAGATGGGGCATACTGAGAAGAACGTGGTAATTTGAGCACTGTTATAAATTTATAATTATTACAGGAGGAAACAATCTCAAGTAAGTATTATGCCCCTGCCTTCCAATCTCCTCTCAAAAAAAAAAGAAAAAAAAGAAAAAAAAAGAAAAAACTGTCCTCAGAAAGCGTTTGGAAACCAGGGAAGAATTCCTTGATAACAGGTAAAAAACAAAAAACAAACAAACAAACAAAAAACAAAAACCTAATCTCTCCAGCTCCCACAGTTAAGCACACTGAGAACAAAAAGCAAATCCAGGGTTCTGGCTGCTGGACCCAGACGGGTGGGATTTAGGAAGGCCTCAGTTGGGACATACTTGTGAACTTGGTGGGCGGAGAAAGCCACCAGGGAAGTATCAAAGCAGTCTAAGGGTCCTCTTGAGAAATGAAGAGGATCTGCTTCTCAGCTAAGAGAACCTGCTGGTCCACACGCAATGTACCATCGCTTCCCTGTTTACACACATCAGAAGTGGTCAGAGATTGTTTCAGATGTGCTCTGGACAGTAAAAGCAAAGTGCCTGAGGCCACAGGTTTTCATTGTACCCCAAATACAGATTTGGGGTTGGGGAGGAAGAGCCAATCACAGCATGATGTTTTAACCGGGGGCGGAGAAGTGGGGGGGGGGGTTGTCTTCAGCAGTTCCTCTGCACTTAAATGTACTGTGCTAGAAGAAAATTTAAAAGCTCCGTAAAGTATCAGAATTAACCTCTCCTTTCAGATTGCTTACAGGTGAAATTTTGCCATCTGGATGGGCAGTTTGCCTGCAGAAAAAAAAGAGGGAATCTAAGGGGGGGATGGGAGAAAGCCTTACTCTGCCTCCCATTTTAACACAACAGATTTTAAAGTAAAAGGGGGCAGAGCCATGAAAATTGCCAAACATAGGCAGATATGCACACGTGCGCACACGCATTCATGGATAAAGTGTGACAAAGGGGAACCCGAACGAAGCAGAATGAGGTGAAATTATGATCCTTGTCACCATGAGATTAAGAAGGAATAAAACCCAACTCACTTTCAAGTGGCGAGCAGGGGAAAAGGAATCACTATAAAGTCCTTATTAAGTAATTGATGAGATGTCCTATTTTACTGAGAAAAGAAAAGAGACAAACATATCAAAGTTCCTACCATCCTCTCATAAGAACTTCTTTATATTACTTATTCACAATGGGTTAGTGACTCTAGGAATTACAATTTAGCTTTAAGTAAACAGGAAGTTGTGTTTTAGCAACTCCTGGGAGTTGTATCATGTCAAATTGAAAATGCTTATAAATTTTACAATTTACAAAAATACATTTCCATCCCTTCTTCTAAATCCTTATCCCAATCTGCTTTTAAAAAACAAACTCTGGGGGAGCCAAAAGATTTGCTTTGCTAATAATTGGGGTTTTTTTAGCCTAAAGAGAAAATATGAAATACTGCCAGAACTCTAAGTATTACTCTGCAACCTTGAGGGCCACAGAGGACTTTCTGTTTCAGTCCGGGCTCCGTGGCAAGCATGGCCACGAGCGGACACCGAATGGCTATTTGCCAATAGAAGATTCCAAATCTGGAAGGCTGTACCGTCAGAACATTGCATAGTAAGTCACTATCTCTGTTTGGGAGACTTGGGGTATCCATTTTGTCACAACCTGTCTCCACACTGACACTTGAAGCACAACATAACCAGAAGCATTGAGTGAGATAATGAAGGGTGGGCTCTCCAAACCTCACGCTAAACCGCAAAAGGAACAGGTTAGAAAGGGAAAAGCATTCGGGGGGCGAGGGGGGGACAACTATCTAAACGCACAACAAAACCAAACAAAAGCCCACCCTAAAGAGAAACGGGGTACTTGCTTTTCTTCTGGGCTTCGGGGCGGCAGGCAGAGGGAGGCACCAGTTCTAATATGTGAGGCAGAGTCGCCAAAATCATGTGGAGGAATAAAGTGTTGTGGTGTCAGTGTGCCAGCTCCAGGACAGAACAGAACATGCCGGCTTGGCTGTCCTGACATGTTTTACTATGTAAATTTAAATAGTCTTAAAAGGGAAAAGGAAAGAAACAAAAAGGTGGAAGGGTCACATGGGGCTTATTTTTAATATTAAAAAAAAAGTTTGTTAGAATTTGTCATACTTGGGCCCCAAATGAAAGCATTTTCACTGCTGTCATTAAAAACAATAATAATTATAAAAGCTAGTTCTTAGGCTAACACTCCGACCGACATGTTTCCTCGGATGGAAATTTAGGGGGGTTGTTTAAAGAGTTAAAAAGACTCCCTACCATTAATTTGCATCTGGTGCTTTTAGTGTGTGTGTGTGTTTTTTTTCTTCCCTGAAAAGTTGGCAGAGCCGCCGATTTTCCATAATGCGAGCATTTGGGAATTGTGAGCGGAATGAAACCGATCCAATCTCCTGACTGCGACATGAATTTTCATTAATTACAACCTTGTCAGCAAAAGCATTATCAAAGCTGAATATGAAAATGCTAATGAGTCCTCATTTGCATATTTTTCTTTGTTGGAATGTCATTAATTATTACATTTTATGATGATGAATGCAGCTGTCGAAGCTCTCCGATGCATAATTAGCCATCAGAATGCCAGGAGCCGATCAGCATTTTTTGGGTGAAAAAAACAAATTTCACTTCCACTCTCCCCATCCCAAACATCACCAAACACACACACACACACACACACACACACACACACACACACACACACACACACACAGAGAGAGAGAGAGAGAGAGAGAGAGAGAGAGAGAGAGGAGTGGGTGTGTGTGTGTGGGGGGGGTTGCTGACAACAGTCCCGAGGCTGGACTTTGGGGAAGTTGGAAAAGGATAGGTTAAAGGGAGCTAATTTTTGCTCTAAAATTATTTGGTTTTTAGCTGATAACGGTCTTATACAATAGAAGCAATTCTTAATAAAAAAAAGTCGTTATTCCAGCTTAATTAATGCCATGCTTAATTATAACACCATGATGTCAGCGGTTTTAATTAAGTATTGGCTCTGTTACAAAAAAAAAAAAAAAAAAGAGGGAAGAAAGACAGACCTACTCCTTACTCTAGTAGAGTCGCAAATACACAGATTTGTGAATTTATGTAATTTTTTGGTCTTTAGTGGTTCATGAAGTATTCAGATTTTTAGCAGGCAGCATTAAAACTCCATGCACACATGCATTCGCGAGAGGGTGCACGCACGCACACATGCGCACGCACCGCCTCTCACACACACTCATGCAGGCACAAATCAAGCTAAGGGGAAACCATACTTTCCTCCCACGTTCCTGGGGCAGGCTTTAAAGCTTACCTACTTGACCACTTTTTTGAGCTAAAGTGTAAGTGAAGATGACAAAACATAGCTCATCCTCTCTCAGCCGCTGGGAACGGTGTTTATAAGTAAAAAAAGAAAAACAACACAGAGCAGATGGGACCATTACACATGACCAAACCAATCAATCACAGATGAAGGGCCCAGGTGCAGCGCAGCCGTGCAACAACGCACCATTTCACAGTCTGTCAGACACACACACACGGTCGTCCATGAGTGACCCTCCTCAGCTCCCCCCGGACCTCATCTGGGGCGCTGTGCCCCTCTCGCCTGCCTACGCTCCAACTGACGTCTTCATAATCACCCTGTCTTTCTATCTGTGGTGGCTCAGGGAAGAGACAGGATGGAAGGGGTGGTGGCTGGGGGTGAGGAGGATGGGCAAGTGAGCTAGGACAGGGGCACACATCATTGTCACTTAGGAGGAGTCCAGTCTTCTTCCCTCTGCCATGCCCATGGCCCCTCCCTCTGAAATCTCCAGAACAGCTTCCCTGACCATCATTAAGCTCATTAATTTTAAAGGGTGACTGCCTGTTTGTGGCACCCCAAGTGCCTGCTATTGGAAATGGACATTCTCTGTGAGTTGCTCGCTTAGGAGGAAGGGAGATGAATGGAGCCTCACAAAGTCACTGCTACAACGAAATGTCAGAAAGTAATCAAGGTGGTCACTGAGAGTGTCTGTGACCCCCTAAATGCATTAAATAAAGCCCTAGTGACCCAAAAACTTCTAGGACCCAGATCTGTCTCAAGATTCTGTGTCTTAAACAAGCACCATGACCTCTGGCACAAATTCATCCAGAAATCCTTGAACCCAAATGAAGCTGTCCATCTGCAAGCATCATCATAAGCTCAGAATGGCAACCTAATGGGAAGTTCAATCCACACTAATGGTAGGCTCCAGTTCCTGCTCCAAACTCAGAGCTCCCGACCCAGGGACGAACTTCCTGCCCTTCTGGTAGATCTCTGTTCTCTCTCTTTAAACTAGGTAATGAAATAAATAAAAGCTCAAAGAAGGCGGCAAAAGAAAGAAAGAAAGAAAGAAAGAAAGAAAGAAAGAAAGAAAGAAAGAAAGAAAGAAAGAAGAGAGAGATAAAGAGAGGGAGGGAGGGAGAGAGAGAGAGAAATAATATATCTCCAAAGTCCAGCTACTACACAGGAACAATACCAACCACGCTCATCATATTATAATCCTAAAACAAGCACCGGCACTGTGGACCAGTAAATCCTGTAATTCGCATGTCTTCCTTAGCCTACATAACTCAAAACAAACTTGGTGAGATCTTTGACATGGCATGAATGTTATATGTAATCAGGTTCACTTTTTCAAATATGGAAAACGGACATTCTTCCCTACTTTAAGAGATGAACATGCTTCTAATTAACGAACAATCTATCATTTATTTTGCCCATTTACTGAAAAGAAAGAAAACAGGGAAGCAATCAGAAAGCCTACCGAACAATGACAATGACACACCTGCCAAATAGCTTAACAAGTTCAGAACCCAAAATGCCCGTGACATTTCAGATTTTACTGGAGAATTTACACTGAAAACGAATAAAAGTTAACAAAACCACTACTGTGTGATCCAGCCACTCTTAAGATTAAGAATCATTTATTTACAGTTTTGTGAGACGGTTGGGGGGAGAAGATGTACAGTCTGAGTTAGTAAGACAGCACCCTACCTCAAATCTCCATGCCATTTCATTTACAGGCAGAGACAATTTTACAGAACACTAGGCAGGTTAGATTCATCTAAATGGAAGCTCTGTCTCTTAGCATGGGCTCTACCATCAAATCAAACGTATTCTCAGAATTGTTGGTGACACACTTGTTTGGAGTTTGTTTTTGTTATTGGTGGTGGTGGTGGTTTTGTATTTGTATGTTTGTTTGTTTATTTATTCTGAAGAGTCAGTATGTTTTTGGTTTTCTGCTTTTATTTGTTTATTTCCATTTCTTTACCAGTGAATCTGTCTTGGGAAGCTTCAAAATACTGAACCAATCATGAGTCTGTTCCCCAATGCATCTTAGAATTTTTATGTTTACTCCTTGTTAACAAGAAATGCCCCCCCCCAAAACAAACGGAAACCAAATATGTCAAAAGCTTCCATAACCATGCAGAAAGGTTCACCTTGTGTGCTTTTGAATGTGGTTCCCCCCCCCTTAAGGAACAGACCCTACACATTTGCATTAATAAATTTCTATTGTCAAGCTCAACAGAAATTGCGGTACAAAAAGCAGATGTGTACATTGGGTTCTTTCGAATTGAATTTCCAAAAGCAGAGCCTATTGTATCTCAAGATCAAAGGGACTAAAACACGATCTCCTCCCCCTTCCATATAATTACAGAGAGTTCATTTCTTCTGTGGCAATGAGCACAACAGGTAAATCTTGAACCTGAAGGATAATGATCAGGTGCTGCAGCTTAGCTTTGCTGGGTAGCAACAGAGCTGTGCACAGGGCCCCTGCTGCTTAAACTACCACCCTACAGGAGGCTGGGAAATGTCTCCCTGCTCATCTACTCTTTATTCTTGGTGGTTTGCTTCCTTTTCCACATCAAGACTATGCAGAACGGTTTTTGAGATGGACACAAGCCCCTCGCAGCACAGTGATTCCAAAGGAGGGACTCCAGTGCCCTAAAACACACACTGAGAGAAAATATTGCATTGGTAAGTGGCCTTGACGGGCAAGGCTGCCCAAACACCTCTTCTGGAGGTAGATGGGGTATAAATTATGAATAAAGGAGGAGTGACACTGTTATGAAATGTCATATCCTGGCAGTTCTGCAAAAGGACAAGACCCTGGGGAGAGAGAAGAAAGGGCTCCAATCACATACTCGTCCAAAACTGAGGTTTGGAAGAAAATCTGCTCCACTTGGCATGATTAGCATGATCTATTTCTTTGGGGAATAGAGGTAAAGACGGAAGAGAATTTAAGTCAAACCCACAACAGAAAACTCGATAGAGAACGCCTGCTAGGCTTAAATACCCTTGAAGCCAACTCCATTCTATGTATGCATTTCCATCTCCCTTTTAAAATTCCTGGTACCTCATTTCATCCTTTGCTGCCCATAGGCATCTGTTCCCCTCTAATTATTTGCCATTTAGAAAAACTCTGCTTGAATTCCTTGTGCATCTGGCCCTTGCTTAGTGTATATTTTTGATGCTTAAATATGGTGCTTGGTATTAGAACAGTCTCACATGCAAGCACCAAATCTTTCCCTTCCCAGAAAAAAATAATGTTCCAATATCCCACCCCTCAAAAAGTATATAAAAAATAAATCCCACTTTACAGGTATTTATTGAAATAGATATGTATTCCTACTTATATTCTCTTCTCTTTAATACACACATATTTATAGACTTCCAAGACCTAGCTATTTGTAAACAAGGGTTTGATCAGTGTGATCCAATTAATAGACTCATGATAAAAATGTCAATCGTAATGTTCTTAACCAAATTAAGAATGGGTCCTACCATCACCTGAAATGTGTTCTCAAAATCAAGTCGTTCATTTTAGTTAGTGTCTTCTACCTCCCAAACTATTTTTTTTAATCAACAAAATGGGATATTATTATTTGACAAGGAAATAGACCTTTAAGGATGGGCTCCCTTGAACACAGGAGTAGAGAAGTATTGGAAAATTCGGATCGCTACATCAAAATCCTGAAACAAAGAAGCTTAATCCTTTCCTCCCTACATCTCTTCCATACATCATCCCATCTCTTCATTCTTCCTCCCCCTCCTCCTTTTTCACTATAGAGCTCTTTCCTTATACAGATATGGTGCTGTGAGGCAAAGCAAGGGCTAGGAGTAAATATGAGGAGGCCTTGATTTCTAATATTTGGTTGACCGATCATCTGAGTGAGAGGAATAGTTACTTCAATAATATAAGTAGCAATAATGATGATTTACCTTATGCCAAATACTTCACAGTGGAGTGGAGTGATTGTCAGAACGCATTTCAGAGCCAAACTGTCTGGACCTGATCTAGAGACCCACTCCTGCTGAAGGGATGACTGGGCATGTCACTGTCTTGGTTTAAAGAATCTCATGGATTAAATAAAATGGGTGATAATCCCTATGATGTGCAGTTGTTATGTCAAGTGAAGACAGGGAAATTTTTATTCATTCTTTATCACCTGTGGCCACTGTATGTCGATGCTATCTTCTGCTCACTGTCATGTTCACAGAGACTAAAACACTGCCTGGCTGTGGGATAGAGCCGATAAATGAGAGACTCTTCAGGAATCAATGAACAAAGGAATGGGTGCACAAAAGACTTAGGAGAAAAGAATACTTCTAATGAGCTACTAAATAGTTGATAGACATAATGTCTGCAGTATTTTGTGTTACATCTGTCTTCAGGAAACTGATCATTTATTATAGGGAAAGGCAAGTAACTACAATTATAAACAATCTAAAAAAGTCACATAGAAAATTGAGGTTCTGCCAGGTCAGAGAACAGGTAACTCAGTTCCAGGGATGAGAAGGGCAGTCTTCCCACTTTATGACTCTACCATCAACTTCCTCTGAACAGGGACTATTTAAGTGAGTGTTTCTCAACCTGTGGTTTGCAACCCCTTTGGGAATCAAATGACGCTTTCACAGAGGCCATCTAGAACTGTTGGAAAACACACATATTTACATTATGATTCCTAACAATAGCAAAATTACAGTTAGGAAGTGGCAACGAAAATGATCTCATCATTAGGGTCACCACAACATGAGGAATGATAGTAAAGGTTCACAGCATTAGGAAAATTGTGAACTACTAATTTAAGTAATTAAAGCCAATAAGAAATGTTAAATTCTTCTTTTGCATTATGATCCAAAAAGATGCTCCTATCTCTTCCTTCCTAGAAACCTTCTTTTCTGTTCTTGGCCATGCACATTCAGTGTGGAGAGTGTTTACAGGACATGAGGAATCCACCTGTTGCTTGTGAACTCATGGTTCACTTCACAACTTTAATGTAAGCCTTCCACTTAGACATCTCGGAATTTCATACCTAATCCAATTGCCTACATTAGAGCTTTACCTGAATGGCAAAAGTCTCTCAAACTTAACAGCAAATCATAGTCATCTCCTTGATAGCTGTACATTGGCTTATGTTCTATACAGTTTCCTAGAAGCTAAACATGTACTAAGACACTTTCATCTTCCTCCAGCACTAGATGTGAAGATTTCATTTAAATTCCAGGACAATACTAAGGTGCATAACATTAGTAAATGTTTTACATTTTTAATTTAATTTTTTGCAGCACTGAGAACTGGACTCAGGACACTGTACATGCTAGGCAAGTATGGTTCTACTGAGCTGCAACCCTGGCCCTGTTCTTTATTTTTAAGCATAGAGAAGCTCATATAAAAATGGCCTCCATTTACTGCATACCAAGGTTTAAATTAAGAGGATGTATTATGCTTGGTGTCAATAAAAGCATTTTATTCCCTACTTTGAGCCCTATAACCTAGAAGGGAACGTTATGCCTTTGTTCCATAATGGCAAGACACCTGGTGAGTGAGTGGCATGTCTATTTATGGGGAGAAATATCGCAATATTTTAGTAAGTGGTACCAAAAGGGGAAGCATTACAGAAAATTAACATAAATGGAAAGAGATTACATCTAAACAAAAATGACAAAACCAAGACATCCGATATCAATAAAAAGCTGTAACATTGCAAACTGTTGTAATGCATTTTCAACTTTGCAGTATAAACCAAAAATCTGACAAGGCCCACCAAGGCACACAGAAATGTTATATGTATCAGTGTGTGGTCAAGGCCAAATGTCAACCTCACAAATCAACTAAATCTTTCTGGCTGGAGCCCCCTCCCAAGTCCACTTACAAAATGAGCATTATGAATCAGGGTCTTCTCCAGCTTCCCTTTAGAGAAGTGGGTCCCCTGTAGAAGCCAGAAATCCAATCACGTTTTGGCAGAATATGAGGACTAAACTTTGTAACTGACTCTCCGTAAGGCATATGGTCATCCTTTGTAAGAAGTGACACACAAAATTCCTGGGTTACCCTCACTCTGAAAGAGCCTTCCACCTTTTCAATGATTGTTCTAGAAAACTCAAGTTATTTGACAGGCTCCATCAGTATGTCCTGCTCAATCCAGATGACCTTCCTCCTGCCCCCAAAACTAAATGTCCCGCTGTTTGGATCCTGATATGATCTATCACAGACAGTTGAAGCTTGGCTTGCTCAGCTGTTTACAGGAAAGCAATGTCTGCTTGATTCCTAAGAGTGAAGGCCTATAGTCTGGGATTCCTCTCTCTATCCTTGGTCGGCTGACTCAGGCATGGCGGGCTGTACGTGTTGAGTGTGAATACTAAGTGGTGTATTTCTTACATAGTATTAATATTAGATACAACAGTATCATTTACAATTTTAGACATCTGATGCCACTAGAGGTCAAAGTGAAATCATTATCTGGCATAGAGACTAGGGAATGAGATGATTCTATCACCGTTATTTATAGACAGTTCCGACTGTGTGCATTGGCTCCCCAGGGATATCTCATGGTGTTCGCCATGCCAAAATGACCCTAATTTGCTATAGGAGGAGTATGAGTGTAGTGGGAGGCAGAAGAGATGAGGAGAGAAGCCTTTGCCTTTTTGGCTCTCACCCAGATTAACCACTAGCAAAGACTGTAATTCCCTAGCGAACCAGGCAAGGCAGGTTCTTGAGCACAAACATCTACATGTGGCTCCCAGTTTGGGGAAGATGACCTCCTGGAGATGGAGGGGTCACCCAAGAACACACAGCTGCTGAGCAAGGAAATTGAGGAGGAGCTGGAGTTTGGGGCGCAACTCTGAGATCTCCCAGGCTATACGTGCAAAGGTAAAATGAAACAGCAGCCGGTGAAATGGAGTAAGAAGAGTTGGTTGTTCTGTAGCACAATGGATTGTGGTGGAGGCTGCTTTTACAATAAAGAAAAAAGAGCGCTAGAAGAAAGTCAGTTAGAAGAGCTCCCTCATTCTTCTAGCGGGCATAGTTCTAGGGGAATCTACTAGACCTAGACTTGTAAGTACGATGTGAGTCACGACATTCACGCTGTCTGAATAACTCTTAAGTTAGAGCACATTTTAACAATCATTGGCGGAACGCAGAGGAGACATTTTCCTGTGTTTGTGTGTAGTGGACATGGACATGCACAAAGCGTGTGCAGGTCACCAAGGGTGTCAGGTGTTCTTCTCCATCATACTCGGAGTTGTTCTCTTAAGCCAGGGTTTCCCAATGAAACTGGAGTTGGGATGGAAGCAGCACACTTCAGGATCCTCCTATCCTCCTCCACCGTCGATTTAGCGGCATGTGCGGCCATGCCCAACATTTTATGTTAGTTTTGGGTTCCTGACGTCAGGTTCTCCTGTTTGCACAGCAAGTGCTCGTACTCACTGAGCCACCTCATGTGTCTCTTCTTAAGCAAAGGAAAGAGGATAGAGCAGAAAAGGAGGTGACTAAAGACAGCAAGGAACCACAGGAAATGACCTCATGACAGGCAATTTAAAACAAGCCGGAAGACATAAATGGGAGAGTGAAGTCCAAAGAATGAAGGGGCACACTTGTACTTAAATGTGGTTATTGTAAGGTCAACCACATAAAATCACAACACATGTCTCTCTCAAATTCTAGAAGTCCTGCCTCAGTTTGTTGACACTTTCTTTCCTCTTCATAAGGACTGCTTGATCCATTCAGGGTGTTTTAGTCTGACACATGAGCAAAGACAGACCAAAAGCAAAGGATACTGGGAAGCAGTAAGTAGTAAGAGAAAGAGGAGCTGGATCCAGGCCTCCTCCAAAGGTGGCCTGAAGACCTTAATGCTAGGTTTATTAGTTGAGTCATTCCAGGCCCAACATTCCCTTTGTTTCTATCAATTTTCCTGTGTCACAGACAGGAATTTAAAAAACACTCATAGGTGGGAGGAACACAAAAGTTGGGAAGGGTGTGGAGAGGGTGAGTCTAGAGATGTAGCAACTAGAGAAACAGTACACAGTGAGGAGTCACAGAGTCACCGAAAATCAACCCTGGGAAAAGCCAACAGAAAAACCCAAATGAAAAGCTCAACTTTCTGCCTTTGCAGGTGTCCACTTCCTCTGAAGTGATGGACAGACTGGCATTTATCTGTGCCCTTCATCAGCCAGATGTGTGGTAGAAGCAAAGAAGACGACTATGGTCCAGAGAACTGTCCAACATTGGACTGAGTTCTGTGCCTTACACAAGAGCCTGTGAGTATGGTCTTCATGGTTCCACATCCCTCACCAAGGTAGGCCATGGATTTTAAGAGCTTGGACCAGCGTACAAGCTCCTATCTGAGTGTGGAAGCAGATGAACAATCTATGAGGCATCCTCCATGTCACACATAGCTGTTACCGTGAATACATAAATACAGCCCGGATTCCCGATACTTTAATTGTTTCCAAGTGCTTTTTATTCGATTCGTCAGATTGTAAACTGCTTCAGAATAAAATCATGTGAATTCCATGGAGGATCCAAGTGGTGTAGTTCACCAACACAAGTCCTTACTAGATGTATCATCCGTTTCTGTCTATCAAAATGCTAGGACCTCTTTCCTCTCTGCATCACCTGCCCCCATGAAAAGCTAATGACCATGATGTTTTCTTTAGAATTGGGAGACCTTTAACCATTCCTCAGGGGATGTGTGTTTTAAAAGTGCTATTCCTGGGGTTTGATACTGTGCTGATATACATAAAAAGAAAAGAGAGGAGAAAAAGAGAGGGATAAGAGGGGGAGAGAGAGAGAGGAGAGAGGAGAGGAGAGGAGAGGAGAGGAGAGGAGAGGAGAGGAGAGGAGAGAGAGAGAGAGAGAGAGAGAGAGAGAGAGAGAGAGAGAGAGAGAGAAGTATACAGCTAGTAGAGGTATGCTGAAACCTTGATTTCTGTTTCTGCTGTATATTCTTCCATACATTTTCATTTATCAGTAATCTTTTCTGTGGTCACATCAACTTGGGTTGTCCATGGAAATGAAGTTTGTTTTGGACCTCAAAGAACTGAGCACAAATCCCATGCCCATCACTAACCAATGTGATTTTAACCTTGCCACTCCTCACTTTGACTACAGACACAATGTGGGTAAAAGGTGTTCCAAGCAAAGGGTAGCAATGAAATATGCAAACATCAGCCCCGGTGTTTGTTATATGCTAAAATCTGGACAGAAGAGGCCACTGTTAAGAAAACTATGGCAAGCATTTTATGCATAAAGGTGACCCACACTGTTGGGCTTTAGTGCTGACAGAGCATGGACCTATTGGCCTGTATGTACTGTACTAGAGAAAAAAATCAGGTCTTCACCAGGATGGTTTGCAAATGCCTTGGTGGTAGAGAGTCAGGAAGTAAGATGTCTTTCTCATTATATCAAATTGTGGGTGCTACTATCAACAGTAATGCCTGAGCATCAAAGCACTGAGTATGCCCAACTCTTGGAGATTCTGTGACAGTGGTTCTCAACCTTCCTAATGCTGTGACCTTTTAATATAGCTCCTCGTGTTGTGTTGAGACCCCCCCCCAAACTTAAAATCGTGTTGCAACTTCATATGGATCCTAATGCAAATATCTGATATGCAGGATATATCTGATATGTGACCCCTGTGAAAGGGTCATTGGACTCACAAGGGGGTTATGACCCACAGGTGGAAAAACAGTGCTCTATAATGTTAAAAGGAAAACAACGCGGGCTTTGTAGTTCCAAAGGCTCCCCGCTTTCATTATTATGTCTTTGGTAGAAGAAAATATCTATCTTCCTATTACACCTTTGTCTGCCAGGGTCCTTCATGCAATCAATCACCCATGTGAACTTCTCTGACAGGGTCACTTCCTCAGCCAATACCTGAAGTCTTTCCCGGTTGAGCATGACACCCATCCACTTGCAACTGTTCTTCTAACAGAAACAAAGCAAATCAAGGCAAGATTGCCAGAGCATAATCACTTTATTCTTCTTTCCAATTATTCACTGACATATATTGGTTACAGAGGAAATCGGAACACATCTCTCAATTTCATTTTCTCTGGCTTCTACACAGAGATGTCTTAGGTCTTCTTTGCTCTATGAATTTTGTCCAAATATTCATTAATTTGCTTATTTTTTGATAACTAGTATTAGGTGATATGTGAATGTCTACTTTTAATTACTATGTAGAATGTTTATTATTTACATGGCAATAAATGAAATGGATCTTTCTATGTAAGGTCATGTGTTCCAAAAAGGAATTCTCTTGCAGTAATCTGTTGAACAACCGTGAACACAAGCCAACTTCTCCAAACTGATCACTTTTCAAATATCTTAATCTAAAATTACAAATAACCCTGACACTTATCTGCTGAACTTAAACCAAACCCTAACACTTCCCCCTCAAATGTGGTATTCGTTCATGTCTAGTAGATGAAAACAAGCTGCCCAGGAAAGGTCAGGCCTTGTCTTCAGGTGCCCTGGTGTCATTTCAGGGCATGCACTTGAGGAATGAATGACAGTTTTGAACCCAAACAGCATGAGTGGTTCCTCATGAGCTGATTCTCCTGCCTGTCTACCTAGGACCCCCTCCTAACATGTTGCACCTCCCAGGGCTCTCAGAGAGATGGCCACGTGTTCCTCTTACTTCTAACACCTGCAGATGTGGTTCCACTCCTTGATCCATCTGTCTATCTATGGTCTTTCAAGTCTGAATTTCAACATCAACTGCCTGGAGTTCCTATGTGCTACATCCATCCCTGCAGGGACAGAATAACCTCAGGTATGTGGTGGTAAGGTGTGTACTTGACACACAGCACTTGGATGATAAACACTGAGGAATGGGATTACTGGGTGACTTAAAGACTGAATGCTAACTGTGGCAGTAGTTACCTCCATCCGGAGGAGTGATACTAATCAGTGTGTGATACAAGTCAACTAAGCTTACAAACAATGATTTTAATCAAGCAATACAGCATTGAACCTTTCCATAAGTCACTGGCATTCATGGGCCATTAACAGTGGGGTATGCCTCCAAATAAAACTTTACCAATCAAGAATCCGTGATTAGAAAAGAAACCTATGGTTAAATAAATGATTATTAATATCCTGAGAAATAATTTTAACCATGATTACTGCTCCAACTACTTTAGTCATTAAAATGAAGGGCCTCAGTTCTCTCTAAAGGTTGCATTTTCAACTTTATAAAAATTCTGAATAAAAACAGGCAAAATCAGTTTCAATGAGAGGAGGGACATCCTTGTGAGAAATGTGCTTACGTATACTGTTCTAAATGTACATTTTCTTTTTCTTTGAGTCACACATTAAAAAGAAATATAAACTTTTCTGGGTTTTTTCATCTTTATGTATTTTAATTTTATTAAATACATAAAATTTAGTTGAAGTGCAAATGAAGTAAAACACAAAATTTGCAAACCTTTTAGGATTATTTTTAAACATGTGTATATGTAAACACACATGTGTGTGCAAATGTTCATGCATGCCAGGCTTGTCAGATCCTTCCAGAGCTGGAGATATAGGTAGTCATAAACCACCTAATACACATGTCCTAGGAACTGAACTTGGGTCCTTCGCAAAATCAGTACACACTCTTAACTGCTGGGCTACGTCTCCAGCTCTGATTCTTGAAATCCTAACGATGAAAGTGGTTCTGTTATCAGGGCCAAATATGTGAGCCATCAGCCTCCCAGCTGCCAGCTCTGATACTGTGGCTCCGAGCTGCTCAGAGTCAGCTCTACATCCATGTGATTAAAATATTCCATGGACGTGAAAAATGCACATCAGAAAAACTCCGCTCCATCATTCTAAAGGTGCAGGGAAATAGCCCAACATGTTCTTTTTGCTCACTCTCTTGCAGCTTGAACAGCAACCACAAAAATCTCAGGAGAATGAAGTCAGAACCTGAGCTCTCGATTCCTTTCTAGACCTTTATAATTATGGACTCAGGAAATGGTTCCATCAGTTAAGCACAAACATGAGGACTTGGATTCAATCCCAGAACCTATGTGAAATAAGCCAGAAAGGGGCCAGCAAGGTGGCAAGTCATAAAGGTTCTCAGTGCCAACCCAATGACCTAGTTAGTGTGTGTGTATGTGTGTGTGTGTGTGTGTGTGTGTAAAAGAGATGGACAGACTGACACATACGATAGATAGATAGATAGATAGATAGATAGATAGATAGATAGATAGATAGATAGATAGATGGATGGATGGATGGATGGATGGATGGATGGATGGATGGATGGATGGATGGATAGATAGATAGATGGATAGATAGATAGACAGTGATTTTTTTTTAAAGCTGAGAAAGGCAGTACACACAGTGGGTAGATCCCTGGAGCTTGCTGATAAACCATATTAACCTGCTAGGTGAGCACTAGGACAATGATAGTACTGATTCAAAACCTAAGATGGACAAGATCTAAACACTGAAACTTGACTTCTGGCCTCCACACACACATGGACAAGCATACCCCATTCCATCCTCACAGTGGACAAAATATGTTGCACAGTCCAGCAGAAATAATACTAGAACATATAACAGAATCTGGGTTGGGCGTGAGGTTCAGTGATAAAGCAAGTGTTTAGGGTGTTTGAAAGTCTTAGTTTCAGTGCCACCAAGAAAAAAAGAAAAAAGAAAGGAAAGGAAAGGAAAGGAAAGGAAAGGAAAGGAAAGGAAAGGAAAAGAAAAGAAAAGAAAAGACCCAAATGTACATCACACCCTACATAGCATCCTTAGTTGCTGTTTCTCTAACAGTTTGAAGAAGCAAAGCTCTTCCCCTCAAGATCATTCAAGCTTGGCTGTATATTATGGAAAGCGATAATGGATTTCATTTGGAAATATGTATAGGGCTATTTTCCCTCTAATTTGGCTTTCCTCATCTTTCAATTAGAAAAGTCCATCCACATTCCTTCCTTCGAAATAGGAAAACTCACTCCTACTTAGGACAGACATACAGTGTTAAATTATGAATGGAAATATAATTAAAGTCTGCCGAAGCACAGAAGCAAACCTGTGGGAACAATAGGTTAAATCCATTAATTTGAAGACACATTAATATAAAAATATAGATCAATTCACCCTTCCATTTTCCCCAGTGGGAGCATACACAATTTTAGCATATTAAATATCATGCATTTTACCAAAAAGTTATTAATTTATGGGGGTAAAAATATCTTGATGGTAAATAATTAGGTGCTAAGTAGGTGGTGACTCATTTCTACTAAGTGAGAAAAAAATAGGAGGAGTTAAAAATAAATCCTTACACGAACAGTTTGGAAACTAAAAGGAAAATACTTTGAAGATAATGCAGGTCAGAGATCCACGTTGAAATTATGACCCCTGAACTCACACCATGCAGGTGGAGCCCAGGCATCTGCATCACATGACTGACCTAGAGTAAAGTCGGGTGTATAACATAGATGAAGAATGGAAGGATGTAGTCCTAGTTCCTTAAGGAATTTTGGGGTCATGGGCTGAAAAGTGAACAGTCATTCATCAGATCCAGTTGTGTATATGATATTAGGAAATAGTGAGATAACGTGATACTCAACGTAAACAGATGTCCCAATCAGTTCATGTGCCTTTCTGGTGTTCTCTGATCAGCTCTTGCCCATCTTCCATTAGTCACAAAGCAACACATTTGCAGGGGCGTAAACTTGAAAGGCCCTTAAGATATGCCTCTGCTTTACAGCCTGCTATCCCAGAACCCAGCACATAGCCTGTCCGGAACAGGTATCCTCCATTAAACATGGACATACCGGTGAGTCGGTGGATGCCTCAGAAACAATAAGACTAAACAGACTGCATACATCAGAGTAACTAATTGATGACTCTGAACTTGGGTGTGTGTGGGGGGGGGAGGGGGGTAAGACGTCTTGGTGTTACAAAGAGCATACGTGGTGAGCCTTTCAAAGTATGCCGAGCTAATTTCCTTTACAGACAAATTCTAAAGACACAAAGGCTAAGGAGAAAAATGGAACAGGAAACCACATGTATTCGTTTAAAAAGGCACAGTCCCTTGTTCAAATCCATGTCTTGAAGATTTGCAGGTGTCTACTGCCAACCTTTGGAGTTTGTGAATTTTCTCTCTCTTTCCCCCTACTCCCCTATTTCAGCCTGATTCTGATGTCTTTTACACTTCTTCCTTCTCCCTTGGGAACTTTATGTGCATTTTCAGTATCTGTCCTCTGTTGTCCTCTATGGACACAGAGGTGAAAAATTGACTCATGTTTGAACAGTATCTCCATTGCCTGTCAGTATATGATCCTTTTTGTGTCTCATAGGTTGAGAAACCACTTCTGGACATCCTGTTGTCTAGGTTCTTGGGGGAGATAGCTCATCACTCTTTACTGTGACCTTTGAGTGAGTATTCTCTCCTTACTCTTGTACTTGGGAGGTTCTTTCTTCCACATTTTTAATATGGAGAATTTCTAATCAAATAGATTTTCCTCATGGTGAATTGGTTCTTACACAGACCAACTTCCAAATATCTGCTTGTGGAATCTGATTATGATATATTCATCCACTCCTGCCTTCTATACTCCCGCCTACTCACCTCACTTCTTCCCCCCCACTCATTCTTCATTGTAGCCCCTAATTCATCAGGATTAATTGTTAGAATTTGTTTGAAGGTGAGTCTAGCTCATCATATCTTCCATTTTTAAGTGTTTCAATCAATGATTCATATACTATTTGTTAAAAATAGCATAATTTGATGGTGAAATCCAGTGCAACACCCCATAGGTCCGGATTCTTGGAAGCATCCAAATTTACATAACCGAATCAAGCGGCCTGCTCATTCTTTCCATTGTCAAGTTTGACCACTCACTTTCTAAAGCGCCTAGTTGGATTTTCATCATGCTCTTAAAATATTCTCTCATTCCACACTTCCAATCACATCTTTTGTTTCAGATAGAACTTAATCAAGAAGGGTTTTGTGCAAGTTTCCACTTGTACATGATGATAAATAGCTTAAGCTACGTTCAGCACATTCACAATCATTAGTTTTCTTTCTTCGCCATATACAGATAAATCACATGTTATCTACGCCATTATTTCCTGGGGCTATGTCTATAGTCCTATGGTCTTTTCTACCTGGTGGGCAGAATTTAACTCCTTTCCAACTGCACATTTTTTAACATTTCATCATTAGCCAGCAAGAGCTTATACATACAATGTGTAGTATTATCCTTCTCATATACATTCAGAAATGAAGGAATGAAAATTGAGCAGCTACATTCCGGATGCCAGGAAGGTACCTCTACTTTCAGACCAGTGTTATTGGAACTCCCCAAAACCCAGGAAACATCAGTGGTATGTATATTAAAAATAAAATGATTTCTCTAACTCAACACATCATAAAATAGACTGGCTCAAGGAAGCTCATAGCAACAAGCAAAATGATGAAGAAAGGATGTTGCTGCTGTAATAGGGAACTGACTGAGGGAGTCAGATAGAAACATAAAGTAACAGAGACAGGAGACACTCTTAGGCAGGCCATCCTGTGCACTGGTGAAATCACAGTGATCTACTCTCAGGCACTAATTGGTAACCACTCTGAAGTACCACATTTAACTAGATTTTCCTACAGCACTAATGTTCCTCTACCAACACAACTTAGCAGGCAAGGCATTTACAAAACTATAACAAGCTGAAAGGAATTAACAAATGAACAATGTGTGAAATAGTCAATTACAGCCTTAAACTTTAAACAAGCACTCACAATGAAGATGTTAAAAAAAAAAAGAAAAAGAAAAAGAAAAAACTATCTTGGCTATTGGGTCATTTTCCAGGCTACTAACTGCTAAACCATGTGCAGAATGTGCTTCCAATTTAACCATCCAGATTTCTGAAAAGCCAAAGTTTTAGTCTCTAAGCAGAATCAACTTAGTCTTCAGATTGATTTTTTGAATAAAGCAGTTCTAAGTTTTCTTTTCTATAAATTATTAGAAAAAAAGATGGGATAAATGGGTTTTATTTTTTAAGATTCTAGTTTCTGCACACATAAAAACAAACAAACAAACAAAAAAGACCAAAAGCCCTTACTTTGGTCCGGAAAAAGGTTGTAGTTGAATAAATCCTACAGCCTGTCAATCTCTGGAGATTATTGGCCACATGTCTCAGTTCTTCTGAGACACAGCATCAGCAATGGGTGCCAAAGCAAAAAATAGCGTGTAAGTCGGTTTGACTTTTCAAGAGCTACACAGAAGACAAGAAAAGCTTCCTAAATAATAAAGCATCTCTCATGTCTTACAAGTAGTTGGATAACATGAAACTTGAACTCTCAGAGATGGCAATAGATCAAAACCTTACACAAAGAAATGACCTGTTTTAAACAATAATAATTAATAATAATAATAATGAGGAGGAGGAGGAGGAGGAGGAGGAGGAGGAGAAGAAGAAGAAGAAGAAGAAGAAGAAGAAGAAGAAGAAGAAGAAGAAGAAGAAGAAGAAGAAGAAGAGAAGAAGAAGAAGAAGAAGAAGAAGAAGAAGAAGAAGAAGAAGAAGAAGAAGAAGAAGAAGAAGAAGAAGAAGAAGAAGCCAGCTACATCAAAGGACTTTTGTGTCCCTAAATGTGCCAAGAAGTTTATCCAAATACAAATGAACACAGGAAGGTCTGGATGTATTGCCTTAAAAATCTAGGTTGGAGTCAAGGCCCAGCCCCACTCAATGCTATGATGAATCAGGAAGATGAGGGTCTTCCAGTTCTAACCATACTTCTATACCAATCAATGAAAACCTAGTCTGGTTGGGCATCTAATTATGCAAACTATGTGCTGCTGTTCCCAATAATCTTCACCACTGTGATACTTATTATGAAAATAATTGAAGTTGACTTAACCTTAGCTGAGATATGCCTAAGCACTATACAGGGTTCCAGCACTAAGTTAAAAAAGAGGTTGTAAGATACTAATCCATGACCTCCCTCGGGGTCTGCCTACATGTAGGGCAAGGCCTTGCAATGGGACTCTTCTAACAACTCGCCTGGAACGCACGCATCAGTCTCCAAGGATTGTGTCTGATACAGAACTATGTTGCTAAAAATTTTTGGTCCTAATTTTCATAGTCTTATGCTATAACAACGTTGCCCTAGTAAGGAAAGTTGTGAACATGAGCCCAATTTTCATATAAACTGCCATTTCATAAGTTCTAGCTTTGCACATTTCTGTCTTAAATCCAGACATAGGTAAAGGGACACTCAGAAATTGTCCATGTGATTTCAAGTTTTTTGTGCCTAGTGTTGTTTTTAGTTTGGTTTGCTTTTGTTTTGTTTTGTTATTAAATAAAATGCAACAAGGTAGGAAGTTAATAATTATGGGAATCACTGAAAACTTTACTCCAATTTTATCAGCTGCCTGGTGAATGTATTGAATTATAGAACTATATGTGTTCCTTCCCTTGACTTGAAGGGCCTATTTGCCTTAGGGGGATAAGTTATCTCTAATCATAGGAGTAGCTTCCATAATACCCTATATTTCCTGCAACAGTAATGCTGGACAAGTACTGAATCTTCCTTATGCCCCAAGTCTTCTATGCATTGTGCATGCATTCCTTCACTTACTCCATTCAATATGGTAAGTTGTTGTAATTATCTCCAACATATACGTGAGGAAAACATGATCACACAAAGCAACTAGTTTAACCAGCTCAAAAATCAACTAAGCTAACCAGTAAGGATTACCAGTAAGGTCAAACATCTAGTAAATGGAATTAAATCAAAGAACAGCCACTGCTAGGCATCATGCCATCTGCTTCCCGGGGTAACGGAGTGAGAGGATGGAAATGTGCCATATTTGTGGACCAAAACCAAAGGTAAGAAGTCAGAAAAGGATAAATACAAAGTCCCATCCCACACACAGACAGGAAAGCCTTGGTCATAATGAATGGGGGCAGGGGGACCATAAACCCTTTCAATAGACTATAAGTAAATTTTGAGTCAGGAATATTAGATTGGATTTATATTAGACTGTTTACAGAGAGAAACTGAAACTAGAACACATGCAAAGGATGGTGACTGGGTGTCTTCCTTAGCATTCCCACTGCTGTGATGCACACCATGACCAAACACAACTTGGGGAAGAAAGAGGTTATTTGAGCTTGCAGCTTGTAGTCCATTTCCAAGAGAAGCCAGGGCATGGCTCAGAGCATGAAGTGGGAGGCAGGAATTGGAGAAGAGAGTATGAAGGGGGGCTGCCTACTGGCTTGCTCCTCATGGCCTGCTCAGTCTGCTTTCCTATATCATCCAGGACCATCTGCCCAGTGGGGTAGTACAGCCCACAGTGAACTGGGCCCTCTCACATCAAAGTATAATATATGATAATATAGTATGATAGATAGATAGATAGATAGATAGATAGATAGATAGATAGATAGATAGATAGATCACCACATGCCTACACTATATATTGCCTACAGGCCAATCTTGAGGGAGCATTTTCTTGAGGTTCTGTCTTCTCAAAGGAGTCTAGGTTGTATCAAGTTGACATAAAAACCAGCCAGCCCACCATGAAAAGTACAAGATGTGGCAAAACCATGCTTTGTAATGTGGTAAATGTATTCTCGTTATAGTTTTGAAGGAAATCAGGATTTTCTTCCTCAAAATTATATAAAAAGAGTGGTCAATAGCTATGGAATTGAGAATTTTGTGTAAGCAGAAACCTTTGGATGGGATGAATCACCATGTCAATAGTGTCTCCCCTATGTGGGGAGCACCCAAGCAGAGGAGTTAGTGCTTTTTGAGAACCATTCCTTCACTCATTCACTCATTCGCTCATAGCCACACGAGTCACAGTGCCATCCATGCACCACTATGCCACAGCTTCATGTAAGAATAACTCCGGTAGTGGAAGGAAAACATCTACAGGGGATCACAAACACCAACAGGGGTTTCAATTCCTTTCTTTCTTTAAGAATTTATCATCACTTCCCAAAATGAGGAGTAGACTGGGTGTCAGACAGATCTATCAGGGCTGGGGAGGGTGAAGGGAGGAGGAGAGACAAAGACAAGGAACAAGGTGGTGAGGAGCAGTTGGGGAGGACAGGGGAAGGTAAAGAAGAGGTTGGGGAGGGTGAGGAGGAGGTATGGGAAGGTAAGGGGGTAAGGGAAAAGAGGAGTGTAGTGAAAACATTATACCAACAAGAGATTAAACAGACTGGAAGTGATTACCGATTAAACAAGAATTAACTAGTTTACTTAAAGATACCGTGTTTGCAGGGTTATAAAACAGAGGATTTACTTTTTTCAACTTAAAGTCTGTAGAAAACCAAATAATTCATCAGAAAATATGCCCACTTTTCTCTGGCCTGGTAAGTTGTCTATCCCTGTGATTTCACAGCTAAGTATGAGACACCACTTGCCAAATCTGCAGTCCTGACCCAGAACCACAAATCTGTCTTCCCACAAATATCTAAAAAAGAGATCATTATGTTTAAAACTGGACCTATCAACATTAATCCCCCATAATGAATTTGCAATTTGTTTATCTTAATGAGTAATGCTATGATCCAAAGGAGAACCTAAGCCATACAGACAGACCACCAAGAAGCCAAGGATGAACTCTTCCTTACCCATCAGTTCCCAATTCCCACCACTTCCGGAAGCTCATTAGTGCTTAGATCCACATTGTCATTTTTCCTGACTTTAGTTCAGTCTTTCACCACCTCTTCTGGAAACTGCTTTAGTCACCACTCAGCTAATCTCATAACACTCACATCTGCATGAGTGACTGTTCTGTATTACAAAGATTACCACATTATTGACCATTTAAAACCAGTCCTTAAACAGGTCACCACATGTTCCAAGGAAAAGGCCACTTCTTCTACTGTCCATTTGAGATAGCCTTCCTCTTCCTAGAGCTGGAATTCTATTACAGCTTAGCCTCTCAGCACTTCCTTTGGGGAAGGGCCTGGGCCTGCTGATGTAACCTCTAGCACTACTCTTTACAATGGCATTTGTAAGCTCTGGTCACTCTCCTTGTACCTGGACAGAACTCAACAAGCTTTAAGATATAGCCCAAGTACAACCATGTGTCTGTCTCAAAGTTTGTGCTGACTCAGCCAACACCCAAACCCAGTTGCTTGAGTCAAAGACCCATCCCATACTTCAACAGCCTCTCTCAGAGTTTCAGGTGGGTGTTTGTTAGAAAATTGTTAGAAATTAAACAAGAATTAACTAGCTGCTTTCTGTTAATCTATGATCAGAAAAACTGCATTTCTGGTGATATTTTCCTTTTCTTGATGGGATGGGATATATATGGAGGTACAAGGGGTACCTTTGGATTATTTGCTTCCTGTCATGAATTCATGTGCTGTCTGGGGTTCAGTAGCCACCTTGCAAGAAATGTAAGAAGAAGTGTGGGAATGTAAAAAGAAGAAATTAAGAAGGATAGGAATGAGCTTGTATTAAGGTGGGCAGGAGGAGATACTGTTAAAAATATGTATGCATCTTCCTGCCATTAAATTACCTTAATGTGAAGAGAGAGAAACACAGGCTTTATTTGACTCACGAATTCTTTTCAGGGATTGGGTTAGCTGCACTTGATTTCTGGAAAGATTATTTCCATATGATCTTTGATTGAGAGATCCTGGGGAGTTAAGGACAAGCTCTTTGGAGTTCAGCAGATGCAGCTTAGATTCTGGGCTCCGTCATTTAGTGGCCACACAGCACCAGGGAGGTACTCTGTTCCCACACAGCCTCACCTACATTCTTCAGAAAACCGCAAAGGCAATGTCCAGCCAAGAAGCTTATCACATGTAGAGGCCTCTGTGAGGTCTTGTAAAAAGCAAGTGTTTAAAAGACTGCAGCCATATTAAGAGACTGGTGGCTAGGCTGGGCACCCCAGTAGCATTTGGGGTAAATGCCAATCATTACACCGGTATCCTAAGTAAGCACAAACTACCATTACCTGATCCTCCTTTAGACAGTGTGTCCATCTGAAGGCAAGAAAGGGGCTAGTGTGCAGTGCCTCACCAGGCACTGGGATTTTATCACAAGCACTTGGAGTATTTGTTAAATGAATGAATGAACCAAAGTCTAACTGAAGGTTGGCATTTATCACTTTAGTCAACTAGTATAAATGGGTTTTCAAAACTGTAAATACTGAGGGTGATGTCACTGTAGAGATTATTTTTTAGGCATGTTGTTTTGTTTTGTCTTGCTTTATTTTGAGACAGATCACTGTGTAATCTGCCAGGGTGTATGTAGACCAGGCTGGCCTCAAACTCACACCATCTGCTTTCTGAATGCTGGGATGAAAGGTGTGCGCTGCCACACCCAGCCACTGCAGTTATCGTGATAACATAAATTTTACTTACCCAGGAGTTGGTGCAATTTTTCAAGCAATGAGATAGTGCCCTGTGCTTTCACAGATATAAAATTTGCCCTTCCCATTGCTGCTGTCAGAGAATATTTCCTCTGTGCCTGAAAATCAAGACAGCTAAGCCATGAGGTGCAAAATCCGCTCATGACACAGCCAAGCCCAAAACTGAACTTGCGATCCATTTCATCATCTCTAACCCTTCCAACTTAGCCACTAGAAAAAGCTCCGTCTCTGAATAACTACTTGTGCTGAAGCTACCAAATTAACAACCTCCATTGTTGATGGGGGGGGGGGGGTATGAATGAGAGGGTGAAGATAGTTTCTTGAATAAACGAGTGGTCTCTAAATAGACAAATATACCAAAAATCTTTCTTTTTTAAAAAGAAGATATTTGCCATCTGTGGTCAAACCACACAAAATGCTCTCAATTAGCAGAGGTCTTGAAATTCAACCACCGAGATGGGTTACCTGATCATAATGACCATGGGAAATATTAACTGACAGGAAAATTAATCCTCCTTCAACTGTGAAGATGCTTCATGCAGACAGAAAGCATTTTGTTGTTTTGGTGGGAGGAACACTCATGACAAAGAAAGGTAATCTGTGCTGATACGACTTTCAGTAGCAACTGGCATTTATATATTCTATTACAACCTTAGATGCCCATGCTAATTATTAATTATCTTCCTAAGCGTACGCCAATTTACACTTCCTGCCCCTTAACTAGAGCTCTTGGAGAAGCTGCTGGAAGTTGCCTGACTAATGGACCATGTCTGCAACAGCTAAATGGCTTAGCAAATGCAAAGATTTCCCCATATGCATACTTTACAGTGCTAATGTAGACCCACTGCCAACTGCAGTCCAAATGCCTTTCTACAGTCACATACCTGGAGGAGGAAGGGAGCTGCAGAGTTGCCCTGAGCTGTGGGCGGTCAGCAAATAAGGGCCAGTCTATATATGCAGCTTCCCTAAAGCATGTACAGGGACCACCATGTGGAGTAAAGACTGTGGAGAGAGGCCTCCTCTAGTCGGCTCAGAGGATGTGTAAAGTCACAAAGAGGCTTCTTTTTATGCTAGAGCAGGTGTGAACTCAATTCCACTGGTAAACTACCATCAGCTGAGAGAAAAGCCATACATTTTTACTTCAGAAGCAAATGAAACTCGTGAAAATTCAGGGGCAACATCTTGTTAACCATTTGGATACCTTAGGAAGACTATGAGCTGTGAGCGAGGACACTTTCTTTGGTTTGATTATCAACTGGCTTTCAAGTGACTGAGGACTGTGCATAAACAAGCATGAATATGTAAAGCCAGTTAGTCCCTGAGGACACTCCCCATTCCTAGTAGGTCTTCATCATGAGGATTTTCCCAGTTCCTAGTAGGTCTTTAACCTGAAAGGTTCCTGATCCCAGTAGGTCTTCATCCTGAGGATGTTCCCAATCCCTAATAGGTCTTTATCCTGAAGATGCTCTCCATCCCTAGAACGTCTTCATGATTTTATGCTCTAACTGTTCTCCAGGTTAGTTTGTTCCAACAACTAACTCACAATGATCACCCACTTCACTGAAATAGTCTGCCATGATAGTGAAAATATTGGAATCACTGCACGTTAATTTTCCATTCATATTTGTGGGACCATCATAAGTAAAGAATAGGAAAACTCATTCCAATAAAATAAACACTAAAAGCTAAGGAAAATGTGTAGTTAATTCTCACAGGATACCCGTTTTCAGAAGTTCTGAAACTGGATATTAGGTTCATTTCCAAACATTCTGAAAGCTCTGAAGGAGATGAGGCCTCTAGCAGAGACCCCTCTTTGATGAGTACCCGATTAAATAGAATCTGTTACACATAAAAGTGTCGCTTGCATCTTAAGCATTTAGATTTGCTAGTTGAACTGTTAAGAATACAGTTGGCCCAAGTAGCCAAGATAAGTAGAAGGCACAAAATTAGTAACCAGAATAGTTTCAGACTTCAGTCACTGATCACTGCAAATATCTGGATGAGCACATTCTGGGATGAGAACAGCAAAATAGACAGACAGACGGACAGACAGACAGACAGACAGACAGAGAAAGCAAGCAAGTGTTATATGTGTCTCTTTTTCTCTTCCTTCGCCACTTTTGTCTTCATTTCCTCTACCGAATAATATCAGGTATCATGGCCTCTCTATTTGTATCCAGCTTCAATATGGCCTACGAGGAGTAGTACATCATTTATCACTTCCTCATTCTTCCAAACTTAGCTACATGACGCTCAAGGTTGCAAGTGACCAGCCCCAGGGATCGAAAAACACCTCCTGTAAAATAACAGTAGGCGGAATACTGATTTGCATGAACTGAGTGAGCACCAGGTGGTTTTCATTTCGCTTCACTCAGACCATCTACTCACGTGACAAATTCCATCATAAGCACTAAGGAGACTTGATCAAAGTAAGGCAGCCAAAGCAAGATAGAATGTGTTAGCACCAGTACTGAGAGAAGAGAGCCCTTGCTTGACCCACACCCACCACTTCCCTCAGACTGGGTATTTTGTGTTATATCCAAGCTACACAAAAAGCCTACAGTGCTGTACTTTAACACCAACAATTAAAACCTGTATTATGCCATTTACAACGATGCCTCCATGACGTTTTTCCTATTAGTAGACATATGTCAAGAAATTCAGGAGTGATTAATGAGTCATCTTTTGAGAAGATGAAAAATGTTTGAGTTCATCTATAAAGATCTTTTGCCTCAATATCTGCCCCATACATTGTAATGGTTGGCTCGAGAGTGAAGAGAAGGGGAGTGCAGCTCCACACAGGGCCAGTGCTCCAGGCCAAGCTTTCTAGAGGAAGAACTCAGCAGGGGCATCTCCCGGGGTGACCCCAAGCACATGGAAGGTGTTTGTCAAAGTACCACAGAAGAAAAGCCTTGTTCTGAGAAATGATTCCACTGTTCAGTTGCAGCCAAACAAACCTATCTTTTGGCCATTTTCGTGAACTCAACTTGAGGGCCTCTCAGTCATGTGCAAAGATGAAACTGAGAATCTTCAAAATGGACAGGAAGACAGCTGGAGGCAACCATCTCACAGAGCCGCACACCTGAGCTTAGCAGAGCTGTGGCACGAGGGACTTACTGCCTAGGATAAAGGCTTTTGTGGGCAGGCTAAGAAAGAAACCCTCCCGCTGTGGTGTGGATGTCTTGGAAACTGAGCATGCCATCCCTTGTCTACCTGCTCCTGTCTTCTGCTAGGTCTGCGTTAGAAAACAAAGGTATTTTTAAAACTATAATCATCCATGGCTCAAAGGCTCTATATTTTCAATTCCTAACCAGGACCAAAAAAGGCTAATGGTGTATCTCTGCATTACCATAACAGTCCCATAGAGGGGCAGATGCCAAGGCATCTCTTGAGGCAGTCCATGCTTTAAATGGGAGGCTCCTGGGTCCTTAGGTGGTACCGAGCAGAGCACTGACAGCAGTCACGTCTTAAGCACTAAGATGGCTTAGCAGGAATATGTGTGTGCAAACCTCACTAGTGGATTTGATTCCTAGAACACATGAAGGAGGGAGAGAATGGAAAACCAGTCTGTTCTCTGACCTCTGCAGCCATACAATGGCACACCTATACCACCATGATGTTTTTAAAGAAATTCAGTATCTAATCCCCCCCCCCCCCCCGAGATTGTGTCAAGAGGTGGTATGCTAGTTACCTCTGTGAGCTTGTCATATGCAAAATTCTGAGATGCCACCTTCCCAAGGAAGACTGTAAAGAACAACTTCCCTACTAAATAGAAACACCGGTCATTTTCCCACCCTGTTTATCTTCATAGACAGAAAAACTTTCCCATCGCCTGTGTTCTCTTCCCCCACCCCGACCCCCACTCCCAGACTAATTCAGGCCACAGTACTCTGCAGCAGGATTGGAAAACTTTGGGCCAAAATGTTGGAGCCTGGCCTTACAATTTCATCCAGTCTTGGCATGTTGTCCAGGATTAAGTGTCTTTGGCACACCTAATCCTTCACATTACTCCAGCAAGTAAAATTATGTACGTAAGAAATAAATAGAGAGACCCCACACTCACACACACACACCCTGCCACACAGGGTAGGCATTCTTCTCTGCTTTCTTCAGTGTAGAGCAAAAGCTTGCTGGAGGGGAATACCCTAGAAACTGAGTCTGGTCCTGTGGTTCTCAACCTTCCTAATGCTTGTGACACTTTAATACAGCTCCTCATGTTGTGATGACCCCCAACCATAAAATTCTTTTCATTGCTACTGCATAACTGTAATTTTGCTACTGTTGTGAATTGTAATGCAAATATCTGATATGCTGGATATCTGATATGTGACCCCTGTGAAAGGGCTGTATGATCCCCAGAGGGGTTGCAGCTGACAGACTGAACATGGCTGATCTGAGAGAGAGAGAGAGAGAGAGAGAGAGAGAGAGAGAGAGAGAGAGAGATTCTCTGCCATCACTTGTAGTGGCGCATCCAGGGTGCCAAGCCTCTGTGGCATAAGTATAATAGGAAGTTGTTGGAGTTCAGATGGACCTTTGGCTCTCCCAAAGAGAGCACCAAAAAGACTGGTGACTGAAACTAGAGGCTGGCTATTAGATGAAATACTTTGGAGAGGCTGGAGAATAGAGAAGCCAGAGCCGTGCTGGAGAAGGTTTGCTCAATGCTGGTGCACAAAGTGGTAAATAACTGCATACTGACTTGCTCAGGAATCAGCACAACGAAGGCTCAGGCTTGTGGGGGAAAGTGAACACGCTACTCCAAACTCCAGCACCAAGCTCGTCACAGTAGCTTTTGACCAACTCTGCATCTATTTGTCCTTTCTTCTCATTTTTCTGATCAAAAGTGAGACACACTTTTATACTTAATTGCATGAAGTTTTGCTCTTGGATTTCAAAATTACGGAATGAAGAAGCACTTATTGTTCACTTTTAAATGTACACTGTGGGGACGGGAGAGCTGTTGGCTCAGCAGTTGAGAGGACCCGCAGCTCCGGCAGAGTGGTTCCCAGCATCCACATGGTGGCTCACTGTTATCCTAATTCAAGGTCCAGGGGATCCAATGCCCTCTTCTGTCTTCAATGAGTACCAGGCACATATATTGTTCATATACATACATGCACATATACAAACATTCAATTAAATAAATCTTTAGAAGATGCCTTTAAAAGTGTATACCATGAATCAAGTGGCTTCTGTAGATTCTCGGCATCCTTCTCTTGTCTTCTGCACTGAAGAGTCTGTGAGTTATCACCGACACAGCATTACCCACCCCAGTCTCCAAAGACAGGCAGAGAATCCGGGAACAAGAGAGGAAAGGGACAGACTTTGCTAACCCATCCTTTCTGATCTTGACGGAAGCCGTGAGTCATTCTGAGACAATGCTAAGGACAAAAGAAACCCAGAGCCACCCGCCATGAAACCACGGACCTGCTAACTCATCCTAGCGGTAGCTAGCACCAAACTTAGGAAGGAACAAATAAATAAACCTACCATTAGTCAAAATTTCCAGGACCTAGAGCACAAATACACCAATCAGATATTCCTATCACACCATTTGCATGTAAGTCTTAAATTATATCTATTTGTTTCTTTCAGAATCAGTAACTTTTTCTTTCTCTTTTCTTCAATGGTCTCAACATGTGGTGCAAACAGTCTCACACTTGGGCTTCAGACATTCAGGCTTCGCAGAACTGGGGTACCTCAGCCAGCCAGAGAGCCAGCCTTGAATAGAATTCGCCCCAGTCCCTAGGAGAGCTACATAGTTCTGTGGTCCACAGTTCTCAAGGTACATTTTTCTGGTTATCAGTCCTTCTAACTTTCAGCAAGGCAGTCTTTGCAAACCTGCTCTAACTGTGAAAGTCTTTCACAGGCACAGTATGAAATCTCGATGCAATAAAGAAGAGATGCCAAAACGAAAAGGAAAAGAGACCATTGAAAAGAGCAGCGAGGTGATTGTTGACCGGACAGCAGGAAGTGAGTTATCTGAGCGCTGGCAGCCATCAACTTTCTCAATGGTTTTTCAAAATAGTCTTCATTTCACGGACTTCTTACACTTCAAACAATCAGTGGTGTGAATATTGAAAACTGAAATCTACCAAACAATAGTGTGACCTGTACCCTACCAACAGGAGCATAGTCTGTATAGCTGAGGACACACAACTATAAAATGAACATCGAATTTCAATCAGCCAGGTTCTGGTACAGGATTTCCTTCTAGTTTAGGAGGACCTAGAGCAGACTCTAATATGGGTATTTCATTCACAGTTTGAACCTTATACATCTTATTTTTGTCTTGGACCACTTAAGGCCATTTGTTGAGGTCTTGTATTGCTACCCTAAATACTGGTCTGCTACAGAGCACTCTCTGGTATTCAACTGAATTAATGAGTTGCAATTTCATGCTAAATCCATCCCTTAATTACAGATCTGGAATAAGTGGAGATATAAAAGAAACATTTAACTGAGATAGTGCTTTAAAGGTTACATTCTGGACCAAGAAAATGGCTCAGCGAGTAAAGGCGCTTGCGGCCAAACAAGTTCAATTGCTGGAACACACTTGGAGGAAGGAGAGAACCAACTCCTTTACGCTGTCCTCCACCCTCCACACGTGCACTGTGGTACAAGTACACCCACACACACCCCAACATGCACACACACACCAAACAAATTCAAATTTTCTTTATTTTTTTTCCTGTTTTTGGTTATTCAAGACAGGGTTTCTCTGTGTAACATTTCTAGCTGTCCTAGGAACTCAACTTTGTAGACCAGGATGGCCTGGAACTCAGAGATGGCTCTGCCTCTGCCTCGAGAGTGCTGGGGTCAAAGGTATGTGCCACCACCACCACCAGGCAGATTACTTCAAATTAAAAAAAAAATGTACATTTGAACAATATGAGGTCTCATAAAATAGGAGTAAAGGTTTTAAAACAAGGAAACCAAATCCTCTAATGATCAACCATAGGCTATAGTCAAAATGACACAGTAAGAGAGAAAAGCACCATGAGATTACAAAATCACCAAAGAGACCTTCCAGAGGAGTCTTCCTTCCTCAGCTAAAAGAAGTGAAAACAGGAAGCACTAAGCAATCTAGGCAATGTAGGAAACAAGGAGATGACTGGAACTTTCTGAGCCCAACCATTACCACAGCAGTTAGAGCTGCTAAAATCACTAATGCTACAACTTACATCGTTGCATTCCTCAGAATTTCTTGAGGATGGCTTAATATTAAAAAATTCAGAATTCACCTAAAAAAAAACCATTAACAAAAGAATCGAAACTCTCAGGCAAAGCAAGTAAAAGATAAGGACACCATTAAAGATTCCTCATATCCATAATTGCAGTTTCCATATTTTCAGCGCAACATGTAAGAAAACCAGACAACAGAAAATGAGAAATGCCATTGCCATTACACACACACACACACACACACACACACACACACACACACACACACACACGTACAAACCTGACCACTAGGGCTGGGTGTTCAGTTCTGTGTCAGAGCACTTGCTGGAAGATATAAGGCCAAATAGACTGAGTTCAAGGCCAGAATAAACATAATAATGAAACTAATAATGATAGAAATAATAAGCAGAACTTCAAGGAGGAATACAGAACATTAATGGACTTAAAAGCAGCCTGCTCATCTAATTGCTTCAGAATACTTTAAAAGTGAACAAGACTTTCCAGAGTTGGCTTTCGCTGTTTATTAATATTTACATTTCTGCATCTGACCTAGTGGGCTAGTAAAAACCCATCTGCCCAAGCGGGCTAGTAAAACTACCCAGGCTTTGAAAAGATGATGTTTCTTTGCGGTCATGCTTCCCTTTGCACATAAAGATTTCCAAAAACAGTTTTCCTCATAAAAGCCAATTCATTGGGTATTTTCCATCTTTCACTGAAAAGAAACAGCACATTAGCATCTTCTAGAGTGTGTCTTTTAGTTTTTTTGTTTTTGTTTTTTTTTTTTTTACAGGCAGTCTGCATCGCCTGCCTCTGTCACTGGGGTGGGAAAGCTCACAGTGCTTCCTTCACCTTTATGCTGGTGTAAACTCACGGTAGCCATAAACACTCTGAAGTAATACAAACCTAAATATTCCTGCTAGGCAAACAGAGCAGTGGAACCGAATTATAATGAGCCAGCAGCTGTCACAATACGACCACAGTAACCAAATCAAAATACCAACGGCTAACCCAGATGAGACTCAAAGGTCATCCTATAAGCCAGCAGCTTTCTTCAGTTCTTCCCAGAATCCTCCATCTAATCCCACAGTAAAATGTTCCGCTGAGCTAGTTTAAAAACAGTGACTTTGGTGGTGAATTATTCACTGGCCTGGTGCAGTCTGACTAAGAACTAGACACAAATACCACAGCGAGGAAACCCAACCACTCACACTGGAGCATGCGAAAACTGCAGCAGCTGACAGGGAAGCTACAGGCAACTGTTACAATGTATCACTTTTCGCGGCGGCCCCCTCTCACCAATTCATGAACTTAAGCTCACTGGGCAACAGGCTTGCTCGTCCTCCAGTGTGGTTTCTAACTGAGGTTCTGGAACAATAGAAGGAAAATACATGCGCACATCCAACCTTAGATCAAAGAGTTTCAGCTAAAAAATATATTTGCTGCCATTAAAAACTACTCAGATGATAACTTACAAAAAGGTTAATGCCTGGCAAAACCAAATTTATAGTATTATTATAGGCCAAATCAAAATTTTAAAAACAGATAACTTCTGAAAATATCTATATTCTTTGTGTATGCTTCTTACCAAGATTTTCATACAATTCTAGACCAAGTAAATAATCTTAAAGACATCAGACTAATCTCTGTCCTATTAGCATGTTCCAAAAGTTAGCCAACTGACAGCCTGTGAAGGTTTAAGTAAGTTGGTTCATAAATACAAGAGATGATGATTACAGACAATAACATGGCTTGTCTCCTCTATATACAAATCAGTACACTGGATCACACATAAGGCAAGTAGGTTATTATTTCCTCAAGGAAGGCAGTAAGTTAGTCAGAAAAACATCAAGTGAGAGAAGTTGTTAATTGGTCCGTGTACTATAGTCTCTCCACACTCAGAGCCTGTCCCCATACCAAAACAAACACAAAAGGCCACTTTTTATCAGGAGTTAGCTTCCTGACTAGTTATATGTCCTTTGCCGGGTTTATATAGCAACATCTAATGAAACCGTATGTACAACAACCACAGCTAGACAACAAGGTCTCTCCAAAAGACAACCCGTAGTCAAGGAAGGTCATTAGTTCTCCTAATGTAACAGGCACACATAGCCGTGTATATCCAAACCTGTGCTCATCTATATTTACACTGGAGATGTCAAAAGCATGAGACAGGGCATTAGTTTCAGATTAACAGACTGATTTCTAAAGGAAAAGACTGATAAGGTCACTTTAAGTCTTATCAGTTATATCTTGTTTGGCCAGAATTTTAAGATAAAGGCACAGAACAGAGGGAGTTGTGTTATTCTGTTACCACGCAGAAAATTTACTTTCTAAAAAAAAAAATTATGGCATTTATAAAAGATCATTCATACGAATTGTAAACATTGAAGCTTGTAAAAAAAACCTTTATTATAAAGAAGTTTATGGGCAAATATGTTAACAAGTATTTGCATCCTGTCACTAAAATAGTATATTATCTTAAGAAAATAGATCATAACAATGTATTAGAGAGAGAGAGAGAGAGAGAGAGAGAGGAGAATGAATCCAGTACTTCTTCCTTTCTTTGAAATAAAATCAAACTTCATAAGTAAACAGTTTTTTTTTAAAGGAATCAGGTCATCTGCAGTTAATAACTCTTTCCCGTAAAATTAGTGTCGCTTATTTCTGTAGCAGACGCCTAATTCAGTCACAGACTTGATTGATTTGACAATAGAGAATCTGCTCCAATAAAGTGGCTGATTTATTTCCAATGCTATAGCTTTTACCCTAATGTGCCATAGCAGAATAAAGTCTTTGATATATAAAGAAATCTTTTGTAGTTTTAATGGAAACCAGTTAACGATTCAGGAGTGGACTACTGCCCAGAGCTTTCAGTAGAGTTGGAGAGCTTCTTTTAAATGAGGAAAATGTCCAAAAGGGTGCCACATTCGAATATAGGTTAAACCCAAGGAACATTCAGGATTCAAAATGACTGTCTTCTAAGAGTTCAACCTGAGTTGAACTAAGTTCAAGTAAGAGCAAGGGCTCTTATTTTATCTCTATTTGCAAATGTCCTGTCTTTAATCTTTTGGAAATCATGTTGTTTCTTTTTAAAATAAAAATGAAAAGCATAACACCCAAAGATCTGGTCATAAAAAGCACTTTCACACCCTGGGCAAACTCAAAGAAGATCTTTGTTCCCAGAGTCAGACGCTGAGATGCGCAAGCCAATCAAGAGAGCATCTGGGTGCGACAAATTAGAGAGAGGAAAGAGTGGGCAAGGTGCCGGCACCCTCGGGTCTTTAAAAAATACCTTCCAATTCTTCTCTAAACTAAAAATGAAAGGCATCTCATACATGTTTCCATGCCTTTCTCTCTCTTTGTGTCCTTTTGCACACTGCACAGTGACCTCTGGCTCTTAGGGTGACTTTCTTGACCCGAGTCTGACACTGCCCCGTTAATGTCAGATAAACCATTTAGCCCAAGCACAATTCTTTTCTGTGCAGAAATCTGCTCGAGGTGGAAAATGTCGCAGTTTGTAAACAAGAAAGAGCCATGTTCCAGACCAGACAGCTTATCTAACAGAGGAGCCTTTGCACTGGAACAGTGGGCAGGAGCCTCACCCACACAGCAGTGGTTCCCAGCACAATGCGGGACTCTGTACTGGCCTCAGAACTGAGAGGCTAATGGGAAGGAAGGCAGGCAGATGAAAGAGAGAAGCTGACATGGGTTTTCAGCTTAAACAACGACCAGGCAAAAAGAACCATGTCTACAGTGTCAGCCCACTTATATTTAACTAGTTTGGATATTAAAAATAAAAAAACTAGTTTGGAGAAGTATCTGTCCATGAAAAAACATGGAGAATAGCCACACTTGAATAAGTCAAACACCTTGCTATGTTCTAAAACATGAGCCCATTAGACTGTTCTTTAAACCTGCTCATGTACACACCAAACTTCTAAACAGAAGTAGCTTATGTATTTTAGGTAACAGTTTAGCTCATCAGAGAATAATTTTGGACTTTTCTAAATGAAGTTTGTATATTCTTTTCATATTACATCCCAGACTGCCTTCTTAACTTTATCTTTGACTCTATCATATGCAGTCAGGTTAAAAAAAAATGAACAGAGAGGCAAAAACAGCAATCTTAAAATCACGGCTATTGACACCAAAGACTTGAAACTTGGTCTATAAAATCCAAATTACCAAATCCCCTGTCACAGGTTTCCACACATCTTGAATTAACTGAGGCTTGATTTACTTTTCACCAATTATTAAAAAGAGCTAGGGACTCCTGCTTTAGTTAAAAATTAAGAACTCAGCATCAACTCTACCATTTTTGAAGTCAAAAAGAAGCTACCAGTAACAAGCACCCAGATCAAATAGCATTCCATGGTACTCAGAGAAGACACTCAAAGGAATAAGCTAGATGTTACCCATTAGAAACAACTTTGTGTTAAATACCTGATTGGATGGTGATTTAAAAAAAAAACCTAAGATTAAAGACCATCAACACCTTAAGTAACTGGCATAGCTTCCAAAATCAGGACACTCTTGAAAAGCATTTGCAATTACAGTTTCAGAAGGATATAATTATTGTTCAGTATTTTCCTTTGAGAATGGTCCAACAGCTTGTGTCCATGAAATTGAACTTCATTTATTGATAGATTTGCAATAGAATCTGGCCAGTCTGAATGACTTCCAAATATTGTGAAGAACTCACATTTACTAGAACAAAGATCATTGTCTCCAGTCAAAAGGAAGGAGCTGACCACTGGGACCTTTGAAGCCATTATGGATAATCCTTTCATTGCTAGGGTTACTGCTGTTAAGCAAACATCCAAACTGAAGAGTCAAAGGCAGAGGAATATGCTAGGGAAGCCAGTGGATAGGGCACACCAGACATCTGCAGACAGACTAGAACTACAAGCAGCTATACAGCTTTTGTAAAGTGAATAGAATTGGGTCTAGTTAATGGGCAGCATTAAGTCCACACCCTGACAGAAACACAACTAGAATGTACAATTCACCTTGAAAGAGGAGGTACTCTGACTATAGGTCTTTGTTACTCACAAAGCCAAATATTTTATCACAAATATTCCTCACTGTGTCCCGAGGAAACTACTTACTGTTAAAAGAGACTTCATGTCTAAGAAAGACTAAAGTGTACATAGATACTGTATCATCAAAAGTTTAATACTTTCTGTTCTATTAACCAACATTCATAGTTATTTTATTGTTATTTATTTATGAATGGTATTCCTATCCTTTAGGAACATTAGAGTAAACTGACTTACTACCCCTGCTCTTAAAGACTGAATATTTATCTGAGGCACATTTATCCTCCATTGGCAAAACATAAGCTTTCCAAAAGTATATGTTGATATAAAACTTTTCTTACTTTGTATTCTGGAATTGACAAAAGGTGGAGAGAGATTGTCGTGTGACCCAAGATCCCTGCTAGTCATGTGGTCATAGGGAGTCCCATCTCCATAGTTCTGTAAATAAAACGACAAAGTATGTCACATTTAAAAATACACACATAAACACACCTCAATACTGAAACATCTCTTACCGAAAGAAAGTAGAGTTGGTTATCATATACCCCGTGAAATCTCACTGTAGGAACCTGAACCTTCATAAGAATAGTAAGTTAGAGAGAATTCCTCAATCCACAGAATTCAAATATTTCCCATAATGACAGCTGTGAAATATTGATACAAAGATATTAAATGAAATTTTTGATGTGACTAATATGTGACTACATAGAAAACATCACCTATGAAGTAACTGTATATAACAAAAATTATTCTTTCTCAAAACCTACGTCAAAGCAGGCAGAACTGATTCATGGCCTGCAGTGATTGGCCTCCTGTAAAAGCAACATAGAGCAGTTTAAGCAACATTTAGCTTACAGTATTACAGTTTCAATGTTTTATTTTAGCTACTGTTGCAGCTGCAAAATGAATGGCTCATTATATTAGTAATTAACACATACAAATGTGAAAAATATCAAACTTGAACTAGGAACGAACATCAAAGCTTCATTACAGGGTCTGTGAGACAGCGCAAAGGGGAAAGGTGCTTGCTGTACTCACTGGAAGACCCTAGTTCAACCTGCGGGATCCAAAGAAATAAACCTATGATACTGTTCTCTGACTTCACCATAGGGGCAGTGACATGTGAATGTCCTTGCCCAACTGCATAAACATACTCACACACAATAATGATGCATAGAGTTTAAACCTTCAGCATAAATCAGTATTTGTGCAGGTAAACAAAATATGCCTCACAAAAGCAATTTTAAGAATTGCTTTTTGAAGAAATGTCCCACTATGATATTATTCCCTTCACCTCAAGAATTTAAAATTATTAATATATTATTTGTAAACTTTCCAATCACTTAAGTTTAATGAAGAAATTCAATACCATGTAAGAAAGAGTTAAAAAACCAATGTGTTATTTGATTCAAATATCAACCTATTAGAGAACATAAAGTGATCAGAAAATGGAGGGGGGAATTGGGATGTGGGATGGGGGGGGAGTATCTGCTCAGCTGGTTGAATTGTCCATAAAGTCTAAGCCAAATCGACCCAGAGGCATCCTGTTGGTATGCTAGCCAAAGGCCCACACATCAAAGATGGAGGCTGTGAGAACAACATGAATCCTATCACCTTACTATGGAAGGACTGAAACCTTCACGACAAATACTCTTCTCGCTCACCTTTCTTCATGCATAAAAAATTAACCCAGATGCTGCTGCAATCCCACCCTGCTAGGATGTTAATTTGTAACTAGATGTCACATGTTAAAGACCCGCCCAGGCATTATATACTGCTCATTATTATTATTTATGAAATGTCCTCATTATAGATAGTGGAATACAAACTTAAAATGGATCATCCACTTAATATGTCGGCACAGTGGAGAAAATGATACCACCACTGATGATGAGACACAGCAAGGTCCCCTTATACAGGGCTACAAACATCTGTCCTGTGAAACTCCCTGGATTGGGGAGATGTGAATTATAATATAGTGATTCAAATCATCCACTGCGTAAGTGTTTTTGGTTACTTAAATATTCATGTGTGTACTTGTGTGGGAGAGTGGATGTATTTGCTTGCGTGGGTGGTACATGTTCGTGGTGGCCAGAAGTCAAAGTCAGGTATCAAATGTATAGATTGGGTTAGGCTAACTAGCCAGTGGTCCCCTAGTGCTGGGATTTTAAATACACAATACCATCCCTGGATTTTTTTTTCTTAACAACACACTATCAGAAAACAAACAAACAAACAAAAAGGCAAAAATAAACCAAAACCTTAGGCCTTAATGATTGTATGTAAACTCTTTGCTGACTGTCCTATTTCCCAGGTACTAACAATATATTTCTTTTTTATTAATTATACTTATTGTTTTTATGTGTGTTGTAGGTGGCCATGTCATACATGTGTGCTGCAGCCTATGCAAATCAAAGGATGACTTAGAGTCAGTTCTAGATCTACCCTGTAGGTCCTAGGGATCAAGTTGTCAAACATAGCAGTAAGCGAGTGCCTTTACCCATTGAGTCGTCCCAAGGGCCTTTTATCTCAATTAAAAAAAAAAATCACTGTTTCTGGAAAGTAAGCTTAAAAGTAAGTCGGCAAGACTCTAAACAGGCTTTGCTTGCCAAAATTCAACTGAAAGTATGTTATATATTAGACTAGATACACACTGTAAGAGATTTTAAATTTTAAAGGTAACCTGATGGTAGGAAATCAACAGTGAGACGTTACTACAAAAATTTAGCTCAATATTTACAGGGATGTCCAAAGCATGTATAACTGTCCATAAGGAGAAGAGATATGGTAGCCTGAGAACACAGAACAATGGAGAGACATTCTGCCGTCCCTGCTTGCTGTCAAGGGATTGGATTTATTTGTGCAAGTGCAGGCTGTAACTTGAGGAGGAGGAAAGATTTCCTCAACCTATCCATAGAATGCATTAGAATGTCAAGCTAGACAGCTGCTCCAGGGCTCAAAAGAGTTCCTCATTGGCTTAGAGATCCCGCTACACTCTGAAGACCAGTGTGGGGCTCCCAGGGCCAAGGACAGGTGCAAAATATTAAGTATGACTGGCTAAAATAGCCTTTTTGGCAGCTCAGTGGACCACCTCTGCTTCTAGCGACAAAACAGAGACTTCTCCCAGTGCAAAAGGACGGGAACACTTACAGTAAGATGTTCCCTCCCAGCTGACTGCACCATCTATAGAAGCAGGAAGAGGGACATTCATTTTAATATGCAAGGTTTGCTTCTAACTGGAGACACTATATGTGTATTATGAAACCTGCTCTGGACATAGAGAACCTTAAAAGAATTACATTAGAGACGTGTCATAAGCAATGGCCTGACTGGTGGAGCAGTAACGTGGCCATAAAGTAAAAACAGAGCACACTTACTGTGCAAACTGTACTAATAGCTAGAACTTCAGTGTGTTACTCAGGAGTCTACTCATGCCAACGTGTGATGGACAAATAAGGATTTATCTAAAGAAACTTGGTCTGAATGCAACAAACGACATTCTGCCAGACTTGACCACAGGCTGGCAAAGGTAAAGGTATGTGTTTGAGAAAAGGTTTCTCTTCAGGTTAGCACCAAAGCAACAGGTATAAACTCAGCTGTGGTAACCAACGAAAGCAAAGAATCCCAGAAAGTGGGCTGTCATTAAACTGATGATACATAGAGATCTGGGTGTAGGATTGTGTGCTGGTACCTGTGGGTGTATGTGTGTGCGTGCATAGGTGTGTGCATATGTGTATGTGCACTTAAGCATGCACCCTTGTGTGTGTATACTCGATGCATGTGAGATGCTTATTTGATTTACATATACTCCATGTCTGCTTGCAGGGACAAAGATTAGATATACTTACCCTGGACGGGCTTGGATGGCCTCCAGTCCCCCAGGACCCTGAGCTACTTCTGTCTTCTACATCTAGGGACAAGAGAGAAGTTCTTTAGGCTTTCTTGCAATAATTCTTTCTTTTTGTATATGCACTTTTAAATTAATGTTTCAAATTAATCTCCTGTTGCCTTTAATTAAGAACCAGGCACAGGGCTACCATGATGACAGTGGCTCCTGACCCATCGACTTAAATTAACTAATTTAAATTCACAGCAGAAGTGAACTGAACCCTCAGGAGCCAGAGGTATGCACATAAAAATTGCTTCTAGCATCCGCAGCATTTGAGAGCCCCCTTTGTGAAAGACTGGAAATTGTGCTTAAAGTTTTATTAAAATCTTTTGGACAAAAACAAACTTAAAAGCACATGAACACAATTTTAATCCGAGAGGAAAGTCAAGCTGAAGTGAGTACCCACACTGACACGTTCAACATTGCTGCCAGAACACGACTGGAGACTGTCTGTTCTCTAGCCAAGTTTATTACAGCAGACAACAGAATGAGGGAACTCAGTAATGTGCTCCCACCAGCACAGTGTGGAGATATTTGGGCTTTTGTAAAGGTTATGGAAACACCTTCTGTTTCTAACAAAACCAAAAAAAAAAAAAAAAAAAAAAGAAAAGAAAAGAAAGAAAGAAAAGAAAAAGAAAAAGAAAACCAAACGAAGTAAAACAAAACAAAAATCCCAGGATTTTCCAGATAGCTTAGACCACCATCACCATCGTCATTCATCAGTATCACTTAGAATTTGATATAATGCATTTGATCGCATTCACCCTTTCCCCGACTGTTCACAGATCTACCTCTCTCCTCTACCCATCCAACTTTGTGTCCTATTTCCTTTTTAATTCTTAAAGATTAGTCTTTGCTGCCCAAATATTCTTTGATGTATGGCCTTCTACTACAGGGTAAATTATCATCCTGGCATCTGCTATGTGGAAATTAAAATTCCTATTGGATTATATGACAGTATTTTATTTTCATAAATAATACCTGAAGAGACGCCAGTCAATGACCAGGAAGGTGGGACTCAGAAAATTCTCTTCTTACCCAGTTCTAATGCCAGCTAGGGTAAGGAGTGGTTCATCAGGGGTATTGTGGGCCACACTCCTGAGGAGAACCAGGCAGAGCCGGAAGTTATCATTCCAACTGCTTAAAACATCATGGTGTTCTAAGGATCCTGCTGTATTTGGGGATGGCCTTGAGATTTTTGATGACAGGCTCATTATGAGCATGAAAACTTTTCCCGTTGTGTGTGTGTGTGTGTGTGTGTGTGTGTGTGTGTGTGTGTGTGCTGGTTAATGACAGAAAGATCCCCTGACAGAATCGGAGGAGGGTGTGAATCTCTAATTCCCATGTATTGACTCTCATCACATCTCCCCAATACTGTTTATTCTCATAATGGTCTACTGACATTCCTTTTATCACTGCTAGATTATTATCAGCAGAAACGATCACAGTATAATTAATTGGCTTATTTTTGGGTACAGAGGAGCACATGGTTGTTATAGGATATCTTAAGAGATGGGATAGCAACAGCAACTAACTTACTGCTAATAAACTTGAATCTTCAACCTCCCTCTATTTCTCTGCATCCCTAGCATCCTGGCCTTACTCTCTTTCCCTCGTTCTGCCCCCACCCCCACCCCAGCCTTTTCTCTCTCTTAACCATAACTTCTCAATTTCTCTTGGTTGATACTCCAGAAAACAAGAAACTGCAGGTAGATGTCCCCAGTGGACACATTAGACTCAGTGCACAGCAAGCTAAAGGCAGAGAAAAGCTCAGGAGACTACATGGAGCCTGAAAACAAGGTGTAAAACGTTCTCCAAACCTGGTTAACAAGCCAGCGCCCTGCCCTCTTCTGCACACATGAACCTTAGTTCACAGAGAAGCTGCTCACAACCTCAGGGATTTTCACATGAGTGAGTTTGGTATCACGCGTGGGTCTCTTAATTCGTAAATAAAACACAAATATTTTTAGGAGCGAAATGCAAAAGGAAGCCTCCTCATTCACTGCAGATTTCAGAACAGTTAGTTGGTACAACCTGACTTTAAAAAAAACAAAACAACAACAAACCAGCCAACTTGGATCAATGGGAGACCCTGTCCTTGAATTTGCCCCAAAGATAAGAGAGGAATAGATTTCATTTTCTCTGTCTGCCACAGACTCCATATTATTTGGACCTGTCTATCTTTCAATTACGGGGTGGAAGAAGAATTTTGGACATATAAGATGGGCAAGGGCCAAGTGAACCATACAGCTCTGCCAAAGAATCTCCATTGAGAGCAATTTTGCCACCAAAGGACATTGGCAAGTTCCACGGGCATTTTTGGTTATCACGGGTTGGTCTGGAGGTCAGGAATATTTCTAAGCTTCCTACAAAGGCACAGAGCAGCCTGCTACAGTCACAAATGAATGTTCTGGCCACCACCTCCCATGTATGGACTGTACTGAAGTACAGTCACTGCAGGCCAGGGAAGAAAGAGAAGGAATTGGAGAAAAAGGTGTGGTGGAACTTGACTTATAACTAAGAACACTTTCCTCAAAACAGCATGGCTGTAGGTTTGAACCCAGACTTGAGCCCTGGTTCAGCAGACCTTTATGCTTATCTTCTGTCCACCAAATAAAGGGGGTGGGGGGAATGGTGGTCAATCTGGCAGACTGCTAATTAGCAGGCAGATAAAACACATCAAAACTTGAGTATTCCCAACTGGGCAATTTCAAAAGCGAGCAAGTCACTAATTAAAAAATGCTGGAAGTCGAGCTTTTTCAAAACAGGTTAAATACTGGCTGGGTTCCTCCACAGAGAGCTCCCCACCCAATCAGCTCTGACTGCTCTTTTCCCATCCTTCCTATCCTTCTCATTTCCGGACCTCATGCTGCCTGCCTTCCCTTCAGTTTCTGCTCTTTTACTGCTCTCTTTTGAACAGGATTTTCCCTCCCATGGCTGAGCAGACCTAGAGGATGCAAACAAATCACCAGCTCTCCCAAACTCAATACCCAGGACCACCCGATGAATCGTAATTATATTTTATCGTGGGGGGGGGGAATCTATATAAACAGGTATGCATTCATCTACAGCAAGAAGAAAGTTGGTTGTGGCAATTCACAATTCAGGTAAACATGCTACTTCCAGTCCTCTGTTTACATCTTCTCTCCCTTGAGTTGCATCAGACCTGCTAGTTATGTGAACAACTGCTCAATACCTAGTCCAGAGCATCTCCTCTCTGAGTCCACCCACCTCCTCCTGAATCATTTGACAAGCTCATTTCAAAGCCATCTCCTCCGGCTGCATCACAAGCACTACCGAGCCTGGAGCTCACCTGTGAGGCAAAGGCAACTCTGTTCATTACAATGTCCCCAGGTCTTTGACCACAAGAATATGCTGCTAGAAACAGAAGACAAATCCTGCCCACACCACTGGGCACTGCCTCGTCCATGGTGTGCCTTAAAGGGGTTCTCTGGATGATGGTAGTGAGCTCGGTGGTTAATAGCACATGTTATTCTACCAGAGGACTCCCAGAACCCACATCAGAAAGCTCACAACTGCCTGTCACTCCAATTCCAGAGTATCTGACATTCCTCTGACCTCATCATGCACTCACGAGTGTGTGTGTGTGTGCGCGCACACACACACACACACACACACACTTTTTAAAAACACAAATGAACAGTCCACTAAAAAGAAGAAAGAAAAAGCTCTGACTCCACATTCAGTTCATGTTCCTGTCTCAACTGCATCCTAACAGTACTTGCAAGAATCACTCTATGTGAACCCTGCACATGATCTATGTTTACCCACCACTCATCCCCTGCCAGACACTGTAGAGCCTCTGATGTATGATGCCCCCATGATTTTTATCTATTACTCCCTGTGCAGAGAAGGGGTGCCCAAACTTTTCACTGTGTCATATAGCACAGTTACTGACATCTACAAAGTCTTAAGACTTACAAAACAAAAGGGGGTTCCTTTATTTTATTTATTTATTTATTTATTTATTTATTTATGAAAGGGTCTTACTATATAGCCCTAACTGTCCTAGAATTCACTATGTAGACCAGGCTAGCATCAGATCATAGAGTTCTACCTGCTTCTGCCTCCCAAGTGCTGGGATTAAAGCCATGAGCTACCACACCCTGCTAAAACCTCAATGCTTTCAAATAAGTTTATAATTTTGTGCAAACTTTATAGCTATCTCTGGCCACATGTGCCCTGAAGACCATGGGGTGGAAATTGCGTAACTATCCCTTCCATCTCAGGAAGTAAGCCTACGGGGGTGAGTAGCTGTGCGCTGGACCTCTCATGCCCTAATAGCAAGCCTACATATGAGAAAAGTGAAGCTTAGACTGGCAAGTTACTGAAAACAGAAGCAGTGAAACAATACACCGGGATCAAGATTCAGTGAGTACACCCAGCAAACACCCCGGTGGTATGAATTTCCCAATTCAACACCACTTAGAATGTTCCCTCTAGTGCCTCAGATGAAGTGAATGCATTTAATGCACATTTTCTACCCACTGCTGTATCCATAAAACATTAGAGAATGATATTCAATAGTAAGTAAATAAAACAAACATTTGGATGAATAAAGCCAATGGGTAGTAATTCTATGGTAGGTCACAGGTTTGCTTGAGGTACATGGATATGTTAGAAGCTATTACATTGGCAAAGATGAAAAAAGGTATTTTAATGTAATTATCAGAATAAGAGATAGAATTTGTTTGGAAGAAACAAAATTAACAGTTTTAATTTGATGGAAAATCCAAGTCTTTCCAACAGAGGTCAGAATCCAAAGGACCAACTCACCTTACTTAAAAAAAAACATGGAGTTGCTGAGGCTAGTTTGATAGCACAGCTCTTTAAACAGAGATTTCTTCTACAAATAACCCTGTAGATTTATGTACATTCCAGGCTGTGATAAGTATATCTAATACATACCTTATAGCAAAGAAACCTGCGTAACTACCTTTTAATTCCTTGTATGGTGCGAGTGGAGGGTGGGCTCATTAGCTCCTTACTAAATCAAACAAGCAGGAAGTGATAAAGGAGACTCTTTTTTGTATAGGAAGTGTTTACATCTTGATGAGGAGACAAAACAACTCACAAGGAAGGACCAAGGCAACACAGTAACAAAAGAAAACTCCTTGGGATGAGGACGGCTGAAGAGTCAGGTCCTGCCACATCCTTGTGGTACAAATGACCAGCCACCACTTCACTGTGGGCATGAAGGGATCACAATGCCATGGGCAAAAGGAATGATACAAAAACACTGGTAGATGGAAGAAATCACACCTTCAAAGATTAAAATGAGCTCAATTGCTTGAGTTCCCCCCCCCCATATTAATCCAAAGTAGAATGGCCTTGGTGACTTTCACAAATGTGCAAGTTGCTCTGAAAATCAAGACATTGAGGAACTCTCAACTCACTTGGTTAGTTCTGTGGACTTATGCTAGGATGTCTGACCATTCTCTGGCAAATTCCAAAAGTTAACCTGAGCAGAACTTGACCACCAGCTGCTGCTGAGAGGTAGGTATGACGTGACAGACAGGACTCCAGCCCGACGTGGTTTTCCAGTCACTGTTCTTCCACACTTGACTATGTGGATCTCACTTATAGACAACTGGGCGGAAACTATCATGGAATCTGGACAAAGCTTGAAACATGTGCTGGGAGTTGGGGAGCAGCCTGAGATCTGAGCAGGGGTTCTGCTGTGCCCATCAGCATAGTCCAAATAAGTCAGTGGCCTCTTTGAACTTATTTTTGTGAATCATAAAATAAGCGAGTTCGATTTCCATTCTTGGAAATAGGGCAGGCTAGTATATTTGGATAACTCACCCACAGAAGACTAAAAATGATAGATCACAGGTTTTTTTTTCTTTTACATCTTCTTTAAAATACTAATGAGCTGACAAGATATGAAACTTCCATCAAGCTAAAATCAAAGGAGAACTGGAATCCAGGGCACAGAAAGACATGTTTACCTTGAGAACATGGGTCAATTTAGAAAATTTTATGTTGTTTTGTTTTGTTAAAAATGGTTTCTCTATGTGGTCCTGGCTGTCCTGGAACTTGTCCTGTAGACCAGGCTGGCCTTGAACTCCCAGATTGGCTTGTCTCTGCCTCCTGAGTACTGGGAATAAAGGCATGAGCCACCTTGCCTGGACACTTTAGAAAATTTAATGGCCTCTTGAAACAAAGATATCAGAAGAGATTCCCCCCAACCCCCCCAACCCCCACACCCAGAGAGAGAGAGAAGGTAGTATTGTAGTATTTGCAAACTTAAGAAGAGAACTTTATGGTAAATGGTTAATTTACAATTGTTAAACATTAGGGGAAGTGTTACCCCCTGAACAAATTCTCAGCGCCAAATCCCTACTGTGAGTGCCTCCTTTGTCATGGCCTTTAGAACTGAAGTTTTGCAAACCACTTGAAAACTGTGACTCCTGGATATCAGAGTCTCATTTTTGCTAAACAGACCCAGGACTCCTGCAGTATCTCCTGAGAGTGGAGAGGCATGAGATAAGGGGGCCATACCAATGCCTCTTTCTCCTTGAAGCTCTAAGGCTTTACCATAAGCAAGAATTCAAACAGCATTAGGTTTGCTCCTTGGCTCCAGTTAGCTTTAAAATATTCCCTTTATGTCTTATAACTAAGGCATCTTTCTGCATGTGATATATAAATGAAGGGGTGTCAAAAGTTGTGCTAGGTCACCATAGATCTGTGTAAAGAAGACAGACCCAACATTACGAAGGTATATTCCTAACAAGGATGAGAGCCAAATGGATGTGTTGGTTATCTGTAGAGCTGGGAACTAGTTTTTTTCCATACTTTGATCCTAGAACACACTCAATACCCAAGAGCCCAGAGCACCCTGAAATCACAGAAAAAGTGACACTGTGCATCACTCAAATGCCTGCTCTCAGGGAGGTGTACTGGTCCCCTACTAAAAAATTCCACATAGTCAGAGCGCATGCAGAGGCTAAGGATGGCAAATTCCTCTGGGAGAGATAATCTTTCAGAGATAGGTTAGCATCTACACTGTCTTGAGACCTCTCTGCAACAACAGGCACTGTTAAATACCCTCCACAGGACATCTGTGGCTCCTACTAATTCCCTAGTCCAGGAAGAACCCTTGGCTGAGCCCTCCACACAAACTGAGATGGCATATGCTCTCTGTCAGTGCCAGATGAATTCAGAGTTCAAAATATTTCATCAGCAAAGAGTGTGTTAAGGACGTGCACATTTTCATTAGCACCCAGCACAATAAGAGCTCTAAGAGGAGCGATTTGAAGTCACATTTGATGACTAGTGCCGACATGGGAAGAGTTGAGGAGCTCCTAATACTGATAGACCATGTCAGCCCAACCATGGCTGCTGCTGTTTGCTATTAGAAGCAAGGCATGAGGTGGGAATCTGTGCAGGGATAAGCACTGAGGAGTAACCTCGCCAGCACTTACCAAAGCCAAGCAAGGAAAGGACAAGATGGTGGCACTTGCCATGCACCCTCTAAGAGGCAATCAGCACAGAGAAAGGGACCTGGGCTTCCATGTTCAGATCACCACTATCAGCTCCGGCTTCCTCAGATCCTTCTATGTCAGATCTGAAACTGAAAGGGTGTGTGTGTGTGTGTGTGTGTGTGTGTGTGTGTGTGTGTGTGTGTGTAAGTGTACAGGCGTGGGTGTGAAAGTAAATTGCAGATACTAGCAAAAACACAGAATAGAAAATAACTCTTTTGGACTAGAAACACTGCAATGCTTTTAGCCTTTATTAATGTCAGTTAGTATGTCTTTTAACCACTATTAAAAAACAATAAACAGTTATTCAATAAATAAATAAATAAATAAATGGCAATGATATTTTACTCTGCATTTATAATGAGCTCCTTTACCAAAGTTAGTATTGAACCATCTCAGGCATATAGAACGGATTAAGTTTCACTATATATGTATATGTGTGTGAATATATATGTGTGTGTATGTGTATACTTACATACATACTAAACACATATGAATCAGGGAAAGAATGTACACAAATTAAGGAGACAATAAAATAACAAAAGAATCACAAAACTATCGTGGTGAAAATATGTCAGTGGTGTGACTGGGTCTAAACTCTGCAATCTTGTTTAAAATGCAAGGTAGACAGTTAAACTGTGAAATCAGGACACAAGCCACCTGCAAGTTTTACTGGGTAGTAATTCCTATAATTTGGAGTTCCCTAATAAAATGACTTGGAGAATACTCTAGTTCTCCTAATCTGTTGGAGATGCAAAGAGACAAGTTGCCAGGATGGACTGGTCCCTTGAGCAAGAGATTAGAGACCACAGAGGTGATGACTGAAATAATATAAAATCATAAATTGTGGGCCTTAAAAACCAAGTCTCCCCAAACATCACAGTAGGGGACTAACAGCATTAAACCAGATGACAGTGACAGCCAGAGGTCAGCTGTGGTACCTGAAGCTTGAGGGCTGAGGTTATCCAACAATCTCATTGTACATGGATGCCTCAAAGAATCCAAACTAAGGGCGAAGCTCTTGTGGGCAAGTTCCTCAAGCAGCATGAGAAGCACAAGGTGAACGCTTCAGAAAATAAAATTTTAAACAGAGGAACAAATTCACAAATGAGCTTCATTTCTTAACAGAACACGTTGTAATTCCATGACCTTGAACATGTACCTTGTATGTGTGTTTTTAAGGCCATGCGTGAATTACTTATGGTACAAAACCAGGGAATACACATAGATATGGAAGATGCCTCCTTACTCAAAGATTGATGCTTTGTGTTCCAGGAGAAGGAGAACAAGGTTGAAGGGCAAGACAGTTCTGTCTTTTCTTTGTTTTGCCCATTTGCCTAAGCTCCCTGGAGTACCATTAGTGAGTCTGAGAAGAGGGGCTGCTCTAATTGAAATGTTAGTAGGGCTGTCATTGATTGCTCTGTATAACCACAGTGGTCACCAACTTTTCCCAAAGACATTTTTATTCTGTTTCTTACTTTTTTCCTTCAAGTGCCCTTTTGGCAAAACAGTGATGATTGATGATGATGGTGATGGTGGTGGTGGTGGTGGTGGTGGTGGGGGTGGGGGTGGTGGTGGTGGAAGAGGAGAAGGAGAAGAGGAAGAACAAAAAGGAGGAGGAGACTCCCATTTCTTGTATTCTCATCTCTTCTCGTTCCCTATTCTAGACACATCTCTGGTATTGGTAAAGCCATCACTTCTCAGAATTCAGAAATCCAGCTTTCTAAGTTACATATGTATCAAATAATCACCACACACACACACCTTGACAGCTCTCCCTTTCATCCTCTTCGAATCTCTATCCTCCCATCTATGTCCCCTGACATAGCCTATGACCTGCCAAAGGCAGGCGACCAATCCTGCACGTCTACAGGGGTCATGTCTCAATTTTGGGCCAGTTTTCTCTGTATTTAGGCTCAAATGTGCAAACCACACTATATTACTCTGCAAAACATCAATGAGGGAGCTTAATTAAGTAACACTGACAGATAAATCCATTTCTTGCAGAGTAATCAAATCAAAGCAGGTTGACATAACGCAGGGACTTAATACAGTTATTCCCTTGTAATTGGAAAAAGGCCCTTTACTCCTCATTAAAGCAATCTTCTGGGTATCGGCAAAATAAGAAGGCTCGGAGCTTTAATACTGCCCTATAAAAGTCTCAAGGCGCAGAACCCTTCAGCAAACAAGGTAGATTATCTAACTCCTTGATCAAGATGGAACACACAGTCCCTACCGTTTGCAACTACTCTTTATGGATGTTACAATTAAAAAGGGGTAAATCGGCCTCAACCCAATGTGCACTGGGAAGCTGAATAAACTGTTGACACTTTTATAAATCTACCTCCATGCGTATTTGAAATCCCTCAAAAACAAATCTGAAACACTTGACATATGGGAGACTGTGGTGCATAGGAGCAGGCCAGGTCTCTCTTCGCCTTACTCCGTGGCCTCAGCTGACTACACGAAATCTGGTTCTTATCCAAACATAACTTTATTCATCAGAATTAGGAAAATGGAGAAAATCAATACATGCAATATCTGTGGTTTATCCAAATACTTACCTGGTCAAATGTATGCTGCCCTGACTAGGCCAAAATCCAGGAAGAGTTTAACAGTATGGTATTTTGGTTCAAATCCCCAAATTATACAATTTTCAGACATTTATTTGAATTTTGAAGAGCCTGTTGTCTGTCTATTAGCCACTAACCAATCGCAAGATGGTTTTAGTAAAGTAACCTATGATATAAACACTATTTGGTGGTCCTTACACTATTGGTTGGCCAGGGAACTACCCTAATGATCATCCTTAAAAATTACAGCTACCCTGGCTTCAGCTGGTATTGATCAAGAAAAGTTCAAAGGTTGAAGACTAAGAAAAAAATATCTTTTAAAATCCTCCCAATGTTCTCTAAAGCTCCTGATTTGAAAGGATTTTAACTACAGTACAGTCTAAGTTATAGAATATGTTGCTTGTGAATAATTTGCCAGCGGGAATGTAGTGATATTATTTACTTCTTCAGTCCCTTTATGTGGATACCCTCAGGAAATATCAGTGCAGTTATCAAATTTAGGAAGTTTAATATTGATAATGTTATCCAACTCATAATTCACATTCCAAATTGGTACCACCCATCCCTGTGGGAAAGACTAAGTTAAAAGATTATACAATGTATTTAAATGCTATGTCTCTTTTATCTATTTTGATTGGAAATAGCTCCTTGGTGCTTCTCTAAATGACATGGAACTTCAGAATAAGTCAGTTTCAGGTGCTGTTCCCTCACGATTATATGCAGGTGGATATAGTACTAAAGAAGAGACTTGCATGTTTCCTAGGCAAAGTGTCCCAGGAAGAATCCCCGGAAGCATAGTGGCCAGCATCTGACTTTTCAGGTGTTCAACTGATAATACTTGTCATCTGGCCAAGGTACCTTGCAGACTCTACTTTGTAATTAGTATTCCTGTTCTCCATTCACTATCAATTGACGAAGAAACCTTTTAAGACCATTATAACCAATTTTAGTTGCACACTCATTGAAAACATGACAAGTGAAGATACAGTAGGTAAAACCTAAAAATCCCCCCAGTCCTTATCTCCACCCTTATTCTAAAATGGCTTTCAAGTGAAGCCTAACAGATCTCTGATCTGAGATCCAATAAAAATAATCAAAGAAATCTCAACTCTATGTGATTTAATTAGAAGCTTTCTTCAGTAGTTGATTTATATGGTATTGATAGACCCCAGTGAGTGATAGTCTTCTTGTGTCCTAGGTCAAGGAGAGGAGTACAGGGAAAAGAATACAGTAAACGTATCTGCTCTATAAACTGGGAGAGAATTTTGCCAACACAGAGATAAGATTGAGCAAACTACTTGGGAATCAAGCCAATAGATAAGAGCATATTCGAGCCTCCGCTCTGAGGCCAGGCTATCATAGTTTGGGCCTTTGCTTTAAGTCACACCTTTCTAGATCTACCTGCCACAAAGGTAACACATTCCACTGGATAGATGACAAGCACAATCAGGTTTGACACTGAAAGATCTAGTAGAACTGTCATAGGCTGGGAAAAGTAAGACAGAAATGTCTAAAGTTTTAGTGGTGAATGGATAAACTGACACTTAAAATGAACATTTTCTTAGAATTTGTATTTGCGAACCTAGCCTCTAATGGCTGAGCCAATAACCCTTTGATCTACAGCAGTAACCTGCCTATATGATATTCTACTGTAACAGTGGCACAAAAGTGGTGAGAGCAATAGATCATTATCCGATTGGATTTAAAGCCCACTCTTTGAAATCAATCCTAGACCTGATACTGCTTGGGTAGCCAAGAACCGGAGAGCAGATATTAACATTTGTTTGTTTGGTTGGTTTGTTTGGTTTTTTTTTTTTACCTTACTGGTTTTTCTTTTATATATTATGGTTTCTGATTTTGTTTTTATGGTGTGTGTGTGTGTGTGTGTGTGTGTGTGTGCGTGCGTCTGTCTGTCTGTCTGTGTCTACGTATTTGTTTCTCCTGCTTTTTCGGTAGCTTTTGTTTGGTTGTTTGGCTGGTTGGTTTGTTTTGCTTTATTCTGGCTTGGTTTTTTCATTTGCCTGCTTTTTTTCCAAAGAGAGAAAGGTGTTGAGTCAGATGGATGGGAAGGTGGGGAAGACCTGGGAGGAGTAGATGAGGGAGGGGAAACATTATAAACCATGAAAAGAAATTATTTTCTATTTAAAAAAAAAAACAGGAAAATATTTCCGTAACTTCAAAGAGTGGTGTACAAATGAATTAGATACTGAATATAGGGAGTGGCACAGCATGGCCACTGAGAAAAGTGACAGTAAGTTTGGCCGTTTGGTACAACATCACTGTCACTTATTTTGGGGGACAGGTGAAGTTGACTTCTTGTAAAGAATACAAAGTAGAAATAACCTCTTTAACATTTGGATAACACCCAGGCCATCCCATAATTCAAAGAATGCTGATGGAGTTCAGCCCAAGGTACAGAAAGCTGAGAGCAGGTTCCTTAGAATTCCCTGTCGTCCACATGTCAGGCAGACAGGCATTGACAGAAGTCTCCTCTGTGTGTGTGTGTGTGTGTGTGTGTGTGTGTGTGTGTGTGTGCATATGTGTGAGTGTGTGAATATGTGTGTGCATGTGTGTGAGTGTGAGTGTGTATATGTGTGTATGTGTGCATGTGTGTGAGTGTGTATGTGCATGTGTGTGAGTGTATGTGCATGTGTGTGTACATCTGTGTGCATATGTCTGAGTATATGTGTGCATGTGTGTGAGTGTGCATGTGTGTGAGTGTATGTGCATGTGTGTGTGTACATCTGTGTGCATATGTCTGAGTATATGTGTGCATGTGTGTGAGTGTGCATGTGGGTACATGTGTATGTGTGTGCGTGTATGTGTGTGAGAATATGTGTGCATGTGTGTGTGAGTGTGCACGTACATGTGTGTGAGTTATGTGTGTGCATGTGTATGTGTGTGTGCATGCGCACAAATAAAGTCAATGCACAGGACAAACACACTCAAATACTTGAATACTCTTGATATGAATGATCATATCTAAGACAAATCAGTGTTCTTGTTTTTCATCAGCTTGGTCAGAGAAATCTGACACAGGCACTTCACACTGTACCTCAATGATATAATCACACATTTGCCTTATGCTTTGGTTATGTCTGAAACAATTTTTATATTCATTTCAATTAAGGCGATGCATCTGGAATCATTTAAGGTATGAAATTGGGATCAAGAGCAGCTTCAGACTCAAATACAAGCAGACTACAATCATTTTCACACTGTCAAGACGGCCCCCATTACCATTCATGTCGGCAATGAACGCTCATCACCTCTGTCCTGCCCTGCGCACACAGCATCGTCTGTGAACCATGGGATGAGAGTGACATCAATTTGCAGCTGCCTGGGACTGTGATACAGAAATGACCCATGGTGTCCCTCAAATGCATAATTCTCCCATGCTTGTACTTGCAGGGCCTTAAAAACGCATGAACACATGTTTGCCCTGTTTCAGCTCGGGAGGTCCCACGGGTATACCTGTAACAAACCAGAAGCATCCACTGGGGTTCTTAGGTCCAGCCCTTTCACCCTCAAAGGATTGGGGAATAGATATTCCATCCCCATAAGTCTGCAGTGAGGCAGCATCCTGTCCTGGCCCATCTGCTCACCAGCAACACCCTGGTGAAAACGAGGTTAGGTGCCCCACTGCCTGTGTCACAAACCAGCCTGCAGTGGGGTAAAAAGTCAGAACTCTTCTCAGGAACAGTAGAAATGTCGCTGGTTTTAAAGGAGATGGATGCGGGGACCTAAGGAGTGACACTAACCAGGCATCTTGAGGGAGAATGAGAAGCAGAGAAGAGGCCAGGAAAGCCTGAGCTGTTGGTGGAGAACAATGGTTTATCTGATGAGATTAGCGAAAGGTTGATGAGAAAAGAAGTCTGCCCACCATAGCATCGACTGTGATGCAACTCGGAGACGCTGTGTTGGGGAGCCAGTGCCTGCCAAAGTCGCTCTGTAACACAGGATAGCTGTGAGTGATACAGTGGGAAAATAGCCACTAAGCCAGATTTTATTTGATTTGTACTGATGATTTTTATTAGAATACATGGATCATTGCTTCAACCTTTCCATGTAAAACCAAATCAAATTCAGAAACTCACACATCAGCCACCTAACCTTCTGCCGCTCCTTCTGCCTGACGAATGTACAGCAGCCGCATCTTGTCTGATCTGTCCTCGATAAATCCTTCAGCTACTCAAAACTGTTGGGCCAAATTCTGGGAGGCAAGTGGCACACAAAAGCAACTGAGAAATCTGCAGCTACAAATAAGAAAACGGAAGATAAGAAACACCCCGCGAGCTTTGTAAATATGGGAGGAGGGATCAAAACAATGCACAGCTAAGACATAACAAGAGAAGGTGGGTTCTCTGCACTGGATCAAATGCCCTGTCACTTGTCTCTAAAAGACCTCACTTCTACCAGCTCGTCAACCCTGCTCAATCAGAGGCACCAAGCAGGACTCTAGAAAGGACTGCTCTCAAATAAAAGGAAGCCCACCAGCATGCGACATGAGCGTAGACTTCAACAATCAGTTTCACAAATGAAAAATGTTGTGACACTTAAAGAGAAAATTGCAAACACTCAGTGTTCTGCAAGCAGAAAATTCTCTGGATTATTCATAAGAACGGCATCTTTAAAAGGAGTCAAGTCCTACAGCATGAACTGGGGCCTTTGGTCATGCCCTCCCTTCTCCTACAAGTTTCTGTGTATGCACGGAAGGCCGGGCTTTCTTCATTCTTCCTCACAAATACCATGGTTTCCTTGTAACCCTATATCCATCAATAACTGCTAGACTGTCCATTTCAAATACATTTCACCTTCAGGGGGTATTGCTATAATAATGCACCGTAATGGCACCTCCTGCGAGAATTGAGAACCAGCCTTCCCAACCAGACCGCCAACTTCATGAACCATGCAGCCACATGCTACATGGTAGCCTCTCAAGACTAAAATGTCTCTAAGAACCGGGTGCTCTCCAAACCTTTAATCCTCTGGTGTGGCCCTGAGTACTAAAGACTAGGCTTTAGCCACTGGGCCACTAGGAAGGCTATAGCCCAGTCGGATCATGTGACTAAGGCTTGACCAATAGAATAAGAGTATAAGTAATATTTAATCTTTTCCTGGCTTGTCCCTAGCCTTCTTCTGCCACCTCCTGTGAACTTCTCTCCCCACTTTGATCAGCCTAATACTAATATCTACTGAACCCCCCTAGATCTTGATGGGAGGCAGGGCAAAGGCGGAGATGAAGCTAGACCTCAAGAGTTACAGGCAGCAAAGCAGATTCCTGCTGTTCTCTGACAGAGAGGGAAACAGCCCTCTGTAGGGCTGAGCTGCTGAAGTTGTGGGTTGGTTGTTCTAGCCATTCATATGCCCTGACTAATGCATCCTCCAAACAGACTTCCCTAAATTCCGGCTCGATGATTCTATCACGTAAGCAAAGCAAACACTCGCAGTTAGAGCTGGCACGATGAAGCAGGGGAAACTGGTCTTTGAACTCTCCTCCTTTCCATTGAGACTTGTTTTCCCCTCTCAGCACTTCCTCCCTCTGAGCACCAAATGTTCTCAGGCTGCTCAGTCTGTCTCAAGAAAATAAACAGAATGCAGTGAGTATTGCCTTTCCACCATTACCTTTCGAACACCACCCACGAGAGTGTGCCGAGCTGCCTGCTTGGCGGACAACTGGGGACATTTTTAATATCTCGTACTGTATAGATAGATTCTCATCCAACAAAATGGACACGACTGCTTCTGCTCCCTGGATTGTCATGAAAAGTATAGGGAAATTGTCACCATTAAACCTGGGGCATAGTAGGAAGTAAAACTGTATAGACATAACTCCCAGTTTTATTATAATTGTTGTCTTTACTTCTTCGACCCAAAGGAAACAAAAGATTGATATTAAATGGGCCTTTAATCTCTGAAATATGTAATTTGAATTGAGATTTTAAAAAAAGGCAATATTTGATTAACAAAGATAAAAGTTTGTGGCAGTATATAAAATTTCATAGGATAAAACTACTTTAACTTTTATGGACTGGACACACTCGTGAGTGGACTCCAGGCCTTGAGCTGTGCCCTCAGCCCCTGTAATTGATTCTTGTAAGTTACTGCTATCTGGGATGCAATGATGGAAAAGTCAAGGGTCTAATAGAAAGGCTGGCACTTAAGAGACTGGACTGAACTGCCTCAGTATCTTTCACAAACACCGATAAAGGAGAGCACATTCCTCATGCCTCAGCCGACGCAGCTGGACACGCTGCAGCAAGCATGGCGTAGACATCACGAGATTCAAATAAGCCTAACATAGTAATGGGAGTGTATCAATAAACAGTGTTGCTTTTGCTTAAAAATGAAAACATTTTAAAACACAATAAAAAATAAAATCCTGAGCATCTTTAGGATCGGTGCACTAAGAAGGAAGCAGGAAAGGCTCCTCCATAGGGGGCCACACTGCACCCAGTTTGCCGTCCCCAAGACGTGTCCAATGACCAACACGTTCAAAACCAATGATGCAGCAAACTTACACCAGGGAAATTGGCAAACATTGCTCATATTTTTTTTCTTGAAGAGGAGATCATGCAAAATTAGCCACCATCTCAATGAAAGCGTTTACTGACAAGCCTTTTGCAAAGTCCTTTGCTTAGGTTGATTGCTCTCTACAGATTAAAGGGTAGGCATCGAATGACTGGTAAGAGGTAAGGATTCCTGTTGCCTGTGCTATCTACAGAGAAAACTGGATTGCTTACATTTTTTTTGTTTTTTTTTTTTAACTTTCCTCCTAACAAGAAATAGAAATCACTATGGTCACAGAAAGTTGTCACTTAAAATGTCTAAATTCAGTTAGTCTCCTTTTATTTTTTTTTTAATTTTTTCACTGTGCCTTTATTTTTATCCTTTTTATCTGTCTTTTCTCTCTATGTCATTTCTACCCTTACTACTAATCATCCAAGCCAACATTTTTATATATCTCCTTCAAGAATTACCTGTCTCTACATCTCAAGAAATAGATGTGTGCAGAGGCTGAGATATGCTCCCCAGGACCCTGAAGTCAATGGCTTCCTAAGTGCCTGATCTCTCCACAATGGCCCACTCTCTCCAGGACTGACCTACAAACCAACCACCTGATGAGTTGGTACGAGGAGATGTAGGGACATACACTGGATTCAGAGGAGGTTCTGATATCAGTTCAACAGTGACAGCTGGGAACAACTGATATGAGGCTTCATCACCTGCCTAGGAGTGGGGGGAAGCCAGGGCACTACAGTAGCTTTCAGGTGCAGCCTGAGCTCCCGGAGGACTTACAGCCGCTAAGCAGTCTCTAACAGGCAGGGAGTTCTCCTTATGCTGGGGGTATGGCATGACTCCTTTACTATGTGATCAAAACGGGACTATCTCATCAGACCCAGAACCCTGCAAAGCCAGAAAAATCAATATGCAAATGCACCAAAGCAATCCTTCTGCACAGAGGCAGTGGGGAGAAACACAGTGAGTAACTATGGAGCAGCGGGTGTAATTTGGTCACAATGGTAGACACATCAGGGCAGGGACCAAGGAAGATATAGTCTTGTATCTGTAGTGCTGTGTACTACTAAAATATTTGCTACATGTTCTGGAGACTCTGGACAGACAGCAGAGTATAAGCCCATGAGATGCATATATGCATTCTGGAAATGGTTTCTGTGAGAAGGGGTGGGTTATTTGGGTGAGGTTTTGAAGAAAAAGAGACAAGAAGCCACTGTTGTAATTGGTCCTAAATAAAGGCAGGTTATACTAGGATTATAGAGAAGACAGATTAACAGCTAATTTAATGAGAAAACTAAGAGGGAAAGGGTTATTATGGTTTGTTCCCAAGCTTTCATCTGACAGCATTAGTAAAGATCTGGAGGGGCAGGGGGAAGAAACCTAGGAAAAGCACACTTAGACATTTGTGTTCCATGTGTCCATTTGTCATTGAAGTATAAAATCCAGTAAAGTAACTGAATAAGTGGGTCTGGTCCTAAGAATAGGGACATAGGTTATTTCTAAGTCTAATTTAAAGTTGGGGCCAGAGAGATTAGGAACACTTGTTACTCTTACAGAAAACCAGGGTTTGGTTTCCCTCTCACAACCTCAACATGGTCTCTCACAACCATCTGTAACTCCAATTCCAGGAGATTCAATGCCCTCTTCTCAGCTCCGTGGGTACCCGGCATGCATTGGCACACATACATACAAGTAGGCCAAACACTTATTTGCATAGAACTGATAGATCTACAAGAAAATGAAAGTTCATCAACATAGGGAATGGACTCGCCTCCACAGGCTCAATGGCAGAGGACAGCTGGCTTCTATGTCTGGCAGCCTCTCTGGAGCTGCTATACCTACAGTGGTAAACGATCTTCCATCTCTTCAGCCATATCGTCTTTACCTTGGAGCCTTCTCCTCTCAGAATCATAGAATTTCTGGATCCTCTCCAATTACATCTCGTGACTAAGTATAGTCTATAAAATGTTCTCGTCTTCTGATTTGCTACTATCATAAAATGAATCCCTAAAGCTGGGGATTTTTTTTTTTAGCCCTGCATAACTGAAAGTAACCACTGGAGTGAGGTACGTGAGATTTACCTGGTAGGTTTAGTGCAGTTACACTGTCCCTTTGGGAGAAAGTAAAGCACACAAGCTACACAGACATAACACACCAGAGAAGGAGAGGATTATGTGCCGTATGGATCACAACCAAAGATGGACCCTGGAGTTGGGGATTTGATCTGGGCTTATAAGGGAATTCTCAAGTAGGCTGCAGGTCCCTGTCAACAATTGGTTGTTTGATGAGTCAATAAAAAACCAGTGGCCACTGGCTGGTCAGGATAAAAGAGGCGGGACTTTTAGGATTTCTGTGCAAGAAATGCAGGGGCGGAAAAGGGAGTCCACCATAAGAAGGCATAGGATGGACTACGACCTGTGAAGGAGCAGGAGGGTGAGAAGGCTAAAATGTAGGTACACAGGGGAAGCTGCCCCCTGGGAGGGCTCTCAGAAGGAAACTGGACAGCAAAGATAAAATATAGATGGAAAGTGTTAACTTAGCAATACTGGAGGGGAGTGTGTGCTAGTCGTGGGGAGGTTTGGAAGTGTCCAGCCATTCAGCAAGTTAAAGCTTATTAACTATAAAGGTTGCATGTTCTGTATCTTTCATTCATGAATCCAGAGCTCTTGGGTGGCTGCAAAGCAGTGGGTGCACCCACTGGTAGCAGAGAGCTGACTTTTTAAAAGATTTACTGCTATACCCTAGCATGCCAATTCAGAGGGCACAGTGTATCACCAAGGAGGTCTTTGTGCTTGGGCGTAAAAAACCCTGCCTGTTCACCCCTTCCATCAGTGTGCAAGGTCTTTCCACGTGTGTCAAGAGAAGAGTATCCTTAGCTGTGGAGCATCAGGGACAGTTCACAATCCACATAGGTCATTCAGATTCCCCTGGGCAAGGCTAAAGTACCTCTTGTTTGAACTTCACCATGTGTTGCCTTAGATATAACACCTTCCCACCAGTGCACTCTACATCCCTGCATTCCAAGCACAGATTTTTAGAAAGGCAACAGTCATATAACATTCTATGTCTTATCCTTTAATCTCTCCTTTGTTTGTAGAGGGAAATTATGTTCCTCTTCATGCTCCCTTCCATAAGCACTAGTGGTTTGACAAACATATACCATAGAATCACTGGCCTTGGGATAGAGGATCAAAAACAACTGTGTCTCCTCACTGATAGAACCATCTCTAATCAGAGGACAGAGGCATCAGTTTCTTGAGTAGCAGCTACAACTCAGAGGTTTTCAAATCCTTACCACAGTAACTTATCCCATTGATTAGCAATGCCACCCATTCATATTTACAGTTCTGCTTCGACTATAATCATCACTGTCACAGCAGCACCACGCACCCTACAGCAGTGTACTGCTCTGGGATATTTCAAAAGACTTTGGGGCAGTTTTTCATCTCTCTTTGGAAATTTCATGCATCAAAGAGATTTGGGGCTTGTTCTAGACCCCCGAGGCAAGGTACTGGGAAATCTGGGAAGAGAACCCATCATTCCTTCTTTCAACTTCTTTCCAAACTGGCTTATACCCCATTTTCAGAAGCCGGGAGAGAAAAGTGACATCTTCAGATGTTGGCATCCCAAATTCAGACGAAGGAGCACTCTATAGCAAATACTATTTCACTTTTGGCAATCCAATATTTGAGAATTCAGATTTCCTAATTATCAGGTTTTTTCCTTTGGGTTAAATATGCCCCCACAAGGAAACACTGTGGGGGTTTTTTTTGTTTTAGATTTTTTGGGATTTTTTTGTTTGTTTTTTGTTTTTTTCCCCCAGTTAATACTAACTCTGGAAAGCATTGTTTAATTCATTCATGTGTAAGCATATTTTCTTCCCCACAGAACCTGAAAATATTTTTAAACTGAAACACGTCTCATAAGAGACTATGGCATGCACCGGTGCACAAGCTAGACCTAAAATAATCCTCAAATATATTTATATATATTTGAGTATATACATATAACATATTCATATTAACATATTAACAAACCATCCCAGACATGGGGGGGAGGAGTTTTGTCAGTAAGTGTCAAGGCATACAAACTCTATCGATCTGCCCAAGTTTGAAAACTCTCAACTTTCTCTTCATTCATCAGTGGGGCCTACGTTTCCATGTAGTCAGAGTACCTCTTATAATGTTTCTTTCCCAGAAACCTCATCAGCGATCCCTGTGCATTTTAGCAGAGAAAATACCAGAAGTAGATTATGCCTACACAATCCCTTTATTTTAAATAAGAACACACGCTCACTGAATGTACATGCCGCTATAACATCTGTCTGACTGATGCCATCTCTTCTTTCTTATCAGACCTATAGTGGTTTTGACTTGTAGCAACTGGTCTGTTGTTTGTTTTCACATAGCATCCTCTGGCACTTGGTGGGAATCTCATTTTCAGTTCTGTAACCCGTTTCAAATTCACTTCAACTGATGCTCTCCACCCTGCAAGGACTGAGTTCAAAGTAGTTTCTCAGTCATACATACCTGGCTACACTAGGACCCTAAGAGAGTCCCTCTACTCCAAGGGAAGAGACAATTTATAATCCTCTCCAAATATCTTCCTGTTTAAATGTGAGGTACAAAACTAAGTAAACCGTCTCCTTCCTGGAATGATACCACACAGAGGGAGGAGACTAGAGATTTGGGAGTGGAGTGCCTATGTATTTGTTACATAGAGGCCAAACTGGGTCAGGATTTTCTTTGCTTTGCAGCAGAAAGCATCCTAAAATAAGTCAGAGTTCTCCCTTTCTGCCATCTAGAACTAGGCTTCTCAACTTAATGTTCAAAAATGTTCTTTAACAATAACTGTCTGGGTCAATCTAGACTTTGGGAGACATCCCAGCTTCTTGAGGCCACTGATTTGTATCGAGTTGAAGTCATTTTGGCACAGAGTCTCTCTGCTTCACAATGCTTTCACCTCTCTTGTTCACTACTGTCGTCCCGCAGATATCAAATAGGCCACACTTAGCTCAGGTGACAGCTAATGGCTGCAAAGCATACCTAGAAAGCACCATCTCTTTGATTGACCATCATTAGCTCTACATACAGGCTACCCAAGGTCCAAAGTTTACTCGTACATCTAGTAATAGGCATGTTTCTGGCAAGAGTGTCTCTAGCTTTTCTTAGTAGTCTCTTGAGTCTCTGCCATTTAAGCAAGCTGGTGCTTAGCCAGCCACTGTGTCTGCTTGAGTCACATATATTTTTCTCTCTCTGTAAGGCAGTAAGAACACAGGACATGTTGACCAGTCTGTCCAAGTTTTTGCTTGAATCAAACACCATCTTTAAGGAAAATAATCCTACAGTTTCTCAATATTTTGAACATCGTAAATGTTATGAACTTTCCCAAGGCCTCAAAGGCCATTCATATCCCCACTTCAATAAAATGAAAAGCAAAAGTTCCATCTCTTAATATGTGAAATGGGGGCGATTTTTCTATTTGTGCTCTCCCCCAAATAAACTGTGAATACTGAGCTCAAAATTTAGTGTAAGAGAAATAACAACACAGGTGAAAGGTTTAAGTTCCAATAGAAAAGACAGGAAAGAAGCTCCTAAGAGCTGCTTCCAGGAGGAGATGTGGGTTGCCTTGGAGTAGAAGTTCAAGGCAGGTAAAAAGGATTTCAAAGTTTAGGAAACTTGAAAAAGAATTGCAGGCCAGGGTAAGTAAAGGAGTCCAAAAGGCAAAGCCTGCAGGGAAAGGGCAGGCTGGACCTTCAGGTCACTTGAGCGCTAGCTCCCTGAATAATGTGTCTCTAACACTAAGAAAGGATACAAACATACGGGTCTTCTCCATTACCCAAGTTGAAAAGCATTTTGATTGGCCTTACTTACTGCCATACCTTCATGGACTTCTCTTCCCCTTCCCCCTTTCCCACTGAGGAAAGGCTTGCTCTCCTTGTGACCCCTGAGAAGCCACCAACAGTCACCTCTTACATTGGCCCCCTGCTGCTTTCAGTAGGAAGAAAACCAATAGGCCTCTACCTTTGCCACTCCCTTCTGTGCTGCAGCCACACCCTCCTCTTGCAAGACAGTCCACTGCCCCACTTTCTTCCCATCACCTGGAAACTCACAAAATGAAGAGGCAAAGGGGTAAGCCATCAACTCTCCACAGGGTCACAAGGTATTTACATAGATTCTTATTCTTCCAATACCCTGACATTAAGGTTTAATCAGGTGGGTGGTTTATACAACATGTCCAAGCTATATACTAATATGAAGTGATGAACGGTCACATCACAGCAATGCTAACTTGACTTTGAAACTTCTATGGGAAGTGATTTATGATTCTGCATATTCATGTTATATCTCCACAGGATAGGAAGTTAGAACACATGTGATTACTGGTGGAGCCTCAGCACCTTCAGTTTCTGATGTGCAAAGAGGTCAATTCATTTACTTGTCATTTCTAGCAGTAGTCTATACTGGTAAGGTTGACCGGTATTTATATACAAGGATCTTGAGAACTCCCAACTCCGTCCTCAAACATCTTACAAACATAGTATTCTCCATAGAAGGAATCTTTACCATCTATCAAGGTGTCCACTTCATTAGCACCTCCACAGGCAGGATCTCCCTCACCATAGGTCAGGGAGTACTTAAGTTCCTATACACCCTAAGATTGTGCTCTCCAGACCCTTCTGCTGCTCTGTTTACATTTATTTACTACTATTGGAAGTTATAAATATATAAATGTATATAAGCGTGTGGTGGGGGGGAGGGTCTTTGCTGGCTTCCAGGTGGAGCAAAAATCAACAAAAAATAGGTACTGAGACTGGGCTCCTAGGGCCCTTGAATCTCAATGAATATTAATTATGTGAATAATCAATTTTATTCTATAAAAAAAAGCCTGAGAATTTACATTTCAGAAAATATATGTGTGTGTGTGTGTAAATATATATACATGTATATGCATATTGAATACTACAGAGCAAAAAACACAGAATCTAACAAAATAATTATCATTAACAGAATTTTTATGCTGATGAAAATATATTATGGCAACATATGATATAATAAAGGAGAAACCATTTTTTCAGTAAAGACTTCACATATTTTTAATGAGGTCATTATATGTTTTATTTCACTAAAATATTGAATCGGGAGCATCTATAAAAACAAGAGGCATAATGAGATAAAAACTTAAGTCTGTTACATAAAAATATCCATGAGATGAAATTTTCCAACTTATGACCCTTTTAAAATAAAAACCAGATTGGAAAGACCATAACCCAGATACCTGATACACAGTTTACTACTCTTTTCCACAGGGGTTGTATACAAAGCTCTCTCTTGTTCCCTTCAAAAAAATTAAAGGCAGAACCACAAAGGAGGCAGAACCAGACAGAAGATGTATACAGTGCCCTTCAAAAGCCCCAGTTAAAGCCACAGATAATTGCAAAATGTGTTCAAATCAAATGGACAGTTTGTTTTATGTATGATTTTGCAAAGCCTTTACAAACATCTATGCCTGGCTTTGCACCCCATTTCAGGAGATTTGATGTAAAACTGTACTGGCATAAACAAACAAAGCTATTCTCAATACTTATACTCAAAACAAGAGGGAGGGAGGCAGAGAGACAGATTAACTTCTGCTTTTAGTTGTGGTTACCAAAACCCTCACTCCCTGGATTTTCATTGGTTAAAATCTAATATACAAAACAAACTGGGTTTTCCATTTAAATGCAACACACACATACCCTCTTTCTTCCTGTCCATACTAAACATTTTTCAAAAATTCACTCAGAGTAGACCAGCAAAGAAATGTGTATAGATATTTTAAAACATACCATGGCCCTTTGTGATATAGGATGTTTAAACTAACATGAGTGAAATGAGTCTTTAAAACTCCTTCTTAAAATTATTTAGAATCCAAATAGATTATGAATTGGGGAGAGAAAGGAGAAAAGATGAGAGAAAAATGCCAAACAGAGCAAACTCAGATGGGTAAAGAATTGACGAGTACTTGGCCAGACAAAAGCATGTTCTCCACCAGTTGAAACTGCAGCTCTGTAGTGAGCAGGCCACCTGGGACAGGGAGCATGAACCTGCTGGCCCTGGGGTCTGTAAGGATGTGCATTCTCTGAACACAGAACTGGATGTACAAAGCAAGGAGCTAGTTGCCACTGAATAAACCAAGGCTCCTCACCAGTTCGGTTCGGACAGTTTGGTTCCTTTGTTGTTGTTCTCTTTTTAATTTACTTTTTCTTTCTTTTTAATTCAGAAATGTAGCCTCAGTGCACACAAGGGAAAGTGAAAAACAGCAAAGACTCTCCTGACAAAACAGGCTTTCTAAACACACCTGTCCAGTGTGGAGCTTTCTCTGGGTCTGTATAGACATCAGAACCATTATTTCTTATCCATAGAGACAGAAGAAGCAAGGCTCTCTATAGATGTTAGAAGCATGTAGAAGCATAATTTTGTACAGGCATGGGAAGCATGATTTCTAATCCTCCAATTTGATCCCAGTTTCCTATCATGTAGAATGTCTATGGCAATATTTTTAAAACTTCTCTAGAAATATAAATGCCAGGGGGACACAGATACTGGTCCTGAGATATACCTAGAGCAGCCAGATATCTACAGATAGGAGAACAGTCAGCAGATTATGACTTTGAGAAACACTAGATAGTTCACCAAATTCCAACTGTCTCTCTGCTGTATAACTGATGTGGAGTACGTATGGACTGAGAAAGAGAGGAGAAGGGGAGGAAGAGGTATAGAGAGGGAGAGGGAGTGAAAAAGGGATAGAGAGGGAGATTGGGAGGGGAAGAGAGACAGAGAAGGGGAGAGGGAGGGAGATGGGGAGGGGAAGAGGGAGAGATAGATCCTAGATATTTCTCAAACTTCCAAAGGTACTAAATCAGATGCTTTTAGATGACGTACATAGACTCTGAGTTTTCACCAAGCCTCTTCCAGAGTCACCCTTTCAATGATCCAGACACAACGTCTGGAGGCAGGAAGTGAGTAGTAACCTTTCTCCTGGGTCTTTGGAAACACTTTGTCCAAAGCGTCAAGGACTGAAGTCACAGAAGAAAGGAAAGTGTTCAGAACCTCCAATGAGAAGTGATTTTCACAGCTGACATCAACCATCCCACCGGCCCAAGAAGGAAAACTGAACACACGGAGCAGGAAGCCCTCCAGAGAGTCGAGTGTCCATCATGGATCTCCCACTACAAGCAGAGCTCAGAGGAAAGGATCCCCCCCCCAAGACAGCATGTGTTCAAAGACCCAAACCTGAAGAACCTCTAGTGGGAACAGTGACTGTCCTTTGTACATGGTGGTCTGGATCTGAATACAAATGAACACATCATACCAGAGGGCAGAAACAAAACTGGAAATAGCTGGAATTGCTTTCCAATACCCATATGTCCCCCAAAAATCTATAGAATCCAGCAACCGTCAGACTGCTCTTCTAGAGCCTAAAAGCACAAACCCTCCAGCACAAAAAATATCTGAACAAAGGCACTCCCCTACATCCCTCTCTCCCCCAAAGACAGGATGAAAAGCTGCCATCTGATTCAATCAGACCACATTCAAGACAGGGAGTTCCAAACTGTATTTGAGCAAGTAGGCAGGCTCCTTCACTCCCATCGGAAGTACTGTGTACATTTCTTAATGATGCACGAACCAGACAGTGGTTTCAAACCTTCTGGTGAGTGAAATTTAATCCCCACATTTTTAGTCGGAAAGAATAAACAACTAGAGAAAATGTGTCTTAAAGAACAACATGCGCAAAGATACATCAAGAAATGTAAATATTGGCATTGACAACTGTAAGTGTCATCTGCTTACCAACTTTAATCACCATAGTATGTCTGAGGTTATTTTACCTTGTCCTGTGGCCCTTTAAAGAACAATGAGGTTTGTTTCATTTATTTGAGTACCTGTTTGTTAGCAAATACGACTCCACTAAAGCAATAAGCATCAGCCAGATTTATAATTGTACACCTTTAAACCCTTCCCATCCCTTACCTACATGGCATATGTCTGTCAAAGGGGTTGATCATGTGTATTGAAGACTCAATGTACTTGATGGAACAGCACATGCAATTTTTTATAAGCGTCAATATTAGCTTCAAATAAACCTCTGGGAAAACAATTAATATAACCTGTCTCAGACTAGAGTTTTTAAAATCATAAATTTAAGAATTATAATAATAGGAACATGGTTCATTTCATTAAAGGCAAGCAAGGTTTCTACCAATAATCTCTATAATTCCAGAGAAACACACACAGGGGATAAGGCACGTCACAACAGCAAGCACTCCACAGATTCTCCAGTTAAGAAGAATATCATTTGGACCATGCCAGTATTTCTCTGGCTGCCTTTTGTGTGGTACAGAAATGTTCGTGCAGAGAGGATGACTGAGAAGGTCATTTAGTTGTGAGCTATTTAATGGAAAGGTTAAGAAACGGCAGGGAGGAAAAAAAAAGTCGGCTTTCAAAAGATGATTTCCGTTAAACTTCAGTTGATTGGGGGTGGGAGATAAAATCCTAGGCCATTAGTCTGCAGTGTTGGTTAATAATTTCCCTTATTTGTAGAAAACAATGAAAGCTAATGAGTTACATCCAACAGCTCCAAGACATGAATTGCTGCGCGATTCACAGCTCCTTCCACCACATCTCTCTGTGCTGTCCCTCTCTTACTGAAGGTTTGAGATTAAGGTTATTATTTATGAGAGAAAGTTGGAGAGACATTAAGAGGTATCATAATCCACCCAGACCATCGGTGGGTGAGAGCAGTTCCATTCAAAATGAATGGAAGATAGACTGCAGGCCAAATATTTAAACAGGGGTGCAAAGGATACACACACAGCGCTCCGCACGCACCTGTCGCTGTGAAATTCAACACTCACAATCGAAAGGGCATTTGTGTTCACAAATCAAGTAATTATATCCCTAACTATCCATCTGCATATGCAATTACCCAGTCTGTTGCACAGAAAAGCAGATTTTTGCAGGTGTTTCCCGACCATCTTTCCTTCAAAATCCAGTTGCCCTTTATGTCCTGAAATCTGGGCACATACCAGTCCTCTAATTGAGACTTCGTGGTACCGTGGTGAAGATCAAGTGCTATGTTTTCACAGATCACATTCATAGACAGAAGACTCCGTAATCTAATCAGGCTCTTGCTCCATATTGCCACTTCACTGATGGCTTAATAGGCTCTGCTAACACCTTGGAGTTAAAGAATGTGAGATGGCCCTTGCAACTCTTGGATGACTCTCTTTCTTCCCTCCTGACATGGTCCAGTTTTGCCCACATCCCTTAAGGTCTCAGAGTCACAACTCTTGGATGCCACCCTAAGTCAGATGAGCAGAGTGACAGCAGCCTGAGGAGATGAGCCAGCGTGGTGGCAGACCATGTGCTCATCAAAACGAAGCTTTTCGGGAATTAGAATCACAGAAATTTCCACTGCCGAACAAACACCTGTTCTGACTGCCACAAATCATAGAGTGTGCTGTGGCATTAAACTCGAGAAATCAATAACATCTCCATCCTGAGGGCATCTAGGGACCAGCCTCCCTCGAGAATGAGAATCCTCTGTATGTGAATGTGATCTGAGCTAAATTAATCTCAGATCAAGCCATACAGAATCTGAGGGCTGACCAGCATATCAACTTGCCATCAGATCCAATAATCACCCAAGAAAAGGAAAAAGTGTGTGTAATGGCAGAGGTGTCTGATGTCTCAGATTGTACCTCAAAGACTTGTTCTAGAACTTCCATCTTGTTCAGTTCCATATCACTTGAAATCAATACTCATGTTCTCCTATGTATACTCATATCACCTTCCTGTGCAGATCTCTTTACATTTCTGGGCCTCCTTTAATGTACAAACAATAAAGGGCACAGGGAAGAGAACAGTTGTGGAGTTAATTTCTTTATTCTTCACAGAAAGAGACTTCTAAACTCTGCTTTTAAAATTACTTTTAAATAAATCTCATATACAACCTTTAAGCCTACAGAAGATCCAGCTTCCTTCTTTACTAGCTAGGCATTAATCAAACATGCCAGATCTACGGTGGCGAGATAGTCAATCCTAAGGCAAGGCTTTTTGGTTTATCTTCGTATCAAGGAGGAGACACTTCTGGCCCCAAAATACAATCCAATTACTCAGCATGGGAGTCTTGGCAGTTGAAGCTCACATAGCTTAGCTGCCCTATTCTCAACTCTCTCTCTCTCTCTCTCTCTCTCTCTCTCTCACACACACACTCTCTTATCCACCTCATTCATTCATTCATTTATTCAAGAACTTGCCCAAAGCCCAGAGTAAAGTACACTGTCAAGACTACAGGATGGTATTGAAAGGAGAAAAGACATGACGTTTTTAAATATATATAAATATCATCTCTTGGGAGATAGACAAAAGCCTTGGGTACTGGCCAGACCACACCTCTCCTGACAGAACTGCCAACATCGTCCATGATTCAGCTACCATTGGCTTAAAATATTTGGGGAGTTGCCCTGATTATCCATTAACATCTCACAAATAGTATTTTAGGAGGCAAATGATGTTAGCATGAATGCTATGATATTGGACTAAATGGAAGTCTTAGCAAACAGTATTTGAAAAACAAGGACTAGACTAACACCATCAATCTAAAAGACTTTTAAAAATATTTTGGAGCAGGTCACATGTAGTGGTGAATGCCTTTAATTTCAGAGACAGAGATAGGTGGATCTCAATGAGTTTGAGGCGAGTCTGTCTACATGGGGAGTGCTAGGGTAGCTAAGGCTCTGTAAAGAGACCCTGTCTCAAAAGAAACAGCGAAAAAGCAGTTTGCAGGTAAGTTAGCAAAAGCAAATCCCAATGTTTTGAGCACTATGTCTAGGAGCTGTGTGGCAAACAAGGGAGGGTTCTTTTGTCAGAGCCACTGGGAGTCACTACAAACTATGTCCGGGGTGTTTTACAATATTAAACACATACTAAGCTCAAAATCAAATTTCTGTTAACGCATCTTGAACACAAGGCTTTTAAGAGCCTTCTCTATATTACTCTTACAGAAAGTTCTACAGAAACGATTTGGAATAAATAAAACCATAAATTGCTGTCTGGTGAATTACTAGACAGCTGTAAAGATAAAGTTAGAGACATCTCAGTACTTAAAGTACCTCTTCCTTGATAATACTTAAATGCAGAAAAATATTTTTAAAATTCATTTGTAAATCATATGTTATTTAACCAACTTTCTTCAAACACACATCTCTCACGTTAACTCACAGACCATAACTCTCTCTGTGTGATTTGAATATGCTTGGCCCAGGGAGTGGCACTATTAGGAGGTATGGCCTTGTTGGAGGAAGTGTGTCTCGAGAGACTTTTCTCCTAGCTGTCTGGAAGTCAGTCTTCTCCAGTTTGCCTTTGGAACAAGATGTAGAACTCTCAGCAACTCCAGCACCATGTCTGCCTGGATGCTGCCATGCTCCAGCCTTGATAATGGACAGAACTTCTGAATCTGTAAGCCGGACCCAATTAAATGCTACCCTTCATAATAAATGCTACCCTTCATAAAAGTTGCCTCGGTCGTGGTACCTCTCCATAACAATGGAAACCCTAACTAAGACACTGTCTCTGCAAGAAGGTGACCATGAACTCTTGCCTTCAGGCACTGGGGTCTTTTAAAACTAGTCCTTAACCAATTCTCCAGGTTCATGTTACAAACATAAACAGAAAAAATACATTTCATTTACACTAAAATATTGCAAATTGACACAACAAAAGACACTTAGAACATTGAAGTATATCAGACTTGAGGTCAGATCTTATTTTGAGCATGTTATTGTCATCTTTGTATGTTCGGAATCACTGCCTTATCTTTACTTTCATTGCCAGGGTTATTAGTAATACAATTATTGTTATTATTAATCTCAGTGGTGCTGAGGATCAAACACAGGGTCTCTCCCTCATGCTAGACAAGTGAAAACCTCCTAACTAGACCCCCAAATCGAGAACTAGACCCCCAAATCAAAATATCACATTCTATAAAAATAAATAGCTGGAATTTTAGTCCTCTTGCCAAACACAGCCATTTATTTGAAAGATTTATAGGAATATCCATGTGGACAGGCTCACGAGGACAGGACAGGGACACAGAGCAAGAAAAAAAGAACAGGCAGCTCTTTGAGCTAGTTCTTCTCTACCAAAGTGACCACAGACCACATATGCTTGAGGGGGAGGGGGCTCGAATGTGAACCACAGGAGTGGATGGAGAGTGCATTGGTTGGGGAAAACTTACAGTGAGAATAAAGGGGACATCCTGAAAAATAGAGAGTCTTTTCAGATTAGTATTATGGTTTAAGTCGACTTCAAAATGGTTTCAGCCTTATTAAAATTACATTAAAACTAGCCTGGGTACATTTGCATTTAAAGTGTCACTTCATGCTACTTAGCTAGAGCTGAATTCAGTCCCCGCTGACTCACAGTACTAGGGCACCATGATCACGGACAATTCTTTAGGATAAAGAATAATAATACTTTGAACTAAAGGGTTTAAGGAACGTGAATGAGGGACCTGCATGCATTGGCATGGAAAGAGAGTCACCTGAGACATGAACGCATTGGCACTGGCTAGTCCAGGGAATTTAGATCACACATGGTGGGGGCCAAGGGGCTCACACGCAGTTGAGAACACTGTGCACCCTTGTAAGAACAAAAATCATGACAAAGGAAAAGACTAGGGCCTCAGTTACAGTTACTAACTTGATCCTTCCACTACTACACTAAGAGAAAAGATACCTTGTTGCAACATGTATAAAGGTTGGAAACAGATAATGAAGCCTTTCTTTAGAAAAAGAAAGAAATCTATACAAAGCAACCCAACTCAAACCATGAGTCTTGCCTTTCATTTTAAAAAGAAAAGCATTCTTAGATCTAGTTCTTAAACCATCAATAGCTCAATCACAGAGCTACTGGCTATAACCCACTCAAAGCTGTTGACTCAAAAGAACCAAGAGATGAGTGGTGTGTCCATTTCCTGAGACTTTAAAAACAGAACTCAGTCCCCATATAGGCACCCTACACTAACTTGAGGAAAAGGCAAAAAATTTGAGAAGAGGTTTGAAGATCTCCACAATTTCCTAACTCAGTGCATTGTCTGCTTGTTTCTACTTCCAGGGGGAAAATGACTTAATTGTTTTTAATCTTGTCCTAAACATACATAGATGAGAAAATGCTTTGGAAAGTTCAAAGTATTACACAAAACTATTACCATCATTTAATTACCAGAGATGTTACACAAGTACATTTTATGAGAGCAAGCCTGTTCTACAGCTTCTTAATTAAAAGGAAAATGTGAATGTAAAAGAATCCCCCACTGCACTGAAATATACTTTTAAATGAAAGAGATTTTTTTTTAAGAGCAAGTGAAGTCAGTCACTAAGAATTCCTTAAGTTCAGTAAATACGTTCAGTATCATCAATATGTTAAAACAACAACAACAGAAACAAAAAGCAGTTAAGAGGTATGCCCAACACACAAATAAGATCAACTGTACTGAATGCCATAGCAGGCAGCAATTTCTAAAAGAACAACATGCGTGCAAACCTAGAGGCTGGTACTTTGTATTGCTCTTATACATCACATATGTGTATATATGATATATATTCAATTTATAGAAAACCACACTGGAACATCACATGGCAGTCTATCAATGTGTACATTTTTATGTTGCTGTGCATTCAGATTTTTAAGGTAGGCTCAGTTTATACTTTCCAAGTGATTGGATAAGTGAAGGGTTGTTGGCTGACTGGGCAGCACATGCCTCAGTACCCTGTCTTTCCCAGGAAGAAAAGTGGGGAGAGGGTTTTCTGCTGTCCTCTATTCATTCAGGACCATCTTCCTGTCCTGTTTCTGCCTGCCTCTGAGTTTACAAGTACATACCGACTGCATTATTTTTCAGAGACATCACCCACAGATGTGATGAGGGAGAATGGAATAAGCAAACACGGTCACGCAGGCTTATAATGCTACGTGGAGGCGGCCTGTGAGCCTCAAAGTTTTCACACATCTACTCTGCTTAGAGCTGCCAAGTGGAGGACCTAAATTCAAGTGCTTTATAATTGTTACAAATTGTGCCAAAGTACACTGTGTAGCAATAAATTACGAAGCTTATCTAAATTATAAAAGTAATTAAACTTTCCTCAGATACTCATAATTCTGCCCTCCATAAATTTTCTGTTCATTGCATATTCAATAGCTCTGTGTTCCAGTTAGACGAAAACAACAAGGAAAGGAAAACGAAAAAAGAGAGATAAAGGGAGGAATGGTTTGGTTCCAAGAACAACCATGCGTATATAACGTAGGACACACCTAACCTCCAGAAAGGCATACACAATGGCTTTCAAGATCTGCAAACCACAGCAAATGTTAATGAAAATATTTATGTTAGAGACAATTCTGGTAGGAGCTTTTTGTCATTTGTTTTCCACCCGTTATGACAAACATTTGTTTTAGCACAAGTTCTCCTCCATCCCAACGTTTTCTCCACATTCACGAAACTGTAAGTCTTGGTAGCATAGCAAATCAGTGTACAATTTCTTACAATAATAGCAAAAATAATGAGGGCAACAGTAACCCAGTTCCAGGGCCTTGACATTTGCAACTGGGGTCTCCTCTTTGTAAGCTCGAGATAGTAAAAGACCCACCCACTGCAGAAACAAGGCAGTCTGGGATGGATTACAGCTGCTGCTTGGAATCAAGCACAACAGGAGCTGTGAAATTACAAAACTCAAAAGTTTAGAGCCTCAGGCAGGACTGGGAGGAATGTTAGCATTTTCAAGCTTAAACTTCAAAAAAGACCCCAAATGACTTCTTGATATTCCGAAAGGGGAGGGATCTCTTTTCAAAAGATTCAGCCACAGTCCCTGGGGACACAAATCAGCCAAGCAGGTGGGATAGTGGTGAAGGGAGGCCCTGTTCTAATGACATTTCTCCAATGATTAGCAAACACGATGAACAAATTAAGAAAAAGTGCATAGGTTAAGGCGCAAGTTTGGCAGCCGTTCCTCGGCGTCATCTGAGGTTCTGTTTGGGTACCTGGCTCCTCAGCCCAATTCATGCACTTTTATTTTCATATCTATTTCAATTTAACGAAAACATTTATTTTTATAAACAGAAAAGGAAATGAGTTTGAATAAGATATACTTATGTAATTACCATATCTAATAGCCAATTACATGTCCTTACATGAGCAGATAAATAATATATGCACATACATTTATCAATCTTGTCTGTGAGGGAAACAGAGAAGGAAAGTCAATGAAAACCAAGCTACTGTACACAGTGTGCAGTTTTCATTGTCTTATAATTGTATATGGGAAGTAATGTTTGTCTTCAGCAAAGCCACAAACTCTAAACACTTGGTTTAAACCTTTTAAAATCAAACTCAACTATGTAAGTAATGTATTAAATATATTATGTGCCCTAGCAGTTCTATGATACCACTAGTTACGTTCTTTCTCTTGTTTTATAAAACAAAAAAGCATAATATTCAAGTTCCTACAAAGCTATTAAAACACTAATTATTTTAACATCGGGATGAACACTTTGAAGACATCCATGGGAAATTTTTGTTAGAGTAGGATCAGATGTGGTAAGTGTCTAAAGTATCCATTAACTGAAGCTACATGAAAGTGGAAGCAGTGTATGTGTGTGGGGGGGGAACCTCTGACATGCACATGAATATGAAATTAATTCATTATGATCGGTGCTACTACAATGAGCACAAATTAATTCATCACAGTGGAAGGCACTACCCACTTGTTACAGCAACTGACAGAAAACAATAGGACGATTATCCTCCACCAGGTGACACATGTGGCCATGGGCTCGACTGGCTTGTCAGTCACACCAGGATTTCCTTCCCTGTAAATCTATATGAAGACGTTTTTGCAGGGAGGTGCTTACCCACCAAGTTAAGTCAAAGAAACATAAAAGGTGAGGATGCCCGTTACCACGAGTTCTTCTTGCTCTGTATACTGCCTACTGGGGGCTGGTCCAGAAAAGGCAGGTGGAGTACTTGCTAAGGTACAATGCTAAAGGATGTGTTCACACGTTGGGCCCTCCAGAAGTGAACTCCGGCCTTGTGTGGCTTTGAGAGAGCATTCCTCAGACTGAAAGTCTGGACTCCTGTTCATGACCACCTTCCTTAAGAACAAACTTGGTCTTCTGCCAGACAAGAGCAAACTTGACGACCCTGACAGGAGCTAATGTGATAGTCAAGGACTGCTATCTTCACCCTAAGAGACCCTTTCTAGATAGATGCCAACAACCTTTGAGGTCCTTATCCACAGGCTCTAGATGGATCCTGAGAGTCTGCATTCTACCACAAGGATAGTAAATTAATTCATACTCTCCTCTAGAAGAAAAATGGCTGTCAGCTTTCCTTCTCCCACACTATCCGAAGTACAAACCTAGTACCTACATCCTAGGGACCACTGTCCATTCTCACTGCCAACATCATCACCTTAACCACGTCCTCAGCCTTCAGTAACTGAACCGTCTAACTTGGACATTACACAGTGTAGCTGTATTTTCTCAGTTATTTCAAGTGAATGGCAGCAGTGTGAAGCTGCATTCAAGAGAGAGCTTTTCTCTACCCACCATGCCTTTCTCCTTGAAAATGAGCGACAGCAGGAAACAGCAGCCCTTTCCTCTTAGCAAATACTCCTTCCAGCTAGGGAACACTTAAAGACCTTTGGACAGCTGGGAAGTTTAGTCCTCAGTCACTTACATCGTTATTCTTATGGAAATAGTTTCCTTCTTCTCTTGAAATAGGAAACTATATTTGTTTGCTTCATGGGTCTTCAGAGAAGGGTTGTATGGTCATTTACAGTCCTGACCCAACAAATGCAGGTCATGAAAAGCTCCCGTGTAATGTCAAAAGAGTTATTTATTCAAAATCTGTCTTGGTGTTCAATAGGGCTGAACAGTAGGCATTCTTCCCTGTGCTAATCCACTCCCAATCCTTATTATTCAGCATTTGTGGGGGCTAACACTGTGTCAACACATCTGCACATCACAGATGTAATACTTGGGCACAAAGAAAGGAATCTGCCATGCATGGGCGCAGACAGTATCATATTCCTACCTGAGAACCAGGTACCAATGAATGTTTAGAGCCCTGGTGGAAGCAGTAGGCATTTGTGGAGTTAGAAACAGGACAAAGGAAAGGGTTTGGCACAGGGTGATGTATCTTGTTGATAAAAAAGGAGGGAAGACTTGTCCAGCCCAGACTATTGTACCTGTTCATGAAGGAGACTAAACACTAGAACAATCCAATTGAGTTGGGGATGGGGGTCAAGCATCCGTCCCTTTCCCCATGCTCCCAAGTGATAGTAATCTGCAACCAGGAACACAGTTCAATGAGACAGGAGCCAGATAAGCTGTCATCCACCATGAAGTCAAAGAAAGAGCTTTACCAGGAGGTGGATAGAAATCAGTTCTTAGTGGCAGCCTCCCTAGCTAGCCACATCCTACATGAACCTCTTATAAACATGTAAATTCCTAGACATACTAAATTGGAGCCCCAAGAACTGGTGCTCAAGAATGTTCTACATATGCTTAAAAAATCTCCAAGTACATTAAGATTGTCAACTAGGGTTGCAAATCTCTGGCCCAGACACAAATCAGAAGATCTCTGCGCCCCCTAAATTGGTTGGTTTCCAACACAATGCTTTAGGTTTAGATGGGTTCAGGAGAGTGTGCCTGCTGGGGAAATCAGAACAGCAGGGGGGATGAGTGGAGGAAGGGGAAAGTATTTAAGAAAAAAATAAAGAGAAAAGAAACCTAAGTGTCCTCTAAACACTTATGCGTCTCCTTCTAAAAGGGCTGGTAATGAGCAGTGGATGCAGCAAAGACCCAATGAAACTAAATTTTGTACCAGTTCATTTCAGCACATCCTGTTTATACGACTATTTAATGAGTCATTCAGCCAGGATGATTTTCTGTCTGAATATGTTAATTGCCATTTTTTTTCATAGCTCTCTATTAAATAGTACAGATAAATAGGCAATGCCGGTGTTTCTCAGTGCTCTGAGTCCCTCACCCTCAAGGGGGTGGGCAACACGAGGAAAGATGGGGGGACTTATTTTTTAAGTATCTAATTCTTTCACAGTGTATTGGCATTTGGGACCCCACTTCAATTCACAAGCATATGCTAACGTTAGCATTAAAGGGAAAAACGGAATGAGTGTTCTCCCCCATATGCCACTGGCATCATTATATCCGGAAGAATTAGCTCCAGCAACAGGGCAGCAATGTGAAGCCTCTTGCTGGCAAGTTTCCCCCACACAACCCCCCCTACACACACACCACCACCACCATGCTTTCAAGTGGTCAGTATGGATATTTGGGGAAAGGTAAGCCACAAAGAAAGAGGGGTGGGTTTGTTTCATTCACCCTGGTTTTCTTTCATGTGCAGCTCCTTGGGGTACCAGTCAGTGTGTAATGATAACTGTCAATAACCCAGACGCCCAGGTGATCCAGGAAATGAGTGAAATGTCTCCTTAGCATTTTCAGGTTATGTTTAAGGAGTGGTTAAGATAGTTCATTTTTTTATATTTTATCTATCCTGGAGGGAAGCCGAATTTATAAATGTTAAACCAGAAGAAGCATCAGTGCTAAAAGTGAGTTAATAACCCACAGTGAAAAACCATAGTCTATGCCCACCATCACCAAACTCAAACCACTTCGGGGTTTTGGTTTTTTTTTTAATTTTGCATTTACGCAGTTTCCAGGGCCTCCATCTTAATTTTAAGCTTTTGCAATAAACATATTACGTAGCTATATAAACATATTAGATAGCATTACACTGCTTTGGGAAAAAAACAACAACACAAACCTAAAAGCTGTATTTTACTTTTAACTGCTTCATTTACGAAAGTTAAACGGTCAAAGTAACTGAGTTCTCAATGGGATTTTGACATCTAACATCTTTCATAAATAAAGGCAACGCAATGAAAAGATGAAACTCGGTGGCAAAAGTTTATTGGTCTTTCTACCAGTTAAAGGGACTTCACAAAGCACATTCATTCTTTTGAGTGGCGGCTAGCAACATTGAGAAGAACAGGCTGGATTTTAAAAGAGACCGATCTGACCTAAAGGGAACAAATTCTACAGCAGAGGAAAAAACTGAGGAAACAGTTTGCAGATTAAAAACCCCTTGAAAGGAGGCGTCATCTTCAGAGGGAGGGAAAAAAACCCACAACTTTGCTGAGGGAAACAGCTGGAAACAGGAAGCTTTCTGCTCCCCCTCCTGCTTTGACTCTGCCACAGCCCACGTCGTGAAAGTCAAGGCTGATTTCAGTTCAGCCTCTTTTCAGCATGAGGGGGAGGGGCCGCGAATCCAAGCAAACTCATCCGGATGGTTCTGGCCCTACCACAGTCACACAAACAAGGGTCAATGACAGAATAGGTAACAGGGCCAAAGCAGCCCTTGACAGGTAGGTCTGCACAACAAGGGGGATGGCAGGCATACCTGGCCTCCCTCAGCAAGTCCCCAGTTCCCCATCGGAAGCTAGACCAACAGTATTATGTTAGTTGAGAAGGGTTTCCTCTACCTTTGTCATTTTCCCTCCTTATGGAGGAAAGGGCACAATCCCTTATGATATTGAATCTGAGTTCATGGAATCTTAGTCACTGCTACACCTTAGACATCTAAAGTTTTATTCTGATTTGCTGATCACCTCACATTTTTTCTCCCACAGCTTCCTGAAAAATATGCATATGAAGTTTACCCTGATATTCAAAGGGCGATGGAGTTGACAAAGAGAAATCTGGGTTAGAAGTGTGGAAGATGGTTGGTAACCAGACAAGGAAAGGGTAAGCTCAGCAGACAGATTGTACTTGCCCAACATTCAAAAGTCTCAAATCATTCTTGTGCTGCTATTTGGGGACATCTTTTCAACCATGAGTCACACAGCCAGACAATATAGGGGAAATAAACACAAAACTCTAACACTGAACACCCTAAGCCATGACATCATAAATACCACACATAGAATGTTTTATATTCTCAAAATGGTGATTGACACACAAGCTAAGGAAGGGAATTCACATGCCCATTATATGTAAGTGGAGAAATTAATAACTCCTTTCTTCTAAAGATATTCTCAATAGACAGGAAAATTTCTCAGCATAAGAGGTTTCAAGCAGGATATGTAAAATGAGTATTAACTCTATACAAACAGACAGCCTGAGAGTAGGTATCTTCAAACATTCAATCCTACAGTGGAACACTCTGATGCCATGGTAACAGTTTACTCTCTTAAAGATGTCAACTGTTAACACATAGTATGTGCCATCACCTTACCAATGGATATTAATTACCTTCATTCTTTCTTTATTCTTAATATCTTTTATTTGAACTAAGTTACTATGCAAGCACTATAGCTTTGATGATCCTCATGTCCTATGATTTTAACAGCCTCTGACCCTAAAGGAAATTGTTTATGTCATCCTTGGAACATCTATCTCCTTGGTCCAGTACAATACAATGGATAGTCCTGGAAACTCAACTTAAAAATAGATTTAAGAGAACTGAGGAGATAGATCAGTAGATAAAGTAAGTCCTGTGTCTGTGTAGAACTGAGTTCAGGTTCCCATGCCTACATAAAAAGCCTATACAGTAATCTCAGCCCTGGGGGTGAAACAGGAGAATCTTTTGGGCTGGCTGGGAAGTGGCTTAGGAGTTGCAGTTTCAGTGAGAGACCTTGCCTCAAAAACTAAGGTAGACAGACAGTGATTGAGGAAGACACCTGATGTCTACCTCTGCCCTATACACACGTGGCACAAGCACAATTTTTTTTAAAAAGTCACTTTTTGAGTCTGGATTTTCCTTATTTGGAGCATCAACTTCATTATGAATAGATCTTTTGCATATTTTCATTCTCAAAATATCATCCTCAAAACAGCCCATGAAAAAGGCAAAATAGGAACTGTTTTTTCTATAGCCTAAACTGAATACAATAGGCTATCTTCAACAAGGCCACAAATACTAGTTATAGTGTCCAGAGCTCTACAAGACTGGTTCCTCCATTGGGGGGGGGAGGAACCTAAACGTTTCTCACAACTTCCACTAATGCCTAGAAAATAATTACATCAGGTATCATAATCTTCAGGTCAAATTGAAGAATTATTCTTATTCTAGCATATGCCAAGGGAATATAGTTTCATTAAGCAATGACAGTAATTGCCCTTGTCATAGCATAGGAAGCAAGGAATTGAACAGCCAGTCACCTTTGCTTTGAAAGCTATTCTTATTGGCCACATGTACTCTTGGGCCTTTTTTCTTCTATGATCAATAAGGTTTATTGATCAGACACTTATTACAGCAAGGCCATGGTCAAGAAGATAAGTTTGAATCCATCCACACCAAGCTCTACGAGAAGGCCAGCATGCTTCAGAGAGGACAGAAACATCTCATCTGTTGAGCATCAATGAGATATGAACGTTTCCTGGTTTGTCTTCTGAAGCTTCACAATTGTGGAAAGATGCAAAATGAGCCTTGGGAGGAACCTGTAAGTTCTACCAAAATGTCCCCAAGAACCAAGACTGATGCCCTGGCCTCATCACCTTGATGTCCCTAAAAGGCAAAAATGGAAAGTAAGGTTGTTGTTGTTGATGATGGTGGTGGTGGTGGTGGTGGTGGTGGTGGTGGTGGTGGTGGTAATGGTGGTGTTTTATTCCTTTAAAGAGTTTTGGAAAAGAAGCAATATGTAGTTAGGAATGGCTATTGCCCTATGTGGAGACACAGAAATACTAATTTTTTTTTTTTGCTGTACCAGGTTTTCTTTATAAACCTTTCTGAAATCCAAGCAAAACCAGAAGCGTGTTTGTTATCAATGTTATAATACGCTGAGAACACAAATACCAGGTTTCTTCAGTGCTTTAGAGGGAATCAGGGTCTATGACTAAGTAATGTAATCTTTTCATGTACTTTTGATCCATCAAAGATTGGATTTAAAAACAATAGAAGAGGCAAATCATTGCAAAACCAAACTGTGGTATCAATACCAAAGTCAATGGAAGACACAAAAAGGCCACCAGCAGACCTTCCCTGGTGACCCACCTGCAGGCTCACTGCCCGCTCGACCTCTGCTCTGCACATACTGGGCCTAGTCTGTGTCCGATTTTCTAGTCTACTGCAAAGTAGGCTGCCATACTACTGACTTAAAAAACCAATGGAAGTATTAAAGTAAGCGAGACATCCTCTCCCATATTTGGCAGGAAAACCAAACCCAAATGTTCCAAACGTCCCTCAAGAACAAGCAATTATAAGGTGCACAAAGGCAATGGCTTTAAAACAACACGCTAATCCTAATATTAGTACCTTGGAAAAGGAAAACTGCCAAGATGCTGGAATAATGCCCAGTTCTCTGTCTTACCTACAGCAATAAAACTGTCCTATAAATGTGAACAAGACAGTTAGGATACATTTTGGAGTGAGGTTATTGGCACTTTTTCCCCACCTCTCCATTCCCTAGGAGAACAAGCCTGACCTATGGAGGCAAAACACAGCAGATGGTAACCCAGCCCGCTACCAAGAGCACTTAGTCAATCCAAATAATTCACATAAAAATGAGGCAAGATGTTCAATGATTTATGGCCTCGATTTCACTAGATAATTAAAGAATCTGACTCTTCCACAGAATTACCTTTTTATTGTCAGATGCTGGGTAGCTAAAGTGTGTCAAAACAAAATATTATTTTATGACTATTAACAATAAAATTATTACTAGGTACTTATTAATAACATAATTGGTATTATTATAGCAAAACGTGTGCCAGGCACTCTAGTTTGTAATTTATAGTAGATGATTTATTTGTTCCTTATTATAATTCTAGGAACCTCTTATACAACTGCATAGATCGGAAAACTGAGAATCAACTAAAAAAAAAAGGAAAGAAAAGAAAGAACGAAAGAAAAGCTAGAAAGAGAAAGGGCAACCCAGAAGATGAATCTGGAAAGGAAATCTAGGGCTGTTTCTAGATTCTGCAATTAAATGTGAGTAGATTTAATTTACCGCTTATAGCAAAAAAATTTTTAAAAATAGCATTAATTTACTCAAGAAAAATCTCAAGACCAAGATCATCAGGCCTTCAGTCCTGAGCCCTTTCCTCCCTGTTCCCTGTATACAAGCAGTGATAACCTCCTGTGTGATTGATAGTGTTATAGACACTAGAGAGTTTGTGCTACTTCAGATTGTAAAGATAAACATTCAAATCTCAGTCTTTCTTGATGGCCAAACCACTGGTGTACACAAAGACTAAGTCCTTGCAGGAAGAATCAAAGAGCAGCCATTTCTCACTGCCTTCATGATCCTCCCTTCATGGGATTCTAACGCTACACTTCCTCTCTCCACAGGGACAATTAGATGACATTCTAGTCATACAACTGTGACAAACTCAAAGACCTGACAGGGATGCTTACCCATTCTCAGGTAAGCTCACACTTGGAAATAAATAAATGAATGGAAATATGCAGGAGTCTTTTAAGTCTAAAATTGCATTTTCTTGGTGTAAGATAAGGCCAAATGTCAGGGCCCACATTAAAATGTCTCTGTGCAGGCCACATAGGTATCCCAAAACCACTTCCACGAGAAAGCTTACGCTCACCCATTTCCACAAAAGTATTGTGGTCATCATTTTCCTTACCTAATAGCAACATATGTCTTCTATGCAGTTTAGCTGTGTAAGTGTTAATAGGCAATGGACTATAAGAAAGGAGGCAAACTCCTGTACCCATGCATAGCAGTCGCCATGGAGAGAGCCACGAAGTTGACCACCTCTAACCTAGACGGAAATGCTACACGAACACAAAGACCTGGAGTGTATCTCTCAAGCTATGGGAGACACCTATAATTGTTGGGCTCATGTGTCAAGTGTTCTTTTCACTCCGATTCTCTATTACCCTAAAAAGGGTAACAGTGACCTCCAGTGAAACCAACATGGGGCATGAACAGGTTCCCTGGGAGGAAACACCAGTGACAACGAGTTTCCGGTAAGTCTCCTCTTCCAGTTCATACTTACTGCAGCAGATTACAAAAGCAATATCCTGCCTTCTAATGGATGAGCCAGTCAGTGACAGTGTGAAAAGCCGGCACAGGGACGGCCCCTCCAACAAACACAAGACACCCGAACCGCTTCCCACCCATCTATGTAAATGCCCACAGAACCCTCTTGTTACTCACTGTGAGCAACTACATAGCCATTGCTATCAAAATGAAGCTGGAAGCCCTTTAGAGAACGTCATTGCTCTCCACAGATCTGTAGCACATGTGCTGAGACCCACACTAGCTTATGTCTAGCTGGACTGCCACTGCGAAGCTTCTTGTCATGACAATGCTTCAGCTATACTTCCAAGAAAGACATTTGAAGGTCAATGTCTTTAATGAATGTCAAATGCAAGTATTTCTAAGGAAAACTAAGAATAGGGGCTTGGAAGGTATAGCCTGGTTGGCGGAAGGTAATGACCAGAAGCACAAGGACATCCTCACCTACATAGCAAGTTCAGAGCCACCCTGAGCTACATGAGACACTGCCTCAAAAATAGATAATAAATAAAATCTCAAAAACTTGAGAGGCCCTAAATTTCTCCTCTCTGCCTTTGATTATATCAAAAAGACATGCTGAGCAGTTATTATGAGTCAAACTCTATTCTTAAGATTGTCAGTGTATTGACTCATTGAATTCCCAGAAGGAAATGAAGTTGGCACTAGTATTAAGTCACTTTGTAGAGAAATCAAGTAACTGTGTTATTCCGGGCTGTACACAGAGGTACAAAACTCAGATATGAAGTCAGAAGAGTCCACACTGGAAAGTCTGCCCTTCTGAATTCACACTTGCTCTCTGATTAGAAGATTCTAGAAATCTGCACTGTAAACACTGTCCCTTTATTTACCCTTCCTTTCCTGGGATGTCTTCCTAACAAACTGCAAATATCCAAACCACAGGACATGCGAGGCACTGCCTGCTTTGAGTCTCCATTGCACAATCCCTCCTAGAAACTTGCTTACTTTCCGAAATCGTGTGCAAACTGTTAGCAATCCAAACAAAACTGAAATTGTATTTGGATGAACTGTTAAACAGATTATCTGCAGTAGGCATGGGAGCAAATCTCTCAAAAGTCACAGGGTGACTCTGTACTGTGATCCAAACTCACTGTCTTCATACAGGTAAGACACCTCCATTTCTCTTGAGTTGGATAAATTATTGTCTTTTGAGCAATCCAAATCAAAAATCAGATTCATTGGAAATAAAAATATCTGTGTGCTTAATTTTTATAAATGCTCAAGAAACACTAGTCAACTTACTATACCCAAGTAGTGAAGATTTCCTGATGCAAAGATAGTTACATGGCGACTTCTGATTGATACTGTTGTAAGACTGGGACATTTATACCTGTACCATTATCTGGGTTTTTTCTCTCGTGGTAAAATTATATTCACTTGTATACATACACTTACATACAAGCAAGACACATAAAATTAAACCAAGCTCACACAAAGACACTGCCCCTACCATAATAAATAGTGCTAAATCCTGGTACCTCGGGGAGTTTTCTGCCTTAATATGCTATATGTAGAAATCCACACTTAAAATATGTGATGTCTTCCCATGAGAATAGCATGCAGAAAAAGCTCTTGGAACTAGAAACCAAAGTGAGTTCTTTGTGAAAGTTGAATGGCAAAGGGTCAGATCTCCCTTTAAAAATAAATTTATTTTTATTTTATGAGTAGGGTTGTTTTGCTTGCATATATGTCTGTGAACTACATACATACCTGATGCCCACAGAAAGCCAGAAGAGGGTGTCAAATCCTCTGGAATTGGAGTTACAGATGGTTGTAAACCACCATGTGGAATTGATGTTGGGTCCTGTGGAAAGGCAGCTAGTGCTCTTAAGTGCTGAGCCATTTCTCTAGTGCTATGATCCCATCTAAATATATTGTTTAAAGGCATCTAAGACAATTAAAGGTGGACTTTCTGATGGTTAAAGGTTACCTTGAACATGTTCCCAAAATCACAGCCTATCTATATGGGGATCAAGTGGGTTACCTCGAAGTCAAAAAAATCATTCCTCAAAATCTTGAATCAGAAGTATCTTTAGATACTTAAATAGTCTTAAAAACTGTCTCCCTGAGGAATTCCATTAATCCAGACACTGAGGGGGGGGGCGGGGGGGTTGTCTGAGCCAAAAATAAAAGGAAGGGAAGGGGAGGGGAAATCAGAGGAACTTCACCCTTCAGGACTCCGGCCAGGGAAATTCCTTTGATAGTCAGTCCTGAAGCAAGTATGTGAAGGGCTGAAATAATAACTTTCTTCGGAAATCGTAACACATGAAAATGGCTGGCAAAGATTATCTAACGCAATACTCCTAAGAAATGGCCCCAAGAAATGAAAGCCACCCAAAGAGTTTTTCAGAAGCACCAGTCTCCTGCCCCCACTGGATTTTCCTCTTTTCATCTGTGTCTCCCTCAGATTTAGCCTAACTGGAGCCAAGTCTCCCCTGCTGTTGGCTGAAGCAGTATCCAATGAATAACACTGACAGTAATGTCTGACTCAAGGTCAAGGGTACACATTTGTCACTAGCAACTTCAGATAGAGAGCCCTTGGTCTACCCTACAGACTGAGTCGCAGTAGTAACCTAAAGAAGGTTCCAGTGTAGATAGTGTCAAATACAGAGCACAAAAACATTAATGTCTTCCAAAGACAACAGGGGATGGAGAGGAGAGTTTCAGGAAGCAGAAATGTCTGCAGCGGTCCTAATTAGTTCCTTACGCTGATATGTACAACTTGATAGGACAAAAAAATTTCCTTTCCAAGGTTTTAAGGATCAAACCCAGGACTTCATGCAATCTTGGCATACTTCCTATGTCTGACCTACAGTACCTTTCCAGAAAACTAACTCCCAGCCACACACTTCAATCCAGAAGTCAAAGTGAGCTTCCATTCAAGCATCTACTGATCTAATTTCTGAGGACTTAGAAGCTCACAGATCAAACATTTTAATAGACTAGGCTTTCAAAGATACAAGTTCCCTAAATATTTGCCTCTGCTCTCCCCTTCCAGAGGAACAGGAAGTGACAAATTCCCTCATTATACATGGTGATGACACCGTTAAAAGACATCTTTATGAACTTGGAGCTAGTGGATTAGAATCTCCCTCTTCAGCAGCAGCTCACAACCTCCCTAATGCTACGACCCTTTAAAACAGTCCACCTGTGTTGTGGTGACCCCCAGTCATAAAATTACCTCTGTTGCTACTTCATAACTGTAATCTTGCTACTGTGATGTATTGCAACACTAATATCTGACACTCGGGCAGCTATCTGACCTGTGGGGTCGCGGCCCACAGGTTGAGAACCATTGCTCTCAAAGGGACTTTCTTCTGAGGAAAGAAAGGTCCTTTTTCTACCCTTCACTGAAACAGGACTTTGACTAATGATGACGGGAGATTTTCATGTGTTCGTATACATCAGTCACGAGAAGGGGAGAGGATATTGACTGTGTGTTTATGACCCATGTTAAGAAATCAGAACAATAGCAGACCTTTACCGAAACAAAAATAAAATATGAGTCAACAAGATCTCTGGCAAACAGAGGCCTCAGGACGGCCGTTGTTCAGCCTTCTGGGAATCCCACTCCAGTAACCAGAATAAAAGCAGGACATGCTTCATTTCCTTCAGCCATTCCCCAGGCCTCTCTTGGAGATGTTTGTAAATTTCCTTCCTCTTCGCATCAGGCTGGCAAACTGTCGTCATTTCTTTGGGGTAATAATATCCTGTTGATGTCTGGGTTGGTCTGCTTTGACTGTTCCTTCCACAGAGCATGTATACTTTTAATATTGCTTTTTACTTCACTGTAGTAAATTATTTTTCAGTGTGTTTGAGCACAGTTCTGTAATGTGTGATTGGATGCAAGGGAGGGTAGGAAAGTTCAATAAAATGTTGGGTTTATTTTTAGATTTACAACCCAGATTTTGGTAATAAAGCAACTCTAATAGGAAAGAAATAAGAATTCTCTGCTCTTCCAAGGGCTGGAAATATTTACCTACACTATGTTAATAATGTAAATATATTCCTTCAATTCTTAATGTTGAAGTTTGGAAATTCCATGCACCAAAAGGAACTTCTTACCATCCAAACACTGACTTATGAAACTGATTTCACTGGATTTACAAAGAGTAGCAAGTACTTTTTGGAAGAGAGTTCTAAATTCATTCCATAAATAGTTCCGTATAATACAAAATAAATTCAGTCAAATGTATTAAATCATTAAGAACTTATATCTAAACAATGACACTGGTTTTTTTTCCCAAAATTTGAGAAAATGTCTGGACCTAAAAGTGTACTTCGTAAATTAAACAAATTGAATTGACTTTCAACAGAATCATGTTTTTCAATAAAATTAGGGAATATAAAAGAGAAAGCTATACAAAGAGATACTTAGAAAAACAATAGAAAAGTGAAACCATAATCAACTGGATCTCCAAGTCTAGCCAACATTCTGGTCCTGGAGACAGCACTGGATGATTCGCAGAAAACTAAAAATAACTAGCCATTATGACAAGTCACTTAGGTTCTTTAGCATGAAAAATGTTCCATGTCACTAAGAACTCAGATTTTAAAGGAACATAAACCACCTGCTATTTTTGATATTTACTAAGATTAGTGGTAATACAAATGGATACCAGTTCTCTTAATAGCAATCTGGCAAGAGCACTGAACCTAGGGAGTCCCCACTAAGGTACCACATCAGCATTCTCATGGGTGCTAGGGAGTCACTATGTACAAAGAAGTTAAAGTCAGTAATTAAAGTCAGAAACTGAAAAAATTACAGAAGACCCATCTGAAAAATTATTTGGCCAGCTTAGACAGTCATTACACACTGCTCATATCAATTGCTAAGAACAATATGCATATTTAATATAGAACTTTTTAAATATGCATATTTAATATAGAACTTTTACCAGGATCAAAATCTACAAATCATCAAAAGGTTTCAAAAAGAAAGTCAGACATGTATAAGGTTTAAAAAAAAAACAAAGAATCAGTTTCCATGTAGCTTCTGTACAGCTTCAACAGTATAGGAACTGATTCTATGATACGTTTTACCTTGTAGAGTTCTGAATTATTTAAAAAAAAATGAAACAATAACAACAAAATGAATTAAAGGCCAAGGGGAAACACAGTGTAGAAATTCTGACTAAGGTTTACCCCGTTAAGTTCAAAGATGAGAATGGCAGAGGAGACTGTAGTCGGCTGGCACGACAGCAGCTCACCAGCTCAGCCCTAGAGAGAGTCGGTGAGTGTACCAACCAGGTGACTCGGAGGAAAGCCACATGATCTTGAACATCAAGACAATCAACAAACATCAGAAAACTCTGGAAGCTAACTGCAACTTCTGCTTCTATATGAAGTTTCCTGAGAGAGGCGAGAGGGTGTCCCCCTTAGGTACCACACTTCCCCTGGTGCCTGGCATTATGCACACGCCAGCCTTCACCTAGTGTGAAGAGAGTAACACAGCATTAATAACTGACTATTGCAGACTTGTCCTGCACCCTTCTTCACTGAGATCCCACTCCCATTACTGCACAGTGCCTGAGTTCATTGTCTCCTAGAACCAAATCCCACTGTGACCAAGGCCTGACAAAGAATAGAAGACAAAGATCTCATCTTTAAAATAATGAGCTCGTTCCTGAACCTTCTCGACCCACCACCATATAAATATCTCATCTTGCAACACTTTGGACACCAATGTCTGTGTGAATGAGTCAGAGGATAGCTTTTCTAACTAATGTCTATTTTTGAAAGAGTTTTCAAATATCACACTGCTCTTCTTAATTTTTCCATAAATATCTAAATACTCTCAAAGGTATCATTCAGTCTATAAGTGTATCCTCAGTTCACTAACAAAAATTCCCATGACTTCCAACTATTAAGTTAGGAAAGTGCAATTACCTTTAATGGCTACAAGATATGATTTTACCTTCTCCTAGTAAAACATTAAATAAATAAACTAATGCCTGTAAAGTAACATTTCAGAACAAAAATAACAATGTCTTGAAATTTCAAACCAGGTTCACAAAACTTGACAATTCTCTTCTGCCTCTGCATGATAAATCTGGAAATTTTGGTTCTCTTTGAAAATGCACATGAGTGGAAGTTTGATGCTGGACAGCCAGTGTTCCTGGTGACCTCTGTTAATGCTAATTGAGTTAGCATAAACATATAAGTCCCTGTCCTGGCCTTCCCTCACTATCTAAAACCAAAGCAGAATCTGCAAAGATAAGTGAGATCTATGTTTTTTATTTGTTTTTCAAGTAAATTCCTTTACAGATAAGCTCTTGACATGTATTCCTCTTCCAAAAGATCAAAGATCACTCTTCAAACACCAGGTTCCTCTCCTATCTTCCGTATCTCCTCAGATTTCTTCAGTGTCTTTACTCTGTTGCTAGTGTTCTTTGAATAGTGCTAAACTTAATGAATACTGACATTCCTCCAAACTATCTTGATGGCATCCCAGGGTGATACGGTAGCAACAGGCCACCAAGCACCACAGTCTACATGCTGCTTCCTAAAGGACTCAGTGATCAAGAATGTATTTGAATGCATCATGCACATATGAAAAAGCACATGTGAATACTACCTATCCATACCACAATGAGACCACGTTGACGGCCCTGCTAAATGGCAACCAAAGTCACAGGAGAGACCTGAAAATCGAACAAGTCATTGGAGACCATGGTGACCACCATCCAAATAATGACTTCAGCATAAGGCTTGATCTCTAACTCAGAACTGTTTCTTAAAAGTCCACTCCAATTCAGGTAAATCCTCCCCGGGGAGCATTAGATTTTTTTTTTAAAAAAGGCTTTGTAGCAAGTTAAAGAAAATGGAAAGAGGAATAAAAGCATGATTTTATAAAATATATATGGCATAAAGACTATGCTAAGGTACAAAGCTATTTATTTGCCCCATTGGATTTTAGATATAATATTATTGATTGGCCTAATTTTAAATAGTTCTTATAGTAATGTAGGATAATATGCCATGTGTAGTTCATTATTATATTCCCACATATAGTAACTGAGTGTCAATTAAGGTTAAGTACCATGCTATCAATTCACAAGTGTGGACATTTTGATTCTGCCCCACTCAATAAGAGATTATACTTTTTTTAAGAATGAAAATAACTTCAGGAAGATTAAAGAAACAAAGAAACTTAATAAGCAATAAGTTTTTGATAACTGAGAATAGTTATTTCTTGTTGGACCCTATGTCACCAACACTTAAGGGGCAAAAAGGTTCTATGAGATGGTTCCCCAGACAAAGAAACTGGCCACATAAGACCAGAGACCTGAGTTCGATCCCCAGAACCTACTTAGGGATAGAAAGAGAGAACCAGTTCCTCAAGAGTTGTCCTCGGAACGCAAACATAAACAGCAGGGCCTGTGTCCCTCCCACAATATTAACAAGTTATTTTTAAAAGAATGGCAAAAACAAAACCAAGCAAGACCTAAAGTGTTTTTAAAGTACCTAGGAAAAGGAATCAAGTAAGTAGAAGGGATAACAAGTCTTGGGTGGGAAATGAGGAGGTTATAATGTAAAAGTCATAAAAAGGTATGGACTCACCAAAATGAGTGCATCAGAGTCAGTCAGGAAGTGGAAACTAAGCAATTTACTGTGTTCTAGGCACTGAACGAAGGGCGGCACCATGCATGGGACAGCGGCTCTAAAGACAGATCCTACAGTTCAACCGGGAAAATGGAGCACCTCTGCGGGGTGTGAGGATAAACTAGAGAGTCACAGCTAAGACAGCAGCCCAGAAGAGTGAGACCTTGACTGAGTTTTGAAAGTCTAGAAGCAGTTCAGAAGAAGGGTAAGAGTCCAAAGGGTCCAGCAGTAGAGAAGCTCAAGCCAGATCACCTTCTCACTGGCTGTGCTAGCACAGCGTTTGAGGAAGATGCTATGGAGATGAGCCGGCATCTAGCGTGTTAGATAGAGAATAGAGTAGTGAGCAAGCTCTGCTGGGCTTGTAGGAATATTTGCCTCAAAATAGGGAGAAGAATGAGGAGAGAATGTGAAGCTGTAAAAATCCATACTCAATTTATAGGATAGGAAGTATGTGAATATATTAAATATAGAAGAGCCCAAAGAAAAGGGGGTGGGTGGTTCAGAAGGCAGAGGAAAGCATCTGGAAGCAAATAAACCTATAGAGGTAAGAAAACGAGGACGAAACAGTCTGGCCAATCATGCACGTTAGTTTTAAAAAATGTTTCCACAGAGTGGTACCCATGGTGGTAGTGGTAGTCATGGTGGTAGTGATGGTGATTACGGTGGTGGTGGTGATGGTGACCCTTGCAGTAGATTGTTGGAAGGCCTCGTTATTGATCACAAACTTCTTCACCCATGCTTCAGTGAAGTAGTAAGGCGTCATGACACTGGACTAGATTGACTCCAGCCAATAGAACATCATCAAAAATGATATGTAATAGTTAATATTGAAGAGCAACTTGACAGGATATAGAATCACATAAAAGTTGAGCCCCTGGGCATTCATCCTAGGTATCATATTGATTGAGCTAACTGAGATGAAAAGACACACCTTACCTATGAGTAGCACCATTATATGGGCTGGGGACCCTGGACTATTGAAGAGAAAGGAATCAGTAAGCTGAGTATGGACCTTTATCTCTCTGCCTCTTGACTGCAGATGCAATGTGAACAGATGCCTAATACTCCTGATGCCCTGCCTACTACTGCCATTGGGGACTAACTTCAAACTCTGACCCAAAAGAAGCCTTGTGTCCCTTAAGTTGTTCCTATCAGGATATTTTATCACAGCAACAAGAAAAACAACCAATATACAAATCGTAGTTTAAATGGCATTTGCTGGTTTGATCTTGGTATAGCTGGATCCTGTATCAGTGAAGTAGCAAAATCCAACCTTGCTTCTGAAGGTGTAACCAAAAGCATGGCAAACCAGTGGCCAGCTAGACCAGTGAGCACCTCCCACCCACTGTATGAGACCGTTATTGCATGCATGTGAATGGCTGCCCAGGGAAGGGACCTTCCAGCTCTGTCCAGTTCAAACTGTAGAGCTACAATTTGACGTGTGAATAAATAAAGTAGCTTCCATTGTAAGTAAGATACTAAGTTTTAAAAGTGCTCCCTGTGGTGGAGCAGATGACTAGTAGAGCCTCACAAAATTCATGAGGATTTCAGATGCACAACAGAGAAAGGACAACTGACATCCAGGCAAATAATCCTAAGGGTTATGAGACATTTATGGTTATGAGAAATATGAGAGTGAACAGCGCAGATTAAGATCAGAGGACCTAGTAACATCTTGAATGCACATAAGGTTATGCTTTGCACGTGTGTATGTAGGCACATGTACAGATGTGTGTGTAGGGGGGGGTAGATGGGTGGGTGGGTGGGTGTGGGGGTGTGGGTGTTTGGAGAGCTGAGGTCAATATCAGGCATCTTCCACAATGTTCTCCACTGTTTTGATGGTGTGGAGGTCTAAAGACCTCTGTGGGATGCATGGTATCCTGCCCCATTACATTGGTTTGCAGGAACTGATCTAAAGTCATCAGGCTCCTGCAAGGAGCTCTTTGATCTGCTGATCCATCTCTTTGCCTTGTTTTCTTGAGATGGGGTCCCTTGCTGAGTTTGGAGCTCACCAATGATCTAGACTGGCTGGTCAGCAAACTCCAGGTTCCTCCAGCTCCCCATTTGGGCTGTGCCAAAGCTTCACATGGGTTCTGAAAATTGAGTTCAGATCCTCAGCAAACACTTTACCTTCTAAGGCATCTCCTTGGGCACAGGACGCCCCCACTTTTGACTAGATACATGAAATAAGGACACACTGGGCAAATCAGACAAATGCATCAATTCCAATCAAGAAAACAACCAGGAACTGCTCCTCCTGGGTAGAGCTTTCATAAGCTCTCTTGTTTGTCTCTGGATTTAGTTTGCCATGACCAAGGACTGGAAAATAACAAGTGCTGCAATAAATAATCATTATATAGATTTTCAGACACCCATTATTCTCCACACAGTGTTTGTCACATGGTAACTTTTTAACACTCAGTGGTTACACGAACCAATGAGTCACCATTGAGGACTGACTGAAATGGTTTGGCTTGCTCGAAGACTGAGGTCTTCAGAGGCACCAAGCTCAAGATGCAAAAGCTCAAATGACCTCAGAGTGAATGGAGTTTATCTTTCCCACATTCACTCTAAAATATGATCTGCCCTGTTACACAAAATGTTGGCCACAAAGCAATTGCCAGTTCACTAGGCAGAGCCAAATACCACAAACTTCGCTCTGTAAAACTTTGCTTCCTAACAGTTCAAAGGCAAACATTTCAAAGACTGTTGCAAGCAGTTGTCAAACTCTATCAAAAGCTCCTAAAGAGTCCATATTGTAGAGTATAAATGAGAAAGAAAAAAAGGGCTGAGTTATCAAAAATATAGGAAGAAGGAAAATAAATGAGGAAAAGCAGAGCAACGACAGTCACCATTGGCGTTTTCAGAATCTGAACCACAGGGAAAGTTTGCACTTGCAAAGGGCAAGAAAGCAAAAACGCAAGGTAGAAAAGCGATGAGTAAAAGTATGTCTAACTCCTTTTCATAATTTGGCAGAATGCTTTCTGATTGTTCATTCAGTGAATCCAGGCATGAATAATATATGGGCGTAACATAAAAGAGTGCCTCGCAACGATTGGCCTTTTCGCTGTAAATCTGCAGATACAAAATTTCAAACAGAAGAAGGCAGTGTGGCAGGGGCTCAGTGACTTGAAGATTTGCTTTGTGTGGCTTCACAGTTGCAAGTGCACTCTCCAGACATTATGAAAGCCAGGAGGTCCTCTTCCTTTCTTATTGCACATTGACATGTACTCCAGCAAGCCACACACAAGTAAACGTCAGATTCCACCTCACCACATCATCATTGGAATGTCATCATTGGAATGATACTTCTTGGAGTTCTTTAGTCATTTTCAGAACACAGTGGGCAATGGGGTGGTAGGACAACAGCAGTCATGAGAGTAGAAGACAAGAGGTCACCTGAATCTCCCTGGAGGAGAATGGCCATGTGTCCCATCCTGAGACACTGGTGGCCTCACCTCTTATTACCTCAGCTTTCAAACAAAAGGATGGGAAACCCACTCTGAGGTACTTGGACAAGTTTGAGAACCCTAATAAAAACAAATATTGATTCATAGCTTTTAAAAATTGCCCTTGCAAATTTCCAACATGGGGCACAGACGAACCACCATATAAAATGCTCTCTGTAACGTGTGCTTCATGTGTGTGCTGAATTGAGATACACCAAGGCTTTATATTTTTACCAAGTTATCTTGCTGAATGTATCCATATCTTCTTAATAGCCTCTACAATTAATTTGCAACAGTCTCTACTGATTCTACAAGAACTCGGAAAGACTCCGAAAAGTGTTATTGCTTAATTACAAAGGCAAGCTCTCAAAACTAGTTCATAAAAAATAAGGTACTAACTGCAGGTAAAGAATGCTTCTAAAATCAAAGAAATAATTTAATTTTTCCTCTACAATCTATTAGAGAATTCAAAGTTGCGATTAGTGTTACAGGATTTTGTTTATCTCTCCACCTTTTATGCATAGAGATATGTACACGCACACACACACACACACACACACACACAAGCACATGCACACACAGTACACTCAAACCACCTATCTGAGAACAATGTTATAAATCAATAATGCAAGCCTATTAAAGCTGCCTAAAGTGAGTTTTTTTTCCATCAAAGAATAGTCGTTTTCCCAGAGATTCTCCATCCAATGTAAGGAAAATGAAAAGCATTTCCTAGGAGCCTCTCCAGGGATCAATTGATCCTGTCAAACTCTGACCTTCGGAAGTCCACATCATTAACAGTTATCTCCTCATTCCCACAGTGATGAGGCACTGCAAAATAAACCTTCCCCCATGAGCACACTGACTCACTTAAATAAAAAGCAATATGTTTCCCTTCTGCAGCTATATAAATAGAGATATGTATATATAAAAACAAGCATCGTCCCACATCCACATATATATGGCATGTGCACATGGGAGGATCGATGATGTTTATAGATATCTATATGTATTTATATAGAGATATACATAGGCTCCCAAGCAAAATGTTCGTTGTTTTTAAATTCTCTGATTTTTGTTGGTAACAGTTATTTCTTGTTAACTGCATAGTAAATATGAGACTATCACATTATGTAAACCGTGCAGAGCTGATCGAGTTACATTTTTTTCCTGGGAAATGTTTTCTGTAGATTCTTATAAATGAAGATACGACTTCGGAATTGGAACATGTGTCTTTGGATATAAGCAATGCACACAGAACATGATCATATAGAAGCAGTGGGCAGGTTCGTGGGAAAGCAAGGCATGTACAGGGCACAGATCAGAGCATGTTTTTCTGATACTCCTTATTACTAGATAATGGTACCATTTCCACGGAGCAATTTGACTGTGCCATCCCCTGTTCCTTCAGCTTCGACAGAACATTTCTACTCTCATCTTGCTCTTCCTAATTCAGGGTCTAATTATCCAGTTTAAAAAATATCTAGGGCTTGGCCAGAGCGAGCAGGGCCCAGAGCAAGTGGGAGAAAGAGAATGGGGGAAAAATGAAAAAAAATATCTAGATCTTGGAATCTTTTCTCTTTCCCAAATTTCTTTGGCTTCCCCACGGGCAGGCACTTGTGGTGACCAATCAGTCGAGATTGCTCCTTACTAGGAGTCCTGGAAGCTACGTTATCTGGAAAGATTCAAACAGCTGGTTTCACCCTTTTCCCCCATGAAACAAAAATAAATAGAATTCTCATTTCCTAACAATAGATGACAACGTCATGCAAGAATTATGACAAATAAGAATCAAGGAAGAGAGAGGTTATTTTTAGAATGGAAATAACCTTCTTAAAACAGTTGTGGCAACAAGAAGGTGATGAGCTTAACTCACTACATTGAAAGCATGTTATCTAGATGTTACCGCCTAGCTCCTAGTAGAAAGGAACACTTTGATTTGCATTCTGTGCTCTGTAAGGACCTCAAATATAGATGCCATTCTTCACTTCTGTGTGCCATCAAAAGCAAACTGGGTACATGAAGCCAAATTTCATCTTGTAGACTCTTCTTCCTCCCATGCATCTTCCTCACTACCTTGTCCTTCCAACAAAAGCCCCACTCGACAGCAGCTTCTCCTCACTTCTTCACCAGCGCCCCGGCTACACGAAAACAAATGAGGGTCAGGTACCTATCACTCGGCCAGCCTCCCCTGCCGAAAGAGAGGAGACGCAAGCTATTTGGACAAAACTTTTATCCTCAACAAAGTGTGTCCTAGGCAGTGCTTATTGTCTATAATAAAGTTTATAATAATGAACATCTATACAGAGATTTGTCTTAAGATGTAGAGCATCACAGCATCCTTGTCTTCCTTTTGAAGTATTGTTTTGAAGAGAAATTTCTAGAGAGTAGCTCTGGGAAGGCTTCGGCCTTCCTGAACCGGTATGGTTGAACATAGAACATTCATCTGTAGTTTTGTGGGTTTCCCAGAAGCCCTGAGCAATGGAAGGTATACAGGTACAATTCCCTGGGCTGAGAAGATGAGCCCATAGTTGTGGTTTCATAGCCTAAGCAGAGAAGGAAATGCAGGAGGGGAGGCTGGTGGAAGGCTCTGCAGGAGGCTGATTCTGAAAGGCCATGGAAAACTCTGCTGACTGCGCAATTGCTGAGAACAACAGCCTTGGTCAATCCTTGCTACTTCCTCTTATCCAAGCTTTCTCCAGCGCCTCCTATTGACAAAGACTCACACCAAGGCTAACTGGACAAGAATACAAGAATAAATCTCCCCTCTCCTCCCCCTCCCCCTCCCCTCCCTCTCCCTCTCCTTCTTCTTCTTCTTCTCCTTCTCCTTCTCCTTCTCCTTCTTCTTCTTCTCCTCTCTCTCACTCTCTCTCTCTCTCTCACACACACACACACACACACACACGCACACACTTTCTCTCTCACATTCACACACTCCTCACAATATAGAAAACACAAAGGCCAGGTTTGGAGCTTGCTAAAATTGTTGTCAGAAGGGGAACAACCTACACACACACACACACACACACAAAAAATACTCAACTGTGTGCTCATGATTCAGAGGGAAACTAAAGATTCAGAAAGCCATTTCCATCCTAGAAAGAAAAAAATAAAAGTAGATTCTAGGAAATATGGTATTTGACAGATAGGCAAGGCAAATCTCTCTACAAAACAGGTGGGAAAAAAAAGAAGCTTTAGGAAAACCTGTAAAAGTAAATGGACTTAAGAGAAAATAGAATATACAATACTAAAAATTTTACTAGCCAAATTTAAATCTTTATCACACTGCAGAAACCCTCTCTTTTTCCAATACAAGGGGAAATGTCAGGATGATAAGAGAGAACAAATCCAAAAATATAATCCAACATGGGCAAAGTCATCCTGGGCCATTTACAAATAAAAAAATGAGAGAAATATTAATCTGTGAGAATCTTAAACATATCTCTGAAATTATAGTTAAGTAAAAAAATATGTATTTTTGAATGAATTTAAATGTATACTGCATCTACCAAAAATATGAAATAAATTATATTTCAAATATCCCTGCAAATGTCTTTAAATATCGTTTATTACCAGACGCAGTGAAAAAGGCTGTAAGGCACAGAGAATGCCTTTACTCCCCATATCACAAGAGAAGTGATGCTGCAAAAAATTTTAAAGGCAAAATTGGAAATTTAAATGAGTTGAAATTAGTTGTTTTATTGTTTTTTAAAAACAAACCTCTAAAAGTAACCATCCAAAGATGTACTATATATCAACAAGACACATAGCAAACAGCTAAATTGATAGACTAAAATAAATTCATAATCTGGAAGATGCAGAATAAAATAATTTAACTCAATTCTGGAAGAGTGACTTCTATAAAATAGAGAAAAAATTGTTTTGAAAAATTAATAGTCAACAAGAAAACTATAATAGTTAAATAAAAGCAACTTTAATGTGTACATGTTGATAGATCTTAATTTTTAATGAAAACATAAAAAGTGAATATTGCATGACACGAAATACATTTCCCTGGAGTTGCCTACATTTGCATACATATTTTAAGTTTTATGCATGTTCATGTGTTGGTGTATGCATAAAGGCTACTGTGCAGTATAATGAGCTTATGCAGCCGCTGACTCCTAACTGAGAAGTTTTGTTTGGTTTCATAATTTTATGTTTTAGTGTTTGTGAAATGTTAACAACAGACATGTATCTCCTTTGGGGGAAAAAAATCTTCTTTGAAATAACAGCGTGAAACCTAAAAGGTAAGCATCTTCTACGATAGTCACACCAGATCAATACTCAGACTTTAACTCACAGGCATTTAAAATGGCCAATGCCATCAATGACACAGAAGGTAAGTAAGGATCAGTCGTCTTCATTAACCTATTTACACATCTGCACTTGAACAACCCACTAAAATGTAAAAGAAATTAAAAACTGCATTTTAACTTTCATATTTGGCCATCTTTGGTGTTTGCATAGGAAGAGCTAAGCAGGTTACTTTTCTGCCTCTTCCCCCGACAAGTAAAGTGAGGCTCCACACCCCATTGTGTTTTGGTTTGGTTTGGTTTTTTGGTTTTTGTGAAACAGAACAGAGATCTTCCCTGACTGGTCATGTCCTGTTTGTCGAGAGTGCTCTCAAGATCCCCACATAGATGACTACTATATGTTACCTGTTATGCCTTATTGTACTTTGTCCAGAATGGTTACACATACATAACCTGTTTTAAACTTTAAACTATGTAGCAAGTAGAGTGGGGTGTGGGGGGGAGAACATCATACACCAGCATTTCTTTTGCAGTGCTGTCTCAGAGGTTCGATACATTGTCATTTGTAAGCATCCTCCAAAGGACCATTTCCCCAAATGATGCTCATGATGAATACTTCTTATTGATTAGGGTACAGCTAATAAACCTGCATTCAGACACAAAGGCAGCCCCCTTCTCCATGACAAAATAAAAATCAATGACGGCAGGATGATCACGGGAGGAGGCGGGCTCACCACCCCTTAGGCTAGCTCCAGCTTGGGAGTTCACAGACCCCGGGCCCCACTGAGATGGTCTTTTGGCAACTCCAGGCCAGAGAGTAATTTCCCATCTGCTGTGCTGCTCTGAGGATCCCATTCAAGGACTCCCAGTCTCCAAAAGTTTAAGAATAAAAAGTAGCCAACGAACTGAACAATGGTCAATTATCTAATTAGCATTTCAAAAGACAGTGATAAAAGGAATAATACTCGGAGGCCCACAACTCAAATGAACAGCTGTGTGTGACAAGATCAGTTAATTAAAGCTTCAGGACTTTTCATCCCGCCTCCCTTCTCTTCCCTCACTTCCTTCTTGTCCAGTTCTAGGTCTCCCACCACCCCCACCCTTCCTCTTTGGAAGCTCATCTATGGATCAGTTTGCCGAGTTGCTCTTTACCAGCCTCGGCCTTTCCCCTGTTCCACTTTCCTATCACGTGCTACATACAATTTAGAGGTGCTGGTTATACATCTCTCTGGTGTTTCTAATCTCTATATGCTCTGACCCATTTGAATGAAGTGAGCTTAAATCACAATGTTTTCAGACTCGCTTGAGTGACAACAGCTTTCTACTTCTAGGTCACTGCTGGTCATTTCTTAATGCCATTGAACCTCTATGAGAAACCACGTTAGCAGACTGCAGAAATACCACACTGAAGGCAAAGGCCAAAAACAGAGTTGTCGATCCCAAGACAAAAATGAATCTCAAGGTCTTGTTCATGGTAGAAGTCTGAGGTGTGTCCTTTTAATCTCCACATGAACCTGAAACCCATAACTAAGACTATTCCACAGATCTAAAACCAAGGTGTAGTGAAAGGCAAATAAGTCATGGAAAACTTTGTTTCTAACCCAGTTCTCTTCGGTGATAGAAGCCAATGTTTAGTGCTATATTCCTGTTAAATGCATGATTTGAAGGACTAAAGTAAAATCCATTAACAAGGACCCTGAGTTCCATAGCACTGGCAAAAGATTTACCCCAGTAGTAAATGTCAGGGCTGGAACGACTCCTTTGATTTTCTCTTTACCCTAAACTGGTGCTTCTGTCTACATCAAAGTTTACTCCAATGACATCTAGAGACGAAGAAATTAGGAAGAGGAGAATGAGCTAGCAGGAACTGGCATTCATGATAATTATCTGAAAGCCTACTTCCTTGAGTATGCAGCCAAAGCTACAGTGGAGGCCTGGGCTACAGGGCCCTGCTGTCGTAGGATGTCTTAGACACATCTGTTCTTTCACATCTGTAAAAATCTGACGGATGTTTACCCTGACAGTAAATATCACCACAGCTATCTTTGTTAAGTTACACATTTTTAGCTTTCTTCTTGGAGTTCTTTGGAGTTCCAGTGAAGTCAGCAAGGCATCTAAATACTGAGAGAGGAGAGGAACAGACTCCACCTGAAGAAACACAGAAAAATCACTTTCTTGCACATATCATTCCAGGAATCTGGCTGAACAGCTGAAAGTCACTCTGCCTTCCCATACTGGAAGTTTCTTTCGGCCTCTTGCCCTATTTTTTGGAAGGGCTAGTCTCAGTTAATTCATTGTCTCTGACAGCCCATGGATTCATCTCAGAAAATATTCTATTCCACAGAGGGCTTGGGATTTTCCACTCTTGAAGCAATCCTAGCAAAGGTGTTGCATTTGGCATGGCTCCGGCTGCTGACCAGAATCTCTGAGAGCTGAGGGCACATTAGGAGTACTGGGCCAGGCCTGGAGCTGGATCTGAAACTGGATCTAACTGTGAACCCAACATGGTTCTCCTATAGCTTTTCTTTTCACAGAACCCTGAGACCTGATAACTTCATTAGACAGTCTCCCCAAGACAAGTGTCCATTAAGTATACATTGAAAAATCTTCTCTCCGTGGGCTCTAATCAAGCCCTCTATACCAAGATCAGTCTACCAGGATGTAGAACCAAACTACTCCAGGGAGCCTTAACAATTATACTTCAGTCTGGAAGCCCAGGAGATATGAAGGCTGAAACTCTTTCAGAGGGGTTCTACAACAGTAAGTACGGAATGGAGGACCACTATACTTAACAAGAACCCACCAAACAGTAATGGCGGATCTGCTACAGTCTGAGGAGACAAAGTACACTCATCTAAGACAGGCCACTAGAAATCTGGCAGGGGAGTCAACAACTCCTGTTTTCTCTTCATGGAGAGGAGCACTTTACATGAGTACAAATACAACTATGCACAGAGTGGGAACCACCGAAGGGATAGACAGCGTATTCACCTCTCTGCCTCTTCCTAAGCCTCAAGACCCCAGGAATCCATGTGAATCCATCATTCCAGGGAGCTCGGCACAAACTCAAACAGGTGGTACTCCAACTACGGAGCTAATGAGATGTTTTACTCTTTAAATATTCTGGGTACCAGCAATTAAAGAGCTTATCGCTGCGCACGCGATAAGTGCTCAATAAATGCAGGCAATGTGAATAAGACATAGAAGGCATTGAAGGAGCTCCTTTTAGGAGACAGATGTGTATTGAACTTCAAAATCTAAGGATTTTCATTTTTAGATTGGCCTCTCCCAAGATTTCCAATTGCCTGGATAAAATTAAAACTGGTAACCAGAAAGCAAAGGCTATGAAAAGCAGACAAAATTTGTACTTACTACTATTTAAAAAGAAAAAAAAAAGTTAAGTATAGACACACCCTCAGTAAAAACCCACTGCAGTGAGCCTGAACTAATTCAGCACCCACAGACCGCAACCAATTTGAGAGGAGACCTAAGGCAGAAAAAAACTGAAGTACTTGCTAGCAGGTAATCTTCAAACTCTTTTGCTGAATCTTTACGACTTTATTTTACAAACTGAACCAAAGTAAATGACTGCATGACTGTAGTTGGCAGAAAGCAAAAGTTGGGAGAAAGGAGGGAAGAGATCCACTGTCCTTTCTCCTGTGTCTACAAGCTCCAAAGCAGAGAATTGTCTGGTCTGCAGATGCGTACCACCCACACAAACTCAACAACAGTATCCGTAGGGCTACTGAGGTATTAAGTATCTAATCTTGGGTGTATGGTTTGGTAAGGGTAAGAAAATTGATTTTGTCTAATGAGAATGGAGTTTAGAACTGCACCCTTGTAGAAACATCACCATAATCCAATACATTCTGATGCAGCACAGAGCCCAGAGGCGTCTGGCTAACAAGCTGTATACTCGTGGTGTCAGTAATATCTTCAAAGACTCAGCCAGTGAAACCTTATCCATAACCAACTGCTATACAAACTTCAGTGATTCTTAAAGCCTTCCTCAGATGCTCAAAGGGAAATTATCTAACAAGATGAAACCTTGACAATGTATGGGAACCACTGCCTTGGATCTTTGCAAGTCCACTGCTCAGAATTCACACAAACTCAGCAACAGTAAAAATTCCACAGGGACCTCACTCAGGCATCAGTCTGACTGAGGTAAAATGTCTTACTCTCTAAGTTTCTCCAGGAAAGTTGTGTCTAATTAGTGACCAACTTTGAATTCCCAAAAAACTCTGAGTCACCGGCATGTGGTCTGCTGCTACGTCAGCATCTTTTCATTCTTTATGTTTCCCTTTTCTGATTCTCTTGTCCCTGGAGCAATGAAACCTCATTCTTCAATACAGAGACCAAACATAAATAAATGCATAAATACATTAAAAATAAACACACAGGGACATGTTCAAATCTCTCTTTGGAAGCCTGTGGCTTTTAAAACGAAATACTTTATTTTTAGATATTTTTCATTTTCATGATATTAATAACCTTTTAGAGTTTCAACTCTCTCAGAATCTCAGGAATACACAGCTCTATCTTTCATTCTCCCCCCATGATATACCCACAAGAGAATGGAGATCATTGAATCCACGGTTTCTTTTCTTTCTATTTAGTTAGAAAAGAACATACAGGCAGAAGCAAAGTCTCCTTGCCCTTTGTCCCCATCAGACACAGCACACAATCTAATTACCGCTCAGATGTTAGCTTTAAAACATCGGGACAGTATACTAGTCCTTGTAGGTTTTGATCCACTTTCAAGGCAATCTTACCTAGATTTGTTTCCTGCTGAGTGAAATCTCCACGGGGACTCAGAGTAAAATTATCCCTGGCATCGGGAAGGCAAAACACTAACAGTCTTTCGAGAGCTACAGTCAGTAAAGGGAAGTAAATCACCAATGCTTGTGCAAGGCAGACTGTCACGAGCACACACCACTAGCAGGACATGCAACGTTTCAATTACCTAGAACATTCCAGAACCATCAACAGTGCTGGGTTATTCTGTTAACAGTTTCTTTATGGCACAGATGCTAGAACTCAGGCTGACAAAAAAAAAAAACCGCTCAGAGCACTGTCTGGTTGCCATGCACCCAGGTGAGAACAGTTTCCCAGATATCCCACGGATTTCAAGAGAACAAAGCTTTGAGTTTGACAGTTCCAAGAATAGCAACCAGCCAGGACAAAATGGGTCTATTAACAAGAAGCAAACTCTGTCCTGCAGATAGCAAATCTTTGTGCAGCCAGGTCAGTACCAATGCTGAGTGGACAGTGTGAGGACCTGTACAAAGGAGGTAAGTAAGGAAGACTGGGAAAGGAAACAGGTCGATGGGAAGGAGAGAGGCTGTACCGAACGAAAACTGTGCTGGGTATCTTGGCTCTGTGCACTTAAGGTTTCTCTGTACTCTTTTTAGAACGAGTGGGGGTTGGGGATCCAAAGCGGATGAAAGAGTTATTTATGAACAGACGGGACACCAGGATGGGGTGGTAAGAAAGCTATGGAGGAGTGTCTGGACTTGTGGATAAAGGAGGAAGCAGACATATGGGGAAATCTATATAGAAGAAACAGGGAGAGTGAAGAAGAGGCTAAACCAGGCAGATGGCTGGACTGCAAAGGAATAGCATTATGCGGGGGCTCTAAAGAAAGGGAGGTGGCCCCAGGAGGGGGGAGTAGCGAAGGGGGAAAAAGAGGGTCAAGAGGTGACTGCTTAGAAAGTTGTTTAGAAGTTGCAAAAAATAGATATGGTTAAAAATATTTTTAAGTATATTTAAAAGCCAGGAGGAAAATGAAGTAAATTAAAAAAAAAAGATACTTTTAAAAAAGTTACTTACATGGAAAACATTGTTTCAAATTATCAGCAAGGCTTTTTTTTTAACTGAAATGTTAGGAAATTATAACTAATAAAAACTTAGGCTGTTGAAAAGGGTCTTCTAGAAAAAGACATTGTGTGAAATTTTTGACTAGAATGTAAGTGTTCCCTGGTGAGCTTTTTGGAACTGCACTATCAGACTGAATGGGCACACTCTTGGTACCAGGGCTGCTTCTTTGGTCCAACTCACACCAGAGAGTAGGTTATTTGCATCCAGCCCTGACTGCAAGGCCTGGGTTTTGTTAATCTCTATATTCCTGGTACTGAACACTGGGTTTGGCGTAGACAAAGAAGCCCCACCATAACCAGAGAATGGAGGTAAGAAAGTAATTTAAAGTAACATTATGAGTTCCAACAAAGATCTTAAAATGAAATAAACCTTTCAAAATCAGTTTTGACATATATAAAAACAAACATGGAACTACAAATGCATACATGTAAATCATATGCAAATACATTAGGATAATTAGTCTACTAATGTAGCCAGTTCACTTGTATACAGCACTTCTATTTTACTGCTCTAACCTTCCTAAACTCACAAATCATGAAACTTAGAGATGAATGGCCTAAAATTGTATGTTATCAAATACTTAGACTTGCCCCAGTGTATGACTTCAAAAATTGGAATTCCTCTCAATAGTGAATTCCAACAAATAACAAAGTAATTAGGTACAAATCCAGGGAAGCAGGTCATTGGGGATCACAAAAGGTCTGAGCACTTCCGGTCCACTCTGTCTTTTTGAAATGGAATCACCTAACCTGCACTGTTTTGTCACTTCTGGCGATGTGACTGAAGATGGATTAAGTAGTTAACTGATATCACATCCCCAGCATCATTTGCTGTCAGCAATCATGGCACAGCATGACTCAACCTCTAATCCTAAAGTAACCCTGTCACCTGAAAAGCTACATCAGCATCTAGGAACTCCTGGCTCCTCAAACCAAGTCCTTGCTAATTGAAGGACATGAGAAGCTGATTTAAAAAAAAAAATTATTTGAAAAAAAAATAGGGTTACTAAAAAAAAATGCCAAAGGAAGATATAAAACTATAATATGATCATTTCTGCTAAATACTGTTGGGCATAAGTATATGAAGATTTATTCAACTATCCCAACCCTTTGATATATTGGCAGTTTAAGCTGGAAATATGTAAGCCTAGTCAGAACATGCCTCTGCTGCCTTGTAAGAGAGGAATTCCTGAATAGGGACGGTCTCACAGAAGGCTCTTCCAACTCTAAAACATATGGTGCTGTCTATATGCGGTGAGTGCTGGTCAAACTAGACAGTCACTATCCCACAAGCCTTGAAAACACCCTTCTGGGTCATGGCCATGTTGGATTTTTAACATGTCAAAAGAGCTCAAAATTCTAATGGGAGTGAAAGCAGAGTTCTGAAATGTTTAATTTACCTGTCTGAAAATGGGATGCAATACTTGTCTTCCTAAAAGGATATCAGAAAAAATAAAGTAAGAAAAAAATATGAGAAATCACAGATGCTCTGTGATGCTATGGATTTTGCCATTTGAGTTTCCTATGTGTCCCCGCCTGCCCTCCTTTCCAGGGAATGACACAATGAAACAAAAGAAATGTGGTTTCAAGCAAAGCAAAATGGTAACAAAGCTACATATCTAACTACTTTTACTATTTCATGTTCAAACACCCCTGATTAAAGCCCGGCCAATCAGCATCCCCAGTAGAAGTGGTACACAACCAGCATCCCAGGGAGTACTGTGCTGCGGGGCATGTGACCCCCCTCCCCCACCATTATTAAACACAGGCACAGGTAAAGCACTCTGGCTTCTATCAAAGGGCACATCAAAGAGTGACTGTACGTTCACATGCTTAGAACTGCTATAAAACCCAAAACTGAAAGATCAATGCAACAGTCTACAGGGACCCATAAAGTCCACAGGGAGGCAGGCAGGGCAGGGCCTCTACCTGGCTAATGTGAATCTGAGAAGGGGCGGTCTCTGGGCATACAGCTGGACCCCATTAAGGCTTTCCCAGCTACTCACAGGATGGCCCCCCAGCCTCAACACCTAGGAGCCACAAGCCTGAGCTGCAAATTTTGGGACAATTTGCAAGCATCTCCGAAGTTTCCAGACCTTCTCCTACTCTTATTGTTCACAAGGAAACATTTGGCAAACATGTTACTACAAATTTCCACATAACCAAGTCTAGACTCCTTCCAAAGAGTCCAGCAGGCTTTTTTTTTTAACGCTCATTAATAAAGAGTAATGCTTTTCTGATAAGCCCGGTGAGGTAGAAGACATCTCTTTTCATCCTTAGCTTTCTGTGTTCTCCTTCCAGGTCCCTCCACTTCCCCATGTCTCCTTTCATTTCTCTTCTCTTTGTTCTTTCTTTAAGAAAATATGTGTGGTGCACTTTCTCCGTGGCAGGATGCTTACGACTGGGCTTTGCCGGAATTTACACGCTAAGTGCAAGAGAAAGCAGTCCAAACTCACATTAAACAGGCGCAAAATGAGGTCAAGTAGACCTCGTGTATCCTAAGAATATAGCGAGCAAAGGCATCCCGGGTGTTTTGCTGGGGCTGTGGAGTGGGAGACAGCTAACAGCAGGAGGTGCTGTATCTCTGGGAGAGATGGTGGATATGGGCAAGTTGCTTCATGTCCCTTCCATTCTCTGTTCAGCCACCCCCCACTGCACCTCTCCACTCTAAGAAAAGGTTTTAAGTTTATGACTATGAAGTGTCCACCAGACATCCAGAATGTTTGACAGAACAAGGATCAAGTTGAGGAAAGGCTAGAACCTAAGAGTTTTGACCTGTGCTCTTTGCTCAAGCATATCAGAGCTGTTGTCAAATGACATTCAAATTTCCATGTACAAACTCCCTTTTCAAGACTTCGAAATCTATCCAGTGTGCCATTTTTTTAAACATCACCATGTTATTTACATTCCACTTGGATCTGTAAGCAAGTAAACAAAATGATAATCTAGTAAATGAAAAAGAATGAGTAAATGAGCATGAAGAACCTTATCCTCACAACCTAGGTGAATAAACGGAGCTTCATTCTGCACTTTTTGGTTAAAACTCTCACCGAGGCTGTACGCCACGAGGGGCAGGCACCAATCAGCTAAGAACAGCCTCCACACTACAACCATCACAGAGGTTATGACTTAGTAAACCCTTCCAGAGACATCAGTACCTAAAGATACAAGGTTCTTCCTTAAAAGGTCAAAGTAGGAAATTAGCAGCAGCCTACAGCAAAGTCAAATTCCACACCAACATGAGAATTATTGATACCGTTCTTACTTTAGTTAGGTAAACTCACCAAAAAAAAAAAGAAAGATATAAAAACAGGATTTTCAGAACTGGCTTATTAGAAATTAATAAAGCACATTACTTTTTTCTATTTATTATTTTCACAAAGCAATATTTCAGGAGCTAGAGCGCTTACTCAGCCAGTGAAACACTAGCTACATAAACTGAATTTGAGCCCTGGAGCCCACATAAGAAAGCCAGGCTGGTGTGTGGCTAGCCATGCTAGCCATCTTGGTAAGCTCTCCACCTGTGAAAGACTGTCTCAACACACAATGTAGCCCAGTGTGATAGCACACACTTTTAATCCCACCACTTGGGAAGCAGACACAGGTGGATCTCTATAAAGTCCAGACCAGCCTGTTCTACATTCAAAAATGAATACATGTGGCCAGCTCTTAAAGAATGCTGACCGAGGTTGAACTCTGACCTCCAAGAGCATAAGTACAAACACGGGTACACACCCTCACAAGCATACACCCACACGAACAAAGACACGCACACAAAGATAACATTACCAAGCCTTAAAGAGGAGTCTTTTATTCTTTTTGTTGTCTGAGAACCATACCAGATTACGTGAGAAAATAGGCAATAAAAAATATTTTCCCTCTCAGAGGCAAATCTTAGAATAAAATCATCTCCTTTTTGCCAAAGGCACACAGAAATTGAATCAGAAATAAAATGCAGAATAGAAAAGATAAAAACACAAAGTTATGCTATGGTCTGATTAGTAGGCAGAGAGTTAAATTAGTTATCAGTTCCAGGCATTCTTGGGGTTCCAATATTAAAACTTAAAAGTGAAATGGCTATAAAGCCATGTGCACCTGGCCTTGATGGCAGACTCCTTGCAATTGCAAGAAACTAATATTTTACATCTGGAAGCAGTCCAGTGACAAATGAGAACAAACCAGTAAATCCATAAAAGGGTCTCAGTAAAGCTCTTATTTAAGAAAAAAATGTGTTTCCTTCCACTCTCTCCAATCTAAAATATATAATTTACATAAAACTGGGCTCCATACGTCAGCAGATTAATTTGAGAACAATGTGAAATTAAAGTTGCATTATTTCTCACCATTCCACTCTCAAGCAATCCCTAGACTTGAAAGCAAACAAATAGAAATAATATCTATAGTAAAATTTTGTGAGTTTTTTTTCTTTCCTGATCTCCCAGGGCCTCAGACAGCATCTAAACTATGTGAGTCACTATGTTCCTGTGAAGTACAGAAAAGATATTTTACTCTTTAAAGACCAGGAAATTCCTAACACTCGAATATGTGTTCATATTTAACAGCAGTACAGGAGCAGGGCCATGAGCTGTTAAACTTTCAGCCTGGGGCTGTTAAACCACAGCTCCATAGGAACAAATATACAAAAGGCCAGAATTACAGTAAATATAATTACACAACCTAGTGTCTCCCTAAACACATTAGGCTTTCAAAAGCCAGTGACTCTGTAAAAACATAATTATAATCAACACAAACAATTATTCAGAAATAAGTATAAGAAAGTATCATTTTTACAGTTACTGGAATGCTTTGTCAAGCAATAAGGCATTATGACAATATTGTCCTGTTATCAGAACCAACATGAGACAGATTTCCCAAGACCAAAGATTTGTGCAATAAAGTAATCAAATAAGCTTGTTAATGCTTCTGGAAAATCTGCACTATGAATTTTCTTGCTAGTCTGCACTGTGAATTTTGTTGCTAATACAGAATAAATTTGTACCAAAACCCCCCCACAGACTCTGTGTCTCCCATTGCACCTTATAAGTACTTCCTCTTTCCAATTGAAAGACTTAAAGAAAATGCAAGTCGCTATGATACCAATATCTGCAAAAACAGTGCCATGCATTTGAGCATTCTGGCCTGATAACTTTTCCTTTCTCAGCAGCTTCCTCTCCCTCTTTGCTTAGTCTTTTGAATCATACACCTTCCAGGGGAGAGTCTTATTCCCCGTGGTCATATGTGTGTTGAGGATTTTATGCTTGTTTAATTCTCCTAAAGAGTTCTGTAGAAATCATAATTCCAAAGCTGGGGAATGGCTAGTGAGGATTTTATCAGAAACAGGACAGGTGACTGGGATCTGGGGCCTTCCTATAGGAGCAATCTCACTAGTCCCGAGTTACCAAGTCTTAAGCAGTAAGTAAGCAATAAATTCTTAATGCACAAGAACCAACAGTATGTGATCTACTCCAGTAAGAAGGTTGTCCTGGTAGCTGGCGCCATTTTTAAGTCTGGAATGTAGGGCAAACATGCATCTTTAGTTCAAATCAGTGGAGAAAAGGGCAAAGGTGTCAGGAGTAGTTTTGTTACCAGGAGCATATTTGATTTGCATCACTGGTAAATGAGTAAGCTATCATTTGCCTCCTCTTTGCCTCACGGATGTCTACAATAAAATCAATGTGAATTGCATACTTGAGGGTTTTTCCAGCCTAGCCAACAGGAACACACAAGACAGTTCTCTAAAGCGTAATCTGCCAGTTCCTCGGAACAGAAAGATCAAATTGATTATGGTTCCTGGACTTTCTCAGGAGGTGGGAACCTTCTGTCCACTAGCCATGTGAAGCCTTCTCTCCATCAGACTAATATTTAGTATTTGAATGTATTTAAAACATATTCTAACAAAGAAATCTAAATGTAACAGTATAGCTAGAACTTGAGTCAGCAGGCTACCACACAGGGAAGCTTGAGAAGACTTTCTCAGTCTCTAGAAGGGAAACGAAGACCAGGGGAGACAACAGTCCAGGTCCACACAGGGCTGAGAGTTTCCAAATGATGAAGAATGTTTAGTACTGGCAAACCTTTTGATATGCCAATGCCTGGCCCCAGATACCAAACCCAAGGGAAAGAAACAGAATGGGAGCAGGCTGGTATAGACACGCCCTACAGATATGCCTACAAGTGATCCTCCAGCAAAGACAGCTACAGAGGTGGATCCCCATCCTTTCACCTTTCTCTACATGGCAGTATCTCTATGGAGACTGAGTTGGACTTCTTAGATTGAAATGGAAGAATGAACTCGTTCGTATTTCTAAGAGAAAATCTTCAGGTTCTGAGCAGAAGGCATAAAACAGAATCATAAGGAGTTCAGAACATCAGACTGAGTTCCAGAACATTGTAGGCTAAGGGATGGGGGCTACAACTTCAGTGCCCAAGGAGGGACAGGTCCTAAGACAGAAGTCTTACACAAAGCCAGAGATCAGTAAAGGCTACTGACTGACTACATGTCACAAATTCAGTGAAGTAGTCAAAAACAAACAAACAACTCCACATGCTAATGAAGACTGGGGTAGGGGAAGCTGGGGCATTGCTAGTAACCAAATCTCTGAAGCCTTTCCATATGTAAAAAGCGAACATTATACTATTTACATAGTTCGGGAACCCCATACCATAAAATTAATGTAAAAACCAATGCCAGGCCAACAAAAATCCCCAGGAAACTGGAAGAAACTAACACAAAACCAGTTTTTAAGAACTACCCCATAAGCCACAGCACTTGTTACTATGCAGAAGACAAACGCCCCAAGATGAAGATGAGCCCAAACTTCAAAACCAAAATTTATTTTTAAAATGTAATTTTTTAAAAAGAAAAAGAAAAACGTTCTCAAAAAACAAAAATTAGAAGCACATGGCAAACAGACCAAGTATGGAGTAGGGAACAGAATCACGAAGGGGGTTCTAGCACCGAAGATCCTGACACAGGGATGAAATGCAAGACTCCAAGAGAGACCGCATTTTGGTAGACACGAAAGAAAGGCCCGAAACCATAAGAACAGACCAATTTGAAATAGAACCAGAGAGATCACCAACAGGCAGAGAATACGACCACTGAAATCAAAGAGGGTTGGGCTTGAAAAAGAAAAAAAAAATTCAACACATGAAAAACAGTGCAAAATTAGTCCCAGGGAATTATTCGGAAATATAGCAAATCAGAGAATACCGTGAGGATCTCCACGTCCGCTGGTGTGACTGAGTGGTTAGTGTCTGTGCACGGGCCTCCTTAGCTGGGTGTGGTGCTGCCTGCCTCTAATCTCAGCACTTAGGAAGGATAAAGCGGGAGAATCAAAGCTCAAGGGCAGCCTGAGCTACAGAAAGTTCCAGAACAGTCCAGATTGGATAGAGGAAACCCTATTTCGAAAAGAAAAAAATAATTAAAATTAATTATTTTTCTAAAAGAGGGGTTTGGGAGATGGCTCAGCAGTTAAGAGGACTTGCTGCCCTTTCAGAGGACTCAAGTTTGGTTCTCAGCACTCTCACATGGTGGCCCACAGCCATCTGTAAATTCCCAGGCTCAGTGCCTTTCCCTGACCTCCATGCGATGCACAGATAGAGATGGCAGGCCAAAACAACCATGCACGGAAAACTAAATTAAATTTAAAAAGGGAAAGAATGTATTCTTTCATACAGTGAGCAAATCACATGATACACTATTTGAAGACTGCTGAACTTGAAAATACCAAAAGATTACTAATAGTGTAAAAATTCCTCTTTCCTTTCCATAACCATAAAAAAACCCTTGTTAAACACTCTTTCCTCAATTTTGTTTATACACATTATTATCTTTAATTCCATTTAACCTTTGTGTGGCATTTCACATGGTAAATTGCATTTTTAACATAGTAATCACAACTTTAAAGGATTCTTTTTTTAAACACAATTCACATTACCCTAGTTTCATTAATTTGATCAAAGTCATTATAAATTTGGAACCATGATGATTTTCATGGGGCAGCCACAAAATATTTAACAACACAGAGACTTACAAAGAAGGCTAATTACAACAGGAACAGCTTGACTCTGTATCTAACCTCAAAATGGACAATAAAGTAAATTTTTCAATAAAAATAATTGTACTGAGATCACATTAGATTCACACCCATTTTTAATCTATCCCTTAAACTGCTGATCATACGTATTCTAAGCACACTTCCCAGACACAAACCAGTTCCAAGCTAATTTTTTTTTCCAGAGTAGAAAGTCATATGATCTGGACTAAAAATTTAGTTATAAAGATTATAAAAGACGATTAGCACCTTTGCTAGAAACTGTATTCTCATTTATACACTAATACAGTTGTGAGATCTATCTGCTGATTGGATCAAGAGAAATCATTGGATAGTTCCTCCCAGATTCTGAAACTACACCCAAGGCCCCTGGACTTATTCACATCTTCAGAAGATTCCATATGACAAAGGAAGAGACACCATGACATTATTTGTCATAGTTCAATAAAATATTAAGGATCCACATGAGTTAAAATTTGAGAGCAGGAGCTGGGAAATGGCTCACCGTTAAATCGCTTGCATCACAAGCAGGAGGCCTGAATTCACCCTGAAAACCCCCTAAACAGAAGACATTAGCAGTATGTGCCTGCAACCCCACACTGCAGAGGCAAAGACAGGAGAAACCCTGGGGTTCTCTGGCCTGCTAGCCTCCAGGATTGGGTGAACCCTCAGCCAATGAAAGACCTTGTCTCAGAAAGTATGGGGCATATTCCTGAAGAATAACACTGATGACCTCTGACCTCCACACACATGCACACGTACCCCCCACACACAGAGAACCATATACACTCACACATATATGTGCACACATAACCATATATACTCACACACAAACTAAGATCCCTGTTAATCTGGGCTTGCATTTATTAAGATAACAGTATCTTTAAAAAAAAAACACTCTGCAATATAATTTAATGAACCTGTTGACAGTTCACATGCAATTCTGTAAGACTTTTATTTGAATTCGAGAGAGCTGTTAGTCCAGTAATTCTGTACATCTTTAAATGTGGGTGTGTGAAAATTAGGTTTAACAAGGATTATGTGATTTTATAGTATTCCTCATTTTAAAGGTGTTGGGAAAAATATTAAAATAGAGATGAGATTCTTCGTAGTTTCTGTAAGTTTTCTTGAGTAGCATTCCTATAAACACCTCAACTGAATATACATGAATAATACAGTCCTGGTCCAAATAATCTTAAAAGTTAACTTAGTTAAGTCCTATTAAAAATATATTCAATCACCAGTAACACACACACACACACAGAGAGAGAGAGAGAGAGAGAGAGAGAGAGAGAGAGAGAGAGAGAGAGAGAGAGAAATTCTACAGAATAGTGCTGGGGAGACACTCAGTGGGCTAAGTGCTTCTTCTGCAAGCTAGAAGCCCCAGCATTCTTATAAAGTTGGCTGTGGAGATGCCTGTCTGTAACTGTAGCACTGTGGGAGGGTGAGATCTCCACGGGGAGATCCCAGGAGCCAGTCTGGCCAAAATGGTGAGCCTCGAGATTAGTGAAGAGTCTCAAAATACAAGGCTGGGGCATGGCTCAGAGAGTGAGAATGTTCTCTAAGTGTAAGGACTCCAGTTCAAATCCCAGCACCCACTTAAAAAGCCAGGCATGGTCGTATGCTCTTGTAATCCCCAGGAGAGGGATGGGGGCTAGCCAAGAGAATCACCGGGACTTTCCAGACACTGGCTTAGTTCACAAAGAGACCCTGTTCCAAGGGAATAGTGATAGAAGAAAGGCTGAACCTCCTTTGTTCTCTGCACACATAGACTGAGGGGAGTGTGCATTACACAAGTACTTCAAACACACACACACACACGCACACACACACACCTTCTTCTAGTGGCAGATGGCACTGTATCAGCACCTTATGTCCTACATTCTTTTAATCACCTTCTAGGTCTTGTTTGCCAGACTGAAGGAAAGGTCAACCAGCAAAATACATACTTAATACATGGGCTTAAGATCAGCAGCACATTGGCCAGTAAGAATATTTATCAACAGAGCCAACAAAACCCTCTAATTTCATTTCCCCACCATCCCTAACCCCCACACCTGTGTACAAACATGCACAGGCACACACAATTGCAAAACAACCAGGAATTCTTTTAGACACTAACAAAAAGTATCTCCAAAAGGAAGCTCATCAAATGTTTTGGAAACTCTGTCCCTGTAAATGGAACTTGCAACAGTTTCAGTATCTGTAAACACCATTTCTTTTCAAATAGATTTACTCTTTATTTGTGTGAGTGTGTCTGTGTATGGTTGGGCACAGACCTGAGTCAGTTTTGCACCGCATCCATAGAATGAGACATAATGTAGAAACCTTTAAATTACCATCAGTGGGGAAGAACGTCATTGAATACTTAAGTTATCCCAACCACTCCCCTGCTTGGGGTCAAGCATTGAGCAAAGAGGTGTGTAGACTGCTCTCTTTTAAGGCAACATAAAAGGAGAACCTTCTGTGTCCTCTTAAATGGGAGCAGACTCTTCCCATTTTACTGAGGCTTAACTGGTTTGACACACCCATTCTCAATTAAAGGTGATACAACTAGTGTCTCCATGCCGGGGAGACAATTGCTTTTGTATATATAGCAATAGAAGAGAAGGGAGAGGCACCACAACTCAGCCTCCCAGGCTAGACTCTGGGTTCTTCTTAGTCGCTGTACTCCTTGAAGCAAGTGATTTAAATTCTCCAAGCCTCATTTGTCTCAGATGTAAAATGGGGATAATGTTATCTAGAAGGCGGAGAAGGCTTAAATGAGATGAAGATAAACACACTGCCTAGGCTAAAGCTGGGACCTGGCAAATGTTCAACAAAGATAAGGTTTCTCCTTATCTTCCAGAAGAAAAAAAAATTCCCTTTGACAATCTAGCAGGAAAGTAAACGCACTTCTCCATCAAAAAGCCACAGAAAGCAGCCTCCGTCTGCATTCATCAAACTTGTCAAGCTGTTCAGCGTCCATTATTCTTTTTTTATTATATTTAAGGCACTTAAAATAATCTCTTAGTGATTTATTCTCCTTTTAACTAGATGCAGTAATTAGAATATCTTTTATGATACGGCAGAGTTTTCATTTCAGTCAAGGTGTGACTGTTTTAGAAAGCCACCGCTCAGAGAAGATATTACAACCCAGAAACGGACTGCTTTTATTCTCATCTTGAATAGAAGCACAAACACAGAAGGAAGACGCTACACGGTGCATTTCTATAGCTGAAAGACGAAAACGCTCCAGCAAGCATGAGCCAATAATTCCCAAAATACCTTTCAGGAACTGAAAAGCAGATATGTATGTTGCCATGGCATTCGGCAAAATTAATACGTTTGAAATTTGGATTATATATGGAAGAAGTATCTGGTAAGTTGTTTTCCCTTCCCGTTATGCTTACAACCACTCTCTTCAAAATCACCCAGCATATAGTCATTGACCTATGCTGGGGGGGGGGGGGCGCTATGTGTAGGGAGATCAATGAATGAAAGAGGCAAAAGGTTCACTGTGTATTTGAGATCCCAAGTAAGTGCACAGCCACGTATTTGCCAAGCAGAGACTTGCTCTGCACTAACTCTCAATAGGCCAAGAGAGCTGTCTACACATGTATCAAGACTCCCACCCCAATTGGGTAAGTAATTTACCTTCTCAGATTCAATTTCCTCAATGGCAAAATGACAACTTCCATGAGAATATTTGTTCCATACTTTCTGAGTGTAAGAATACTCTGAAGTTCACAACAAATGCTTCCTCTCGCTCGACCCTCAGGATGTGCTAGGGGGGTGAGGATTCCTACCATTCCACCATTTTTGTTTTGCTTCGTTTTGTTTTGTTTTTGTTTTTCGAGACAGGGTTTCTCTGTGTAGCCCTGGCTGTCCTGGAATTCACTCTGTAGACCAGGCTGGCCTTGAACTCAGAAATCTGCCTGCCTCTGCCTCCCAAGTGCTGGAACTAAAGGCATGGGTCACCGCCGCCCGGTTTCATCCCACTGTTCTTGAGGAAAGCCAAAAAGGCCAGAGAGGTGAAATAACCCACACTAGAGCTGGTCTCCCCAATCCCGAGGACACCTGCCACCAGTCCCCCCTTTTGAATCTTAAATCAGAACATTTCTTATCTTCTTCAACGAAGTGAAATGCTGTGATTCCATCCTTTCTTTTGAGGACCTTTTCTCAATCTTCCAAAAATTCATCTGATTATCTCCTTAGCCTAACTAAATTTCCTAGTGTCTGTTATTAACTATTACATGTTTTCCTGTGTGCCTACTTCAAACAAGGACATATCTCTGCAAGAACAAAACAAACCAACTGGATATATTGTAAGCAAACTTCTCAGTACAGTTAGGTGAGTCCTTAGGAGACCAACGCTAAGCATCTCTCGCCCTGGGGCCCAATTGTAATACTCCAGAAAAAGCAGTATACACACTCGATAGTTAGCTGGGAAAATGGCAAAAGCAAGGGGGACCTCCCCAGGTCTGTCCTCAGAGAGCTGATACAGGGTCCTGGAGAAAAATCTGAATGTAGGAGCATCTCTAGGGAATTTCTCAGCATATTAAGTAAAAGGCCATCATCAGACGGAGCAAAAGTTGTGACTCTAAGCGGGAGGCTCTAGAAAAAAAAAAACTGTACTCATGTATTCAGATCCTAATTCAGTGAAACAGAAGACCCAAGATGCCAGAAAAACTGATTTGGCTTAATGCGTGCCTCAGTTTCCCCATCTACAAAGCAACCATCTGCTTCCTCCAGAAACAGTTATGAAGATTAGAGCTTATTATGTGGGAAGTATTTGTAACTGAACCTGGCATACAGGTGCCACCTGGTATGAACTATTACTAATTGTGTGTGTGTGTGTGTGTGTGTGTGTGTAAACTCTCCGTTTGATAATATTCACATTTTTGATATCAAAACAGTTTCATATTCTAAAGAGCAAATAGCAAGAAATGAACCTTTCTTCTGAAATTCCGCAGAGTTCCCCACTCACTGTTTTATCCAGTGATTCAAACATGCAATAATAAAATAACCTCTTGTGCCAGGGAAATGGGTACAGGGAAGACTAAAGAAGACAGGGCATCTCCATACTTTCAGGACCTGTGCCACAGCATGCAAATTAGCTTTGAAATAAATTACTTTAGATTATAAATGTTATAAACCATTTTAAACTACAATTTTGTCACTGGATATTCTGTTTGGTGTATAAATAGTTCCATAGAGGATGCACCTGTTCGATATAGGTATTTTTGTTGTTCTTCTTCTTCTGGATTCAAGTGACCTCTTCCACATAAAGACATTGAGCATTTGAAAATACCAATGGAGAAATAAGACTTACTATGAAAGTTTGTAGAAATCATAATCAGCCGTGGCAACAACAATATTATCTTTATCCATAAAATCATTGATAAATCAATATTTCCCCCAAACATCTTCGATGCAAGCACCTGTAACAGTCTGAAAGGTTGTGGTTGAGGCTCTACACGTGGACTGCATCTATCCCTCCCCATTGAGAGGGGGGAGTATTGGAAGGGGGGAGATTAGAGAACACATAAAGAAGTATAAAGTTCAACTTTTGAGAATCTACAAATAAGTCTCCCCAAATTAACCAGATGCACAGTATGTTCCTATGATCAAGTATCAGCAACCAAAGTAGGTGAGAAAAATAATACATTTTCAGCTTGGAAGGCTGTAATAATATCCCCATTATAATTCACCCGAATATATCAACACCGGCTTTACATTAACAGCCTTCTTTTCAAAAATAGACCCAGCACCACCACCATAGCATCTCCTTCTTTCAGTGTTTGGGAAGACTGTCAGGGAAAGCTCCGCAGCACGTGTTTCCATCAATCAGAGCAAGTGAAGGGAGGGGAAAGAGGGAAAAGAAACAAGATCTCAGATCCTGCACTGAGGTGGGTGTGGGGAGGGTAGAGGCCCAGCTCCTGAGGACCATTGGTACCCAGTGCATCCCGCTGGTCCCAGACAGATTCTGACAGCTGCTGAGTCACGTGAGGCTAGAACAGGCAAGGCTTTGCTGCAGTCCCACTTGTGCGGTCTTTAAATTTCAAACACCAGATTTGTTGAAATACTCTGGACCTGTCTCCCTTCCTCTAAAGCTGCCCTTCAGTTTAACTGAACTAACCCTATTCAGTGTCACCACTGTGTGGCTTTCAAATATGATGGCATAAAATATTGTCCTGTGACCAGTTCCTAAAAGACAGGGAAGGTCTGGGTAACATTGTCCTTTCACAATGTAAATCATTCCTTGGACATGGAATCTATCAAACACACCCTTTCTTATACTTGGAGTACAGCACCCTAATCGGTTAGACTGAGCTGGTATGTGCTTGAGAAAACTCACTGTAACCAACATCCTGAAGGTATCTTAAGGCTAGCCATCTACAGTGAGCATGGGTACCTGACCCATGTAGGCAGGAACTGGGAGGACAAACAGATGTGAAGTTCCCAAACAAAGCCCTGCCTACACCTGAGACTTCCTAAGGCATTTCCTGTTTCATAGGCCGGGGGTGGGGGGAGTGGGGGGTGGGGGGTGGGGGGGAGGTGTTTTGTTTTTCGGGTTTTTTGTTTTGTTTTGTTTTGATGCAATATTTGAAGGCGTGGTGAGAAAACCTGGGCTCCAGAGAAAACAATGTCCAAAGAGGGTGACAAACAAAACTATAAAAATCCTTAGCTTGGTGACCTGGCACTCGGGTCCTAGGCTGACTGCTTTAGAAAACAAATGGCCATTTGTGCGGGCGACTCCAGGCCCCACACAAACAAAGGTAGGGATGTAAATGACAAGTCTGGCTATCAGTGTAGAGCAGAATTTACACCCCCATCAAATGTCACAACACTCACATTCTTTGCCATGCACCCAGGGAGCTGAAAGAGGTTTTGTGACCTCACTGCCCCCCTCCTTGATTCAGCAAGCCACTGTGTGCTCTGTGGACACCCTACTCCTCTTGGCAGCACAAACGGAACATGTGACCCTTTACAAGTATGTAAAATTTAGGTAAAGATCTGAATCCTAACTTCTTGAGATAGAAAATGTGTGAAGTGACTGACTGGGCAGATTGCACTGGTCAGTTAGCTTATCCTAATGATTAACATGTGGACTTGAATGGCTTTGTTTTCCTACAGTTCTGAAAGGGAATCCCAGGGAGGACTCCCAATCCATCTCGGTGGTAATCTTCATTTAGGAGGTAATCTCCTGGCTGTGGTCAGTAACTGGAATGATTTGCAAAATAATTAGATTCTGTAGCCACACAGAGCTTGCCAAGGATGGAGTCAGAATAATTTATCCTTTATAGTTCCTGGTGGCATACGACCATATGCTGTGACCCCCAGTGCTATTGTGTCCTCTGATTGTTATTCCTTGCGCTTCATCTCAAGGCTGTCGTATTGACTCACCCCCAAACTGGTAAGTCCAGTGAATCTGGACCTTACCCGAGATCCTTAGCCTAGTCCACAGGAGTCTTTTGGAAACCAGAAACTGTGATTAAATAATAATCAAGTCCAAGCAAACATGCATTTTTCTAAAATGCCAAATGAAAGAACTGTGTGTACATCTTCCCATGTTCTACTGCCCTGTGTCAGCACTTTCAACTTGTGGTTCCTATAGGGAGGTTTCTAGAAATCACATCCCAGCTTCTCACAGGCACGCAAGAGGAGAATCACTCCAACTGGAATCCCATTTCTAAGATCGGACAAAATGAAGACCACCAAAACGATCCTCAGAGAATCAGGACTTCAACCACCACCCAAGGAGCTTCCTTCTGCAAACCAAACTGGCTGTCTCAGTATCTAAAGTAAATATTTACACCTTCTCCTAGACCCCTCAGAGACATTGACATCACACGCGGCCTTTGCTACCACAGCCCTATTTCTCAGTTCTTGACCCCTTAGTTCACACCCAGCAATATCCTCCTCCCTTTGATCCTCGCTGATTAGGATGGTGACACCTAAAGTAGAGTGCTCCCGAGCTTCGATCTGCTTAGTAGGACTGAGCGTGTCAGCTACAGCCTACTCTTTGGTAAAATAACCCAGGCCAGAAATTTGGTCTTGTGTGTGTGTGTGTGTGTGTGTGTGTGTGTGTGTGTGTGTGGTAAAGCACCACATCCACTAACTGTGTTACATAAATAATGAAAATTAAATTACAGGATTTTAGGGATACATTCCAAACAATCCACTCTACTGCCAACAACACTGGGCGCATGACCAGCTGTGGAGAGAAGAATGCCCCCTCCTCTTAAATCTTTATGTTTCTCTTTTCATTGATTCAGATAAAAGTAAATAGTATCGGGTATCCGGTATGCTGAACTGCTAAAATATCTGCTTTGCAGTAATTATGCATACCCCACAAAACCTGTTGAATGTTAGCTCTCAATGAAATATCCATTTTCTTCAATGTGACCGAACGCCAGTGCCAAGAACACCTTATCTATGTGTTATATCCTTCAACTATCTTATAAATCACCCCCCCACCCCCACCCCCCGCCCAGTGCTGTGCCTTACTCAAATGGAGCCATTATGTCAGTACCTTCTCCACAGGATCTTTCAGCCAGGACTTTATATGGGCTAGCTTGTTTACTCCTTGTCAATCCCATAAGTAAATGTTTTCCATCTTACAAACCAATAAACAGACTCTGAGAGACAGCTTGACTTTCCTGAGGTCACATACCTGCAGTCTGACTGTAAGGAGACCTGTCAGTTTCCAGCCATGTCTTCATCCATTCCCCCCTACACCAAGCTAAATCTCCATGAACTCCCCCCAAACCCTCACCAGCCACATCTCTAGCAACTCCACCCTCCTCCCCCACAGCTCAATATCCTCTGAGAAATGTCCAGTGTCCCTTCTGACTGACTCTCTTTAGCTCTACCTGAGCTATACATTTAAGACATATTTCACTGACACTCCGGTACATGGATTAACCCTGCACTTCACACCTGTCCACTTAATTTCCACAAATTATTTACAATATACTTTTGGGCTATAGGTGGCATTCTTACGACTGCTTCGCCCACCACCTCTGGCAGTATACTCAATAAACATATCTTCTACCTAAAGGAATAAAATGTGCTTGAATGACATCATCCCGGAAGGTGGGGGGAGACTAAAGAAAAACCTGACAGAAACTATCTAATTAGATAGAAAAAGAAAAGCACAATGTAGAACAAAGTGCAGATTTGCTTTGGCAGGAGGAGAGAATGGAGTCCTAGAGCTGGGTAAGAAGAAGCAGGTGGATCCCTGGGCCTCTCGGGCCAACAATGGGCATCGAGCAACAGTCACAATTCTCAGCTCTCAGGAAGCCACAGACAACGATTTGTATCCTGACAGTCATTTAATGTCCTTTATGTCTCAAAAACCAAGGGGACAGCACCGGAGGAATGATACTCAGGTTGTCCTCTGCCCTCCACAGAGATACACATAGGTGCACATACATACAGATACAGACACATATTTAAACACATACAAATACACAAACAAGAACAGCATCATATCAAGAGGATTTTCATTCACGCCAGAGATGTCTCCCGGAAGCAGTGAGAACTGGAGGGGTGGGAACAGGGGATATTTGTTTGTTGATTTTCCAATCTCGGAGATGAGAAGAGGCCGGGCCACAAAATGGTGCCAAAGCTCACGGAAAAGCCGAACACCTTGCAGAAACGAAATCTGCGGCGGCAATCGCTTTATATATCACGTAATGGGCAATGGCACCGGGCGGACGGCTGCCGTTCAACTGGCGTGCTCTACTGCGGTTACAAACAGCTGCAGAACCCAGAGTCTGAGCTGCAGCCTCCCCATTAAGGCTCGTTTCCCCTATTGTTTCTCATAATGGGATCTAAGGGATCATTTACAGGATCTCATAGAAAGTTGAAATGTTGTTTGATGAGAATCATTAGATATTTAAATCAGAAATGAGTGTGTAGCAAGAGAAGCAATCACTGCACACCTAGAGCAGAGCGCAGAACTTCCAGGGCAGTCTCCACCTCTGTGCACTGGCTGCCGGATTTGTGCTTATGTGTATCTATTAACACAATCATGGCGGGCACAACAACAATAAAAAAAAAATCATAGGTGGCAAATCTTGCTTCCGGTGTCTTTGGACCATTTAGTGGCTCAAAAGAGGCTTGTCGAGAGAAAAGGCACAGTCTGTTTTTTATACCAGTGACTCACAGATAATAGCAAAATGCTGCTACTGTCATCAACCACAGCCTTTAGATAATTGAGAAAAAAATATCATGCGTGACTGTCACTTAATGTCCTCAAGCTTTGCTTGCCCAACTTCATTCCGGTGACAGTGTTTGTTCTTAATAAACCCTTAAGGTCAAGACTCTCAGGGCACTTAGAATCAATGTGAGGCACCATGGAGTGAATGATGGTTAATAGCTTCTGCAGACAGACCTATGCTATCCTGCTGCCCACCCCCCACGCCACCCCCCCCAAGTACACAGGAAAGGCCTGCAAACGTACAACAGGATACAACATGCTATGCTATCCAGAGCTTTGACTTCATTGGCTTTCTCTGTGGCAGCATGCAAATATATTTTAAGCTGTGTGTGGCAATGCTCAGCCAAGTCCTCAAGCTGCCATGTTTCTGTACATTGACTGTAGTCTGGGTGGAAAAGCTTATGTATCTCTGTCCTCTACAGTGTGCATTTTGGATCAGTAGATACCAGGGAAGAATAGGATGGTATCCTAATCATCAAGGTGTAGTGAATCCAGTAAATGCTCTGAGGATATTTAGGCAACCAAGAATCAACATTCTGGAATATGTAAGTTTTAAAGTGAGCAGCATGGTATCCTATAGTGATATAACTTTAGATCAAGCCATTTTATTCTCCATGCACCTTAAGAGTAAGGGAGATGAACATGGAAAGTGGGAAGTGAAACAAAGCCTCCATTCCGAAGCAAGTCCACTTTCAGGGACCCAGCACCACGCTCATTAGTGAAGAGTCCACAGACATCCAACTTCCGATAAAACTCCTCCAGTCAGAGTCAATGTGAGCAGTAGGTTATTCCTCTTTAATGCTACAGTATGGAAATTCTAAGGCGATCTGTCACATTATGCATGTGTCTGTGTTCATACAGTCCTTTAATTTGACAAGGCAGTTAGAAAACCTCCACACATGTAAAATTCAAATAATTAAAGTACATTTAAGATCTTAAAAAATTTATAATTTAAGCTTGTGAAAGCCAGAAGTCCAAGAAAAGCATGAATATTATGAAATCTCTCTAAAGGAGGAAGGGCACAAGGCACCTCTGTCCAGTGGGCACACATAACCCAGGGTGGGCGACATGACATCACCTACAATCTCAATATTTCCTAGATACAAAAACAAAACTTTAAAAAAAAAAATCAATCAATTGATTAATTTTAAAATTTCATCCACCTATGTCTCCATCAAGATCTGAGAAATCAAATCCTATACTTTCACAGTAAGATTTAAAATAAAAGACACTAAACCAAAGGGTTAATGCAAGACAATTTATCCAACAAACAGCAAAGACTGCCCATTAATTAATACAAACATCTGATAAATGACCAGGGTCAAAAGCAGGATGTTTCCTTCCCTTTCCTCATTTAGCTCAAAAATACTTTGACTCAATATTTGCAGGTGAATTTCTTCTCCAATGCATGCTCATAATTCATATGTTTAAATATTTCATGAGGAAAATACATTCTCAAGAGCTTAACCCTTCCTTCATGTTTCCTTTTCACATAGTTGTTGCCCTTTTGCTGAACTTTTAGAGGTAGATGATTGACAGAATCAATCAACTTACATTCTTATGCGAACAGTAAGTCGTGAAACCTAGAAAACTCAACTTTAACAATCCAACCTGTAAAAACATGAAAATCTCCTCTATAAATTCAAACAAGATGACTACAGAAAAGAAACCTGCCTAGCAAGCCTCTGAAAGCCACCCCTTGGCCAGAGTTAGATGATACTCTATGGCAGACTGAGAAGTTTTTCAATTAATTCTGTCACTAGTGTGCACGCATGTGCTCTCGAACACACACACACACACACACACACACACACACACACACACACACACAAAACTGTACTAATCCAGCATACATATCATCAGCTGATAGCATTTTCTGACATTTGACTTTTATCTAGTAAAAAAACATTCAGGGTGGAGAGTTGACCTAAATTAGTTCCAGTATTACCAATTTGCAAACTTATGGCCAGGAAAAAAAACAAAAAAAACAAAAAAAACCCTCATGTTTGATGATATACTCAACAATCTGATTGCTGAATAGTTTATATAGTGTATATTTTCTCATAAAAAGACTGTGGCTATTCAATACCTACAACTGCCAGAATTAAAGCTATAAAACTCAGTTAAAGCCGAGGTAGAGAAAAGTCCCTAATCCTCCATTCTCAATATGTTATATCAAATGTCTTTTAGTAACTGCATTAGAAAGCAATTACAGCTTAATAGCTGTCTAAATCCATTATCAGTGTACATTTAACCTTTCAATATTTAAAGATAATATTTAATTTGAGCAAATTAATGGACTGCCTGTGAGACCAAATACATCTATTTAGTCTTTCTGGTTTTCAGTCACTGATATTTCTCTTTAGAGACTGGGTCTTGTGACAAGAAGTCTGGTAAAAATGGAGTTCTTTCTGTTTGTAGTTTAAAAAGACATTAATAAATGAGAGGCCAACCTAACCCCAAATGAGAAGTAATGTCCTTATTAACAGCAAGTGTCTCTTGCCATTAGCCAAGCTGCTTTTAATTCTTCGCAGATTAATCTCTATCATTAATAGTTAAATGAGTTTATATACCTTTATCTTTCAAAGTGATTTTTTTCAAGTTCAAAATTGTCTAATGTCTTCAACTTAAAAAGGATTAAGTGGTTCTTACAGAATAGCACTCCCATGCCCTGCTTTGTTTTGTTTCGTTATTTCATCTTCTGTTTAAGGGTAATGGCCTTTAAGAGCTCTGACAATGACTTTAACAACACAATTATATTGAAAAGACCAGATCAATATGTGAAACTAACCTACTGTACAAAAAGACTGTAACATTATATTAAAGAACAAAAACAAAATATCAATGAACAACAGCCAGACCAATAAGCACACACACAGACCCCAACTGACCAGGTCATAGCTCGAGGCTTGCTGCACGAAGAAACTCAAAAGGAGCCCTTTCCTCAGTACGATGATTATGGGATGGGTGTGTCTACCACTTTTCTTAAGGAGACTCAACCATCCCATTTCTTTCCTGTCAACTAGGTCAGAATGCATCAGCAAATACAAGTTGGGAAAACCAGAGAACTCTGTTGGTATCTGAGGTCACATCAACACACTAACATAATTCCAGGGTGAGCATAGTACAGTAAGACACACTAAAATTTACTATGTCCCTGCCTCTGACTTCCCCTTTTCAGGCTATGCAAGACTCTAGGTCCCAGACAGATGTTGGGAACCTCTTATTTACCACCCAAAAGTGTCTCTACCTTTGTCATATCTAACACATTCCTTCTGTCCAAGAAAAAGACAGGCCAACTGAGTCACAGTAGCTATGAAGAACTCCTGGTCAATAATTTTCTTCCCCTGAGTTTATCATCTGTCTGATTTTTAATATCACACCAGAGTCCAAATTTATGGTTAAAGATGTGTGTTTTCCTTGCCCCAGAATCAACGTTCCTTAGAGAAACTCAATCAGGGATTATAGTTATAATTAGACTAATGTATTTCTAATCTTTCATTGCTTAAAACTCTGAAGTACTAATCTAAAATATATTGTAAATATTTGCAACTACCACCTTTTTTTGTTGTTTCATTGTTTAAGAGAGAGGAGAGAGAAAGAGAGTGGGGAGGGAGGATCTACATGGCTCAAGAACTAGAATACCATGACAATGTGTACAGTCGGGTCCTCTCCCACCACATTATTCTTTATAACCCCCACACCTCTTTCCCTGAAGTAATTACTCTTGTTTCTTATCCTTTGCAAACTGCAGATAAAACAAAGATAAATTGTGTTTGCATCTCTTTCCTTTTATATAAAAGAGTAATTGTTCAGTCCAATACACCCAGCCTGAATCATTACTTAAAGTATGATGATTAAATATAAATGTGGGTGTAAAAAACTGTATGAACTGGTAGCTTGTACTTCCAACAAGACCATAATTCTCTATTGATAATGCTTTGAAATCACTGTGTATCTTCCCCAATATGAACATATAGGAAACCTGAATCCAGCAAAAACTAAAGGCAGCAAAGGACGAAGTCCCAACTGGAGAACTATAGTTTTATCCCATTCTAATCTTTGTAAATTTTACATGTGGCTATGAAACTGAAGACCCATCATGGTAATCCAAAGGAGAACTCCCTAAGAGTGTGTACAAATAATCAACAAATTCATCCAGATATACTTGGTCTCACAGTAACTGATTTTTTCCCCTCAAAGAAAAAACAATTCTATAGTCATATATCCCAAGGTTCAAAAAGTACATGTTCAAGCTTGAAGGGTCTCGATTTTTCCTAATAAATTATTTAAGTCAATTAAAACGAAAACAACTCACTAAAGGCCACCTCCTGGCCATTATTGTCAGCGTTTGTTTAGAGTTTCCACCAGGCCTTTGAAAGGACATGATCTACTTATTCAGGTCCCAAGTAATCGGTGTGACAAAGCTTTTTTTGTAGCCAAGAAAACTGTCTTGAAGCTATTCTGGTAGTCAAAGGGGTAGGGAAAAAAAAAACACGAAGAAGAAGTATAATGGTTAAAAGAAAAATGGTGTGACAAAATCATTGAAGAAAGATTTATGAATGAGACATGTGTATATTGTATATATTTCTCCCCTTTAAAAATTAACATGCACACAGCAAACAGCACCACATGCTAAACGCTGGGCATTCAACACAAGACTGTCAACATCAAAGCAAAACTGAATGTGTTCTCCAAAGCAGAAGAAAAAGAGTAATTATTAGTTAGACTTCCGCCTGTGACCATCAGAAATGTTACCTTAATTTGGCCTTGATGACCTATAATCACTTTTAGTATATGGGTCTCAAACTGCCATTATTCAGCCTGATCTATGGATATAATGGGGTAGAACAGAACCATGGGTATCATTAAAATAAGTTCCTGCAAAATCGAGATATGTAGTTCGTTACTAATGTGTAAATGACTAAATAACTTAATTAGGGGAAATGAAGAGCACTTAGAAACACAGATACTTAAACTGAATCATGATAGCATTGCGTGAGTGAATATATTCTTTTAAAAAATGTTTATTAACCAAGTCTCAGAGAAGGAACACAAATGAGGACCTAGAAAATTCACAACTGCTAACGCCGACTAATGAATATAGACAGATAAAACACAACTAATCTATTTCTCATTGCTCAAAACATCAAAAATGTTCATAGATATTTTTTCTAAGAGACTATTTAGGAACTAAATATAATGATGACTTAGAACTTTCCTCTGGTCTCCAAAGTTTTCTCTTTGATATATGTTACTGTTATACTTATAATTGAATGATTTATGCTTGGGGGGGCAAATAGATAAAGACTAAAATTTCCAGACACATCATAAATTAAAACCACACTAAAGGGTGCTTTTTTTAAAGAGAGAGAGAGAGAGAGAGAGAGAGATGCAAATGAATACTTTTTTAAATTTTTAGTTTTGGCATTCCATATATGTAAACAAACATGGCATTCAGCTACACAAAAGCACCTTTCTGGATGTACCAGGAAAATCATGGACTTTGACAGCCACCCAAAAAAGCTGCTCCCTGGAGCAAGATAAACCAACAGACAGGCACCGCAGGGGAAAGAGTGCGAAGTGCACGTGTGGGGCCTCAATTCAAAACACAGCTGCTGAATCTAATTTTAGGCCAACTGGCCTTGTCACTGTCTCTTAACAAGGAGAATTTCCCTGCTGAATATTAGAAGCTGTTAAAAAAAAAAAGCACATAATAATATTCATTAGTTAACTTATCTACATCATTGCTGTTTGGTATGAACAAAAAATTGTAAAGAGAAGAGTTCATCCAATCCTGACGAGGGTACCATAGTTAAGGAAGATTGATTAGGAACAAACGACCCACGAGATTTATGCATCAAACAGTATAAGATACACACATAGCTAATAATGAGATCTAGGTATTCGTGAGTATATCATAGAAAAACATAAAGAAAATTGGGAATTTTTGACAATTCCGGTGACAGTCTTAACTGAGCTTTTGATATTTACTAAGCTTTTATTGAGTGCTAGACCCAAAGTCCAATTCTATGGTCAGGGCAAAGGTGTGGGATGAGTCTTTGATGGGTGAGTAAACTTATGTAAACAGGTATATGTGCACCATGCATGTGTCTGGGGGGGGGGGCAGAAAAGAACACCCTATATGCTTTGTAATTCTCTGCCTTATTCTCTTGAGGCAAATCCTTTTTGTAAACATGGAGCTCACCAGTTTTTAACCAACTGATTCTCCTGCCTCTACCACCCACCCCCAACCAAGCACTGAGGTTTCAGATACGTGTGGCTATATTCAGCTTCTATATGGGTTTTGGGGAGACAAACTCAGTCCAGCTCTCTGTACAGCAAGCTCTCTTACACTGAGTCATGTCCCAAATCCATCTGTGAGAATTTAATGTTTATACCCCTAGGACTTAAATCTATTATTTCACTAAGCTAAAAGTATCTCTCCATCACTGGCTAACTCTGCAGACATGGACCAAGGGAGAAGGGTTCTCTAATTCTTTTACTCAGAAAATAATAAATGTACCATAAGCACACAATTCCATGTGCTCTCAGGCCCTTTAGTAAACGAAACAGTGAACTTTATTTAAGCTCATTGGAAATGTGCTGCCATCATTAAGAAGGGCAATGAGGCATGTGCCCACACATGTATCTGCAAACTCCTTTTTTCCTACAAGAGAAACACATAGGGGGCTATGGAGTTGGCTCAGTAGGTAGAGGGGCTTGCTGTGAAAGCAAGAGGATTTGAGTTCAAATGCCCAGAAGCTGTATAAAAAGTCAGGCATGGTGAACACTGTAACCCAGCATTGGGGACCAAGATTCATAGATTACAGAAGCTCATTGACCAGTGTTCCATTGAGAACAATGAAGTGGAGAGTGTTTGTGTAATACACACACACACACACACACACACACACACACACACACACACTCCCTAGCCAAACTTTAGCATTACATGCTTCACTTGCTCCCTGCACTCCAATTCTAGTCTTGGGGGAAGACCTGCCACTTCAAATGCTCACAAGCACATTCAACTTCTCCCGTAACATCCAACTGTTCTTCAGTCTTCTTCTGTCTGGAGATCCTCCAACTTAGCCTTCAAGGTCCAGCAGCCAGATCTCTGTGAAGGTCCCTCTTATCTTGATCCCTAGAGACACCCTGCGTGCCCAGGCTTTTCATATACAGGCAGTAGATAAGATTTTGTAGGCAATGGTGTCCTTTAATGTAAGTCTCTTGAGACCAACAACCATCATTTCAAATCTCAAGAATTCAACAAACTGTCATATCTCCTGAAGGCTCAGTATATTTGCTAACTTAATTCTGAAAGTGAATATACAAATAAATGCTATAAGTCACTTTCAACATTCTAGTAAGATGTTATATATTCAACAGAAAATTCTTAGAAGACAATCTTTGACTATAATGATTTTCATTCATAATATTAACAAATTTGTGGATTCCTTCATTCATTATCCAGTCTATTTCTGAAAATAAAAACAATCTAACCCATATGTGACACGTTTCCAATTTTCTTTTACACTCAGCTGTTTTTACTATTCAAATAGTTTGTTCTGCTTACAAAAGTAACACATACATAGCCATTTTTTAAAGATTAATTTATTATATGTAAGTACACTGTAGCTGTCTTCAGGCGCCAAAAGAGGGTTTCAGATCTCTTTTCAGATGGTTGTGAGTCATCATGTGGGTGCTGGGATTTGAACTCATGACCTTCAGAAGAGCAGTCAGTGCTCTTACCCGCTGAGCTATCTCTCCAGCCCCAATACATAGTCATTTTTAAGGACATAGAAAATATAGAAATTACCTTTTCAAATATATGCTTTCACTCTGAGATTTAAATGAATTTTCCACCATGGCCTGGATAGTAACAGGGAAAACTGGAAGAAGAGACCCAAGTTTTGTTAATGGCATTTCTACCATACATTAGTCTGAGGCACAAGCTAGAAGTCCCCAGGGTGAAGCCCAGCTGCTACCTGTTACTGTAAATAAAGTTTTATTAGCACACAATAATGTTCATTGGCTCAATTACTGTATATAGCTGTTTGGATGCTACAACCACAGATGCTAGTCAAAACAGCAGAGAAAATATACCCTCAAAGCCAAAAACACTATGTAGTGCTTTTCAGAGAAATTACACTGACCTCTGTCACAGGATAGACCATTCTAGTTTGAGAAATGCACTCATTCTCTAGGTCTTCAGTGAGTTAGAACAATTTTCTTTTAATGAAGCTTTGTCTTACAGATATCTATACAGGTAAGGAGTGTGATAAAATGGTTCTCCCACAGCATAAGGAACTGGGCATTAATATAGTTTTCAGAAACTAGCCTTAGAAATAAAAACATCAAAATGTACCTCTGAACCAGAATGTGCATTCTTGCATAAAGGAAGCATGAGCATTGGGTAGCCCCTAGGGAAGCTGTAGACAGAAAGGCTTGCACCCAGCCGTGTCCACCCCACCCCTCCTGTCAGTCCTGGCAGTGAGCTTTCTGCGTTCTGATCAGCCAGTCTTCTTCAGTCTGGCATAGGAATCCCAAGGCTGGCATGCAGCAGCCAGCCCACCCAATCGCGTACTTGCTTCACTTCCTGGACTCTTTTTTTTTTTTTTTTTTTTTTTTTGGTTTTTCGAGGCAGGGTTTTTCTGTGTAGCCCTGGCTGTCCTGGAACTCACTCTGTAGACCAGGCTGGCCTTGAACTCAGAAATCCGCCTGCCTCTGTCTCCCAAGTGCTGGGATTAAAGGCGTGCGCCACCACCGCCCAGCCACTTCCTGGATTCTTACAACTAAACACTAAGGAGGCACAGCTAGGTCTCCTTCATAAAGAATTATGTCTAAAATCAGTAACTCTATCTTTTCCTAATATTAATAACTATAAATCCCAGGCCAAGTTGTCTTGCCCCATTATTCTTCTAAAGCGTAATCAATCATAGACAAAGTGACCAATTGTTAAAAGGCAAATACAAACACTAAGATTTAAAAAGTCCCATCTTCAGTTCCTGGTGTTGATGCCAATATCCAACAACTCAGTACTCTGGTGAGTCTCCTGGAGAACTTGCTTAGCTGCTACTGTTTACTTGTGCTCATCTCTGAAAATAAGGCCTCAACGTAATGCACTACACCATGAAGAGTTACTTCATGGTGGATGAAAAGCCAGGCCTATAACCAACTGTCAGGAATGCCCTGCCCTCCACACAAAAGAGTCACTATTGTGATTGTTATGGGTTGCCTGGAATACGCAGGAAGACAACCTTTAGAGATCACAATTGAACTATGCCACGCAATGGCAGTACAGCTTTAGATAAGGCAGGAGACTCTGAAACTTGGTTCCTCTTCAGCAAACTGGGTATAACCAGATTTGGGGATACAATGCATGAAAACAATGTAAGGGACTCTGGCATGATGCTGGGTGCCTGTTCTCCAAGCCCTGGTTTGGTTTCATAGTCTATCTGATGATACAGAAAATATAGCTAGCAAACACAAGATTAAAAGATGCTAATTTTGAAAAGTCGCATAAATGAGCACAAAAGGAACAAAGTCTCTTGGTTTCTAGTGGCAATGTTATTATCCTGAACTTGAAGTGAACATAGTCACAGAAAACATAAAGTAGTTGAACTCCTATTAATGATTCAGTTTTGAACATTTGTCTATTAATATGTTTGTTGAACCATTTTTTAAATAAATTGAGCATTCACTATATCCAAAGAAGTTGACATTTAGATCCAATTAAACAATGTTTTGTTTGTTTTTTTTTTTTTTTTTAGAAAAATGTCATTGTAGTTGAGTTCTGAACTGTTAGGAAGGCAAAGACCAAAAGAAGGACTGTGCCTCAGCACTTGCACAGGTCCTGGATCTAAGAAAAGTCAGAAAAAGTCTTGAGACATAAAAGTCTATGTAGGTCAACAGTAGACAGCAACCGAAGAGAGACAAATGCAAATTTAGAAGTCCTTCTAAATCCCGATATTCTAAAACTTATCTTAATCACAATAAGAAAAACACCAAGTTGTGAGATAACAGACTCAAGTTACTTACAACATGGGTTCAGCAGTGTGATGGATTGTATAAGCTCAGTCCAGGGAATGGTACTATTAGGAGGTGTGGCCTTGGAGGAGGTGTGGCCTTCTTGGAGTTTGTGTGCTGTTGTGGGTGTGGGCTTTAAGACCCTCACCCTAGCTGCCTGGAAGCCAGTCTTCTGCTAGCAGCCTTCAGATAAAGATGTAGAACTCTTAGTTCCTCTGGCACCATGCCTGCCTGGACGCTGCCATGTTCCCACCTTGATGAAAATGGACTGAACCTCTGAACCTGTAAGCCAGCCCCAATTAAATGTTGTCCTTATAAGAGTTGCTTTGGTCATGGTGTCTCTTCACAGCAATAAAAACCTAACTAAGACAAGCAGGGAAAACAGAAAGAGAACTCTGGAAGAAACCAGAGACAATCAGGCTAAGCATGAAGGTACACTGACTGACCTCAACTGGAAAAGGCAATTGGGAGCATTAACAAAAAGGAAAAAGCCAAGGTGTCTTGACCCTGGTTCAGTCCACTAAGTGCACCAGAGAATCTACTGGAAGCACGCACAGAAGGGGGTCAATCATAACAGGAACTGTCACGGAGTGACCTGGAGAGCACTAGAGCAATGTATATGTGAGAAGTCACCTTGGAGCAGGGATGGGGAGGAGTGTGTATTTTATAAACTGTGACTAAGAGGATGCAGTTTAGGTAATTGCAGTGGGAACAGTTAGCATGGATTAGTGTCTGTTTGGTGGGATGTGGGAATCAGTCTAAAGAGTGAATCAGAATTCTGCTTTAACATAGACTCTCGTACTACCAAAAGAAGAGTTTACTTTAAAAAAATTCTAGAGCCTCTGTGGTAGTTCTTGCACGATGAATTTGTTTAAATGGATGGGAGGAACTAAACTGAATGGATACTACCAAGCTGGCTATGCTACTGTGTTTGGGAGGAGGGAACTGTACTCTCTCTGACTCAATCGTTAACGTATAAGACAGGAACAGCGTGGCTGCTGCTAATCGCATTGCTATTAAATGTTCTGGGTCAATGTTTACAAATCAAGAAAACAATTCTGGGGTCTCCTCTCAGACCTGCCTAATTTATGCATCTTTTCACGGTGCTGGTAGTGACATTTGCTCGCACTGCATCCGCACCCACTGGAAATTCAACTTCCTACATTTTATTTTTTTTTAGTATATATTTAAATTATTACATTATTTATATACTGGGGGGTACTTCCAGTGGGGGTGGTGGTTCAAAGGACAACAGTAGGAAATGAGTTCTCTACTTGGACCAGGGATAGAATTATGTCAGGCTCAGCTTTATTTCAGTGGTCCTTTCCTGTTTAATTATTCTGGAACTATTATTAGGAAACACCTATAACATTGTGCACTATATTTTAAAAGGGAAAACATAACCATAAAATTAACAAGAAATATATTAATAAAAATTAATATAATTTTCCCAAATGAAAAAATAAAAAGTAGGAGTTGTTTCAAATGACATTAGACCAAACTGAAGAGAGAATTAGAGAACTAGAAGATAAATCTACAGAAATCAACATAAGCAGCGGATACAATGAGAAGGAAAATATGAGAGAAGTTAAGAGAAATGGAGGCAGAGGAGAGTAAGTTTAATATACTTAGTCAGTCCTCACTGATAACAAAAGTGATAACGTTCCTTGACTCTAGGAAGATATAAAATTACATACACAATACACACACATACACGACAAGCAAAAATTATTAAGTAAATATTAAGAAAACCACCAAAAGGAACAACAAGTGGATTTCCAAGAAAAGAAAGCAATAATGTAGGTGAACACCAAACTTCTCACAAGCAGATATGGAATTAAGTAGACAGTAGAATGAAATCATTGGAATAATAAGAGAAATAAGCGTTAACATAGAATTCTGTGTCCTGAAGAGTTATCACTAAAGAACAAGGCTAGAACATAGAATTGGTCTCCAATTTTCCCAAACAAGCAAAACTGCTAAAGGACACACTTCCACACACAGGAAAGTGATTCTGTGAAGAAAGTCTAAGATACAGGAAAAAGCAAAGGGCATACAAAGTAGAAGTCTAACAGTGTCTACAAAATTCCATCATCCAAATTTCAGATACAGTTTTAAGGATCAAAACAAAAAATATGAGTACCAGAGACAGTAATGGGAGAAGTATTTGTTAATCTCAAAATGGTTTCAAGGAAAACTAAGGTTACAAAGTAGCAATTTATCAAATAATCTCATAGCAAAAGCCCAAAGACAATCATGAGAAGCACAAAAATAATCATAAACAATAAGGAGGAAGACATAAAAGCAACAAAACTTAACAAAGTTATTTGAAGAAAAGACAATGAAAAATTATCAAAGACATAACACAAATGGACAGCTGATGGGCAGACAGCAGTGACCAGAGCCACACCCACAAAACACCTACACTATAGTCTAGCTAAGGGGACCAAGGCGACATGTAAGGAGAAAAGATCTCATTTACAGTAAAAATAGAGATTCTAGGGTAACTGATTCATAGAAAGCATGATATGGAAGGGTTAAAAATAAAATAAAAAGACAAATATGAAGTAAAAAAGTGGGAAAACGTGATCAATATAAGACAGAATAAACGTTAGGACAAAAGAACAGAGAGAAGGGAAACACAGATAAAGTGAATAGACTTGATTACCCAGAAAGATAAAAGTAAGTCTAAGCATGAATGTATGTGATAATGTAATTTTAACATATATAAAATCAAAATGGAAACATGAGGAGAAGAAAATACAAATTCACCAGCATAGAGTATTTACCCAAGTTTCTCAATGACACAGGTGTCAGGCACACTTTAAAAAATTCTTGAAGATGATTTAAATAAAATCTAATAAGCTTGAATTTCTAGACATATAGATGCCTTAACTCAATAGCCAGAGAAGGCACATTCTTCCCAAAAACATGATAAAAGGATACTGTGGAGATTAATTAACAGAACTAACAGCAAATGAAGAAATATACATATGATAGCATATATATATATATATATATATATACACACACACATGAACATATATGAAATAAATATATAAAAATTAACCAAATTTCTATATGCCATCAACAATTTTAATATTTCATAGAAAAGAATTCCATTCATAACAGAAAGAAAAATATTCAATCCCATAAAATGATTTTAAAAAAAGTTATCATTGTAAAAGTATACACACACACACGTATCAGCAGAATTTTCCAACAACAATTAACTTACAATAGAAGTTATTATACAAACTCTTAGTAGAATACATGTGGAAGAAAAAAAACTTTTTGTCAAGCATCTCCCAACAGCATTATCGATAGCAAAAACCAAGACTAAGCTAACAATGTCCATCACTGCCATCTCCACTCAGCCTGTGATCTTAGACAGTGCAGCTAGACAGGGGGGAAAAGAAATGCGTAGGGGTTTAAAGGGAGAAATACTATAATTATCTTTATCAATACATTATCATAATTTATAGAGAAATCTCTAAAGAAATCATTCACATCATTTTCTAATAAAGAGAACTAACTTAGCAACGTGGATGCACATGAAAATCAATATATAAAAATTAACAAAATTTCTATATACCAGCAACAATTTGAATATTTTATAGAAAATAATTCCACTCATAATCGAAACCTAAACAATCAAGAAAAATATTCAACCCCATAAAACGACTTTTAAAAAAAGAAGCTATCATTCTAAAAGTTTAATTTAAAAAATCTTGATATCAAAGGCCAAAATGAGAGGGAACATGAGGAAAAGTAATAATTATTAAAAATACAATAAATTTCAACACATTTATCTCATACAGTGTCTGTATCTTCGTTAAAAACACCTAACAGACTTCTCAAATACCTTGCCCTGCCAATTTTAAAAATAACAGTGAAGAACACAAACCAAAAAATAAATAAAAATTAAAAAAAAGTAAAATATACCAAAATTTACAAATGACACAGGAGAAATGGGAGGAAGGACAGACCCTACCTACCAGACATGAGAACAGGACATCAAGCTTCCAGTGCAGAGGGCATGCAGAACTGCCCCACAGAGTAAAGAACCCAGAAGGAAAGCAATTCATACCCATGGAAAGTGTTACAGGAGGACCACTAGGGAGGCCTGGGAAGAGGATGGATTCTTCAATAAGTAACTGGAGGGTGAGTGGGTATTTAGTATATCCAACCCTGCTTCACATTCCAAACAAAATGCAATATGGAAAACCTACTAGCAAAGGCAAAATCATGAGATCCCAACCTTGGCCTAGAGGATCCTAAAGAGCAACCATTTACATGGCAACAGGAAAGACCTTGCTAGGGCTGGAGATGGCTGAACAGTTAAGAACACAGTCTGCTCTTCCAGGGGACTTAGGTGTGATTCCCAGCACCCAAGACAAGTGGCTCATAACTGTCTGTAATTTCAGCTCCAGAGAACCCAACACCCGCTCTGGCCTTCTTGGACGCCTGTACTCCTGTGCACATATCCACACATGGGCACCCACACCATTTAAGTAAATAAATAATACATGTTTTACAAGTCTCTGTTTATCAAAAGGAAGTGCAAAGGAGGAGCAGGGAATGGATCACAAAAGAATTTGCAATAGGTGACTGGGAACGAGTTATTCAAAACTCTTAATAACATCTACAAATCGATTTGGGGGGGAATAAAATAGTAGAAAATGCAGAATGGGGAGATTCCATGGAACAATGAGGGGAAAGAAACCACGTGATAGATATAAATATATGCAAAGCCTCATCATCAAGGAAACTGCTAATTGAAACCACAATGAGATACACTTTATGTTTTTGTACCTACTAGAAAGATACAAATTAAGAAGCTTGATTAACACCTAACGTAGGCAAAGACATGCTCACATAATAATCTTTTATGCTGCAGGTGAGAATGTAGATTACAGGGAAAACAACAACAAAAACTTTGGGGAAAAAAGCTTGTCATGTTGAGTTTTTACATAACTTTATAGTCTACCACTTTTGCTTACAAGTGTCTAACTTACTAAGAGAGTCTGCGTGTGCATGGGCTGAGAAATCAAACCAAGCATGGCCTCCAGGAAATGGGGTACCAAGCCGGAGGTTCAAAAGAAATTAACTGCATATGTTCACCAGTGTCAGAAGTGACCGAGTGCCACCAGCATCAACATGGACCAGAAAGTGAAAAGGCAAGTGGCAGAAGTCTGTAAGATGCCATGTCCACGAAACTCACATGTGAGTCAAAACAACCTTCTCAACATAAAACTACCCCCCCCAAAAAAATACAGAAGGGGGAGGGGCATGGTATGATGCTTACCAGGGGCAGAAAAGCAAAGGAGAAAGTCAACAGAGAAATAAAATAGAAAGAGAGCCAGCAGTCAGTCCAGAAACTGTTCTCGCCAGTAGGATGGGTGGGTGGGTTCGGAAGTATTCCTCCAGTGACTAAGCTTCAGGACATACAACATGTCACACATCCATCTGCAGCTGTCAAACATTATGTGATAAATCACATCCTATAATACAGGCTGGGTGTCCCTTATCTGAAAGGCTTGAGACCAGATATGTGCTTTGAATTTCATTTTTTTTAAATGTCGCCATTTTCGAATACACAAAATGAGACAACTTGGGGATGGAACCCAAGTCTACATGCAAACATATATGTTCCACACACACCTCACGTGTGCAGCCCATGAGTCTCCACCTCACAAGGACAGTCCAGAGTTCACTTTCTACAGTGTTTTCAGCACCTCAGTGTTAACGCAACAAGTGGCATGAGCTTGATTGTGGGGTTCTCCACTTGTAGTCTCAGGCCAATTCTCAGAAACTTCGGAATTTTGATATATTTCAGGGTTTCAGGGGGAAAGGCATGCCTGATCTGTATTTGGTCAGGGTTAAGTGGGAAATGTAATGTACTTGAGGAGAGAGTCTAACCAAGCCTTGCCACAGAGGAAGGAAGATGTCTGTGGACGAAGGGAATGTGACTGACAGGAATAGTTTTTGCCATGTGTTTTGTTTGGTTTTGGTTTCTGAAACAGGGTCTCAGTCTATAGCGCAGGCTAGCCTAGAACTCATGGGCAGTTCTCCATTCAGTCACCCAAGCATGGGAATCACAGGCTTTGGCCACCATGCCCAGCGCATTTACTTTTAATTATGAAATATGTCCAGCATGAAAAATGAACAGTACAAAGAATGGCTGTTGCAATGGCGCTGACTGAGTCGATCGATCGGCTACTAAATTTCATTTAGTAAAATGAAAAACAACCCACCAGGCAAAGTGGTGCACACCACCTTTAATCCCAGCACCTGGGGTGCAGCGGCAAGTAGATCTCTGTGTTCAAAGTTAGCCTGAACATATAGTGAGTTCCTGGTCAGCCAAGGCTACACAGTGAAGCCCTGTCCCAATAAAAAGTCTACAGAAACATAACCAGGCATAGTGTTTGCAGCCACAGCCATCCTAAGCTGCATAGTGATGCTGTATGGGGAAAGCGGGGTAGGGAGGGGAGGGAGACTGGAGAGATGGTCCAAAGGTTATGAACACAGTCTGTTCTTCCAAACAACCCATGTTTGATGCTCACACGCTCTGTAACTCCAGTCCTAGGGGACCTGACACTCTCTTCTAGCCTCCATGATCACTAAGGTCTAGGTACATACATGGTATGCAGATAAAATACCTATATACATAAAATAGAGGACAATATTTTTAAAAGTTCTGTATACCTGTAGAAGCTCTGTGTGTCTCCCAGCAAGAAATGCCAGCACAATTTATTTTGCCTTTATCTAAGACTTACCAAAGCATACTCCCTGGGAGGCAGACACAGCACTTGGCTAACCAGTAGTAGACATGCGCTTTAAGGAATTTTGCTCTTCATATTGATTGATGGTTCCTACACTTCCCTCCTTTCTGAACCCACATGAGGAAGAATTCAAAAGCTCTAGGGACCGGGAGCCAAGTATCACTGACATAGGTCTAAGTAGTGCTAACTGCCTGGTCCAGGTGCAGATAGAAGAGAGAACCCTAGGTGTCTATTCTCTAACCTGCACAGTAAACACACAGAATTGCTAGATTCTGCCTCATGAAAGGGACTGCCCAGCATGGTAGATTGAGGGATGACACCTAAGAAAGGCCAAACTAAGACACATGAGAGAAGGGAGCAGCAACAGCCAGGGGGAATTATGGCCAAGGAAGCCGGTGGTCATTAGAAGAGATCAAGATGGAATGAGGGTGGGGTTTGGAAAAGTCGGGAAACTTCATTTCATTCCTAATCAAGAGCTAACCGATTCACTCCCACCTTGGTCTACCTCAAGAAATAAATGCAATCAAATAACAATGCTACAGACCCAGGCAGAACACCATATAAATCATGCCATCCTCAAGTTCACCAACCCACACATTCAGTAACATCTCGTGGCCATGCTCTCTGACACCAGAGGGAGGGAAGAATGGAATCAATTCGACAGTTGTAACATTAGCGATAACGAGCCTAAATGCTCCATAATTACCCAAGGCCATTAAAGAAGACCCTTACCTCTGTACCCTAGAAGAACAGAATTATAAAATCAATCCAACCCTTTTCTCAGACAATGGAGGCACTTCTGCAGTGCTTTGTAGCCAAAGGGCAGGGAGGGAACAGCCCAGAGAGCTGACTTGTACACCCTCAAGTCAGTAAAGTGTTAGAGGAAGTTCTGTATGCACGTATGCACATACAAAACGAGTGCACACATATGCACGCACAAGCAAGACTCCCTAGGAGTATTCTCCTATGAGCTGAAGGCCTAGACTTCAGATGAGGACTCTAGTCCAGTCTTGAATTGTATGCACCAAAGACAGTCTGAACGCAGAAAACTAGCTCTTTCCTGAATATCTACCTTCCAGAGCATCACAACTGGTGTGGGCTAGCTCTACTGAGTGCCGCCTCATGGGTTCCAGGTCTATGCTGAAACAGAGGATTTTCAGGTACAAACTATTCCTTATTCTCAGTCTTGCAGGATCTGGGCCCTGCCCACCTCTAAAATCTGCTCCAGTCATGCTACCTAATCACCACACCTCACTCTGAATGGAAGCACAGCCCTAACCCACTTCGTCCATTAGACTTGAGCCTAGCCTTGCTTGATTCCAAGTAACTTTTCCCAACTGTCAGTCTAGGTCAGCTAGCCTGACCGCAGTTGCTTCTCCTGCCTCACCTCTCCCAAGTAGAACGTGCTATCTTGTAGGTCATTTATTCCCTTAATGAGTACCCTTAATGTAGTGTCTTAATGTAAAGAGGGTCTACTGTCATTTTCAGGCAAATCAGGAGTCTTCCTGTCATCTCATTGATTCATTTCCAGAGCCCAACATATGCCCCACCACATGCTGGACACTCAGTAAGTAATCATTAATCAAGTTTTAAACTTAAGGGAATCATTTTAAATTCTAGCACTCAGGAGGCTGAGACAGAAGGGTCATGAGTTCTAAAAGTCAGCCTGGGCTACATAGTAAAACTTGTTCTCTCTCGCTCTCTCTCTCTCTCTCTCTCTCTCTCATACAAACACAGTAAATGAAACTTTATAAAAAAAAACTGTTACTGTGTATAAATTATAAAATAAATATTGCAGAATTTCAAATGTGAAGATTTAAAAAAAGACATCTTTAGTGTCTTTCAAGTAACTCAATCTCACACTTGCAATTTTTAAATTTCTGCTCAAAAAATGACAAATGGGACATAATTATAATCACTTCCCATAGAGATTCTGGTACTAAATTTGAGGGTACATTCATTAACAACCCACCTGAAGGTCCAACTTCCACACTCATTCTAAAGCTTCCTTCCTTTACACACGCACAAACACACACACACACACAAACACAGATTCTAACATTGATATTTCAATTGGAAACTGAACTATATTTGAAACCCATCTTTTGTAGAAGTCTGCATCATCTCATTTAAAAGCACTTTCCAGATGAATCATGGCAGAATTTGTATCTAACACCAACAGTAGCAGACTCCACTTGAATGCAGAAGTTGATACTCATTATCTCTCATAGCACCATGATATCCCATGGTAGGTAACATGGCAATTTGTAGCCACTCTGGGGGGGGCGGGGAGACTTTTACAAAATAATGAATGACAAAACAAATGATAAGAATTTACCATTCTTAATAATTCCATCAATGTTCCATCAACATATTCACATTCCCAAACTGGAAAAAAAAATGTCATTGTGTTATCTAAAACTCTTCAACATTCTTTCAACAACCAAGACTTGACCCAATTCTACCGGAATCTTAAGGGTTAAAGAACAGAATTCTCTTAACACTACAAGAGTGCATATTGTGTAAAAGAAAAAACTGTTCTACATGGGCAAGAAAGATAAAGAATAATAAAAAGGTAATAAAATCATGTCAGAAGATTAACCTAGTAGCTAAAAGTAGCTAGATGATAGTTGGTGAGATGATTCACTCGGTAAAGGTGCTCACCCAGGAGGGAACTGTTCTCTCAAGTTGCCTTCTAGTCTCCCACACATGTGATGTGGTACTTGTACATACACACATATGCAATACATAAGCTAATTATCAATTTAAAGTACAATAAGAACAGCGGACCGGAGATGAGAAAACATCCAGTGGTCGGTGCATCAGTTAGTGGATGAAGATGCTTAAGAGAGTGGGTACCCAAATAAGAACTAAAACCTAAAGCCAATAGTGTTTATGCTGGCTATACTGCTCAGCAAGTAGGCATGAGGACTTCAGTTCAAATCCCAGCATGGCTACTCACAGTACTCTGGGGAGTGGAGACATGATGGCCTCTGGGGCTAGCTGGCCACCAGCCTACCTCCAGCTAAAGTAACAGACATTAGCTCAAGAAAAACAAGGCAGAGATCTCCGTGAACCACTTACACACATTTGACATGCACACACACACACACACACACACACAACAATCTCTGATCTTTTCAAAATTAGATCATGTCTGAAAATGTAAATTTGAAATTAAACATCATTAGTACCTGACAGCCAAAATCTACAGGTGTGATAGTTTGCTTTCGATTGTTATGATAAACACCATAATTGAAAGCAATGAGGGGAGGAGAGGGTTCCTTTCTGTCTTATAGCTTATAGTTCCATCATGAAGGAAAGGCAGGGTAGGAACCCAAGGCAGCAATGCAGCAAAGGTCATGAATGAATGATACTTTTCTTTTCTTTGCTTTTATTGGATATTTTATTTGTTTACATTTCTGATGCTATCCCTTTCCTGGTTTCCCCTCTGCAAACCCCTTATCCCACCCCTCCTTCCCCTGCTTCTATGAGGGTGCTCCCCCATCCACCCACCCACCCACCCACCCACTCCGGCCTCACTGCCCTAGCATTCCTCTACACTGGGGCATCAAGCCTTCACAGGACCAAGGGCCTCCCCTCCCCCTGATGTCAGATAAGGCCCTTCAGCTCCTTCAGCCCTTCCCCTTACTCCTCCATTAGGGTCCCTGTGCTCAGGCCAATGGTTGGCTTCCAGCATCCGCATCTATATTGTGGCCTGTTCTCAACTGCTTGCTCAGCTTGTGGTTTCGGTTTTTTGTGGGTTTTGAGTTTTAGAAGGGAGATTTTCAAGACAACTCTGTGTATCCCTGGCTGTCTTGGAACTCGATATGTAGACTTGGCTGGCCTCGAACTTAGAGATCCACCTACCTCTGCCTCAAGTACTGGGATTAAAGGTGTGCATTATCAATCGCACTTAGCTTTCAATTTGCTTTTCTATATAACTCAAGACCATAGGCCCAAGCAGGGCACCACTCAAGTGAGCTGGGCCCTCATCTGTCAATCATTAATCGAGAAAATGTACCAAAGGCTTGACTACAGGTCAATCTTAGGGAAACATTTTTTTCAATTGAGTTTCTCTCTTCCCAGAAGACCTTAACTTGTTTACAACTGACCAGAACCTAATCAGCACAGTATGGAAAGGTGTGCCCTCCCTAACTTAAGTGAGCTGGATTTGATCCCCAGTGTCCTCATGAAACTAGAGCAAACCAACTTCTCCAAAGTTGTCCTCTGACCTCCACCCGCATACCCATGAACACATCACTAGTAATAAATGAATACATTTTAAAAGAAAAAGACTTTACTATGAGAGTAACATCAGTAAAGCATTTCCAGTATAAACCCCTTATTGTTTTAAAAAGGGAAGAAAAGATCAAGAGAATAAGTAAGATCACAAGAGAATTTTTTAGTGTATCTAAACTATTCTTTGGAAGATGTTGGTTTTGGTTTTTATTCTGTGGCATATGCAGTTGTTCATCAACAAGTTCCCCTTAACTGATCTCAACCAACACTTGAGCCTGCAGCCATTTCTAACTGGAAGCACCTGCCCCATTGAGTGTGGTCACAGAGGGACACTGTCATCTCTGACACTTGGGGAAAGGGTTGCTGGATACATACATATATGCATTTTTTCCTGCTTATAATACAACTGTAATAGGTTCAAAAAAGAATGCGGCTACCTCACAGTTTTGTTCACAAACATCATGTAAGTGGGGGCTGAGGTAATACTATCGTTGGGACAGCATTTGAAAAGTACTCGTGAATTACCACATGCCAACCGTGACTGGTATATTTTCCTGCCAGCTCTGACCCTGGTGATGAGGAAGGCACAGGCAATAAAGAAGATGAAGAACCTTTGCAATCTTAAAACATTTTAAATGTGTAGTTTTTTCTTTCTGAGCAGGTGTAACATCTCCTGAATTATGTTAGTAGGGCTCATGTTGCGTTTTGTAATTTAAGAGATGGGCTTTAAAGCTCTATCATGTTAGAAATATGAATTGGCTTCTTAGCAACAAACATTAAAAAAAAGAGAGACAGATTTCCAGAATTTAGTTTGATGAATAATTTTCTCCAGAGGAGATATCATTTGGGATCAAGAAAAAAAAAATCCCGTCTGAAGATAATAGGAAGAATAGGAAACTAATTTGCATTAAAATTTCTTTTGAAAAACAAAATCTTCCAATTTCCACACCCAATGTTATTAAGAACTTGTGATTTTGGAAGGCACTGGGATATATATAATCTGTTACACCCCTTAGGAAATTCAAATTTAGGGGAAAAAAAAACTACACACACACATACAATAAAACAATCGACATTTAAAGCACAAAAGTTGTCATGTATGCCTACATGACAGTGATTCCATGGCAGAGCAAGGACGGGACAGTCTCCTGGAATGGGCTCCGAGAGGCCCATCTAAATTTCCTTTTTTCTATACCTGGCTCACAGTCACCTTGATACAAATTTAACCCCTAAATGCACATGTTACATGCTGTCCCTCGTTGAGGATCAAAATCTATGTGTTCATGAAACTTTTATCAGTAGGTTCAACTGGTAAGAAATAAGCTTTCAAAAACCTAAAATTAAAAAGAAATGCATTTCCATTGATTTAAACTTCTGCAAGGTGTAAGCAGCACCAGACGATAACGTCAGCGTTGAGGAAACCCAGGGAGGACAGTGATAAATTCAAGGCCAGCCTGGGCTATCTGGCAAGATCTTGTTGATTGGAAAAAAAAAAAATCAAACAAAATCTTTTAACTCATACATGATCATGTCTTCTGGAAAATATATGTTGATTGTATATGCATGTTCTATGTTTTCTTGTTGGGCTACATGATTTATTTGGGCACATCTTTCTCCTACAAAGTCTATCATATCCTTACAACTGCCTAGGAGGGTTGTGAACTTAATGTATGTTATAAAAGCTATCAGATAAGCCATTGGTCAGCATTAAAATAGATGGCTCACTTGTGAGCCAGGTTAATGTAAACAACTTATCTCCATTGCTAACATATTAAAACCCAAGGGGCAAGGCTGGAGAAGCTATGCTAAGATCTCAGATGGGACATAAAGAAATACACCTTTCTACCCTTTACTTACCCTACCTTTATCAAATTTTACTCAACTTAAGTGACTATAGAAGCAATTACAAAGGATGCTAATTTGCATGTTTTTCATGTCTTGTTCCTCAGCATTTTGCAGAAAATGAAAACTAGGTTGTCCAGAGCAATCATTTCCACATTCTCCGTAGACAAGCCATCCTTTCCTCAATTTAAACTCTTTAAAGACTTTGTAGTTAAGCCCTGGTTTGGGAAATTTGAGATTAAAAACCTTCCATTTGGAGGTCTTGCCATTCAGCTAAGTACCCAAAAAGGGAATGTTTAAATTAATGGAAGATTAAAGCAAGGAAGAACATTCTAGAAGGTATTCCATAATGGGGCTCTGTCACCACCTTCTCTATTTTATTGAGAAAATAGTCTGTTCCCAAGGGGCTGGAAGTTTATGTTCCAACCATCAGACTAGTTTAACTATTCAAAGTTAAAAATGTCAGGGGAAAAAAAGCTCGTAATGGAAATGCTGACATGCTATGCAGTAAGCGCAGGCAGGTGCCCTGCCACCAGGGTCATAATTCAATCAAGCTGCACTCTGACGTCATCTGTTACAGAAAAAAGCCAAATGGTTTATGAACAGCACCAGAACCCCCAAGATTAAATTACAGCCCTGATATTTAATCATGGGCCGTACTATGTTATTTTTAATAACACAATACATTTTAACAGTTATTCGTCAACTGCCTCAGCCAAATTAGACCTTGCGACGACAAGGGAGTCCGATTATAATGCCCATCCAGCACCATCTCAGTTTGTTATTTTTTCAGAAATGGAAGACTATGTTTTTGACCATTGCAAATGTATAGTTGATAACAACCAAGCATGTCAGACCTTAACTAATCGCAGCACAGCCACTGTGTCTAGAATGTTGGGGCATATGTATTTATGTCCTGTGTTAGCTATAACCTACTGTATGATTTGGGGAAGAGATATTTAACCCTCTCCCAAGACCTCGATACTTTATCATAAAATAGAGAGCATCTCTAAATACTCCTGTAAGTCCAATTTTTCATAACTTAGCTCCTTGCACAAAAAAAAAAAAAAAAAGATAGGGAGTGGTTCTCTTTAGGGTCCTCTAAGGGTCAGAGTAGAAAACTTTTAGATTGAAAAATGCTTCCATTTTACAAGTCACCAAGGATAACTGATCAAAGCGGTATCCTACTACATAAGAATGTAGATGCCAAAGTTTCCAGAGGCAACAGCAACATCAGCAAGTGAAACAGGTTCTTTACCCAGTAATGTACAAATGCTGCCACACGTGTGAAGGGTTGTTTGCAAAACAAATCAATACAGGCACATCCAACAATGGACTGCAGCTAATAAACTACATATAGTAATTACTACCAATGGCAGTCTAGAAAGTCATTCATTACATGTTAATTGTCACACAGAAGTACAAAAGCAGCCATCGGAACAACTGAGTGGCTGTACCTTTAAATAAAATGCGTTCTTACAGGCCTAAAAAGTCTATCCGCAGGAATTGGTTCTAAACACAGCTGGGTATTTGATATGCTGATTAACTGGGCCTCTATTTGTTTTTGAAATGAGAGTAAATATGACAACCTCTTCAGTAATTTTGCAATGTCTGGTGGTCTAATACAAAGAAATGCATGTATCTATACATCGACATATATTACTTTCTGCAAAGTGCTAGCCCATCTTTCTGAAAGACTGAAGAGTCACTTGTCTTATGTCTCTCTTGAACATAGAGTTATGACCAAAAGCATCCACCCAGACACCTAGCTTACATTGAATCTAAATGGGTCATGCACTGGGAAGATGATAACTCCCATGCAAGCTAGAAATTTTGTGGCCAATTTTGAAATATTTAATCAGTGTAATTAAGAAACCTGTAACAAAAATAACCTTTCAAAAAAGCCGATAATATGTTTCCCCTTGTCTAACACATAGCATAATCTAATTAACTTTGAAGAACACCTAGTCATAAAAAAAAAAAAAAAAAGCTCATAAAATACAAAACTAAGCAAAAGGGGATGCTTCTTCTCCTACCTGGTCCTCATTTAGATGTTATGTCTCTGTAAGAATCTGATTTTACCAGCATACATATAGACTATATAAAGGCTTGGCCAAGAATATTTTGGTTCAAGACTTGTAAACTGAAGAACATTTCAAAACACACTCTGTTCCTTATGAGGCAACTTGAGATCTGTTATCTTGGATTATGGGAACAGACCTCAATAGCATTCTTACAGTCAAGTTTAGTGATCACAGGCCTGAGGCCACTAGGCCTCCATGCCCTGAACAAAGTTGCAAGCTCCCAATATAAAATGGAGTTTACCATTAGAAGTAAATGTTTGATCTGTAAAGCTTACAAAATTACTTTGTTTATCATACAGAGGAAGGCAAAAAGGAATAATTTTAAGCTCAAACAAAAAAACAAAACCGCTTATAAGACAGTCTTTACAGCTCCATGATTCTAACCATTTAAGACAGATTCAAGCAATTAACAGCATAAACTTTCATTACATAGTTCTATTATATATGTTTATGTGACTTCGCTGTTCATCTGTTATTTAAGTGATTTCCTCATTACAATAGTAGGGGAAGGATAATTTGCTGATGTTGTCAAAAATGCTAAGCATTTCAGTCTCAATAGTTCTTGGATCTCCGCGCTTGTTTAATGCATTTTATTTACTTAAGTCGGTGTCAAATAGAGTACCCATTCTTCGTTCTGAATTTAGAAGACTAACACTTTAAGCACACGTCTGGTAACAGACATATCAAAACCTCCAAACTGCTCATTTTAGGGATGCAGGCTGAAGTTAGGATTATAAAGTTTGAATTCCATTCAAAGGCCTAACAATGAACTGCATGCTTTTTTATATTTAAATATAAAAGAGCTTTGTTTGTTCAGATATTAATAGGTCACACTGGGTTACTGCAATTTCAGATCTGATTATTGACACAAAAATAATTGAAAATGTCTTCCCTGGGACCCAAATAGCTGCACACAGATTTCCCATTGGGGAAAAGAAAAGCATAACTTTTAAAATACTCATTCTATTTTTTTTTGTAAAAGAAATGCAATAATATGAGAACAAAATACTAGTTCACATGGAAATCCATCATAATTTAAAAGAGTAACAGTCTGGATACTGAGGCAGGAAAAATGGTGGATATGATTTGTAACATTACCTTAAATATGTTTTTAAAAAATATTCTACTCTAAAGATCATAAATAGTATTTCATACCAGGCCTCAATATTGTATTTCATAGCTATATAATCTTGAAAAATATGAGCTGTCTAGCTCTTGATGCCTTTGTGTGGGCTGGCATGTGTACCTATGTGAATGTGTGTGTATGTGTGTGTGTGAAGGGCTATAAAGATTTGTGTCTAGGCAAACCCAACTTCATTACTTCTTGCCTTGTGAACACATGACTCACCACCACTGTGCCTCAGTTTCTTCTTCTATCAATTAGGCATGGAAATTTTGCCATCACTTGTGTTCTTAAGAGGATTAGAGCTAGAATATGACATAACACAGAGCACATGAAGCTGCATCTGACTCCGCTCAGTACTTGGCCCAGTCCTCCTGAAGGAGCACAGGGGACACCAGGCAAGAGAGAACCACCAATGAGACAAAACAGACTTCCAAACCTAAACAAAGTGCTCAGAGGCCACTTGAACACAGGATAGCACTGACTTGCAGGGCACACTGCACATCAATCCTTCAACCCCATTATGGCTGACAAAGGACAGAAAATCAGGGCTAAGTCCAATGTAATTTCCAATAAAGGGTCTGCCAGGCTACAGACAGCAAATCAAAGCTGAATTTCAATACTAAGGATGGAAGTTCCTCACCTGAGATCTAGAGTTCCTCAGCTATGTACTGGAGGTTCTAGATGTTTCTCTGGGCCTGGCCCCAAAATACAGAGAGCCTAATATAACCTGTCTGACACTACTGTACTTTTCAAAATCTATTAAGCAGCTCCCTGTTGGTGCAAAAAACTTTTATAACCACTATGATCTGTACCAGACTAGGATGTGTACAACACACACACACACACAAACACATATACATACACACACAGAAGGAAAGTAAGGAGCATCTCCCCCACAACACCTTCAAGAAAAAACAATTTCCTCTCCACACCCTCAAAAGTACTCATACTGACACAGGGAGTAATGAACACAGGGTGTGAGCCACTTCAATTTTTTTTTTAACTCTATCCTATAAAACTGCCCATTGAAGTTGACCTCCCCCCCCCCATGACTTTACCCAACTGACATATCATTTTGATACCATGGGGCCACTGGTAAGTTAACATACATGAAAGTCAAGAACTGTTTCCCCCTTCCAAAGCTGGCTCAGCAGAGAGATGTGATATGCTTTGACACTGCTCTTAATTGTTTTAACAAGGGTGTGTTTGGCAGCATTTGCCAACTGCTGAACACCTAAGAAGTAAGCAAACTACAAGGGAAGGACCCTCCACTTTTGAACTAAAGGAGCAAGCTGCAGCATCCGTCACAGACTCCCTGTTCACATGTGCTCAGGGATGCCAACAGCTAACCTAACAAGATGTTCAGGATGTGATCGTTTGAGTAGGTCAACTTTAAAATGATTTTTTTTTAATGATGCCAAAAACTCTAGTGTGTTTATCTTTTGTTTCCAAAAGCCTCAAACACAGTCAAATAAACTACACTTTTGTTATGTCAGAAAATAAAACATCTACTCACCCTAACACATAGATACTTTCTTTTGGTAACTCAGTCATTTTTTTTTTTAAACAAGAACAATTTTCCAAGCATGCAGGCAAGTTCATGTAAGATCAATGATATAACAGATATCAGAATGCTTTGTACACATTACTATACAGGTTAGAGCTACTCCTTAAAAATAATCCCAGAGCCACCAGTTAAGGTCATGGTAGCTCTGGTCTACCCTGGCTGAACAGATTTACTGCATTCTGTGGAACACCTGCAAACATCAAACAAAACCTGCTGGTCCTTTCCTGGGTTGACAAAAGCCTTTCAAGTGAAAACTGCTCCCTGGGAATGTCAGGCTGGAGCTCAGGTTACATTCCATTCGCCCTAGCAGCCCTTACCATTTCTTCTGCTGGTAGGAAAAGCTATGTGTGTGGAATGAAAGATTAAAGCGAATCTGGCTACACTCTTTCCAGTCTCGAACCGAGTATCACGTATTCGTGGGATCAACAGCTATTGGGAATTTGCAGCATGAAATATGACTAGACCTCACTTAGAGAAGGAAAAAAAAAAGCACTGATTATTTTTTCAAACTGGACTCATTTACTTAGAGTCTAGATCCCTTTTTTTCCTGAATCTAAGTTTCAAAGTCATATCTGAGTCCACTCAGGAAGGTGAATATAAAACTTGAAGTAACTTTAGAAATAATTCCTCTATCCAAAGTTTCCTAATTCATGCTTCCAGTTAAAGGGCAAAGTGCAGTTTTCATAATTTTTTTAAAGTTATGATTTAAAAGAGATAATGTCTCTCATTGTGTAGAAATATAAACCTTGTCCTGATATGCCTGCCTTAAGTGAGGGGGAGCCTAGCAGTCTGCAGCCCCTGTACTCAGGCCATCCCCCTGCACCATATGAAGGCAGTGCATTTCCATTCATCCGGCTTGCAGGATAAAAGAGCCCTACACTTTCTACTCTTACAAGGTAAACATCTGGTCCTCAAAACCACACCACTGGTACCAGGTAGCTTTAAAGTTCAACACCTTCATGATAATCTCTGCATATTCATTAGAAACAGCCTTCATCTTGGATGAAGTCTTTTTCTGGAATTATGGATACATAAACACAACCCACACACAAACACAGACACACCAGCACAACCCATGCAGACCCACACAGACACACCAACACAACACACACACAAACACACAGATACACCAACACAATACACATACAGACCCACACAGACACATATCATTGCCTGAACATCTATACGTTTTTGACACACAACTATTTACCAAATGAATTAGTACATATTCAAATTATCTATCCTATACTGTCTACCAACACTTCAATGTTTCAACGAGGACTTCAACTGAGTCTGAACACAGAACAGGAGCTGAGTAAAACAACTGCTTTTTTTAAATTTAACATATTTCATACTTATAATTCATCTTAATAAATTAAATCACAGGTAAAGTAAAACATTAAATTATTCCAAATGTGTCCATCGTTAAAACAAGTGCAAACAGTATTTTATACTAACTCTGAAAGGAGTAGAACTCTGGGATGCCTTACATCTACTTTAGTCAGATTTCAACCACACACACATTTCTCAAGTAAAACATGAAGGAAATTACTGCCAGACAAAAGGTTAGTATTTTGATGGTGTCTACAGGAAGCACTAACTTGACTACTGAACACATTGTCTTCATTTTGATTTCAAGCATTCATATTAATATTTTCAGTACTGAAAGCTATATAAAGAACACTATACAGAAATTTGTAATATGTCATGCTAATACCAAATTTTAAAAAATAACCAGTAACAGGGCTCAAACAGTAAAGCAAACATTTTGTCATTAGTACTCTTAATCAAAGAAGACTCTAAAAATGCTAAGATAAAATTATAGGAGGCACCATGTATTTTGTGAATCACATTAAAGAGAGAGAAATTCCCTAAACTGATGGGAACCAGTAGGAGTAACTCACTTGGATACCACCAAGTTTTAAAAGACATTATTTGTATAAAAATACACAAAGGACACAAGTCACCTAGCTAAACAGATCTCTTTGGTTGTTGTTAAAGCAGATGAAAACAAATACATAAAAATTGCATCCATAGCTGACAAACACACTAGCATCTCACAGTTATAAAATGTCAACATTTACCAGCCTGACTTCAGAGTGGTGCTACCTTGTGTGCTGTTATATACCATGGCCAGAACTCTAAAATCCTGCAGCTGCTTAAGACGCGTTAATGAATTTAAACCCTGGACCTAAAGGGCAGCAGGCAACAATGTATTGACTCCTTATTTAAAACTGGCAGGCTTAAAAACAACAACAACAACAACCACATCTTAACAGAAATGTCACATTTTCAGTTCCTACTTTTAATGAGAGACACTCAAAGACCTTTATACTAAGATTCTTCCTCAGATGTCAGATAATCACTGTGCACAGATTCTTTTGTGAATACCGCTGCCTTTTTGTAGAAGCATCGCCCAAAGAAGTCTCACGTACAAAACACTAAGTCTCTCAAAATCTGCAACATTAAATTCACTGCATAAGTCAATGATAAGGGAGAGAAAACATCCACAAGATAGTTTAAAGATAAACGAATTCCTACTTAGCCTCTCAGACTACTATGAGACTATTTACAGACTTGTCTGAAAAATTAAGTGTCGCTTTCTTTAAAATGGTTAATTGTACACAGAACCTAATAACTGGCATTATTTCCCCTTTTATGAAAGTTAGATTTTTTCCCCTGTATTTTAAAATAGTGAACATGGATTTATCCACATGTTATTAACATCAGTCTTACGCTCACATGTTTAATTACAACCATATTTTTAAAAATCACTTTTAAATTGTGATGGAATTCTGATACGGTTTTCCTGATTTAGAAATAGGTCTCCCTTGAATTGTGAAAGGCAACATTCTGGATAAGATTGCTGCTGGTGGGTAATGAAATAACCACATCATCATCATCATAGGTTAAAACTCAATGACTTCTTTCAGAACACTCCAACAGAGCCAAAAATACACAAAGAGCAAATAAACAACTGAGAACATTGAACTTCACACCAAGAAAAGAATTCACGTACTTGAGCCAGTAAAATGTCCACTCGCCAAAGAAGTTGGTCCATTTTTCCCACTGCTTACAGGAGGCGAAAACATCTAAAGGAAACAAAGAGACGGCAGAGTTGAAAGGAAGACATTCGTGGCTTCAGAGTTCACCAAAGATCTCTCACACTCTTGATAAAAAAAAAAAAAAAAGGCTTGGAGTTAATGCTAAGGGTTTACTTAGGAAAACATATAGTCATCCAACTTAAAACTAAACCAGGCACCCCGTTCCAACCTCCCCCCCACACACACACACTCCATTACCACTGTTAGCTTTCTCCTCGGATGACTTAGATTGCTAGACAGTCCTACCACATTCTGAACACAGTCCCCATGGCATTAGCAAGACATAGATAGGGGGACAGCAGCCTTTCTAGAAAACACTAGTTTGACAAAGGAGAAGAAAAAGTTGTTTGTTTTATATTGAAACCCTTGGACATAACATAAATGTGGCAATGTCCCTTTCCATCCATTACAGGGCTTGTCTGCCATACATGAACCCAAATCAAAATCAAAATGCCACCTGCAATAATTTCTCACTTCAGCTCAAACATGAGAGCAACATAGGCAAGTCTCTCAGCCTCTCTCTCTCTCTCTCTCTCTCTCTCTCTCTCTCTCTCTCTCTCTCTCTCTCCTGTCTCACTCTCTCTCTCAATCTTTCACTCCCTCTCTCTCTCTCCAGCATCTATTTCCGCCCTAACTGGTTTCCCTCCTCTCCTCCAGTCTAATGCGTTTCGCACACCTTCCCTGAGTCAGAGCCTGCAAAAAGCAAAAGAGCGAATGGAGAGAGTGCAACAAGCAGAAAGGGGGCTGCAAAGCCGCCTATGGGCTACTGCTTCCTGCCAAAACTTTCGGGGGAACCACTTCTCCACAGGGTCTGCAAGAGGAGCAGTGGTGGCGGTAGGCAGCAGCGGCAGGAGCAGCATGGGGGTTTTGGATTTTATTTGTGTGTTTTGAGGATTCTTTTTTTTTTCTTTTTTGCTTTACTAAATGCATCTTACACCAAACTCATCTGGCATTAAAACTGAATCCATGCTCCTGGCACGTCTGGACCTCGTGGGAAGCAGAGGGGAGGGAGAAGAACCCAGAGTACAGTAGTAAAAACTCCACAAGTGTGTAAGTTCCTCTTTGTGCTGATTTTACGACTGTAATTTACTAAAATAGTCCAAGACACCCTGAAGAATGTATGCTCAATTTATGCATAGGAGTTCCCAGAATCCCCAAAGAAGAGGCAAACAGGGGGAAGTCAGGAGGACCCCCATAGAACCAACAGCCTCAACTTTACAGCACCTAGCTCCTCTACTGCATATTTCCATTTTTAAGTAAATAAATATGTAAATAAGATGTGGAGTCATACACAAAGTTAGCAGCGCGCACTCTGTGTGCAGACGGACAAGTTTTTGGTGGACTTGACAGTTTTTAGGGGCATCTGGTTTTCCTTTCTGCTGGAGTGAGATTCCATTATTTAGAAAAATTGGTAGGTAAAGAAATCAAGGCAAGTAATTAGACTCTTGAAAAAAATAAGCTTGAGTCTTCCACATCCCAAAATTAGTTGCAAAAAAAAAAAACCAAAAACCAAAAAAACAAAAACAAACAAAAAAAAACTTGTCAAAAAGACCCTCACATTTTCTGAGGATTCAGCCAATTAAAAATTATCCCAGTCTTTCACATTTCTATGGGTTCCTAGCTGAAGTGTTGGGGGAGGGTTGTTTTTTTTTTTTTTCCACAGCTGTTGTTAGTTTCCACCGTTCTTTCTTACCGCACTGAAATCCAGTAAATCACTCAGCTCTTTGTCCGTCCCTAAGGCAGCCATTCGCTGTTGGTGATGCATTTTAGCAAAATCACACAAACCTAGAAACATGGAAATAACCGCAATCAGAAAATCCAGTCCCAATCCTTGGAGAAAACACAATCGGATTTTTGGAGACTGGGGGGTTTGGTGGGGTGGGGGGGATACAGGGGCGGATGGGATTAAGGTAGAAAAGGAGGAAGGAATGGGAGACTTGTTGGGTTTTGTTTTGATTTTTTTTTCATGGAATAGGCAGCAATAGCAAAAAAAAAAAAAAAAGAAAAAAGAAAAAAGAAAAAAATAGAGATATTGTATTTCCAAAGAGACGATCAAACTAGTAACATCCACTATAAAACCAAATCCAGGAAAGAAGGGGGGTAGCCGCTCTTCAGCGCATCAATTTATGCAACAGGAGGTAGAGCGAGAAATGAATGGATCACAGAGAAAAGAGAAACTACTGCACGAACCGGTCTCAACTTTCCCCCCCACCCTCCACCCCACCCCCTCACACGCACACACTCACGCGCACACACTCGCACACACTCACAGCACTCCCTGCAAAGTAGCTCGAAAGAAATTAAAGACCAGTGTCTCTGGAGTGCAAACCGGTCCACAGGGGGTGGGGTTGCCGGGGAGGGGGAGCCCAGAAGAGCCTCAGGGTCCTCCAATTGTCCGGCACCCCTAATTTGTGAAAGAAAGGGTTGTAAAAAAAAAAATTGAAGTCAGGCCCATTAGCAAAGTGCGCTGAGCCCGGGAGCCCGCCGGGCCCGGAGGGGGCGGAGGCCGGGGGAGGGGACGCGGTTGCTCCCGAGCTCCCGAACCTCGGCGGGGACAGCGGGGACCACGGGGCCCCGAGCCCGAGCGCGGCCGCCCAGCCCGGCCCGGCCCGGCCCCGCCGCGCATCCGCCCAGCCGGCCCCGCCGCGCCACTACCTACCGCCCGCGCGCGACGAGGGGCTCCCGGTGCAACGCCGGCGCCCAGGCGGCGGTCATGTCTATCCCCCTGCCTCCGCCACCACCACCTCCTCCAACGGCCGGCGCCCGCGCCCGCTCCTGCTTCCCCGCCGCCGCCGCCGCCGCCGATCCGCAGACACAGCCAAGATCCCTGACTCTTAACACCAACTCTCTTCTCCCGGGAGGGGAGGGGACGAGGGAAGGGGGGAGGGGGAACACGGCGAGGCGCACGGAATTGCAAGTTCAGCAAAGAAATGGGTGGGGGGGCTCCGGCGGGGAGACGCGGCGCTCCAGGCCGGGCTGCCTGGGAAACACCCCCACCCCAGAAAAAAATCCCAACACCTCCCCCGTCTTGAGGAAAAAAAAAAAAACCCACCAAGGAAAATTCACCCAGCACCTCATTTTTCCCCTCAGATCGCCAGTTACAATCTGAAGCCTGAACAGTTCAGGGTTTGCCGGGTTCATCCATCCGAGGCACTTTGAAATTCATTCGAGTTTATGTCCCTTCTCACTTCTGTCTGTCTCTCTCTGTCTCTGTATCTCTCTGGTTCTCTCTCTCTCTCTCTCTCTCTCTCTCTCTCTCTCTCTCTCTCTCTCTCTCTCTCACACACACACACACACACACACACACACACACACACACACACACTGCAAAGCAAGTTTTGCTTTGCTGCAAATACACGTGATGCATAAAGACTTTGCCAAGACGAACAATATTTTTCTTTTCCGTACAAAAACCCATCCACATTTTTACTAGGGGGATATTTTGTTTGGATAGTTTTGCGTTTGGGGCCGAAATCTGAATCAAAGACTTTCTTCTTTTCGCCCTTTTAACTCACAGAGTCGTATAGCTGCAAACTTCGTTTTAAAAAGAAATGAAAAAAGAAAAAAAAAAAAGACCAAGGTAATTTTAGGGAATGAATATGGTTTTGCTTTTATACTTGAGTTCCTAACTCCAAGCCCGCGCTCGGTAGCACTTCAAGTTTTCAACTCAACATTTACCACTACAGGCCCTACGTGCTCTTAAAACACTTTTTCCACACCACCTTTTAGGATAAAAATTAAACTTCAAAATTATCTTTTCGTAATAACATGCGTGCTTTACCCAGTATATGGAACATCCATTATTTTAATGTTAACACATTTGCCCAACCCTGGTATTGCTAAATGTACGAGTACGTACCGAAATGCATGCACACACGTTTTCCCATTGGCAATTATTTAATAGGTTGTTCCTTTTGTTTGAATAAAACATTGGGATCAACATTCTAAAAATTCAGTTCAATTACAAACAGTTTACTCTGACAGCAAATTGTAACGTTACCTTCAATGGCCACAAATATGCTCACAATATTCCAAGGAAAGAGACTTTAAAAAGAGAGACAAAAATCTTCTGCAAGTACTTAGTATCTCACATGTGTGTTCCCCCAAAAGAGTATTTTAAATAGTAGTCAGTTCCAGGGTTAGCCACAGATTACAAGATTATGCACCTGGCTCTGGTTTTTGCATTTTCCAACATAAAACTGTAACAAAATCCCCTCCCCCAAAAAAAGTAATCATTAAAAAAAAATTCCGACAACTTTTTCTTATTGTTTATAAAAATAATCAACACTGGATAGTTATAATTGTTCTTCGGTCTTGTTGGTTGTATTTTTTTTTCTTCTCTTTCAAAGTCCTAAACTTGTTCCAAGTTTAGAGGCGTCTCGACATCATCATCATCCTCAACACCATCATTGACTCCCCCGAGGAGTCACATTGATAATAATAGGTTTCCCTGAAAGATACATTGTAATCCATTCACATCCGGGCACTGCGGCTTATAAAGAGAAGGCGCTGCGGCCGCGGCTGCTCCACCAGACAATGACTGGGGAGGGGCGGGGCGGGAGCGCGCGACCATAGAGTGGTAAACAGAGCGCCTAGAGAGTCCGCCAAGATGGCGGCCCGCTAAGCCACGCCTCCTCCGGGAACCGAGGCGCTCCCGCAGGCGGGTGGCTCTCTGCTCGAATCTCCCAGAGCGCGCCTGGCGCCCTGTCCCCTGTCTGGCCTTGATCTCCTACTCAAAAGTGTTGTTCCCGCAGCGTGAACGAACTCTCCGGGAGGCCCGGAAGATGCCGGGCCTCAAGCAGCTGGGTCCCTGTCAGTGCGGATGCAGAGTTTTCAGGCAGTCTTGGGCGGTTTGGGAAAAGGCCACCAAGCCTAGAGTGATCCTGAGCTGGAAGAGAGGGAGGATCCTCTCCTCTCCCTCTCGGTCCCACCCCTTCTTTTATAAGCTCCCAGGAGTGTGAGAACTTGGTTAGTGCAAAAGGCTCCCTTTATTGATATAATACACACATGGCTCTTGAACCAGAAACCATGAAGCAAGCAACTTCCAATTTTGGCCTAACAATTACCTTCTCAAACCTGTTTTCTAGTCAGCAAATAGCAGTGAGACTTTGGGATACCTATATGATACGCATAAAGGTGAGGCCACTACTATAGAAATATACTGCTTCCATCCCTAATTTCTTACTGACTCACTGATACCCCAAACCTAGACATTTGCAATTGTAGATTCTCAAGTCTCCAAAGAATAGTGTCCAGTTCTCCCAACAGAAAGCTTATTCTAATCCAGATAGGGTTCTAAGAATTTCACAAATATGGGCCATATTGGTGCTCACCATGAAGCTAAAATATTGTTCACCTCATTACGTCACCTACACAGCAACAAAAGCAAGTGAAATAGTTCAGAGCCTGACCCACAGCCCAAGTTTATTAAACAGCACGAATTTGCCTAAGTAAAACTACTTTCTATATTAAGTGATAGAGCCCACCTTAAAAGACAATCTGTGACCAGAGTCCACATTCACCCATGTTCCCAAGCCATCTGGCAGTGAGAACGTCCTCATCTCTATTCTGATTTTAATTCATTGCAGTGACAGAATTGAGATGTTTTACTTGAGAGTTTTTACAGGACAAGAATTGGGACATTTATGGGCTATTTCACACATCACGAAGATGCCAGTGTTTTATCCCCCATTTCACATTTTCATCCTAAAATAATACTTTACATTTAGCCACCTCTTTATACTGCATTATCACAGACATTATCTCTGATTCTCAGAGTAAGCCCTCGACAGGCTCTGGAAAAAAATCATTGTAATGAAAAGATCACAAACATTGGCTTGGGAAAAAATATTCCATTGGCCCTACCTCCAATCAGCGCTGTGACCTCAGACTCCATGCCAATGACCTCTGCTGTAAAGTGCAGAGATTAGATAATCCCATAAAAATCCCTTTTAGCTTTTAGGTTTGTAAGATTCACACTCCTGAATTCAAGGGCAGCAAATGATCTGTCCAGAGATCACTGATAAGATCAAGTATAGGATCGAAGAGCACCCTGCTAGTCTAGTGTCGTTTTTTGTTTTCTCCAGACCCCTTTTGATCAAAAAGAAAAGGAAACATGCAAATCCCCTTCCTGTTTTAAATTAAGGGACAAATGTGGGTGTGTTCGTCTTTGTTTTTTTCCTGAACTGTCAGAGGATAAGTACTTTCTAATTATATTTATGGAACTTGGAAGCACCTTAGAAAAGGGTATTTGAGAGGACACTGTAAAGCTTAGAGTAAAAGAGTTAGTAGTGTAATGGGTGAGCTTTTGGTGCTTCCTTGGTCTACAGAGTCCCTCAGAACCTGTCTCTGTATCTTGATACAGATGTGTGTCTTAGTCAAATCTGACCACTGTCACACAGTCAGATAGATCCGGTGACTTGCACAAAAGGCATTCACTTTTCACAGTTCCAGAGTCTAAAGAGATTAGGGTGAAACCATGGTCAGATTCTGCTAGGACTCTTCCTCTACGTGGCTTGAAGATGGCCTCTTTCCAGCTATACTTTGAGGGCAGGAGACAGTTCGAGAGACAGGATTTTCTATTTAGCCCCAGCTGTCCTGGTACTTGCTCAGTAGACTTGGCTGGCCCACATAGAAAATCACCTGCCTCAGCCTCCCGAGTGTTAAGATTAAAGCTGTCTGGCATCTACCTATACTTTCATATGATTTGACAGAAAGAGAGCTCTGGTCTCTTTTTCTCATAAACTTACTAATGACCTTATCTAAGTAGGATTTCTTCCCAAAGGTCTACCCTCCTAGTACATTGTGACCTCACAGACACACTCTCTAAAATAGTGGAAATTTATGTGAATGCCACATGATTCATTCCAACCTCAGCCCAGCAGTCCCAAAACACTGGAGCACTGGAATGAAGCAGAAGAAATCAATTGTAATCTTTGGCAAAGAGGTAAATTAGATATATGTTCTGATCAGCTAGCCAGAACAGTACCAGGAAGCCAGGTCATGTGAGTGCCATGGTTCTGGAAAGCAGAAATTGACAGTAAGTGGATAAAACTGCTCTTTAGATAGAGAGAAAGATCTTAGGAATGCCAAACATAGGCAATGAAATCCTGAGTAGAGTTATCTGTATACATTTTCCCAATCAGCTAGAGGACTCATGGCCTCCAGGAGAGCAGGATACTCTGCAGTCTTCCCCTTCCTCAGCTGGACTAACCTGAGAAATTTCCTGATCTAACTGGACACGGAGCATACTTCAAATTCCAGGGTTGTCAGCATTATCATTAGCATGATAAAATATTTTTTAATTGAAATAGAATTACATCACTTTTCCTCCTTTCAACCCTCACAGATACCCTTCCTGGAACTCTAATGCCTGCTTCTCAAGTTGATAGCCTCTTTGGTTATTATTGTACATATACATGTGTGTGTGTGCGTGTGTGTATGTATGTGCGCGCGCATGCATGTATGCTCAAATACAAATAAATACAAGTTGCTGAGTCCATTCTTGTTGTTTGGGTAAACATGGCTGTGAGACTAATCACTATGCATTGGAAAAACCAATAAGGAGGTCTATCTCTTGGTTGAGGCCACTTATCCTTTTTCCAGGGTCATTAGTTACCTGTAGTTCTTTGTCTAGGGGTGAGATACCTTGAAATTTCCCCCTTCCACATTTACATGTTCATGGATATTGCCCTCATTGCATTCGTTTTTATGCAGTCATTTCTAAGAGAGACTATTTCACTGCAGACTTCTTGGTATTGGGGCACTTATAATCTTCCCACTTCCTTTTCAAAAATGTTCCCTGATCCACAGGTGCAGGAGCTGTAATGCAGATGCTGGGGCTGTGCTCTCTACAACCTGCTGATCCCTGTGTTGTATCCATCTGTGGCTTTCTGTGGTGGTCTCCATTTGCTATATAAAGAGAGGCTTCTTTGATGAGGAGTGGTAGCTGCAACTGTCTGTCTGTCACTGCAAGGTTAACATTCAGAATGCAGTAAGAAATTATGCTGGTTTATCAAAGCAGCAATAGTAGACTCTTTTCTAAGGCCTATGATCTCTAGCACTGGGAAACTGTCTAGACTCCCAACACCAGGCACAATACACTCCCCCCCCCCCCCCAGTTAGAATGGACCTTAAATCTGATGAGACAGATGTTGGTGGGTGTGCAGCTTATTGCACCATTTTGCTTTTCTTGCCAGGCTGGTTACTGCCACAGGTCATAGGTGTGTTGTAGCTGGATAGGACTGTTGACTTGTTCCCTGACCCCACCCCTTGGTAGCTTGTATAGTATTTTCTTTTTCTTTTCTTTCTTTCTTTTTTTTTTTTTAAAGACAGGGTTTCTCTGTGTAGCCCTGGCTGTCCTGGAACTCACTTTGTAGACCAGGCTGGGCTGGAACTCAGAAATCCTCCTGCCTCTGCCTCCCAAGTGCTGGGATTAAAGGCAAGCACCACCACTGCCCGGCTAGTATTTTCTTTTAAGCAGAGAATTCTTTTCTCAGAAGCAAACAGTTTGTTTTACTCCCAGACTCAAGGCTACCTAATGCACGGTGCCAATCCTATAGTCAAGATAGCTCATTCACATGTTACTTCCTTTTCTGACATTTGGTGACTTCAGGCAAGTTCCATGGCTTCTCAGTCTTTAAGTTACTCGTGTCCTGATACCTTACATGCCTCTTATGTGCCTGTTTATCTTTTTAAAGAATTATTTATTTATTTTATGCATGTGAGTATGCTGTAGCTGTCATCGGACACACCAGAAGAAGACATCGGATCCCATTACAGATGGTTGTGAGTCACTATGTGGTTGCTGGGATTGAACTCACGACCTCTGGAAGAGAAGTCGGTGTTCTTAACTGTTGAGACATCTCTTCAGCCCCTACATGCCTATTTTTAATCAGGTGAGATGTGTTTTGAAAATGACAGAGTCATATTTAATATGCTTGGGTTTGAATAGAGAGTGTCCCCTATGGTCTCAGATGATGACTTTTGGGAAAATGACTCTTGAGGGATCTTCCTTTATTAATGCATTAATCCCTTAATAGAGCACAATGTGTTGGCATTTTGAGGAGGTAGGGAAAAATAGGAGATGAGTCACCAGGGACATGTCTTTGGGAATGTATGGGCTATATATGGCCCTTCTTACATTCCTTTCTCTCTGCCTCTTATCTGCCATAAGGGAAGTGACCCTCTATCACATACCCCTACACCAAGATGCTTTAGTTCCCCAAGAACCCAATATCAATAGAACTAAGGACTACAAGCAGACTTCTGAAAGCTAGAGCCAAAATAAGTTACTCTCCCTTTAAATTGTTTGCATCAAGTATTTTGCTCCAGCCATCAAAGTCTGACTACCACAAAATGTAAAACATCATTTCAGTGTGGAATGCCTGAAGATCAGACTTCATGAATCTGAAAAGAAAGGAAATATTGAGGCCACCCTGGGTTGGCAAAAAGATCAGACACTGAAGGGCACTTGGACCCAAACCTCCATTTGTAAGCGAGGATGTCAACAATCAAATGCTATACCTTGTCCAAGGTCAGCTCTCTAATTGAGTGGCAGAGGTAAAAGGAGCTCTCAGTAATTGAATGCGAAGCCAGAATATCATAAAAGTCTCCCTCAAATTCTACCCCATTTTATTAACCCTGCCTATGTTGAAACAAGCAAACATAGGCAAATACAAACAAACAAGAGGGAACCAGCTCTTGGATGCTCTGATAAAATTACTCGATGAGAAAAAGTCAGCAAATAGTTTCTGAGCATCTACTTTGTGTCAGAGACTATTCTCCCAGGACCTGAGGCAAGAGTGTTAGCAAAGAAAACAAAATGATAGAAATGTCAAGGGCAGTCCTGATTGAGTGGCTAAGTCAATGTGCAGATAGAGATGGTTGCCACGAATATTTTCAGGTTAATGAAACCAATGGACATGGCAGTTTAGGACTTCAGTCTGGAGCTTTTATGTCTTATTAATGATGAGTCTGAAAGTCTAGAGTTTCCCACAGCAACCAAGTGCCTCACAAACTTTAGTTCGTGTCTCAGGAACGTCAGTTAAAATTCACACTGCTAGGACTCAGTCATGAACATGGAAAGAGGGATATATATATATATCCCTCTATATATGGTATATACACACACATACACACACACACACACACACACACACACACACACACCAAGTTGTGTTAGAGTCAGCTTGTTCTAACTCATGAGGACCAATTGTGTGCAGCTCCACCTCACCAAATGTTTTGTTCAGTGATATTTAATAGATATAGATACCTTAAAATTGGCCAGGGGACATATATACCATTGAAATCAACAAGCACTAAAACTCGAAAGCTTTCATCAGATAGCTAGAAATTCGTTGTTTGCCGACATACCCTTGGATGCTTGACCCCAAGCACTGGAAAGCTTCCTGGGTGATGTTCATGTTGTTAATTCTGGGGGCATACTTTGCATGACCTGAGCGTGGAATACACACACACACACACACACACACACACACACACACACACACCATTTCAAAACAATATTGTTACATTTATTCCGAAATTTCTAGAGTTTCAAAAGATAGGTGGACTTCATCATTTTCTGAAATCATATGTCTTCTGTTTGCATATCTCTGCTCAAATCTTTTCATGGTAATAGCTATTCACCAAGAGAGGGCTGGTAAGCCTAACTGACACCCACCAGGATTTCTGCAACTGTCCTAGTTTCACGACTATCAGGTGACCTTACACAGTTTGGTGATGTTATCCACAACTACATTGACGTTCTTGCTGGTGGGATCTCCACGGCGGGCACAGATCTGCCCATATATGGACTCCAGTATTATCCATTTGACATCTATGACCTCTGGGTCAAGGAAACTTGATCAAATGGCTTTCCTTCTCCTTATATTCTGTTTGAAAGTGATCTTCTGCACCTATGTGCTCCTGGGCTGAGAAGTAACTACATTTTCCTCAGGGAGAAAAAGGAATTCGGATTTTTTCCCCCTATCTATAGACATAATTCTAATATACCTATGTATTAACATTTTTAAAATACAAATGAGCCACTGTGATCATTGCTGGTCTGTGATTGTTTTTTTTTCTTTCCTTTTTTCATTATGAGATGATATATCATGTGTTTATGTCACCACACGTGCACTTTTCTGGAATTATGTTAATAATTGAAAAACAGTCATGCTCTGATCTGGGAATATTTTTAAATGTATTTAGTTCTCAAGATAACACTACTGAGAAAGTACACAGAAATCCTCTCATTTTATATTTGAGGAAACAGAGGTACACATAAAGTGTCCTGCACACAATCATGAAGTAAGCTGGTATCTAAAATCAAAGCTCTGACTAATACTCTGTTAAACACGTCCTTCACTCAGTCGACCCCTTGGTTTTGCTAGGCCTGTGCCACAGTCTTGCCATCCACCTCTTCCTCACCCTGCTTTACTGTTTCATCTTCCCTGGCATGCCCCACTGACTAGGGTATTCCTGGATGCCGCTCCTGCCTCATAGTGCTGTGTATGTGGGGAATTAAAAGTAAGTACTACAGTAGCTTACCTCAAAATTAAGGTAATTATTAGACCAATGACTTTCCTTTTAAAATAATGTTCTGTATTCCAAATCTCAATAACAAATGGGCTTCGGATTATCAGCAGCCTTGGCAAATCCACATTCTATCCATGGGCCATTACCATCGATAATTGAGAATACATACACATGTTAATCAATCATTCATCCCTGCCTTCCCTCTCTCCTGCATGGTTCTAGATGTGGTCTGACTCAGAAGATTGGGAAGCACAGCCTGATTTTATCACCCTTTATTATCCTAAAGTATAATTGAAGATATTACAGACTTGACGGAAGTCAAGAGGAAGGAGGGCTGTGCTGAAATTCTTCCCAAAGCCACTGGCAACAATTTTATACTATAGCAACATTTCATTGTCTACTAAACGTATAATTTCCACCTTTTCCCTGTAGCTCAGGAAAACAAGAAATAAAATGAACACAACATAAAACGAAACAGGCTGTACTTCCACATCCAATTCATGTCAAAAGCTGTCCCCTTGGGGCATAGAAAACATACAGGATAAAGAGCAAAATGCCAGAGTGAAATCTTGCCAACACTATGGTCATGGACACATGCTTGAAACCTTGGAGCCACCAACATTTTAGTCATAGATGATCTTAGATAGCAGAGGCTATTCTGTGCAATGTAGGTTATTCAGTTATACCCCTGACCCTTAGGTACTAAATGCTAGTAGTATTCCCCAATCTCATAAGTCATGACATCTAAAACTGCCTCTGTATAATTTGCTATGGCTTAATCACGCTGGCTGGGAACCCTGGCTGTATGCAAACCCTCTGACTCACTCACTCACAGCCGTCATCGCTGCATTTACAAGGATAAAGATCACTTGCTGTGGGGAGTTGTAACAGAGTCTAATGTATCCACAGTTAATACTTAACGCAGTAATGGTGTATTATTGTGATTTTTATTTAGCCTATGCTGTCTTTTTGAGAGTTCTGTGTAAATCTGAAATATGGAACTTATTAAACCCATAATACATTTCTAAATATATTTCTAAAGGAGAACATAAAATAGATATAACAGATGGAATGGGCGACCACTTACCATTCGGCACCATCAATAAACTGATAGATAACAGTGCTGCATTCCATAACCACAGCCTGCCTCCCTACCCCTGGCTAATCCATTTAGGAAAGGGCCGATGTCAGTGTTGAGGGGAATCAAGTGCACACATATTTGGAATCCTATGTCTAGAGAAAAACATGTCCTACCCTCCTAAAGCAGGAGACCATCTCCAGTTGTAAAGCACACTGCAGGAAGCAAGTACTCCTGAGGTGAAAGCCGTTCCCAGACCGCAGTTGGAAAAGTGTATGGCCTCTCGATGTTGCTCATCACTGCTTTTCCTGACTGATGCTCTTGGGTGCATCCTTCTTGACCAAGTGCTCCCCAAAGGCAGAATCCTCAGTGCTTCTTCTCCCCAAAGCCATCATCATTGCATTAGGAAGACTTTATACAAAATAGTCATTCCATATGATTTTATTGAACTACTAAATAATCGTTCTGCTATATCATGCAAAAAAAATGTTCTAAACACACAGGATAGAAAAGTTCTGTTTATAAATGCTGTCTGTATGATTTGAAGCTCAGGATATAAAGGTAAAATTTTCACTGCAAATAACATGTAATATTCACAACAGAATCAGGGTAAATATTTTTCCCTAGGGGAAAAATGTGCAGGCTAGATATAAACCAATAATCAGGTTCAATATTGATTAGAATCTGATTTACTCAATCACATTTGCCCTTCTCATAGATGGATGACAATTAAATGCTAGCAAAATGTATCTCCTATAACAATTATGCTAAATTAATTCATAATATGCACACAATAACACTATTTACCTGTACTCCTATTGCTAGGAAAGAGCTATCTAATTCATTTCCTCACTTGAAAATTCAGTAAGTTTATATAATTATATTACACTCCCTAGAAATGCTGATGGAATCTCCTCTGCATATCTTAGAGGGCGCAGAGAGGCAAACAGTGGGCAGTGTCATTAACCATATGTTCAGCAACACCCATGGCTCAGAGTCACAATGGGCAGAGGTGAGCGTTCCTGTGCCACACTTCATTGCTAGGGAATGTGATACAATTTAAGTTAATATTTATTCACTTTTTCCAAGACTCACAATTTGTCCTCAGTTTCTCTAAAAACAAGCAAATAAGCAAACAATTAACTCCACATACTCACGAGAATTTATCCTCATCTTTCAAGGAAACCTGTAAACAAATGAAGGCATTTTTTTTATTGTCTCCTAGAGTCTTGACAAAATGTCTGATAAAAATTTACTCTGTGAGAATCAATAGGACAGATGATCGATTGAAATTAATACAGAAGTTTAAGAGAAAATCTCCAACACAGTTTAAGAAAAATATTATGTATGAGGATGAGTGATCATTTCTCCCACGGTCCAAAGCCAGCCAATTAAAAAGCCTGTGAGATGCTTCAGCGAGAACAACATTTCCCATGCATGCTTGGCAACCTTTATCTGATCCACAAAAGTTGTCTTCTGACTTGCATATGCTCTTGGTGTGATACACTCCTCCATCATACACTGACAATAATAATAAATGCTTTCTTATTCAAAATATTTTCTTCAGTAGCTTTAATCCCAGAGGGACTGCTTAGAAATTAACAGAAAACTCACAAAATTCTGTTCCCCAAGGCCAAGTAAAGACTGTTGAATCACTGCTTTGAGCCTCAATCCTAGGCTTGTCAAATAACTTTGTTTAGCATCCAGTACCATGAGTTTCATCTCCTGGCTGTACTAACCCTGTCCTCTCACAATGGAAGCATCTGGCTAACCAGGGAAATGTTGTCAATGACACAAAACACTGTTATCCTATCATAACAATGATCACCACAATCCAACATTTGCTAATTCCTAAGAAATTAACTCAAAGGGGGGGGGGGAAAGCCAATTATTTTTGGATGTGGGTTAACATCTGCACACATGTGCAGTTTTCCTGGAAGCTATAGACTCTATGACTCAGTTACCTCTCCAGTGTACTAATCCTGCTTCCAATCCCAGCTTTTCATTCAAGGGATGCTTCCCAACACCCGTGAACAAATGACCATAGCCAACAATCACCGATCAAAAGTACACATCTGTCTCCACTGCTAATCCACCAAGGGAAGCAGTTTACCACATTTCCTCAATGTTCTATCAATGGAAAATCAGCAGGGCTGTTAGCAAAGACCAAAAACAGATAATATTAATTTCAGCACTTTAGGAAAATTCTCAAAATTCGTGTTCTTTTCCTTGCTAACGTTGTAGAAAATGTGGATGTACTGATATTCCAAAAGGCTGATGGCTTGGGCTCGGCAGCGATACAACTTATTAAGTAGCTACCTTAGAGTGTCAGACATCTTAGGCTCTCAGCCCCAGTCGTTTTAAAGGTTCACAATGCAAGCAGAAAATGAGGCCCATCTAGCATCGTGCCGAGATGTTTTCACGCTATAAGGTTTCAGCTATCACAGATCAACAACCATCTTGGAGATAAGTAAATCTCGAGTATGTTTCAAAGGAAGTCATTGAGTTGGATGTTCTCCAGCCGAAGAAGGCAGTTCAAGACATTTTAAGATTAAAGGAGATGAGCATATATATTTTCAGTTTCACAAAATTCTGCTTTGTGACTTATCCTGACTTACATATTTTTATAAGATATATTAACCAATGAAATCACTGTGCTATGGGCAGTGGACACAGTGACAACCAACCCTGTCCTGTCTTCAAAATAAAAAAAAAAAGTTATCTTTCAAAATAGGGCAGGAGTGTCTGATTCATTGGGCAACCATATAAGCTTTTGGTCAGTATCTGTAGTTCTGTAACAAAGTGGTGTATATAATCACAGGTGCACATGTGCGAAGGTTAGCAGTGAGTGCTGTAGATGAAACATATTCTCTTACATATGTCTGTTGAGGCCTAATGCCCAATGAGACATGTTAGGAAGTGGAGTCTCCCAAGGGAGCAAGGTCATAAGGATTGAGCTCTCATCAATTGATTTAGTGCCTGTGTCAAAAGGACCACAAAAACTCTCTGTCTACCAAAGGAGAATCCCAGGAAGAAGGCTACCATCTGTAAGTCAGGCACTAGACCAACCAGCCCCTTCATATTGGCCTTCAAGTCCCTAGAACAGTAAGGCATAAATGTTTGTTGTTTAACCACAGTCTGTAGTAATTTGTTACAGAAGGCGGGACTAAAAGAGTGGCCATATGCTGTGCTATGTACAAAAGGATATACCCATGGTTAGCCTTGTAGTCTGACTGAGACTGGTTACACTGGGAAAACTCAGAGTCGCTATGAAAAGGTTCAAAGAGACAGGTTTTCATGAAAGTGTCTGAAGGCAACAGTCTCAGCATGTCCTTCACCCCACCCCCACACATACAGACACACTCAGAGAGAGAGAGAGAGAGAGAGAGAGAGAGAGAGAGAGAGAGAGAGAGAGAGAGATTGAGAACTTGCTTTCTGAATAGCTTTTGCTGCACAGCAAATTAATTCAGGCAGGTGTAATGAAGGACTGAAGGAAGACGGATGGAAGGCCCGACCGGCTCACTCTACTGAGACAGGTGCGCATGCGCTTGTTTGCAGTTAGTGTGTGTCATAAGGGCTACTATAGCGAAATGGGTAAAAGAATCCGAACTTTAAAACACAAGCAGAAAGAGACTGGAGCGCTATACAACAAACTCATAGTACCCTACAGACAGAGGCATGTGTAAACGTCCCTTACTCGTTCTGCTCCAGCCCCACTGGCCACTCTGCTGCCCTCCCGCGTGCCAGGCATCCATCCCAGAGCCTCTGTATTTACTCTTTACTGGGCTTGGAGACCTTGTTTGTCCTAGTTATCTGCAGGATTCTTCCTCCCTCTTCATTGGGACGTTTCTTTTAATGTCTCCTTCTTAGGTAGGCTTCCCTAAGCCACATGACATTGCAACGTCCATGCTTAGCTGTTTGCCTACCAATCTCTATAGTCCTTATCAATATGTATATATTATGTGTGTGTGTGTGTGTGTTGTTTTGTTTTATGAGACAGTGTTTCTCTGTATAACAGCTCTGGTCCTTGTTCTGGAACTTGCCTTGAATTTACAGAAATCTGCCTGCCTCTGTCTCCTAAATGCTGAGATTAAGGGTGTATGCTACCATGCCTGCCTTATTTTGGATCATTTAAAAAGTGTCCCTGAAGGCACAGTGTCTCTTCCTTTGTTTAGTAAAACCTAGAGGAAAATGTAGGCTATAATAGGCACCGGGATGAATGAATAAAACTTACACCAGGGAAGTTACTTTCTATAGGTCTATATGATATTTATAAAGATCTTTGACATCTTGATAACATGTGGACAAATGCATTTATGGAAGAGCAAATCCTGTCTGTGGAAGCTCAGTTTCCCTGGCCTTGTGCATGCAGAGAGTTTTCTACTAGGCACTGGTCTTTCTTGCCATGTCTTTTTCTTGTAGGTTGACTTGTTTGGTAAGTTTGCATGGCATTATTGAGCATGCTCAGTGGCTCCCTGGATAATCTTTTCTTTGGTAGATGCCACAGGATGTCAACAATCTGCTCTGTTCATTCATGAGCTCAGCTTGGAGCAGACCTTCACTGTCCACCTCCATCTGCGTTGGGGCTGGTGTCTCTTCTCATTCATGGGTGAAGTATTAGGGAGCTCTCTGGGCATCTAGTCTAAAGCCATATTCTCTCACCATCTGTCTAACTCCTGTGTATTTCTTCATTGCTTCCAAATAAAGAAGGTAAGAGGAGAAATGCTGTATATTAACTTGACTCAAAGAGCTCCAACAGAGAAATATCCATCAAGGTGGAAAAGATTACACATAGAAGAGGCTAGCAGGGTAACCTTAGATTTTTGGATAACAGGGTGTCATTTCAGGAGTTAGCTCTGTTTTGATTTGTTTTTGCTTTTGTTTTTACATGTGTCATGTACTATAGTTTCAGCAATAGTTTATCTGTGCTGGAATTATAAATGATGAGGACTGAGCACCGTCTACCCAGTTTTAGAATGCAGCAATCCTTCCAATATGGTGGATACTCAAGCACCTACCTGATCCATGATGACGTACAATGGTCAGCCCTAGAAACTCTTCCAAGATTCCCTGACACTCAAGTCAATTTCAAGTATTGCAGAACCCTAGCTTAGTGAGAGTCTGGCCTGTGGGAAAAGCTTTGGGGGTGGCGACTGAGATTTTAACCCAGGTTTGAGAACCGTGGCTACTGTCTCATATAGGACTACCATGGACAGCCACAGCAACCATTAAAGGAAGCCCTATGCTTGAACCCGGTATTAGTTACTTTTATGTTGCTGTTATAAAATACCATGACCAAGGCAACTTAGTGAAGAAAGAGTTTGTTTGGGCTTAGAGGTCCAGAGAGAGAAGAATCCACCATGTCAGGAAAACATGCAGCAAGTGGCAGCCATGGAAACAAAAGCAGGAGGCCAAGCGCTCATCTTCAGATGAAAGTATGAAGCAGAAAATCAACTGCAAGTAGGCCAGGTGTTTACTCTGGGGCTATCTCCCTCCAGCAAACATGTACCACCCACCTATCATGCCCCTCCATGCTATTCCTCCTTCCCAGTCCTCCCTTCCACTGCCCCTTCTCCCACCTCCATCCTCAGACAACCACAAGTCCATTTTTTGTCCCTATAGTTTGTGTGACTTGGAGTTGCATACAACACAATCATAACACTATATAGTCTTTATTTTTGATTTAGCTTCTCCGGTTTAGCATAGTTACTCTACGAATCAACCATCAGGAATAAAATTGCTATAAACATTTGTGACAAGTGTTTGCGTAGCAATATACATTCAGGGATAGAGGGATGACTCAGGATCAGGAGGGACCACTGCTCTTATAGAGGACCTGGGTTTCATTCCCAGAACACTTGTTGGGAAGCTCATAACCACTTTAAACTCCAGCTCCAGGAGGACCCAATGTTAGCAATCAGGCATCTCCATAGCCTGCCCCAGGGACCAGTGACAGCAGGATATGACATCACTAGCTGCCAAGATGCAACCCATTCCCGCTGTTGACAGGAGCCTCACAAACTGCATATCCTCCCACTGCTCATGTGCATGTGCTATGTTTTCTCCTTGTAAAAGGCCATTTCTTCCCCCTGGCTCTCTTTTTCCCTCCACCCTTACACAGAGGAAGCCTCTATATACCCTTCTCCCTAGTGAACCTCCCACTTGAGAGCTGCTGCATCCTGTGACTTTATGATGTCTGTTGCTTAGCTCATAACACCCAAGGACCTCCAAGGGCACCTGAACTTACTCATGAACACAAAGAGGAGGAGCGGAGGGGGAAGGGGCGGGGAAGAGAGGGAGGGAGAAAGAGAGAGACAATACATTTTTAAAAAAGATTTATTTATTTTATATATATGAGGACACTATTGCTCTCTTCAGACACACCAGAAAAGGGCATCAAATCCCATTCTACGAGGTTGCTGGGATTAGAACTCAGGACCTCTGGAAGAGCAGTCAGTCCTCTTAACCGCTGAGTCCCACAACAAATCTTAAAAAAAAAAAGCATACTTTTTTTGTTCTTGGGAAAATACCTGGTTGTGATAGGAATAGTTTACCAGTCAGGTGTTTTTGTTTACATTTTTGCCTGTTAATTGTCAACTTGGAAGCATTACCAGGGAGATAGACCTCTGGGCACATCTCTGGGGTGGGGTGGCGGGGGGTTGCATCTTGATTTCATTAATTGAAAGGAAAAAACACGTCCTCAGGAGGTGGGACATGGATCCTGGACTGTGTAAGGAGAGAAAGGGAGTTACTTTCAAGGCTGCCTGCTTCCTTGTTGCAGATGCTAGAGGCCCAAGGCTGCCTGCTTCCTGGTTGCAGATGCTAGGGGCCCAGCTACTTCAAGGTCCGGCTGCCCTGACTCCCAGCTGTGATGGATCATACCCTTGGAAAGAAAGTCAGAATGAACACTTTCTCTCTTCAATTGCTTTTCTCAGAGTATTTTCTTTATTATTACGAACAGGAAAAGAAACTAAGTTTTAACAAATGTCCCACTATTTTCCAAGATGGTTGCTCCGTTTCGTGTTGTACCAGGGTCGCCAGCAGCATGTTTGGAAGCACTGAGCATTCCAACCCCTTTCCAATGCCTCTCAACAGTACTAAAGAAAACATTTTCATTTTACTCATGACTAATATGTGGATAGTAATTTCCCATTGTAGCGTTAATTGAATTTCCTTACAGAGTAATATTTTTGATCGTATTTTATATGATTCTTTGACATCAGCATATTTTCTTTGGGGAGGTGTTTGTTCAAATCTAGTTAATTTTAAAACTTGTGAGGTTTTTTAATATTTGAGTTTTAGGAACATAAGATATATTCTGGATACAATTAATTTGTCATGATTGCGACCTGGACACATTTTTCTCTCAATCTATGGCTTGCTATTTCAGTCTCTGTGTCCTTCATGTAGAAGAAGCCTGTAATTTGCAAGAAGTATTCTATATAAATTTCTTCTTTTTTAAATCATGCATTTGGTATAATAGCTAAAATATCTTTCTACAACCCACTTTTTGCCTCCTAGAGGTCTATAAATTTAGAATGTTCATTTAATCATAGCTAGGTTTTCATTTCAGACCCACTTTGAATAATTCTTCTTCTTCTTCTTCTTCTTCTTCTTCTTCTTCTTCTTCTTCTTCTTCTTCTTCTTCTTCTTCAGGTATACGTCCAAGTTATTTTTTCCATCCAGTTGTGTCTGCCTTGTTACAGCAGAGCCTACCAACCATTTCTCCATGGAATGACCCTTCACCTTTGTGGAAAGTGAGTTTTCTTCTGGTTATGGAAACTTGTATGGGTATGTATGGACAACCTTGTGATAACTTTGTCTGTCTTATAGTTAATATCTTAAGAACTATGTACTGAATCTTAGAAATATCTTTTCAATTTCTACAAAACCAGCCTCCTAAGGTTTCATGGCATTCTGTTGCTTCTATAAGTCAATATGGGTTGAACAGATATCTCAACAGGTTGGGTCTTTGGCCCATATGTAGGCTGTATTTCAGATCTTTGTGGTTTTACAAATAAGTATTTTTTTTAAATTCCATATGCAGATCTTATACATTTCTTGTTAAATTGATACACACACACACACACACGCACATGCACATGCACACACATAATCTTCGTGGCCTTAGCCTTAGTTGTTTGGGGGGAAATGGGTTAGATAAACCAGATTTGCTACATACTCTGCAGAAGACCTTCACTCCTTCATTTCCAAACATAATGCTTTTTATTCCCCCCATAACTTTTTAATTTTGCTAATTGCAAAATTAAGCAGAAACCTGAGGTAAGCAATTTCTTTTATTACCTTGCTCCTGATTTTATTGGGGGGGGCACTCCATCTTTTATTTCTTAGCATGATGCTAATTGGAGTGTTGTTTGGTTGTTTGCATCACAAACACCGTTTGTTTCACCATGTATGGTTTTCTTTCTGATAGCTTCTAGGTCTTGTTTGCTGAGATGTTTGTGAACATCATTCTGGTTCTTTTCATTTCTACTAGTAACATGTCCTGTTGCTGTGACAAAATGCCTGACTGAAGCAACTTCTTAAGAGAAGAAGGTTGGTTTGTCTCATAGTTCCAGGGTACACCCTGCTATGGTGGGGAAGTCACTGAGGCAGGAGCCTGAGACTCCTTGATCACATCAAGTCTGGAGTCAGGGAACGGCAGCAGATAAAGCCCCTTAGTTAACTCTCTCCTTTTGCACAATTTGGAACCCTAGACCATGGGTTAATACTGCTGCTGTTTATGATGGTTCTTCTCACCACAATTGACCTAATCTAGATAATCCACCACCGACATGTCCAGAGGCTTGTTTCCATGGTGATTCTAGATCTTATCAGCTTGATAATGGTGAGTAACTGTCACAAATGTGAAGAATTATGTTGACGTTAAAACATCCTTCCTGGAATAATTCTTAGGTGTTTGTTCTACATTATGCATTTTCTGTGTTGCTGGATTCGATATTCAGTTAAATTTTGCGTAGAGTTTTTACAGCTGCGTTCATGACAGACAGTAGTCTTTAGGGATTTCTTTTTCCCCGCTGCTGCTTATTGTATTATCTACCTTCTCATCAAAAAAAATGTTAGCATTGACTACTTGGTCATTAACCAAAGGTGTAAAGCTGCATGGCAGACTTCCAGAACTTGCCTTACGTGACTGCAGTGTTATAATCATTACACACCACTTCCTCATTCCCTCCTTTCTCCAGCCCGTAGAACTCCATTCTGCTCACTGCTCTCATGAGTTCGACATGTCAGAATTATTCTATAAGTAGAGTCATGGAATCTTTGTCCAAGGTGACTGGCGTATTGCAGTTAGCATGTCCCACCCAGTATATCCTAAGATTGTCCATCCAGTATTTTATCTTATTTTATTTTATTTTTTATTGTAACTGCCTTACCATCAGAAAAGGCTGATTCTGTAATTACACATTTGGAGGAAGTTATGGCCATTATGGGAATACCAACACAAACTAAAACGGACGACATATCTCTAATATGATGAAACAGTTTTTTGAATATTACAATATAAAACATGTTAAAGGCATATCACACAATCCTACCAGACAAGCAATTGTAGAGAGATCCAATCGAATTCTAAAGGAGATGCTTAATAGGCAAAAAGGATTAACAAGAACCCCCAAGGATGGACTACATAGTGCTTTGTCAACCTTAAATTTTTTAAATGCCAATGAACAAAACACCACAGCTGCTGAAAGACATTGGATTGTGGAAAGAACTATTGAACTAAACCAGCCTGTTTACATTAAGGATATTCTAATTTCAGAATGTAGAATGGGAAATGTGTTATGCTGGGGGAGGGGCTATGCCTATGTTTCCACGGGAAAAGAAAACTTGTGGGTTCTTCCAAGTTGATAAAAATCAGACATGACAAAGGGAGACCTCCTGAAGACCTTGGTGACAGAGAAGTGAAGACCTTGGTGACAGAGAAGAAAAGGGAGACTAACACAATCAACAAAATAGGTGATGTATATGTGGTGATGTTTATGTCTCTGTATGTGGAAACATCTCTAGAACTGGCTGAGACTGAAATGTCTATACACAGCCAATAACACTTATTGGGTACAGATTTCTAATGACTTGTAATTACATACCATCCTTTATGAGGACATGTATTCAAAGTTACATTGTAGTTTGACTAGGTGATCAAGTGAACCTGAGAAAAGGCAGTTGTCTTTCTTTATTGATCTCCATTGACCAATCTGTGCACCCTGCGTGCTCCATGTGAATGTCTTTACAGAACTACATGTTGGTTTTAAGTTTTGTATACTACAGGATGAAAGAAGAGAAAGACGGCCCTGAAAAGATTCACACTCTGGGAAGCTGAGATTCCAGAACCTTCCATTCCAGCTTTGAACTTGACTCTACTTCAGCTACATCAAAGCTGATTCTTTTAAGGGCTTGATTCCAGAACTTTACTTGCCTATCCAGCCTTTCAGAATGTCATGGTCAAGATGTCAGCTGAGCAATGAACTTTCTCAGCACATAGTGACTGGAAGGCAAATAATTCCAGCTAGCTCTCCTTTGACAAGTCAATTTTCCTATTTCCCTTTGGGCCCCCAGATGGGAATTCTTTGCCCCAATTCAGCTGGAAGTAGACAGAAGACAATCATCATCCCAGTTCCTTATGTTGGGGTGGATGGTTCTGATTATTTTAGGAATTATAGACATGTTTTCATTTTAGGGATACTTTACAAATGTAGCTTTGGACGGAGAGGGAAATAAAGAAATGAAACTCATGAATTTCTACCTTTCCTTTCCTTTTCTCTATCCTTCTCTCTTAGGTAAAGGGGAAGAGGGTGGAAAAGAAAAAGGGGGATATAGTAATACCCTAGAAATTATAGAAATAGACAAATAGGAATAGGTTAGCAAATGTACTTTTAAGCAAAACATTACATAGCCAAATCTTACATTGGTAGAAGTCTTTATAATAGATACGAAGTTGAAGTTATAATCTCTTATATTGGTTCAGAACTTATTTGATGTAAATTTAAGGTTTTCATTGGTATAAATTTACTATTGATATAAAACTGGGATTAATATTGTTACTCCCATATAGGCATTGTGCCTATATAACACATTTTAAGAATACAAGGCTTAGATCCAGTCCTTCTATAATTAATATCATAAACTGGTTTTAGATGATTAAGTAATACAAGTTAAGGGCCAGATAGCAAACTTATGGTTGTGAATTAATTGAAAGGGTGTTCCTGAGTTATTTTGATTAGAAATGGCCGAGAGTAGTCAAGGCTTAACAGTTCAGAAATGCTTTGGGTAAATAGATGGTCTTCAAAGGCATCAGATGTCCACAGAATATGACGTTTATTGACATTTATTTATTAAAGATCATTTGACTGGAGACCTGTCTGCTCCTGACAGCACCCCTTTCTTGAATTCAAAGAAGAAATTGAGCACCAGTGGAGTAGCTTCAGTTGTGGTGAGCCAGTCACCAGCACCAGGCAAGAATTGCCTCATTTCATCTACAGACAAATACTGTCCAAAAAAAGGACACACTATGTGGAATAGTTGACTGATAATCTCTGCCAAGACAGAGTAATCAGCCCTTCAAAATTCTGCATTACTAAGGTCTGTCAGATGATCCTGGGCCAGAAGGCTGAAGACTGCTGCTCCAACGTTTTGCTGTACAGAGCCTGTCCAGGTAATCAGCAGTTTTTACAATTTGGCTAAGTTTTAGAAGTTATATTTTGTGCTTCTCATACTTTCAGGTAATATTAGTCATTCTTGGATTTCTGATGGGTTTGAAGACTAGTAGTCTCATAGCCAGTTCAAGCTGTTTAGCATTTAGAAAGATGATACAGATTTGAGAGGACGGTTTTCAGATGACTTATAATCTAAAGCCAGGACATGAGTCAAGTATAGAATTATAAGTCTTTTAAGTTCGGATAAATGACAGAGGTACTATTTAATTGATAAAATTGATGGACTGGGTGCTAGGTCTATCCTGTATGTTATAAATTACAAAATGGTGATAACTGCGCATAATTGATCTCTGAGATAAAAGAGTCTTTTAATGGGACAGAAAGGGGGAAGTGTTGTGGATAGCCCTGGACTTGTATTCTTTTTTTTTTTTTTTATTTTCTAAGTTTTTTTTATTTACATTCCAAATCATTTCCCCTTTCCCATTTCCTCCCTCCCCGAAAGTCCCATAAGCCCCCTTCCCTCCCTCTTTTCTCCATTCAACCCCCTCTCGTTTCTCTGTCCTGGCGTTCCCCTACGTCCAGTCTTTCCAGGACCAGGGGTCTCTCCTTCCATCTTCTTAGAAATCTATTGCTATGCGAATTGTGTCTAGGGTATTCCGAGATTCTGGGTTAATATCCCCTTATCAGTGACTGCATACCATGTGTGTTCTTTTGTGATTGGGTTACCTCACTAAGGATGATATTTTCAAGTTCTGACCATTTGCCTAGGAATTTCATGAATTCATTGTTTTTAATTGCAGAGTAGTATTCCATTGTGTAGATATACCACATCTTCTGAATCCATTCCTCCGTTGAGGGACATCTGGGTTCTTTCCAGCTTCTGGCTATTATAAATAAGGCTGCTATGAACATAGTGGAGCATGTGTCCTTATTGCATGCAGGTAAAGCCTCTGGGTATATGCCCAGGAGTGGTATAGCTGGATCCTCCAAGAGTGTCATGGCCAGTCTTTGGAGGAACTGCCAGACTGCTTTCCAGGGTGGTTGTACCAGCTTGCAATCCCATCAGCAGTGGAGGAGTGTTCCTCTTTCTCCACATCCTCGCCAACAACTGCTGTCTCCTGTGTTTTTGATCTTAGCCATCCTGACTGGTGTGAGATGGAATCTCAGGGTTGTTTTGATTTGCATTTCCCTAATGACTAAGGATGATGAACATCTCTTTAGGTGCTTCTCAGCCATTAGATATTCTTCAGGTGAGAACTCTTTGTGTAGCTCTGTACCCCATTTTTTAATAGGGTTACTTGCCTCTCTGGAGTTTAACTTCTTGAGTTCTTTGTATATATTGGATATTAGCCCTCTGTCGGATGTAAGGTTGGTAAAGATCATTTCCCAGTTAGTTGGTTGCCGCTTTGTCTTTTTGATAGTGTCTTTTGCCTTGCAAAAACTTTGTAATTTAATGAGGTCCCGTTTGTCAATTCGTGATCTTAGAGCATAAGCTATTGGAGCTCTATTCAGGAAATTCTCCCCTGTGCCCATATGTTCAAGGTTCTTCCCTAGTTTCCTTTCTATTAGTTTCAGTGTGTCTGGTTTTATGTGGAGATCCTTGATCCACTTGGAATTGAGCTTAGTGCAAGAAGATAAGAATGGGTCAATTTGCATTCTTCTGCATGTTGACCTCCAGTTGAGCCAGCACCATTTGTTGAAAAGGCTATCTTTTTTCCACTGGATGGTTTTAGCTCCTTTGTCAAAGATCAAGTGACCATAGGAGTGTGGATTCATTTCTGGGGTCTTCAATTCTGTTCCATTGATCTACATGCCTATCACTGTACCAATAGCATGCGGTTTTTAACACTATTGCTCTGTAGTACAGCTTGAGGTCTGGGATACTGATTCCCCCAGAGGTTCTTTTACTCTTGAGAATAGTTTTAGCTATCCTGGGTTTTCTGTTATTCCAGATGAATTTTTGAATTGCTCTTTCTAACTCTATGAAGAACTGAGTTGGGATTTTGATGGGGATTGCATTGAATCTGTATATTGCTTTTGGTAAGATGGTCATTTTTACTATATTAATCCTGCCAATCCATGAGCATGGCAGATTTTTCCATCTTCTGAGGTCTTCTTCAATTTCTTTCTTCAGAGACTTGACGTTCTTGTCATACAGATCTTTCACTTGTTTGGTTAGAGTCACGCCAAGATACTTTATATGGTTTGTGTCTATCGTGAAGGGTATCATTTCTCTTACTTCTTTCTCAGCCTGCTTATCCTTTGAGTATAGGAAGGCTACTGACTTGCTTGAGTTGATTTTATATCCGGCCACTTTGCTGAAGTTGTTTATCAGCTGTAGGAGTTCTCTGGTGGAGTTCTTTGGGTCGCTTAAGTATACTATCATATCGTCTGCAAATAGTGATAGTTTGACTTCTTCCTTTCCAATTTGTATCCCTTTGACCTCTTTTTGTTGTCTAATTGCTCTAGCTAGAACTTCAAGTACTATATTGAAAAGATATGGAGAGAGAGGGCAGCCTTGTCTAGTGCCTGATTTTAGTGGGATTGCTTCAAGTTTCTCTCCATTTAGATTGATGCTGGCTACCGGTTTGCTGTAAATTGCTTTTACTATGTTTAGATATGGGCCTTGAATTCCTGATCTTTCCAAGACCTTTAGCATGAAAGGATGCTGAATTTTGTCAAATGCTTTCTCAGCATCTAATGAGATGACCATGTGGTTTTTTCTTTGAGATTGTTTATATAGTGGATTACATTGATGGATTTCCTTATATTGAACCATCCCTGCATCCCTGGGATGAAGCCTACTTGATTGTAGTGAATGATCGTTTTGATGTGTTCTTGGATTCGGTTGGCAAGAATTTTATTGAGTATTTTTGCATCGATATTCATAAGAGAGATTGGCCTGAGATTCTCTTTCTTTGTCGGATCTTTGTGTGCTTTTGGTATTAGTGTAATTGTGGCTTCATAGAACGAGTTGGGTAGTGTTCCTTCTGTTTCTATTTTGTGGAACAGTTTGAAGAGTATTGGTGTTAGGTCTTCTTTGAAGGTCTGATAGAATTCTGCACTAAAACCATCTGGACTTGTGCTTTTTTTGGTTGGAAGACTTCCAATGACAACTTCTATTTCTTCAGGGGTTATAGGATGGTTTAGATGGTCTATTTGATCCTGATTTAATTTTGGTATTTGGTATCTGTCAAGGAAATTGTCCATTTCCTCAAGATTTTCTAGTTGTGTTGAATACAGGTTTTTGTAGTAGGATCTGATGATTTTTTGAATTTCCTCAGTTTCTGTTGTTATCTCTTCCTTTTCGTTTCTGATTTTATTAATAATACTGTCTCTGTGCCCTCTGGTTAGTCTGGCTAAGGGCTTATCTATCTTGTTGATTTTCTCAAAGAACCAACTCCTCGTTTTGTTGATTCTTTGCATGGTTTTATTTGTTTCTACTTGATTGATTTCAGCCCTGAGTTTGATGATTTCCTGCCTTCTACTCCTCTTTGGTGTATTTGCTTCTTTTTGTTCCAGGGCTTTCAGGTGTGCCATTAAGCTGTTAGTGTATGCTGTCTCCCGTTTCTTTTTGGCGGCACTCAGGGCTATGAATTTTCCTCTTAGCACTGCTTTCATTTTGTCCCATAAATTAGGGTATGTAACACCCTGGAAAAAATGAGATAATAACCTTCTTGAATCAAACCCAAAAGTAGATAACCACTCAAACATAAAGATAGCGTCAAGAATGGCAGATAGCAATAATCACTATGCCTTAATCTCTCTTAATATCAATGGTCTCAATTCCCCAATTAAAAGACATAGACTAGCAGACTGGATACGTAAACAGGACCCAGCATTTTGCTGCATGCAGGAAACGCACCTCAGTGTCAAAGACAAACACTACCTCAGAGTAAAAGGCTGGAAAACAATTCTACAAGCAAATGGCCCCAAGAAACGAGGTGGAGTAGCCATCCTAATATCAGATAAAATTGATTTTCAACCTAAAGTCATCCAAAAAGACACAGAAGGACACTACATACTGATCAAGGGAAAAATCCACCATCAAGAACTTTCAATTCTGAATATCTATGCTCCAAGTGAAAGGGTACCCTCATTCGTAAAAGAAACTTTACTAAAGCTCAAAGCACACATCGCACCGCACACAATAATAGTGGGTGACTTTAACACCCTGCTCTCTGAAATGGATCGTTCAGGAAAGCAGAAACTAAACAGGGACATAGTGAATCTAATTGAAGCCTTGGACCAAATGGAACTAACAGATATATATAGAACATTTCATCCTAGAGCTAAAGAATACACCTTCTTCTCAGCACCTCATGGTACCTTCTCCCAAATTGACCATATAATTGGTCACAAATCAGACCTCAACAGATATAAGAAGATAGAACTAATCCCATGCCTCCTATCAGATCACTATGGAATAAGGGTGGTCTTCAATGGCAACAAAAACAAAAGAAAACCCACGTACACATGGAGGCTGAACAATGCTCTACTCAATGATAACTTGGTCAAGGTGGAAATAAAGAAAGAAATCAAAGACTTTCTGGACTTGTATTCTGATGCTAATTCCACTCCTGGGAGGGGTTACAGATGAGGAATTGCCTTGGAACCTCCTCCCCACCTTAACTTTTCACATAAAGGCTTGAGACAATGATTGGGCAGGAGGAAGAAGGAGGAGATGAGGGTTTGGGGAAGGAGAAAAGAATAAGTGGAAAAGGGGAGGAGCTATGGAGGATCGACTTGGAGGGAGAGGCTGGAAAGGAGCTTGTGGCCTGGAGAAACTGCAAGTTATGTTGGATAATATAGATGGGAATAGAGTAGTGTAGTGGGAGATCTGTCCAATCTAGGCTTATAGCTTGTATTGTTACTGATTGAGTCGAGATTTCTTTTACCAGGTAATTGGGTTGGAAACAAAGTAGCAACAACCAGACAGCTATTTTTCTCTAGACTACCTTTAATTCCATCACATATTGACATCACCTGGTAGAAATTTCACAGAATCTGTAAGCACATTTGTACTAGAGCTACATGTAAAATTTACGCTTTCCTTTCTCTAGATTATCCATGTTGATTGGAAGAGAGGTAAAGCCATGGTGAGGGGAAATGGGACCATCTAATCTGGTACATTTGTCATCCAGATTAGCTGTCAGAGTCTCAAGAGCTGAGACTGTGGCTCAGTCAGTAGAGTGCTTGCCAGCAAGCCTGTGGACCAGAGTTCTGATACCAGCACTCATGTGGGAAGCTGGGTGTTTGTTGCTATGTGTCTGAATTGTTAGTTCTGCTTAGGTAAAGGCAGGAGAACGGTCCCTGGAGCTAGCCTTGTCACATCAGTGAGCTCCACATTCACTTAGAGACACTGTCTCAAAAGATTACGGTGAGGGTGGGTCATAGAAGACATTTGTCACTGCCCTCCAATCCACCACCCCCTCACACACACATGCACAAATGCACAGAGGTTGGGAGTCAGGGAGAAGAAGAGAGAGGAGAGATTTTCAAGTCCACTGCCTTTGCTTTATAGTTCCCAAAGTACTAGTTTGGCAAGTCAAATTTTACATCATAATGTTTTTCTTACTATTCTGTCTACATAATAAATACCTACAGTCTTTATCGGTCACTTAAAAACATCAAAACAACATCTTAAAAAGTCTTTTCAATAATCGTAAACTGCTTCTCCGATGATTAATTATGAGTAAATATCTATCATGATGTGAGGACAGTACATCAATATTTCTAAAATTTCTCCAGAGAAATTGATTTTGCAAAGTTAAAATAGCCATATGAGCATGCTATTAACATTAATAGTTACTGTGTTTTACCTTATTTGTTTATCTATTGATCAATTGATTGGTTTTTAAAGCAAGGTCTCCTTCTATAGCCATGTTTTGGCCTGGAGTTTACTATGTGGACCAGGCTGGCCTTGAACATGGATAGATCTGCCTGCCTCCGCCTCCACCTCTGGAGTGCTGGCATTAAAAGTGTGTGCACCACCACATTCAGCTTTTATTTTACACATATATTAGCAACATCAAAAGTAGTGTACATAAAAGTACTTAGAATTAAGCAGTAGGCTATCTTCATAAGTGAGACACATTTAAAAAGATAAGTTTATATACATTTTGATGACACCCAAATCGTCTTGCAAAAGAACTGAGTTTTATTATATCACAAATATGCAAATGCAAATTCAGATGCTGTTAAATTTTAGGAAATCTGATTTTTTACAATGATTTTATGATTGAAATTACATGAATAATTTTTTGGAGAGTGATTATTTGTGAATTCATCATCTCTTTGACTGTGTCTGACATTTGGGTCCTTGGGGCTAAAATTTCAGTACGTTGCGTGAGCATTTAGCTGGGAGAGTCCCATTTGTGCAAATCTGAGTTTTGCAGCTAGATCTATGAGTTGAGCAGTTGCTCTTTAATGGTATTTTAATATTTGATGGTTATTGCAGAGCTGCCAAGCTGGGACTGCTTCGGCATGAAAGACTTTCAAGATTTAGGAGACTTTGAGCATCCATTCCGAAATGAAAAGAAAAAAGAAAAAAAAGAATTAACCTGAACAGTCTTGGGGAGAAACACTCCAGTTCAAAAGAGAATTTCTCTTTCACTGTGCTAAATTTGAGGTAGATATAATCAATTTTGAGCTACTCATGGGATTTGTTGTTTCTGAGCTACTCATGGGATTCATTACATTTCTTTCCATCAGGCAACTTAGACATTAATTTTTACAACAGTCTAGTGTAGTACCGGATGGAACCGGAAGTGAAGGCAATTTTGTCTTTTCCTTGTGGATAGCCATTGTTTTGTCATAAATTTTATAAATATTGTAGTTAATTTTCACTATGGGTTTCCTTAAAACTCTTTAGGCTATATTTACAAGAGTTGTGGCAGACACAGTAATTTGGAGAGATCAGTGGTCTATGCCATAATGTGAACTACTAGCTTGACACAAGAAAGAGTCTTACTGTCTGGCTCTGGGGTTGCCTTCTTCCCTCTGTTCTGGCCTTCTAGAGGTCAAGATTAATTCAAATGCTCTAGGAGGTTATGAACATGTAGTTTTGGTCCTTTAGACATTCCATGTACATTTCTGATCAATTATTTCTGTTTGTTTATTTTTTGTTGTTTATTTTAGATAGGTCATATTTAGCCAAGCTGACATTGAACTCTTTTTGTAGTTGGAGATGATCTTGAACTCCTGATCTTTCTGCCTATACTTCACAAAAATGTTGGGATTATATTTGGATGATGTGGTACTGTGGCTCTAAACCCAGGTCTGGTACATGCTAGATAAAACATTTCACCAGATGAGCTATATTCCCATTCCTCTTCTGTTCTCTGGAGCAGAAATATCTGAGCTTCTCCAAGATAGCAATCAAGCCCACCAGGAAGGAGGTTTTGGGGAGACTCTGATTAAAAAGAAACGAATGACAATCTTTATTCCATAGCCTTCCCTCTTACTGAGCGCTCCAACTTTCCTCCTGTTTACTTAACTTGTGAATAGAGTAAAACAAATTGATCAAAATGCTATGTGGTACTGAGGTCAGAAATCTGTCTGAGTTTCCACATTCTAAAATCAAGCTCAGACAACTCATTCACCATGTAGCTATTCTCTGATGACCCTTGTCTCACTTATCACCCAAGCCCTTGATTGTTCCTCTCTTGATTAGAGTCTGTACCATATCAGACTCTCGTTTATCTGAAGTGCCTCTCTGTACTAGCCTGGGACCTCCTCAGCATCAAACATTGTGCCTTCCTCGTTCCTCATGATCGTCTACCAGGAACAAAGTCTTGAGATGACTCAAGAGTAAAGCCAGTGTTCTTTTGTTTTTGTTTTAGTCCAAAATATTATAAATTAAGGAGTTTTGACATAGAAGAGATAAGTGTTTTAATTAAAATTATGGATTCTTATATTCAAAATCTTTCATGGGGAGGAAAATCTTGTTTCCTAGAGGATGCAATTATTTTTAGAATGCAGCTTTGCGTCTTAAGTACTAAAATTCTTATAAATATTCTACAATCCATAGACATATATTCAAAGATTGATTTTTATTGACGTTATATTTACTCAAATTGCAACTCTTAAAAGTTCTATCTACCTCTCTAGGTTCTGTTACAAAAGCAAACAAACAAAACACAACAACAAAAATTTGATCCTAATAAGTTTATCTTATCTTCTGAAGTAGTTTCTTCCTTAAGTTTACAGGTATGTTGTTAACAATGTGCATTCTTTCTCATCGTCGTAAATGACATCAGCGTTCCCTCCAGCACCACACTTGTATAATTTGTACAAAGGAAAAGGAAGTGATTTTCCTTTTGTTTCACTTGATACTCACATCAACATGATGCTCCCATCAGAGGCCGTCTGCCCATCTAACAGAATCCTGAAGATAATCTGACATTCAGAGGAGAGGACTGGCCGTCTCCATGGTGGATGACTTTCAGACAGACAAGAGTGCTCCTGTCCCTCTCCTTTTCATTTCTGTCAAACACCAACCTTACTTTCTTATTCCCTCAAGGAATGCTTTCTTCTTGATTTCAATTAAGAAGGAAATGTCACCATTTCCAATTTGTCATGTAGTTGTATGGCATGTTCTGTCCTGGCTCAGCAGGGACAGGGCAGGCTGTTTGGAGGAGGCCCTGCAGGGATGGGAAAGTAGTTCATCTTTCATGTTTTCATTAGAAATATCTAATCAGAGTGTATCTATCAAGGCCTCTACCTAAAGGAACAATCCACAGCGCTAGGTCTCCAAGATTCCTCTCTCAGTCCCTGTCTTCAGTTTGTCTAGAGATGTCCTTTATTTAATCTTATCTTCCTTATTCACCCAATGAATGTTAGTAAAAACAATCCAGAAATGAAAACTGAGACAGGGTTTCTCTGTGTAGCCCTGGCTGTCCTAGAAGTCACTCTGTAGATCAAGCTGGCCTGGAATTCAGAGACCCACCGGCCTCTGCTTCCCAAGTGCTAGGATTAAAGGCATGTGCCTTTACCTGCCTACTAAGTGGTTTTGAAAAAGTATGTAAGGATGGGTGAAACACAGTTGTTAAAATGTCCATTAAGTATGATTCAGGGGGTGTAGCTCTGTGCTTAGCATGCATGAGACTCTGGACTCAATTCCCACCACCAGAAGTTGCTTTCATTAAAGGTGCTATTTTGTGTGAGTTTGATGGTATTTCAACAGAAAATTCCCATACTTAAAGATTTTTTTCCAGTGCTGTTCTAGGAGTGTGTGTGTGTGTGTGTGTGTGTGTGTGTGTGTGTGTGTGTAGGACAGAAAATGGCATCATATCCCTTTGAGATGGAGTTACTATCTACCTAATATGGGTGCTGGGACTTGAACTCTCTCAGGAAGAGCAGAAAGCATTCTTAACCACCAAACCAGCTCCTTAGTCCCTTGGGTGCCATTCTCAATTTCACTGTCTTGAGACAGGATCTCTCCCTGAACCTGGGGCTTACTGATTGACCTGGCTGGCTGGCTACTGAGTTCCAGTGGCCAGCCAATGAGCAGTTCCAGAAGCACTGAGCGAACAAATATATTGAATAGAATATATTGAATAGAGAGAAAAAACACAATTGCTGTGATCATGGGCTTTATATAGCAGTGAAAATAACAGAAAAAGTGCATGAAGCACAGGCCATGGCTATCCCATGGAGTAGAGTCCATTTGGCCCAAGTTCATTCAAGAGAGCCAGGTCAGGCTTCAGAGAGATCAACTGAGCCTCTGGGTGTTTAGGAGCATCATGTCACAGCATTAGTCCCCAGTACTTAGTTACATAAGGGATGGTGTGAGTAGTTTCTTGTCAACTTCACACAAGCTAAGATTATCTAAGAAGAGGGAACCTCAACAGAAGAGAATCTGTCCTCATCTATTGGCCTGTGGGCAATTGTGTGTGGGGCATTCTTTTTGATTTATAATTGCTGTGCAAGGCAACAGCCCACTGTGGGAAATGCCACTTCTGGGCTGATGATCATGGGTTGTGTAAGAAAGCAGCCTGAGCAAACCAGGAGAAACAAAACAGTAAGATGCATTTCTCCATGGTTTTTGATTCAGTTTCTGCCTCCAATTTGCTGCTTCTGAGTTCCTGCCTTAGCTTCCCTTGGCTATCTGTGACCCAGAATATCTAAGCCAAACAAAACCTTTTCTCTCAAAGTTCAACAGAAGCCTAACTAGTATGGAGCTCTTGGCTCCCTCCCCACCCCACCACCATGGTTCATGGATTCAGAAAGCACTGGCCATATTTTGTTAGGAGTCAGATGACAGGAAGGGGTTTGGGTTAGCTTTTTTGTCAGGTCATCTTGAAAGCTGGAACCTCAATGGAGACACGCTTTCATTAAATTGTCCTGTAGAGGCCATTTTACCTGATTAATGAATGGTTCCTGTGGGAGGGCCCAGTGGACAGTGCCATCCCTGGGTGGGAGGTCCTGGGTTGTATAAGAAAGTAAATTGAGCAAGCCATGGAGAGCCAGCCAGTAAGAAGTGCCCCTCCATATTCTTGGCTCTAGTTCCTACCTTGAGTTCCTGCCTTGGCTTCCATCAGTGATGACCTGGAACCTGTAAGCCAGGTCATCTAGTTGCTTTTGTACATGGTGTTTATCACAACAGGAGCCAGCAAAGAACAGGAGACTAATATCTCACATAAGCCGGAAGAGATTTCCAAATAATCTCACTGCTTGGTGCATGATTCTGTCATTATCTTCAAAAAAGGGCTTTTCCTTTGAACATCTTGCTTTCTACATTTCAGTACTCACATGTCAGGGTGAATTTGATTGATTTTGTTTTAAAAAAAATTCCCTTGAAAACACACTTGTTGAGGTTTGGTCTGTTGCTATGTATTATAATGCTAAGTGTGGACCCCCAAGACCTGGTTGCCCCAGAGACAAAAGAATTCACTTGCAAACCCAAGTGACACCATATGACCTTGCCTCTAAGTTATTGTGATTGGTGAATAAAGATGCCTATAGTCTATAGCTGAGCAGAATTGAGAAAGGCAGGGCTTGGTGTTCCTGGCCTTGGGGAGAGAGAAGAAGGTGGAGAAAGGAGAAAGGCATCATGGGTTAGGAGTCAAGAAAGCCTAGCCATTGGGAAGGGCTGCCAATTGGAATTAAGAGCAGTTCAGATGAAACATAATAAGTAATTACTAGGGGTTATTGATAGGAAAGTAGAATCTAATAGCATGGAGGGTAGATATCTGCTCAGCTCTAGTGCTGATTAAAGCTTATTCTAAATAATAAATTTATTATCTTTTACCTAGGAACTGAATGATCAAAGGTGGGGTAGAAGCCCCAGATTGAGATTAAATATTTTCTACAGCACCTGCTTTTCATTTTTTAACAAAAAATATTTGTTTCTGTAAGGTAGTTAACTTATTTTTAAATGTGTCTGATTGGATTCCTCATTGATTAAATTCTAGAGAAGTTAACTATACATTTAGCTACATCCACGAGCCAAATAGGAAGTCAATCTCAAAAATGCTTATCTGGATCACAATTAAGCTGTAAAGTCTTTACATCCGATTCTACAACTCAACTCATTTTTGTATGATTTTTTTTTTCTTATTTTGTATGATTGAACAACTTACTTGGTTTGGGGCAGCAGTAAATATGCATTTTGGTCTTACAAATGGCAGTGGCACTAGCTCTGGATATTGATAACGTAGATGTAGAATAATTGCCTAACTGCCACAGCAAAAGGAATGTGAGCTAAGCCTTTCTAAACAGACGAAACTCCATGACTTCAAAGGGACGGACGGTAATACAAGCATGCTAGACATTTTTTTTTCACAGATCTACAACTGTACCGGGAGCGAGAGTTGTAAATGATGAATTCTTAGACATTTAGAAGACATTAGCTTCAGGGTGGAGGAAAGATGACAGACATGCTAACATGGGTGTGGAGAGACAAGGTAGAAGGTGGTGGAGGAAGAGATGATAACTTTGAAGTAGAGTGTGGACGGTGGGGATGAAAACAGGACTAAGACTTTGGCACATGACTAAGCAGGTGAGAGAGTCATCCCTGTGTGGTCTTAATGCACAGACGCACTTAAAATACACAGCTGGGAGGCATAAAGGAAATGGACTCACATCTGAGACCCTAAAAGTCATCATTGAAAGATGAATTCAGAACATTGGGATTTGAGAAGAGATGAACACATAAGGGAGTGGGGTTTAATGCCTGGCCTCAGAACAGAGCTCATTCTTATGATGAAGTTATTTCACTTTGTATTTTCCCTGGAGGCTGTGGAGTGAGTTCCCTCATGCCCCATTATTCACTGGTACTCAGTGGCCAGGATATCTCAATCCAAGGTGTTTCAGTTCTCCATGGCTTTTGCCATCTTTGTCTTATTGTTCCTTCCTGAGATCACTTCTTGTGTAGCTCATGGCCTCATGTTGTCTTCTGCTATGTTAACAACCCAAGGTTAACTTGTCTGTGAAAATTATTGATACCTCTTCTGTCTTCTGACACTAGAGAGAAGAATCAGAGGAAGAGGTGAGATGCTTTGAGATTAGAAGTATTGCATGTGTTTTCAGGTGTTAAGCTTTACACGATGTCTTAAGATAAACAAAAACACCCAAGTCTACACTCAGTATAGAATATGAATATAGAATATGTCAGATACTATCAGAGAGAGTGGAGAGTACCTCCAAATAGTGATTTCCTCAGAACAGACTTACAGGGAATAGAAACATTTATTATTTTCCTCGTAGTACTTCTCTCTAGCAACAGCCTGGTTTCAAAATATACAGCAAGTTTGGCTGCAGTAGGTGATGGGCTGGATAACAGACAGAAAGAGAAAGACTGAACACAGACAACTGGAGCTCCAACTTACCAGTTAGGCTGTTTCTGCCACATACTGAGATAAGAATTATCAGAGAAGAAGTCTATTGAAGTGAGAAGAGAAGAGCTTACACAGGCTTGCCATGTATGGCTTTGAGATACCGAAGAAGAGACATAAAGTTGGACATCACAAAGTTTTAAGGTCAGAGGACAAATCCAGATTGTTTGAGTCTTTGGGCTGTCAACCGTAACTGGTGACTTTCTGATATTTTAGATATCTATTATATGAAATATCTCAAGCCTTAGTGACTTAAGCAGTTTACTGCTAATCCCCAGGGTTCTGTGGTATTACTTGGGATGGTTTTGCCAGGTGATTCTGGTTTTGTGTCCTTTGTGGGGTTTGTAGCAGAAATGTCTGGAACTATGATCAGGGAGTTCCTATGAAGGATCAGCTCTTGGGTGGCTCACAGGTCAGTGGGTTCAGGCTATTGACAGGCGACTACATTTCCTCTCTACCTGGGCTGCCTGGCAGGCTTCTTGAGTGTCTCCAGAACTTGTGATTCAAAAGAGCAATCTGTACACCACCTGCTCTAAATCACCTGTCTCTTTGTCAAATCCTATTTGTGGTAAACAAAGTCACTAAGTCTAGCCAGACTCAGAGCCTTGGGGACTCTACTGGCTTCTTTTCTACTAGCTTGGACAAAGCTCTTAGCCAAAAGGTAAAGAAAGTCAGGGCTTATTCTGGCTCACAGAGTACACTGATCAGGGCGGCCAGCCTTTGTGATCACACTGTGCTCACAGTCAGGAAGGAGAGAGCAGTGATGCCTGTCCTCAGCTGCCTTTGCCCTTTGTACCCAGTCTAGGACTTACAGCTCATGGAATGGTGTGATTTACAATCAAGGCAATCAGGGTGTGTCTTCCCACATCAATGCATCTAAAACAGATAATCCTTCCCAGGCATACTCAGAGGGTTGTTTCCAAGGTTACTCCTGATGCTACCAAATTGACAAAATTAACCATTGGAGACATGATGTTCCACCTTTGCAGTAAGTTTTATTGAATAACTTGTGAACGTTTCACAACACCATATCTGGAATAGGAATATGGAGTAGATGAGAGGAGAGCCTACAACAAGGCTAGCAAACTTTCTGGAAGAGACCAGGTAACCTAAAACTTTAGACTTTTCAGACCATATTGTCTCAGACACAATTGTTATGGCATGGAAGCAGCCAGAGACGGTGTCTGGGTATGACTTGGTTTGAACCAAGGCTGGTCCCTGGGCTCAAGTCAATACTTTGCATGGAACATAACCAGGAGAAACAGCTACATGCAATGGCAAAAGAGAAATAAAACAATAGGGTATCAGAAACAACTGAATCCTCCCTATCGTCCATCTCATTAACCTGGAACAAACAAGGCACTCGGGATCTAACTACAACAAACCATTAAAGCTGAGTAGCATATAAAACAACCTTGAAAAGAAGTATCACCTCTAGATTGGGTTTTGATTATACATAAAACCTGAAGCACAGATTGGATTTGGAACTTAACACAATTACTAGTAATGAATTGGAAGTTGAAACCAAATCTGTCTGATTAAAAGCTTATATTCTTTCCAGTTAAAAAAGAACACATGTTCTATCTAATGTGAAGAAATAACTAAAGATGGTCAGACAGAGAATTTGAACCACTAAAGCAGAGATGCCTGAGACTTTGGGCTTTGTTCATAGGTTTTGGGAATGTGCTGAGAGTTACATGCCTGGAGTCATACCTTATATTAAACATCTGACTGTGGTACATTGGTTGCTTTGTGGTAGGTTGTAATGAAGCAAAGAAGACTGACAAGAGGATGATGCCATAGTCTAGACAGGAAATGGTTAGGACTTGAAAGATGGAAATAAGAATTTATAAATAATACTCTGTAGACGAGTCCAGCTGGACTTTAGAAATAGACCACAGAAAGAAGCAAAGATGAACTCTGAAGCTGAATTGAATTCATATAAAGAAGTCATAACAGAGATGTTCTTTGCGAGAATTAACCTTATTTTAGACACACTGAATTTGGGATGCCAGAATGACTTCTCAGTGGAAGGGCATTAGGAAAAAAAAAAAACTCACAGAAAGACTCAGGGTTGCTGTGATGGTATTTTACATAATAGAGATCTACATTATGAGAAAGCCATCAGTTGCCATCAACAGTCCAAGGACTCACACATATATAAGTGTACTTGGTGGCAGATTTCATGGAGAGAAAGATGACCACAAACTATGAACGCTAAGAATTAGTTAACCAACTCCAGACACGTGATGGGAAGGGAAACTGTAAGAGAGGCAGTACTGAGGTTAGATGAGAGTCAAGGCAAAGGGTGGGGTCATCAAGCACAGAATTTCAAGTGGATCGTTCAGATACAAGGGAGACACCAGGAACTTTGAAGAGCTAGGAAAGAGACTAGCTAGGTAGGGCTGTGGAGAAGCCATTTATGTGGGCTTAGTTTCTAATGAACTAACATAATTTCTGGCTCATAAGAGCTAGGCTGATAGTTCTATCTTCTGGCTAGACATTAAAATATCCTGAGAGGTTTTTGAAAAAGGTATTTTATTTTCATCTGTATCCTCCACTGTCTTAGCTCCTCTTAATTAGAGGTCCTCAACCTTCCAAATGCTGCAAACCTTTGTTGCAACTTTGTAACTGTAATTTTGCTACTGTTATGAGTTGTAATGTAAATATCTGATATGCCACCCCTGTGAAAGGCTCATCCAATCCCCCTGCCCCAGAGCCCGTAGGTTGAGAACCACTGCTCTGAATGAGGGGAGCAAAGGGAAAGAGTAAGGTATCAATAATGTTCTTTTGGCTGGTCAAATAACACGGGCTCATTCCATTGGCTCTACACATACAGCTCTCCAACAAAGACAATCCTATAGCAGCAAAGAAACCGGCACTTTTCAAATAGGAAGGCTTCTTTCACAACTATAACCATTGTGAGATTGAAAAACTCTATGATACAGCCTAGCATTTTGGTAGCTTGTTATAAACAGTCAGGTTTGGGGACAGACTGTCAGCAAGAGACTTAGTGCAGGTAATGAGTATAACAAATGCTCGAAGTCCCAAAAGTCTCATCCTGAAACCTGGGATGGAAACTCAGAACATGACGGAAGGAGAAGGGAAAGGTGCCTCAGTTTCCCCGAAACCCCAGCCTTCTCCAGAAGGGCCCTGTGCCCATGGAAAGGAGCCTATGCTGCTGGGGTCTGTTTTCTGAATCTGAGGCACAGTTGGTGAAGTCTTGAGATAATACAAGATCATCTGGTCTCATGCTCAGAATGTAGAAATCAATTGATTTGGAGCATAGCCTGAGATTTTTTTTTTTAAATCTTCCCAAATGATGCTAACATGGAGCCAAGACTGAGAGTTGCTGCCACTGAGGGAAAGTACTAGGAAAGAGGGAACCTTGCAAGAATACTAGGTGTTTTAATGTATGTAGGTGTGGTGTGGAGGTGTGGATGAAGGGTGCATGGGTGGACTTGGGAACAGTCGAGGCATCCTGGCATTTGGGTGGAAAGATAAAACAGGAATGGAACTTTGGGCTTTGACTCTAACTCCAGTTCCCATTGCACCATAATGGATAATGTCCTACCTGCATCTGTGGTGACACTAAGCTCTGGTCCAGATGTCCCCACAGTGGAAAGGAGGGCAGTGCAGCAGTTCTCACTCATGAGGGACTGAGAACAACCAAACAAACAAACCACCACCAGTCACCACCACCACTAAACACGTGTGAACTCCGTGATGTCTGGTCATCTGTCTTTACCTTTTCTTTATCCTTCAAATCCCCAGATCTGAAGGTTGAAACACTTTTGAATAAAACTCTGACCCGAGCTGTTTTGTGAAGCAAGAGGTGATTGGCTCTGGTTTCTAGTGTCTTTGCCAGAGAACTCTCCACCCAAAGACCTGTGACCTTGGTCTCTGAGCCTGCTCTAACGCAGATGAGCAGATGATGTTGGCCCAAGTGTGTCCATTGCCATGAGCATTGTTTAATGCTTCCAGAGTGTACTATAGCTAGTCTTAGGAAGAGCAAAACAAAGCCAAAAGCCCCTGATTCTATACTGTTACCCGAAGAAGAATAGCTAGGATGGTATCAAATATAGCCTAGTAAAAGAGAAAAGACACAAAGGGAAGAAAACACTATGGATTTGAAGTTAAGAGTATAAAGTTCAAAAGTCAAACAGAAGCATCCACTCTGAATCCTCCCTTCCAGGCTTGGAGATCTGTGCAGAAAAGGAGGTGGAAGGATTGTAAGGCCCAGAAGTGCTGGGTGACTCCAGGAGGACAGTGTCTTCCAGACACAACGGCATGGAGCGGACACACTGTGACTGTGACAGTTTATGTGAGACCTACACAAGCTGAAGCCAGACAGGGACCTAGCACTGAGAGGCAGATGTGGATATGGGGTCCCTCCCCTAACCCAGAAGCTATCTACAATTGGTACCTTCTTAAAAGGGAAAATTATTTTTCTCCAGTGGAATCTCAATGGTATATTAACCACACTCCAAGGCAGACCCCATGAGCAGCAGTCATTGGCCAGCAGCAAATGGACTCCACGAATTCCATTCTTTCATGGGCATTTGTTTTGTTTCAGCATTTTGTTTTGGTCTTCTTGACCTCTGTTTGTTTATTTTTGTTATTTTTGTGTGTGTGAGTTTTGTTTGTTTTCTTGCTGTTTTTTTTTTTCTGAGTAAGAGCATTACACTGAGTACATAGGAATGTGGGAGGAGTTGGCACAGGGAAAAGAAACATGATCAACATTTATTGAGTGGAAACACTCTATTTGAAATAAGAGAAAAAAAATCAAAATTAAAATTTGGGATTTTTATACAGCTAAATTATTTATATTAAATCTTATTCTGGCTTTGTTGCAGATTATTCTCTAGTAATCTACTAAAGATGGTTGTTTGTTTTCTTTTGATTTGTTACTATCTTATCATTTCTGGCTGTTTTTTTTCTCTGTCTATAGCTTTACCAAAATTATTAAACAGCAGGTCTGGCATGGGGCATATAGATAGAGCCAGCTAAGTGCTCTATGTCACATGTTGTTCAGTGGCAATATAAGTAAGTCAAAAGATGAATGGCAAGAACTTTGGTCACACTAGAAAGAAAGTGATCTGCTGATTCTGTTCAATGTCACTTCAAACAGCGATGTACAACCTTTCGTTACGCTCAAGTTGCTTTTCAAAAAATATGGAACACATTGAAGGATCGAGAGCATTGTGGGTGAATTTATTGTCCCTGAAGCACATTATGCCATTTCTTATGCAAGCCACTCCCTGCCTGAGCCCAAGCATTGCTGAGAAAAGTGCATATGTGCAAACTGCAGTAGCAAGATTTCATCTCAATGGCTTTGCCACCCAGTATCCATCTTCATTAAAATTTGCTCTACAAAAAGGAAAAAAAAATTATCTCCTAACTCTAAGAAAATTTAAGTTTAAATTTCCTCCCTCTTCGGTCTGTGCATTTTAAAGTTGTTGTCATTCTGAAATGGAAAGCTTACCACTTGGATCAAGTTGTTGCAAGTATCAGGCAGAAGACATTTGGGAGGAAGAGTAGTTAAGGCACAGGGAGCTCCTACTGCATCCAACAAGATGATGTCACATTCATCACGATGGAGATGTCTGGATGCACACTCGGTTTGGGCTCCACATGCCTATCTCTAGAACAGAATATTCTAGAGGGCAGCAAGTTGACAAAAAGTTATGTATTTAGTCCTTCCT